>LR738712.1:254589861-254703536 GCA_902687465.1 Secale cereale | reverse complement strand
CCCCCCCAGGCTGCCCTTCGGACGCAGTGTTGTTTCCGGTTCGCTGATTTTTTATATAACTTTTCTGGATTTTTCTGGGCAGTTCTCGAAACGTGAAAACCTGAAATACAAAAACAGCCGAAAACAGAAACTGGCACTGGGGTGCACTGGATTAGTAAGTTAGTCCAAATATGATCAAAAGTGTATGGAAGTGTATGAATATCATAGCAATATCACCCAAAAGTGGCATGGAGCAAGCAGAAATTATAGATATGTTTTGGACGTATCAACATCCCCAAGCTTAATTCCTGCTCGTCCTCGAGTAGGTAAATGATAACAAGAATAATTTCTGTGGTGACATGCTATTAACCATATAGGACTTTCTCATAGTCATATGACAAAAGCTTACTGAGACAATGATTCTATAGTAATTAAGTTGTCTCAAGAGAAAATCACAAATGACTAAAAGTTTAACAATATGAAACTGAAATATCAAAAAGATTTGCAATGAACATGATGTGCAAATATGATAAAGTGATATCTAGCTTGCCCCCTTTAGTGATACAAAACATAAATGCAAGGGCACCTTCAAGGTTTAAGTGATGACTAGATACAATCATTTCAGAATAAACAATATCACAATCATGCAAAAGACAATGCTACTTTGGGACAATGCACATTACACTCAGAATGACAATCATGCTCTCAGTAGTTGGTGCTTCAACATAAAGATAAAAGAAAGGTTAAGTGCTAGAGCTTTTTATTTTGAAAACATGGAAGCAATTGTGTCAACGGTAGTAGTACTTCATATGTGTCATGTATAAAACATCTTATAAGTTGCAAGCCTCATGCATCGAATACTAATAGTGCTCGCTCCTTGTCCTAATTAGCTCGGATCCCCATGGGTTATCATTGCATTGCATATGTTTTAACCAAGTGTCACAAAGGGGTACCTCTATGCCACCTGTACAAAGGTCCAAGGAGATAGATCGCATTTGATTTCTTGTTTTTGATAAATCTCAACTTGAGGACATCCATACCGGGACAACATAGAAAATAGATGATGGACTCCTCTTTAATGCATAAGCATATTCTCATGAGAGATTGAGGATTAAGGTCCAAGCTAAAACTTCCACCATGATGCATGGCTTTGGTTGGCGGCCCAATGTTCTTCTCTAACAATATGCATATTAATTCAACCCACGGTAAATCACCCTTACTTCAGACAAGACGAACATGCATAGCAACTCACAAGATATTCAACAAAAGTGTGATAGTTGATGGCGTCCCCAGAAACATGGTTACCGCTCAGCAAGCAACTTCTAAGAAATAAGATACATAAGCAACATATTCTTTACCAAAATAGTTTTTAGGCTACTTTCCCATGAGCTATGTATTGCATGGTTAGTTTGCTTAGTGCAGGTGGAGGTTAGCAAAATACTGGGAGCGACCAACTAAGAGAGCAATGACGGTCATAATCATGCAGAGCGACAAAGCAATATTGAATCAGGCATGGTAGTTATATCGCTACTTAGAAACAAAAGATCATCAAGGCTTGACAGACTTTCTTTACAGTCTTGAATATGCGTGAGCATACGCCAAGTCAATCAAAATAAATTCTCGAAGGAAGATATTACTAAACCATACCACATCATAGGCAAACAAACCAAGTTGGTATTCCAATAACACATTGGGAACCCCCCCAGCTATTTGAGATTAACCAAAAGAAAACCTGAACTACTAAGCACCATCATGAAAGTAGCATCTTTATCATAGACACATTAACCCATGCAACGGAAGCAAACTCTCTTAATAAGGTGAACATGGTAATTAAAGAGAGTTCAAGCAACCAACTAAATAAAAGCTCTTGAAAAGATAAGCATGAATACTAAGAGCAGAGCACGATGGTAGCTATTAAAAGACAAAGAACACACACAGCATAGATAGACATGAAAATTCTATGTAATGTTCTAGGTAGAGGTGGAGCGTGTTTCTCTCCCACATAAAGGAATGCTGAGTTCCGACTCGTTATGAAAAAACTAAAAAGAAAACTAAAAGCAAGACGCTCCAAGCATAGCACATAACATATGAAGTGATAAAAATATAGCGGAACGAAAGACGAACTGATAATGTTGATGGAGAAGGGGATGCACGGGGGGGGGGGGGCATCCCCAAGCTTAGACGCTTGAGTCTCCTTGAATATTTCTTGGGGGTGCACGGGGGCATCCCCAAGCTTGAGCGCTTGACACTCCTGAATCTTTTTATCATCTTCCCTCGCACACTTGAAAACTCCCTTCATACACAACTCATCATAATCTGATTAGCGAGGTTAGTACCCTTAATAAAATAATTATACCTTGCTGGAAATAAGGATATTCTTGAAGTTCTACTGTTTCTCAAGATTGCCAAAAGGTTTTTGCAAAGAAAAAGCAAGTTCTCAATTTGCAAAGTGAAGGTAAGGAAAAACAGGACAGAATCTGTGAAAAACAGAACAGCAGGCAGTAATTGACCTGTTCGGGATACTTCTGCAACTCAAATCAAAAAACTCAGAACTGACGCACGAAAGACAATTATATAGACAACGCTGTCGAAACAATTTAGACCAAAAAGATGATCTGGTGATTTTATACGGATTTTTCTATCCAAGGACAGAATCTGTTTCCTGGACAGCACCTCACAACTTTTGAACTTTCTAGCAATCAGAGGCTATACTTGGCACAAATATGAAAAGCAAAGATACAATGATGATGCTACAGCAGTAAACAACATCAAGACACAACAAAAGCAAAAAATTTATTCATGTGGGCTGCCTCCCAATAGCGCTTTCTTTTATGCCTTTAAGCTAGGCATAATGCATAGATCAAGTTGTATCAAGAGTAAAAGAATAGCTAGCCCGTACAACGGACTCAAAAGGTAACTTGACCTTCTTACGAGGGAAGTGTTCAATCCCTTTCTTGAGAGGAAACTGAAATTTAATATTACCCTCTTTCATGTCAATGACAGCACCAACGGTGCGCAAAAAGGGACGTCCCAAAATAATTGGACATGAAGGATCACATTCAATATCCATAATAGTGAAATCAACGGGCACATAATTATCATTGACAATAATAAGAACATCGTCGATCCTCCCCAAAGGTTTCTTTATGGGAGAATCAACGAGAGCATCACCAAAAGAACAAGAATCAAAAGATTTCAATTTAAGCATATCATATAGTCTTTTGGGCATAATAGAAGTACTAGCTACAATATCACATAAAGCAAAGCATGAGAAGTTATTTATCTTAATTTTAATCATAGAATCCCAACCATCTCCTAGCTTCCTAGGTATGGAGGCTTCTACTCTAAGCTTCTCCTCCCTAGCTTTGATAAGAGCATTAGTGATATGCTCTGTGAAGGCAAGATTAAGCGTGCTAGTGTTGGGATCCTTAGCCATTCCTTGTAGAAAGGCAACAACTTCTGAAATACTACAATTATCAAAATCAATTTTATCATTAGTGGGCAGAATTGTAGTGTCATCCTCTTTGTTTAATTCGCTCTCTATTATAAGAGTTTGAACATCTTCCCAAGTTTCGGGAAGCTTAGGAGCAATTTTAAACGGAGGCTCATACTTTTTTCCTGGAAGACCATGCCATGGGCATAACTCTCCGTCATAACTAGTGTAATCACAAGGTTTATTTTTTTTGTAAATCCCGTCAGAGATAAGTGGGGCAATGGAAGTAGGGGTGTACTCCTCCCATTTAGTGTTTTTGGTAGAACCCATAGTAGCAAGCAAGCAAGATAACTATTTTTGTGATTTTCGATAAAAAGGTACTAAAGCAAAAATGAAAGGTAAACTAACAAGACTAAAAAGCAAAGGTAAAAGATAGCATGCAACTCCCCTATCCTGAAGGGTGGAGTCCCCGGCAACGGCGCCAGAAAATACTCCTTGATGGGCCTCGAACCCCTCGTTGGTTACCCCAAGTGGAAGATGTAAGATGCAGTAAGTAGAAGTGTTTTCCCCTAGCAAAGATGCCAAGGATCGAATCCCCAGAGACTCCTAGGTTCAACAAGTAGGTGTCAATTGCTAACGGCGCAATTAGCAATCAACGTGGACCTGCACACAGATACAAATAACTTTGCTCCCAACGAGTACAGAGAGGTTGTCAATCTCTCCGGCCTTGTAGTTCACAAAGGGTTAAAAGCAATATGATAGTAGTGATATATAGTGTTTTTGCAATAGTAAGTAAATAGCGAAAAGTAAATAGTGGATGTGATCAAAGATGGTAATATGGACCGGAGTCTCATGATGTTCACTAGTGATGTCTCTCTCCCAAAAGACGATAAAACAGCTATGCGAGGTAAACAAATTACAGCTGGGCAATTGACAGGACCACGAACGCAAACCAATGCTGATTACATTGCAAGAAAGGTTGAGGTTCAAAGCATGGGCGGTACGCCAAAGTAAGTAGACCGAAATCCATCAATATCTACTACTAATCATCCACCTTGAGATATCTATCCAGAACATCTCGCTGGTATTAAGTTGCGAGTCCCACCCATAGTGTAAACTCAATGCAACAGACAACTGCATTAAAAGAACTTTGCGTAAAGTAAACAATCCTTGCACCCGCGGGCACAAGCACCGTTGTTTTCCCCCTTGTGGCAACAGCATATCCCCTAGACTCATGTTTTTGTCACTCAAGCTAGTCATCGAGGGGCATGAACCCACAATCGAGCATAACGTTCCCTCTTGGAGTCACTACCTATTACTCGGCCAAAGCAATAAATAACAACGGAGAACATGCAAGAATTACTTATGAACTAAAATATAAAAGAGGTGAATCAAATATATTACTCAAGATCAATCTGAACATAATCTCATAATCCATCGGATCCCAGCAAACTCAACATAGCAACAGCATAAGGATTACATAGGTGCCTCGATCATGTAGGGCAGCTCACGAGGACTAATTAGTGAAGCACAAGAACGGGAGGAGAACATCACATAGCTACTGGTCATGGACTCATGGTCCAAGGGAGACTACTCACGAGTCATCCGGGAGGCGTCCATGGTGGTGGAGAAGCTCCCGGTGGTGATCCTCTCCTCCGGCAGGGTGCCGGGAAGAGTTCTCCTGGTGCTCCCGATCTTGGAAGCGGCGGCGGCGGCGGAACAGAGATGGGATCGCGAAAAGAAGTCTTGTTCTGAGGGTTACGGAGGACCCTTTAAATATATGCCAAAGTAGGGCACCGGGGGAGCCTCGGGGGGCCCAGGCGCCCCCCCGGCGCGGCCCAGGGGGGGGGGCGCGCCCACAGGGCGCCTGGAGCCCCTGTGCCCCCCCCCCCCCAGGTTGCCCTTCGGACGCAGTGTTGTTTCCGGTTCGCTGATTTTTTATATAATTTTTCTGGATTTTTCTGGGCAGTTCTCGAAACATGAAAACCTGAAATACAAAAACAGCCGAAAACAGAAACTGGCACTGGGGTGCACTGGATTAGTAAGTTAGTCCAAATATGATCAAAAGTGTATGGAAGTGTATGAATATCATAGCAATATCACCCAAAAGTGGCATGGAGCAAGCAGAAATTATAGATACGTTTTGGACGTAACAGGGGACTCCTCCGAGGCGTCCGCTAGAGCAATGGTGTTAGGCGCAGGTGCCGTCGGGCAGTCCCAGGCGACTACTCCACGTCGATCCGGACGCGCTGCATCTGGGGGAAGCAATGCGACGACCCCGTCGAGGAGTGTCGTGCCGGCGAAGCTGACGATCACGGCTGCGCCTAGGACTGTGGCCTTGCACCTTGTGACGCCCCCGATTTGACCGTACACTAATCACGCACGCAAATGTGTACGACCAAGATCAAGGACTCACTGGAAGATATCACAACACAACTCCAGACACAAATTAAAATATTACAAGCCAGGGGCCTCGAGGGCTCGAATACATAAGCTCGAAAACACAAGAGTCAGCGGAAGCAAATAATATCTGAGTACAGACATAAGTTAAATAAGATTGACTTAAGAAGGCTAGCACAAAAACAACACGATCGAAAAGGCAAGGCCTCCTGCCTGGGACCTCCTAACTACTCCTGGTCGTCAGCTGTCTCCATGTAGTAGTAGCCTCCATCGGGGTAGTAGCAGTCGTCAAGTGTGGCATCTGGCTCCTGAACTCCAACATCTGGTTGCATCAACCAGCAAGAAGAAAGAAGGGGGAAAAGGGGGAGCAAAGCAACTGTGAGTACTCATCCAAAGTACTCGCAAGCAAGGATCTACACTACATATGCATCGGTATCAATGAAAAGGGTAGTATCTATGGACTAAGCTGCAGAATGCCAGAATAAGAGGGGGAGAAGCTAGTCCTATCGAAGACTAGCATCTTCTGGAAACCACCGTCTTGCATCAACAAGGGGGAGTAGAGTAGTATAACATAAGTCATATTTATGTTGTTGTTCCAACGCTCCGGGATCATTTCTCGACTCCCGAAGCAACATATCCAATCAATGCCTCAGCATCCAGTTCTAGTTGTAGCGATCGGGATACAACTCCAAGTGTCCGTTACCGTAGGACAGGCTATCGATAGATGTTTTCTTCCCTGCAGGGGTGCACCAACTTACCCAACACGCTTGCTTAACTCCGGTCGGACACACCATCAGGTCATGCCCGCCCTCGGCCAAACAATACGCCGCAACCCGACCTAGGTTTAATAGAGAGGTCATGCACGCCGGACTAAACCCTATGCCCCAGGGGTCATGGGCCAATCGCCCCAGGAACTCCTGCACGTTGCGTACGCGGCCGGTGAGCAGACCTAGCAACCTCCTTTAAAAAGGTAGGAGCCTAACCAGTCCAACCCGGCGCGCACCGCTCAGTCACAAAGACGTCAGTTGAGCTTCGGCTGATGCATACGACGCACAACGCCCATACTATGCCCACGTGATGGTTAGCGCTATCAGGCCAGAGGCACCTCAGATCAAATATCCAAACCGTTTAGTGTCTTGGGAACACGCGGTAACGAGCAGAGACTCACGAAAGATATGACCCCATCGCCCCGTCTCGAGAACTTGCGACAAGGGCGAGTGCCCGGCCACGCCTCGTATTATCTCGCGGGCACCTTCCAGGTCAACCTGACTACACACCACTCGCAATTAAGCTCGCGCGGGTACCCCTCTGGTTCGACCCGTCTTTAGTATCCAGGTTCAGTGTAAAGTCATAGTAACCATAGCAACTGTGTGTCTGACACCAAAGGAAAACCTGAGGAAATCACCCTCGATGGAATTCCACCTGATGTTTATCGTCAAGGTGAACGAAAGAGGAGTCACCCTCGAGGTCCACACTTGAGGAGTTGCATGACAATGTCGTTATCGGGAGTGGAGAAAGAGGAATCACCCTCGATGACCACAACCGATGAACTAACCTACAAGGTTAACATCAGAAGTGCTGATGAGGTCTCACCCTCGGCACTCGATAGTAACCCAGTAGTGTCGAACAACTAAGGGGGAAGTGATGTGCGGTGCCGGGTACTGGTCTTCAATCTCGTTGATCGGGTCTTCTGATAATCCAGCGGGGCAGTCGGGACAATGTGGGGGTCACTGATGGATCTCTAACCAGCCTATACTAAGCAGTTTAGTATATACATGTAAGGTATGAAAGCAGGTATCAACATCAGGCTATGAATCAGAATAGGATCATACAAAAAGCAGTAGCAGTTCTAATGCAAGCATAGGAGAGAAGAGAGTTGGCGATATCGGAATGATCAAGGGGGGTTGGCTTGCCTGGTTGCTCAGACGAGAAGGAGGGGTCGTCGACGACGCGGTCGATCATCGAGGTAGCATCAGACTCGCGGTCTACCGAAGAGAAGAGGGGGAAGAAACAATAAATACAAAGCATACAGATGCACATATAAACACGACAAGTCACTACGCAGTGATAGGGTGCTCTAATGCAGTGCTACACGGTACTGGCGAAGAGGGATAACATCCGGGGATGTTTTCCCGGGGTAGGCATTTTTCGGACAGATGAACCGGAGTGGAATGCTGCATGTTCGCTATGATTGGGATGTGCGACGGATGAACGGACCGCGTAATCGAATTCGTCTCGTCGTTCTGAGCAACTTACATGTATAAAACATTTTCATCCGAGTTACGGATTATTTTATATTAATTTTCAAAGTTTAAGTGAATTTCTGGATTTCCTTTATCTAGTTAATTCAAAAATATTAAATACGGTAGATTACATTTTATACCCACTGATGGGCTAGCCTAAGTGTATGACAGTGGGGCCGCTGGGCTGGGTTGACCATTTCTCTTTGACTGTTCAAAAGGTGAGGTATGGCCCACATGTCATAGGCTTAGATATTTTAAATCTTATTTATATTTCAACTACTAGTGGGGGGCACATGTCATTTGCACTTTACGTAAACACTAATTAGCCAAACTAGTAGTATAGGAGTACTAATTATATATAGCTAATTAAAGGTCCCTGGCCTCATCCAGAGAGCTCGGCCGGCCGGCCACCACACACACACTCACACACACAGCACACTCACACACGCTGCGCATACACACACCACGGCCATGGTCTTTGCCATGGCCAGCTACAAGTAGCAGCGCAGCACCAAGTACTCAAGTAGTAGCTAGCAACAACAGAGCATGGCTGGGCAGCAGCTAGCTAGCAACAATAGAGCATGGCTGGGCAGCAGCAGTAGCCAGCAGCCTCGCAGCAGAGCAGACCAACGGCGGGACGAGCAGCGGCAGAAAAGTATGCAGCGGCAAACAGCAATCAACGAGCCGCATCTAGCGGTGATAGCAAGAGCCGCACGCAGCAGGACCGGGGCCGCGGCCACACGCACGCGGGGAGCGGCGGAGCCGGGGCAGTGGCGCGCGAACGCAGGCGGCAGTGGCCGCGGGAGCAGCAGCCGCACACACGTATGTATGTGTACGCGGGGTTCGGGCACGACGGTGATGACGGCCTACGTCGTCCAAATCGAAGGGGCAAAGGGGGATCCAAGGAAGGAGCTCACTGCGGTGTCGTCGGTGAGCTTGGGGAGGCCGGAGACTGGACGGAGCTAGGCGAATCGACGGCGAGATGATGACGTCCGCGGCGGAGAAGAGCTTGATGGCGAGGCTTGAAGAGGTCCTGGCTCGAACATGTGCACATGGCGAAGGAGACGACGCCGGAGGTCCTCCTGGACATGAGCTCCGGCCGTGTGGAGTCCAGTCGCCGCGACGACGGCGATGGCCATGGCGGCTGCTCGGGCGATTTCAACGAGGGAGAGCGAGGGAGAGGAGACGGGGGCACGAGGGAGGGGATTAGGGTTTCGGGGTCGAGGTAGTCGACTTGCAGGCGCCGACGACGGCGGGATGGCCGACGCGTGGCCGTTTGCATGGCAGATGGCCTCCACGATCCCCCCTTAGCCCCTGTAGCAAGGAGCGGGATGAGTTAGTTGGGTTGGGCCTGTTTTAGCTAAATGGGCCAAGGTGCCCGGTAGGTTTAGGTCATTTGTTTTCTTTATTTTATTTTATTTTCTCCTATTAGTTTCAGCTATTTTACTTTTACAAAATATGAAACTAGCAGCTAAATAAATGTTGTAATTTAATCCTCTGCCATAAAAGTTTGACTATTAAATAAAGTAGTTTCTAATTTTATAAATAAAAATGGTATTTATTTAATTGTGAATGCCACTATTTTAATCATTTTTAAGCACTTAAACATTTTATAAAATTTTGGTTTCTTCACCAATAATACTTATGAATTATTTGGCACAACGTCAACAATTGTGTTTTGACACTTCAAAACTTTTGCTTTTGACTTTGATTGAAATATGAATTTGGATAGTGATTTGGATCAAGTGATTTAGCAACAATAAAACCGATGATCTGGCATCACTGATAGGAAATTACTGTAGCGAAATTATCCGGGCGTCACACGCCTTGCCAAGATCCGGACCACCGGCACGCCCATAGCGCCAGCGGCCGCGGCTGACCTGTTGGTGAAGAGAAGGGCGCGCCTCGCCTCTGACAAGTAAGTGTGCAATCTCTTGCTATCCTTAGTTGTTGTGTCCCTGACGTGCTTCTCCTGATGTAGTAGCCTGGGTGGCGTGATGAAGAAGGTGAAGGGGGAGGTCACGTCGCGGTGCCCTACCCCTCCTGCTGTTGATGCGACTGCAGAGAAGGGTGCCACGACGCTGGGCGTCCCGGCCAACCGGGCCGCCGATCATGCGGCGGCAGCGTCACTTGAGGACGCCCTTGCTGCCTGCGAGGTCGCGACGGCTTCTGCTCCGGCTGCTTCAGAGAGGGGGGCCGGAGCCCCCGAGCCCCTGGTCGGGAAGCCAGTCTTGTCGGTGCTCGTGCGCCAGCCGGCGCAGCCTGGCCCTCAGACCTTGGAGGCTGCCTCCGTCGCGCTGGGTCAGCTTCGCGCCGAACTTCAAGGTGGTGATGGTCGCACGATGGAAGGGCGCCTAGGGCTGGTCAACGGGTGGATCCTCGCGACGAGTCTGCGCGCACCTCCTGGAACCAGGCCTCAGCGATCGCTGCCAAGGGTCGAGAGGAAGTTGTGGCAGCCACGCGGGCTCGCGACGCCGCGCGAGCCGATGCTGCATCCTTCGAGAAGCGCTGCCTCAAGGCGGAGAGCGAGCTGGAAGCCCTTCGCGAGGAAGGCATTGGGCGTGCCCTAGAGCTCAAGAGGTTGGAGAAGGAGCTCGAGGCGCAGAAGGCTGAGACGTCCCGGCTGCAACAAGAGCAGCTTTCTTACCACGCGGCCCTGGAGAAGCTGAAGGTTGAGGTTGAGCAGGCCAAGGCGACCCAAGCTGCTCGCAACAAGGAGGACGCCCTTGCGGCCTCAGCAGCAGTGAGTCGCGAGGCCCTCGCCGCCTTTGATCTTGAGGCCCGTACGGCGCTGCAGGCCGCCTACGGGGAAGGGTTCAAGGAACCGCCGCCGCTCCGGAGGGAGGCCCATCCGGGCTCCTCGACGCGCTTGTGAAGTCCCTGCGCGAGGTTGCGGCCGCAATTGGCCAGTTAGCCGACGTCGAGAGTCACACGCTCCTTACCTTCGTTCTGACGCAGGTGTGCAGCCACCTAAGTCTTCGTGACCCCACCGTTGACCTGGCCTCGCTGTCCGAGCCCGTGACCACAGTCATGGAGAGCACGGCTGCCGAGGCCCTAGGGGCGAAGGTCACGGAGCTGGTGGACGCGTTCCTCCAGGTCACTGCTATCGCAGCCGAAGAGGTGGAGACCGGTGATGATGTGCTTGGTGATGCGTGATATGTTCCTGTCTAGAGAGAGAAGTGCGAGTGCCTCGGGGAGGCGTGAGAACTTTGTTTGAATTTGAAAAACTTGGTATTATTGTAATAGCTAGATGATTTCCGTGCTTGCTTCCTTTCATGTTTGCTTAGGTGCTCTGCGTCGGCAGGGCCCAACCCCGCGCATACCTCGATCGCCATTGAGCCCTCCGGGTGACCGGAGTTATCGTAATAACTAGACTCAAGGGATGAGGGGCTATGTGGCTAGTGAGGCCCCTGGGTCGTGATGCCCAGGGGTCCCCCTTGACGTTCAAGCGATCACGTTTGTGTTCTGCGTCGGTAGGGCCCAACCCCGCGCATACCTCGATCGCCATTGAGCCCTTCGGGTGACCGGGGTTATCATCATAACTAGACTCAAGGGATGAGGGGCTACGTGGCTAGTTAGGCCCCTGGGTCGCGATGCCCAGGGGTCCCCTTTGACGTACGAATGGCTCTCATGAAGGAGAACGAGCACCATACCTTGCTCACGAGCCTTCGCCTGGGATGGGGGCGCGAGAAGGCCAGGAGTCTGGGCACCTGATAGGGTGGCGTCTGCCAGGCGTGACCTGAGCATAGCCCCCGTGCCTAGCCCCCCTCACGACACCCGTCCAAGGAAAAGTTGTGAGCGTCGTGAGCTGAAAAGCTCCCTGAGGTTGGTGCGACCACTGGGGGCCGCCCTCAGTTGTTTATAACTAGCGCGGAGCGTAGAGCTACCACACTTGCGCGGAGTGTGGGCATAACCGCGCCTCGGTCATAGCGGCCAGCGCGGAGCTTGGTGCTTCCACTGGTTCATGGGCATAACCGCTCCTCGGTTGGATCTGCCAGCGCGGAGCATGGTACTTCCACTGGACTGTGGGAGGGAGCCTCCCATAGGGAGAGACTCCGGGCATGTACAACCCCATCCTCACACGTGGATTGCACGGTAGGACAACAAAGGTGTATATGGGCCCTCCTCAGGACGAGCTGAACGACTCTGAGGAAGTTCTCGTGAGCTTACACATCACTCACGAGACCCTACCCTGAGGCGGGTTGCGCCTGAGTCTTCTTCTGCAAAATGTGAAAATAGAGGTGTTGTGTCGACCTACGCCGAGTGCATCTCTAGAGGGTATCGCATGAGAAGGCCGCAGCACCAGCGACCCCAGGAGCTGACGTCACGGGAATGGCTCGCGAGACAGAGCTTAGCTGCTGGATTTGTTGACGCTGCAGGGACGGACCCGAGCACAGACGTCGTGCCCAGTCTTCTCATGCAATGATCCAAAAGAAAAACAACCGGCGCGCGGTTCCCGCGTGAGCAAGGCACCTGCCACGGGCCCCTACTTACCCATCCATGATTAGCCCATGCGAGAACAAGGCACCAAGGACCATGGGAGGTGACGTCATGGGAATTGCTCGCGAGACAGAGCTCAACCCTTGGGTTTAGCGACGCTGCAGGGACGGACCCGAGCACAGATGCCATCTCAGTCCTTAATCATGGGGCGGTCGCGAGTGGGCTCACAAGGGCTCATGACATTAGGGGCGGTGAGAACGCCAAGCATGCAGATAATGCGAATGGAAAGAAACAACTAGCCTTGATCATGCACAAAAAGGGAGACAGCTGCGGGGGAACATCCCCCAGCAGTCCGAGGATGATGCAGCCCGGAGGCGCCCTCGATTGGATACCTGAAGCGTCAACTGATACTTGTTGAAGAAGAGTTGGGGTAGCTGAAGACGCGAGCCATGCGGGTTGCTCCTGAAGATCGTCGGGCTTCTGAGGCCCAGGGGCTCCGAAGGCTCTCAGTGGTCGCGCGGGTCTGGTTCTTGCTCCGTCCGGACCGCCTGCCATTGAGCCTCCCGAGCCCCCAAGGCCTGCTGCTCGAGACGCTGGAGCGTGGCAGCTGCGTTGCGGAAGCCAAAGAGTGTGCGACCGTAGTTGCAGGGGAGGGCCCTCCTCCGACCGACCGCCGTCGGCTAGAAGGGCTCCTGAGAGGCGGCTCGGTTGAGACTCGCGATGTCAATGCAGACGGGGAAACGGTCACTCGGGCTGCGAGCAGGTGAGCTTGGGGTTGTGCGGTTACGCACACCGTGGATGAGTCTTGCGTACTAAAGTTCCTCGGTAGCTTGGTCGATGAAGTCCTGAGCCCCAGCGCTGAGCGGTCCATGCTGGGCTCACAAAAAAGCGCATCGAGACACGCCTGCAGGTGGTGCCCGAACACCTCCCTCGAGACGCTGGTGAGTCCGGAGACACTCCAGAGGAGAGCCCCCGAGCCCGTCACGAGAGGGGCGTCGAGCGCCCCTCCCTATGTGAGGGTGGAGGGCGCCTTGTCAGCAGGCGCGAGTCCTGAGGCGGGGCCGTCAGGAGCCCCTGTGTCCTGAGGTCCATTGACGGGCATGTTCTTCTTCTTCTTGGGGGTGGTTTGCAGGGCGAGGATGGCTCCATCCTCATCGGAGCATTCGACAGCCGCAGTCTGGTAGGCGCGCTCTAGGGAACGCACCGCTTCCTTCTCGTCGGAGGCGATCGTGATGACTCCGCCACTCCCAGGCATCTTCAGGGACGTTGTAGCCGTGATGGGTCACCGCCATGAACTTGGTGAGGGCTGGATACCCAAGGATGGCATTGTACGGGAGGTGGATGTTGGCGACGTCGAAGTCTATGAGCTCGACATGGTAGTTGTCGTGGTAACCAAAGGTGCCGGGAAGGCGGACTTGCCCCATTGGGAGTGAGCCATTCGTGACTCCATAGAATGGCTTGGTCGGCTGGATCTGACCATAGGGGACCTGTAGTGTCTCGAAGGTCTAGACGGAGAGGATGTTGAGTCCTGCCCTGCCGTTGATGAGGGTCTTGGTCACGAGGACGTTGCTGATGGTCGGGGTTCAGAGCATCGGGAGAGCGCCTGGGGCCGCGGTGCACTTGAGCTGGTCCTTGGGGTCGAAGGCGATGACTTTCTTGGTCCACTTGAGGTTGCGCACGGCATCAGGCCTGGGAAGCGCCGCGTTCACCTCATGGGCGAACTGCTTGAAGATGCAATGGGAAGCCGGAGCATGGGCTCCTCCCAAGATGCATGCAACTGCACGCGGCTCCTGGAATCCCCCTGCTCCGTATCCCTGGTGGTCATCGTCATTCTGTCTTGATGGTGGCGGCTGCGGAGGCAGGCCTCCATTTCCCTGAGGGAGACCCTCACGAGGCTGGTCGCGCCTGGGGGCGTCACGAGGCTGCTCCTGCCAGTGGTCTTCACGAGGCTTTTCGCGCCACCCTTGGCGTGAGTTCCTGCCGTCCCAACATCCTCCAACTCAGCCTCCTCCACGGCCGTAGCCGCGGTTGTCGCGCTAACGGCTCTGCCCGACGTGCATCAGCCTGAGCTCCTGGCAGTCGTTAGTGTTGAGGATGTGGATGTTGTGGAAGATGCAGTACGGTCGGTTGTCTCTGGGGAGGTTATCGTAGCCGCAGCCACGCCTCATTTCTGGCTCCGCAGCCAGCATGGCGGGTCCCTTGCGCTTTGCTTCTTTGGCCTTGGCCTTCTTGTCGTCCGCCTCCGCCTCAGGCCGCTCCTGGAGGGAGAGGCGTCCTTCCTCTGCCCTGTCGCACTTTGCCGCGAGCTTAAACATCTCAAGGGTTGTGCACAGGTCCTCGTGGATGGCGAGCTCCTCCCTCATCCTGACGTCGCGGATGCCGTCGGAGAACGCCGAGATGATGGCCTCATCCGAGACCCTAGGGATCCGGAGGCACATGGTGTTGAAGCGTTGGATGTACTTTTGCAGGGTCTCTCCCGACTGCTGCCTCACGCGGTGCAGATCAGTAGCTGCCGGGGCTCGGTCGCGGGTGCCTTGGAAGTTGGCGACGAAGCGCTCACGAAGCTCTTCCCAGGAGGAGATGGATCCCACGGGGAGGTTCAGGAGCCAGGAGCGTACGCCATCTTTGAGAGCCATGGGGAACCAGTTCGCCATGACCTACTCGGTGCCATTGGACGCCTTGATGCTCAGCTCGTATAGTTGGAGGAACTCCGTGGGGTCGGTGGTGCCGTCGTAGCGCGGAGGCAGGTCCGGCTTGAACTTGACGGGCCAGACGAGGCGCCGTAGCTCAGGAGCTAGGGCGCGACATCCATCCACGCTCATGATCGCAGGTGCCCCCTGTGCCTGCGGTGCTGGTTCTTGGGGCGCTGGCGCCACCACCTCCTGTGGCACGCGGTCTTGGCGCTGCGGGCCAGGGGGGCGGCGAGCTCCCGTATGGGGATGCAGAATCACCTGGCAGCTCTCCTCGTCGCGCGCATGGGCTTTGCGGGGTTGCTCACGTCGAGGAGCCTCGCGCCGGACCTCCTGGCCGGTGCCGTAGAGTGGAGGCGGAGCTAGGATTCCGTTGCCTTCGTTCCCCGCCGGGGGCGACGGGGGGCGGGAGTAGTGCGTTGGTGCAGGTGCTTCTCCAGCGGCGTTGACGAGCTCGGTGATGCGGTGGAGCCACTCGTCGTAGAGGTCATTCGCCGTGCGGTAGCGTAAGAGCTATCGCGCCATCAGTAGCGCAGGCTGCTGATAGACCGGCCCGCGGCGGACCAACGAGGACGACGCCATGGCCGGTGATGGTGAAGGCATCGCTGTGCAGCCATCACGACGCACAGAGGGCGGCAGTGACGAGTCCTTCTGCTTGTGGACGGCCGGGTCGATGGCGGCGTTGGCGACCGGCAAGTTGGGGCGGAGCGGCGCGCCGTTGCCCGCAGGCGCCGTCGGAGCGACGTTCGTGGCGCGGCGGGCGGCACGAGCTCGGCGTGTGTCCACCATGCCTGTGGAGCGGAGTCGACGACGAGAGTGGGACGAGGTCGTTGGAGAGGCGAGATTTCGACACGCCCCCTTCCTGGCGCGCCAAATGTCGGAATCAGGGCTCCGCCAAACCCAAGAAGTTCCAACACAGGGGCGTGAACGAAGATCCCTCCCGCTGATGGGCCTCGAACCCCTCGTTGGTTACCCCAAGTGGAAGGTGTAAGATGCAGTAAGTAGAAGTGTTTTCCCTTAGCAAAGATGCCAAGGATCGAATCCCCAGAGACTCCTAGGTTCAACAAGTAGGTGTCAATTGCTACGGCGCCAGATTAGTAGCAATCAACGTGGACCTGCACACAGATACAAATAACTTTGCTCCCAACGAGTACAGAGAGGTTGTCAATCCCTCCTGCCTTGTAGTTCACAAAGGATTAAAAGCAATGATAGTAGTGATAGATAATGTTTTGCAATAGTAAGTAAATAGCGAAAAGTAAATAGTGGATGTGATCAATGATGGTAATATGGACCGGAGTCTCATGATGTTCACTAGTGATGTCTCTCTCCCAAAAGACGATAAAACAGCTATGTGAGGTAAACAAATTACAGCTGGGCAATTGACAGGACCACGAACGCAAACCAATGCTCACTACATTGCAAGAAAGGTTGAGGTTCAAAGCATGGGCGGTACGCCAAAGTAAGTAGACCGAAATCCATCAATATCTACTACTAATCATCCACCTTGAGATATCTATCCAGAACATCTCACTGGTATTAAGTTGCGAGTCCCACCCATAGTGTAAACTCAATGCAACAGACAACTGCATTAAAAGAACTTTGCGTAAAGTAAACAATCCTTGCACCCGCGGGCACAAGCACCGTTGTTTTCCCCCTTGTGGCAACAGCACATCCCCTAGACTCATGTTTCTGTCACTCAAGCTAGTCATCGAGGGGCATGAACCCACAATCGAGCATAATGTTCCCTCTTGGAGTCACTACCTATTACTCGGCCAAAACAATAAATAACAACGGAGAACATGCAAGAATTACTTATGAACAAAAATATAAAAGAGGTGAATCAAATATATTACTCAAGATCAATCTGAACATAATCTCATAATCCATCGGATCCCAGCAAACTCAACATAGCAACAGCATAAGGATTACATAGGTGCCTCGATCATGTAGGGCAACTCACGAGGACTAATTAGTGAAGCACAAGAACGGGAGGAGAACATCACATAGCTACTGGTCATGGACTCATGGTCCAAGGGAGACTACTCACGAGTCATCCGGGAGGCGTCCATGGTGGTGGAGAAGCTCCCGGTGGTGATCCTCACCTCCGGCAGGGTGCCGGGAAGAGTTCTCCTGGTGCTCCCGATCTTGGAAGCGGCGGCGGCGGCGGAACAGAGATGGGATCGCGAAAAGAGTTCCTGTTCTGAGGGTTTCGGAGGACCCTTTAAATATATGCCAAAGTAGGGCATCGGGGGAGCTTCGGGGGGCCCAGGCGCCCCCCCGGCGCGGCCCAGGGGGGGGGCCGCCAGGGCGCCTGGAGCCCTGGTGCCCCCCCCCCCCAGGCTGCCCTTCGGACGCAGTGTTGTTTCCGGAACGCTGATTTTTTATATAATTTTTCTGGATTTTTCTGGGCAGTTCTCGAAACGTGAAAACCTGAAATACAAAAACAGCCGAAAACAGAAACTGGCACTGGGGTGCACTGGATTAGTAAGTTAGTCCAAATATGATCAAAAGTGTATGGAAGTGTATGAATATCATAGCAATATCACCCAAAAGTGGCATGGAGCAAGCAGAAATTATAGATACGTTTTGGACGTATCAACATCCCCAAGCTTAATTCTTGCTCGTCCTCGAGTAGGTAAATGATAACAAGAATAATTTCTGTGGTGACATGCTATTAACCATATAGGACTTTTTCATAGTCATATGACAAAAGCTTACTGAGACAATGATTCTAAAGTAATTAAGTTGCCTCATGAGAAAATCACAAATGACTGAAAGTTTTACAACATGAAACTGAAATATCAAAAAGATTTGCAATGAACATGATGTGTAAATATAATAAAGTGATATCTAGCTTGCCCCCTTTAGTGATGCAAAACATAAATGCAGGGGCACCTTCAAGGTTCAAGTGACGAGTAGATACAATCATTTCAGAATAAACGATATCACAATCATGCAAAAGACAATGCTACTTTGGGACAATGCACATTACACTTAGAATGACAATCATGCTCTCAGTAGTTGGTGCTTCAACATAAAAGTAAAAGAAAGGTTAAGTGCTAGAGATTTTTATTTTGAAAACATGGAAGCAATTGTGTCAACGGTAGTAGTACTTCATATGTGTCATGCATAAAACATCCTATAAGTTGCAAGCCTCATGCATCGAATACTAATAGTGCTCGCACCTTGTCCTAATTAGCTCGGATTTCCATGGGTTATCATTGCATTGCATATGTTTTAACCAAGTGTCACAAAGGGGTACCTCTATGCCACCTGTACAAAGGTCCAAGGAGATAAATCGCATTTGATTTCTCGTTTTTGATAGATCTCAACTTGAGGACATCCATACCGGGACAACATAGAAAATAGATGATGGACTCCTCTTCAATGCATAAGCATATTCTCATAAGAGATTGAGGATTAAGGTCCAAGCTAAAACTTCCACCATGATGCATGGCTTTGGTTGGCGGCCCAATGTTCTTCTCTAACAATATGCATATTAATTCAACCCACGGCAAATCACCCTTACTTCGGACAAGACGAACATGCATAGCAACTCACATGATATTCAACAAAAGTGTGACAGTTGATGGCGTCCCCAGAAACATGGTTACCGCTCAGCAAGCAACTCATAAGAAATAAGATACATAAGCAACATATTCTTTACCACAGTAGTTTTTAGGCTACTTTCCCATGAGATATGTATTGCATGGTTAGTTTGCTTAGTACAGGTGGAGGTTAGCAAAAAGACTGGGAGCGACCAACTAAGAGAGCAATGACGGTCATAATCATGCAGAGCGACAAAGCAATATTGAATCAGGCATGGTAGTTATATCGCTACTCAGAAATAAAGATCATCAAGACTTGACAGACTTTCTTTACGGTCTTAAATATGCGTGAGCATACGCCAAGTCAATCAAAATAAATTCTCGAAGGAAGATATTACTAAACCATACCACATCATAGGCAAACAAACCAAGTTGGTACTCCAATAACACATTGGGAACCCCCCAGCTATTTGAGATTAACCATAAGAAAACCTGAACTACTAAGCACCATCATGCAAGTAGCATCTTTATCATAGACACATTAACCAATGCAACGGAAGCAAACTCTCTTAATAAGGTGAACATGATAATTAAAGAGAGTTCAAGCAACCAACTAAACAAAAGCTCTTTGAACAGATAAGCATGAATACTAAGAGCAGAGCACGATAGTAGCTATTAAAAGACAAAGAACACACACAGCATAGATAGACATAAAAATTCTATGTTATGTTCTAGGTAGAAGTGGAGCGTGTTTCTCTCCCACATAAAGGAATGCTGAGTTCCGACTCGTTATGAAAAACAAAAAAAGGAAACTAAAAGCAAGACGCTCCAAGCATAGCACATAACACATGAAGTGATAAAAATATAGCGAAACGAAAGACGAACTGATAATGTTGATGGAGAAGGGGATGCACGGGGGCATCCCCAAGCTTAGACGCTTGAGTCTCCTTGAATATTTCTTGGGGGTGCACGGGGGCATCCCCAAGCTTGAGCGCTTGACACTCCTGAATCTTTTTATCATCTTCCCTCGCACACTTGAAAACTCCCTTCATACATAACTCATCATAATCTGATTAGCGAGGTTAGTACCCTTAATAAAATAATTATACCTTGCTGGAAATAAGGATATTCTTGAAGTTCTACTGTTTCTAAAGATTGCCAAAAGGTTTTCGCAAAGAAAAAGCAAGTTCTTAATTTGCAAAGTGAAGGAAAGGCAAAACAGGACAGAATCTGTGAAAAACAGAACATCAGGTAGTAATTGATCTGTTCGGGATACTTCTGCAACTCAAATAAAAAAACTCAGAACAGACGCACGAAAGACAATTATATAGAGAACGCTGTCGAAACAATTCAGACCAAAATGATGATCTGGTGATTTTATACGAAGTTTTCTATCCAAGGACACAATCTATTTCCTGGACAGCACCTCACAACTTTTGAACTTTCTAGCAATCAGAGGCTATACTTGGCACAAATATGAAAAGCAAAGATACAATGATGATGCTACAGAAGTAAACAACATCAAGATACAACAAAAGCAAAAACTTTATTCATGTGGGCTGCCTCCCAAAAGCGCTTTCTTTTATGCCTTTAAGCTAGGCATAATGCATAGATCAAGTTTTATCAAGAGTAAAAGAATAACTAGCCCGTACAATGGACTCAAAAGGTAACTTGATCTTCTTACGAGGGAAGTGTTCCATCCCTTTCTTGAGAGGAAACTGAAATTTTATATTACCCTCTTTCATGTCAATGACAGCACCAACGGTGCGCAAAAAGGGACGTCCCAAAATAATTGGACATGAAGGATCACATTCAATATCCATAATAGTAAAATCAACGGGTACATAATTATCATTGACAACAATAAGAACATCGTCGATCCTCCCCAAAGGTTTCGTTATGGAAGAATCAACGAGACGAACACCAAAAGAACAAGAATCATAAGGTTTCAATTTAAGCATATCATATATTTTTTTGGGCATAACAGAGGTACTAGCACCAACATCACATAATGCATAACAAGAGAAGTCATTCAAATTAATTTTTATCATAGGATCCCAACCATCTTCTAGCTTTCTAGGTATGGAGGCTTCTACTCTAAGTTTCTCCTCCCTAGCTTTGATGAGAGCATTAGTGATATGCTCTGTGAAGGCAAGGTTAAGCGTGCTAGTGCGGGGATCTCTAGACATCTTGTGAAGGAAATCAATAACTTCGGTAAGAGTGCAATTATCAAAATCAAGGTCACGAGCATCAAGTAAAGTGGTAGTGGTGTCCTTAGGATTCACTTGTTTGGTAGTTTCTATAGTCATAGCATCACCATTAATAGGTCCATTGGGACCAGGAGTACATTGGGTGCTAAGAGTGTGAACATCCTCAATAACTTGGATAGTAGCAATAGTATGGTGGGTAGGAAGGCTCTTAATTCTTTCCTCTTCCTCCCTTTCTCTAGCCCATCTTTCTTTGAGTTTAGCCATCATCCTAATATTTTCATTAATTTGCACTTGAGTGGCATTAATAGGGATGACTTCCCTCTCCTTAAGAGGAGAAGTTTCAATTTTTAGTAGTTTTACCTCATTGGCTAAGTGGTCTACCTTAAAAGAAAGATCATCTAGTTTATGTAGTTTCTCTTCTACATTCTTATTAAAGGCTTTTTGGGTAGTGATGAAATCTCTAAGCATAGTCTCTAGTTCAGTAGTGGGGTTCTTGGTACTAGGATAAGCATTGTTGTTCCCATAAGAGTTAGAGGGGAACGGTCTAGGATTGTTACCAAAGTTACTCCTATAAGCATTGTTGTTAAAATTGTTTCTAGAGATAAAGTTCACATCTACTTGTTCTTGAGCAATCAAAGAATTTAAAGGAACATCACGAGGATCAACAGTAGATTGCTTCGAAAGTAGAGACATGATCAAGTCAACTTTTTCATTAAGGGAGGAGATCTCCTTGACAGAGTTTACCTTCCTACCTGTTGGAGCGCGTTCGGTGTGCCATTGGGAATAGTTGGTCATCATCTCATCGAGAAGCTTTGTGGCAGCACCAAGTGTAGTTGACATAAAAGTTCCTCCCGCGGCCGAATCTGACAAGTTCCGCGAGGTAAAGTTCAAGCCTGCATAAAAAGTTTGGATAACCATCCAAGTAGTCAAACCGTGAGTAGGGTAGTTCTTGATAAGAGATTTCATACGTTCCCAAGCTTGGGCAACGTGTTCATTATCCAATTGTTTAAAATTCATTATGTTACTTCTAAGTTGGATAATTTTAGCAGGTGGATAGTATTTTTCGATAAAAGCATCTTTGCACTTGTCCCATGAATCTATGATATTTCTAGGCAAAGACTGAAACCATATTTTAGCTCCTCCTCTCAAGGAGAAAGGAAAAAGCTTAAGCTTAACAATATTACCATCTATTTATTGGTACTTTTGCATATCACAAAGTTCAACAAAGTTGTTCAAGTGTAAAGCAGCATCATCTCCAGCACCGGAGAATTGATCTTTCATGACTAAGTTCAGTAAAGCAGGTTTAATTTCATATGAAGGTGCTGAAGTGGCAGGTGTAGTGATAGGTGTGCTGATAAAGTCATCGTTGTTGTGACTAGTGAAGTCACACAACTTGGTGTTCTCGGTGGAACCCATAGTAGCAAGCAAGCAAGATAACTATTTTTGTGATTTTTGGTAAAAGGAACTAAAGCAAAAACTGAAAGGTAAACTAACAAGACTAAAAAGCAAAGGTAAAAGATAGCATGCAACTCCCCTATCCTGAAGAGTGGAGTCCCCGGCAACGGCGCCAGAAAATACTCCATGATGGGCCTCGAACCCCTCGTTGGTTACCCCAAGTGGAAGGTGTAAGATGCAGTAAGTAGAAGTGTTTTCCCTTCGCAAAGATGCCAAGGATCGAATCCCCAGAGACTCCTAGGTTCAACAAGTAGGTGTCAATTGCTACGGCGCCAGATTAGTAGCAATCAACGTGGACCTGCACACAGATACAAATAACTTTGCTCCCAACGAGTACAGAGAGGTTGTCAATCCCTCCGGCCTTGTAGTTCACAAAGGATTAAAAGCAATGATAGTAGTGATAGATAATGTTATGCAATAGTAAGTAAATAGCGAAAAGTAAATAGTGGATGTGATCAATGATGGTAATATGGACTGGAGTCTCATGATGTTCACTAGTGATGTCTCTCTCCCAAAAGACGATAAAACAGCTATGTGAGGTAAACAAATTACAGCTGGACAATTGACAGGACCACGAACGCAAACCAATGCTGACTACATTGCAAGAAAGGTTGAGGTTCAAAGCATGGGCGGTACGCCAAAGTAAGTAGACCGAAATCCATCAATATCTACTACTAATCATCCACCTTGAGATATCTATCCAGAACATCTCGCTGGTATTAAGTTGCGAGTCCCACCCATAGTGTAAACTCAATGCAATAGACAACTGCATTAAAAGAACTTTGCGTAAAGTAAACAATCCTTGCACCCGCGGGCACAAGCACCGTTGTTTTCCCCCTTGTGGCAACAGCACATCCCCTAGACTCATGTTTATGTCACTCAAGCTAGTCATCGAGGGGCATGAACCCACAATCGAGCATAACGTTCCCTCTTGGAGTCACTACCTATTACTCGGCCAAAGCAATAAATAACAACGGAGAACATGCAAGAATTACTTATGAACAAAAATATAAAAGAGGTGAATCAAATATATTACTCAAGATCAATCTGAACATAATCTCATAATCCATCGGATCCCAGCAAACTCAACATAGCAACAGCATAAGGATTACATAGGTGCCTCGATCATGTAGGGCAGCTCACGAGGACTAATTAGTGAAGCACAAGAACGGGAGGAGAACATCACATAGCTACTGGTCATGGACTCATGGTCCAAGGGAGACTACTCACGAGTCATCCGGGAGGCGACCATGGTGGTGGAGAAGCTCCCGGTGGTGATCCTCCCCTCCGACAGGGTGCCGGGAAGAGTTCTCCTGGTGCTCCCGATCTTGGAAGCGGCGGCGGCGGCGGCAGAACAGAGATGGGATCGCGAAAAGAGTTCCTGTTCTGAGGGTTTCGGAGGACCCTTTAAATATATGCCAAAGTAGGGCATCGGGGGAGCTTCGGGGGGCCCAGGCGCCCCCCGGCGCGGCCCAGGGGGGGCGCCGCCAGGGCGCCTGGAGCCCTGGTGGCCCCCCCAGGCTGCCCTTCGGACGCAGTGTTGTTTCCGGAACGCTGATTTTTTATATAATTTTTCTGGATTTTTCTGGGCAGTTCTTGAAGCGTGAAAACCTGAAATACAAAAACAGCCGAAAACAGAAACTGGCACTGGGGTGCACTGGATTAGTAAGTTAGTCCAAATATGATCAAAAGTGTATGGAAGTGTATGAATATCATAGCAATATCACCCAAAAGTGGCATGGAGCAAGCAGAAATTATAGATACGTTTTGGACGTATCACCCGCTCGCGTCTACCTAGCGTCTCGCCCTCGCCCGGTGAAGAGATTCAAGCAAACAACAGATGAAGTATGCAAGAGTTTACTCAGGTTCAGGCCACCGTGTGGTGTAAAACCCTACTTCCTGCTTTAGTGGATTGGCCTTGGGAGGGCTGGAATATGAACTAGTATAGTGGTTCTTGAGCTCAGGAGGTGAGCTCAGGAGGGTCAGGAGGCAAGTGTTCTTGCTCCTTTGGGTGGTGGCAGAGTTTATGGATCTACCTCACTTGGCTGGGCTTCCTCTCACCTCTCCCTCCACAGTGGGGATCCTAGCTACTTATATAGGCGGCCAAGGTCCTCTTCCCCCGAAATGTTTAGGCGGGAAGGGATCCCGCAATGGCCATTTTTGAGCGGGAACACAAGGACGTTCCTTTCCTGACAAAAGCTGTCTTCGCCTGCAAAAGGATCAGGCGGTGACGCGGTGGTGGGATCGGCGGTGACATCCTCCTTGTCGTCCTTCCGGTCTTCGGTCTTGTTGCACCAAAGGGGAAACCTTTGTCCCGCTCCTCGGGAACCTGCGTATGCGCTGCCTCCTTTGCACCGAAACGGCAACTGCGCCGCTGGCGGGCGCTGGCACCCATTGGCGCGATGCGTCACTGCCTCCTCGTGAGGCAGACTTGGCCTTGGATTCTCCGCCCCTCCGGAGCACCTTGCCGAGGCCGCTCCTGAGGGGGTCTTAACGTTGATCTCCTTGCGAGGGTTAGCCCCCTCGCGAGGGTCTTGGGTAGCTGGTCGATCAGCTAGGCCGTACCAGGCCGTAGTAGGAGCGCGTCGCGGCCCACAGACAGGCAAGTCTGGGTACCCTAGTTCCCAGGACGCCGACAGAATCCACTTGACCAAGGCCTTGGGAGCTTCTTCAAATGAATCAATCTCTTCTTGAAGCTTGTCCTTACCTTTTAGCTTGTGGTCTTGTGGTGGAAGATCATCCTGAGCTTGAGTTCCCTTGGAAGAAGTGGGGTAATACTTTTCTTGTTGAGGAACAAACTTCGTCTTGGGGTATTGATCTTCTTCCAACTCAATTCCATTGGCATTGTGTTCAAAACCAACACCTTGATTCTTCCGGTGCTTTCCTTGCGTACAATTTCCTCGAATTTCTTACTTCCGGCAAGGCTCTTGTAAACACCTTTCTCTATAATTCCCTTCAATAAGCTATTTTCTTGCTGAAGTGTGACTTGGATAAGAGAATCATTAGTGGAACCAAGAGAACTACTAGAAGCAACAATATTGGATTTAACATGATTATTGTTACTACTAGAAGAAGAATCCTTCTTGCTCTTGTTGCCAGATTTTAATTGTGGCATATAAGTAGACAAGAGTAAACACTTGGCAATGTAAGAAGAACTTTTCTTTTGAAGATCATCATTGATTGCTTTTAAGAACCCATGCTCTTGCTCTAAATTGATCTTCTCAAAGTGTAACTTTTCATGAGTCTTTAAAAGCTCTCGATGATCCTCCAAAGTAGTTTCATGAGCTAAATTAAGAATGTTTACACTAGTACAACGAGGTGCTATACAAATGGTTTTTAACCCCTTTCTGCGACAGCATTTGGAACCGTCGCCTAGTGAGTGTGGGCGATAGGGGGGGGGGTCCTTCCCACACGACCCAGAAACCGTCGGGGATATGCCCTCCTAGCACACACGCTTGGCAAACTGAGATCGTGTTTGTCCGGCGAGCGACCAAATACGGTTATACGTATAGTAGTGCTCAAAAAAAATACAATTATACAAGTGAAATCATTTCCGGTCGTAAGTACATCCCACATAGTCAGTCCCCGCTAAATGTTTCAGTTTGTATATACATCCCACATAGTCGCTCCAAGGAAAACGTTTCTGTTCGCAGGTACATCACACACAATTTTCCCGTTAAATCATTTGTGATAGCGTTTCCATTGCACACGGTATTAAAAAAAATATTGTTTGCGTTATTGAATGCATCACACACGGTGCATAGAAGAAACTATGTGTCAAAGGTTGTCCATCACACACAGTTTTTATGTTCTAAACGTTTGCGCCAGGTAGCCTAACGCAAACAGTTTTCAAGAGGATATCATGTGGGATTGTTCATTAATCTAACGTTGTTTATTCCTAGAAACTTTGTGCGTTATTGAATGCATCACACAAGGTGTTTTCTCAATAACCATTTGCTATAGAAAAAACCCAATTAGCAGGCTAATTATCTTATTATTAATAATCCATTGGTTAATCCAATTGACATTTCATATTAAGCACACAATATATTTCATTTTCATAATTGAAATACATCAGAGTACAACATCATATAGCTTCAGCACTCAGCTAACCCATTACACAACTGCACCAGCACCAAATTTCACATGCAACATCTATAAACTTTCAAAATTAGCAACATAGACAGTACATAGACAGATGTATCTCATCTAGAAAACTGCTGAAGCAGAAGGCGAATATTGAGCCTTCATTGATGTTGAAGGTCTTTTTAACTTTAGGCCAGTGCCTGTGGATGATTGACCATCCATCCTTCTTCCTCTTTAGGAACCCTTCAATGTTGCACCATGGGTGTTGTCTGAATACCTTCATCGCCTGCTGACCATACAGATGGTTTGAGAGGTAATCATCAATGAACTGCTTTGGAAAGGCCTGAAAACAAGGATGTTGAAAGTGCAATCATGCCCTTAATCATATTTTGATGATGACAACATGCATATATGGGACTAATCATGTTTATCAAGTATATCTCAGGATTATGTTTCAAGGGCGTGTGTGGATCATGAATACAGACAAATCTATATCACTCAAGAGCGGATATACAAGATAATAGCTTTTGGCTTGACTTTCAGTTTGTTTCTGAGTATAGGGATCCCGCACTATTAAGAGGGGATCGGTGGATATCGTGAAAGGCTTGCTCAAAACCCACAAAGTATCCTCTCACATCATCTCTACTCTATCCATAACAATTCTAATATTTTGTACACCTAGAGTTGTGCGAAACTAAGCCTTTGTGCTCTGTTATCACTGGACGTCCGGCACTCTACGGATGTCCAAACCTTCACAGTCTACCGAACGTCCGGCAGTCTCCGGATATCCGGTATTTCACAACAGAAGCTAAATAGCGGTTTTCCGTTCTCCTCCGGACGACCGGCACACTCCGGACGTCCGGTCTCTCAGCGCCTACCGGACGTCCAGCACACTCCGGATATCCGGTACACCTTCACATAACGAAAATAGCGGATGTCCGAAACCCTCCGGACGTCCGGTCACCGAACGTCCGACACACCCCAGACGTCCGACAACTGTGTACACAGTGTACTACGTGGCCCCGTCTGGTGAACCTTCAGGCTCCGGACGACCGGCCTTCCTCGGACGTCTGGTGCTACATGTGCCACCTGATGTCCGGTGCTGTCCGGACATCCGACACTAACAGTGCGTTTTCGCAACAACGGTCTGTTCTCTACTATGACTATATATAGTCTTCTTCTTCCACAAGATAGGGTTGACCATTCACTTTGAGCTTGCTCAAGAACACATTCACACTCTCTCTCACTCTCATACACCAAATCTTAGATCCTAAAAGGATTTGAAGGCATTTGTGAGAATTTGTCCAATCAAGTGATAGATGCACTCCTTCCCCTTCTTTGGACCAAAGGAATTTGTGATTTGAGCAAGTCTTGAGCTTTTCCCATCGTTCTTGTTATTCTTGGAGGTTGGAGACTCCTAGGTGGTAGGAGTGTTTCAGAGAGGAATCAAACATTGTGCTTACCCTCGGAAAGTTTGTGAGGCTTTGGAGGTCACCTAAAGGCCTACCACTAGTGGTTGGGAATCACCTTCGTGGTGACATCTCAAAGAGAGAATAGGGTGAGCCTTCATGGCATTGGTGTGCCTTCGTGGTAACTCCCACCTCTCTAAACGGTGATGTAGCTTCCCTCCAAGGAAGTGAACATCGGCATACATCCTCGTCTCTCGAAGTTTCAATTATTCCTAACCTTAACTTTCTACTTGTGGTTACTTGTCTCTAAGTTCTTACTTGTATCTTATTGTGTTACCTTACTTACCTACTCGTGTTACTAGCTTAGCTTGTTAAGCATCTTACTTGCAATTGTTAGGCTCACTTTCCTATTCCGCACTATTGCCGAAAATTTCTAAGTGACAGTTAAAATTTGTAATTGTGCCTATTCAGCCCCCCTCTAGGTCCATCTCGATCCTTTCAATTGGTATCAGAGCCTCGTGCTCTATTCTTGTGGCTTAACCGCCCTAGAGCGAGATGAACCCTAATGGGACTCCCCTTGTTGTAGATCCAAAAGACCAGGTCTCGACTTCTTCGGAAGTCAAGACCTTCACCTCTGAGGATCTAGAACGGGCCCTTGCTAAGAAAAAGGAGGATCATGATGCTTCTCTTGAGGCCTTGGTCATAATGAGGTTAGCCGCACTAACCATGAATTCCACGCTACTCCCTAGTCCGTATGGTGTGGCTTCGAGGCAAACTGCGCCTATTCCTTCTCTTGACCAACAACCTCCTAACAGTGGTCACTCTAGTGTTCCATGACTCTATGCAAAACCTAAAGATGAAAAACCAAATTATAGGCATGGGGGTGAACCTCCCGTGCTTGATAAAAAGGCTGATTTATCTATGTGGAGAGTTGCTATGCAGGATCATCTTAGGTACGCAAATGATGATATGTGGGACATCTTGGAGGATGGCTACAACCCTGTTGATCCAAAGAACCTCACTCCAAGAGAAATATATAACAGGCATCTCAACGACACCGCAATCATGTTGTTAAGGAAAGGAATGAGTGAAAAGCACAGGAGACCTTTCATACACATCACCAGTGCCAAGGACTTATTGGTTAGCATTCTGAGATCCAAAATTGGCACCTCCACTCTCCGGCTTGCGCAATATGAGATTGCCAAAGGTCAATTGCAAAACTTCTGTATGGAGAAAGGTGAAACCCCCAACCAGCTCCATGAGCGTCTGATGACGCTTACCTCTGACATTGAGTCATGTGACTGTGACAAGACACAAGATGGATTCAACTTAACGAAGCGGTTCCTTGTGGACAAGTTGCTACATGCTCTTGCTCCGTATCATCATCAAATGGTGTGGGGCATAAAGCAACACCATGGATTCAAGGAAATGACTCCAGATGACATCATATCCACCTTTCAACTATTTGAATAATCCAAGGCAAATGCTACAAGACATCTTGCTATGCATGGAAATTCATCTCCCGTGACCAACTTAGCTTTGAAGGCTAAACAAGTATGTGAAGAAGAAGAAACTGAGGAAGAAGATGATGAAGAAGGTGATGAAAGTGACTCTGATGAGGGACCCTCATATGAATACACTGCTCTCTTTGTGAATAAGTTTAGCGCGGGAAAATTCAAAGGAAGATTTCAAAATAAGAAGGTCCGAAGTTGCTACAACTGTGACGAGACGAATCACTTCTCCAATGAGTGCCCATGTGAGAAGAGAGAAGATAAGCCCAGATTTCCCAAGAACTTTGTAAGGAAGAAATTGCCAAACCATGTGAACTCCAAGCTTAAGAAGAGAGATGGAAGGGCCATGATTGCCCAAGAATATTCCGATCTCGGTGATGTTGGAGGTGTTTCCGGTATTGCTCAAGATCCTCAACACACCTTGAGACTAGTCAACAAAAGTGGTGAGGTTGTCACCTACAACTACATGAAAGACTACAAGCGCAACGCTCACAAGTGTTTGATGGCCAATGCCATCATTGAGGACCATGAGCAACAATCCTCTTCAGACAAAGTTAAGGTAACCTCTCGTTCGGATCCTCCTCTTTTCACTCCACCTACTCCTAATGATGAATACCTTGATGCGGAGGATAATCATGATGATAATGATGAGAATGATCCTATGTATGCTAAACTAGAAAAATTTATGTGTTCCCACAAAGGAAAGAAGGTCACTATGTTTCATATGCTTATGGAGATGGTGAGTAAGCACACCATCACCATTAAGGAACTCGAAACCCTCGTTACCGAGGAAAAGGAAAAATATGAAATCCTTGAGCGGAAAGTCCTATATGAGAAAGCACAAAATGATGAACTATGCATAAAAATTGGTACTAACCTTGATGAACATGCCAAGAAACTTGCTTCCTTGGAAAAGGTTGAAAGCTCTTTCAAGGAGTTGATGAATGATAAGAGTAAACTTGTGAAGTCTCATGCTACTCTCTCTAAGGATTGTGAGCTTCTATCCATGTCTCTTAAGACTAAGGAAGAGGAGCTCACCCTTCTTACAAAGAGCTTTGAGACACTCAAACTTACTTATCTCGAAACTCTAGCCAAGGTTTACTCCTCTCCTATTATAAATGTTGATGCCTGTACTACTAACGCAAGTTGTGATCTAGCATCTATTCGTGAGGAGAATCGATTTCTAAAAGCACAACTTGAGAAAGGACTCATGACATGTGCTCAAGGACAAAAGAACCTTAATGAAGTATTGAGCCGACACAATGAAGTTTCCGCAAAGGAAGGACTTGGGTACGACCCAAGCACAAGCAAGACAAAAACGTCCACTCAAAAGTGCACCACTCCTCTCAAGGAGACATTTGTATGTGAAGGGCATACGAAGAAAGGGAAGAGTCAAGTCAACAAGGTTGTGAGTGGGAAGGCCACTAGGGGCTTACCCACTCCCATCAAACTTAAGGGTTTCATGCCTCCATCCTATGTGCTTTGTAAGAAAAAGGATGGAGAGGTTTATGCTAAATTTGTTGGCCCTCATAATGCATTTCGTTTCTATGCTATTTGGGTTCCTAAGAACCTTGTGACTAATGTGTGAGGTTCCATTGCAAAATGGGTGCCTCTAACCAAGTCGTGAATTGTGTGTAGGTTGCCTTCTCCGGTGGAGTCAAATGGGTGATCGATAGTGGATGTAGAAACCATATGACCGGTGACTGCAAATTGCTCTACAATTTCATGGAATCCATTCAACCATTTATGAGCATTGTGTTTGGTGGAGGAACAAAAGGACAGGTACTTGGATTGGGTAAGGTGGCTATCACAAATGACATGTCACTGGCAAATGTCATGCTTGTCCAATCTCTTAAATATCACTTACTTTCCGTTCGTCAATTGGCTTCTGTTGGTTATGATACACTATTTGGACTAACGGATGTGAAAGTCTTTAAGAGAGATACTCTTGAAGTGGCTTTTGTTGGAAAGTTGGATGGCAACCTTTACACGGTTGATTTCTCGAAAGAGAGTACCTTCCATGCAACTTGTCTAATGGCCAAAGACGACAAGGGGTGGCTATGGCATCGTCGGCTAGCCCATGTCGGCATGAGAAATCTTAAAGATCTCTTAAAGGGGAATCACATCCTTGGACTAACGAATATTTATTTTGAGAAAGATCGTGTGTGTAGTGCATGGATAGCCGGGAAGAAACATCAATCAAAGCACCCACCCAAGAATATTGTATCCACGTCAAGGCGATTGGATCTCCTTCATGTGGATCTCTTTGGGCCTCCTTCATGGGATAGTCTTGGTGGGAAAAAGTATGGCCTTGTCATTGTTGATGATTACTCAAGATACATATGGGTGTTCTTCCTCAAGTCCAAAGACGAGACGAAGTTCACCTTCATTGATTTTGCCAAGCAAGCTCAATGCAAGTTTGACAAAGAAATCTAGGCAATAAGAAGTGACAATGGCTCCGAGTTTAAGAACTATACCTTGGAATAGTTTCTCAGTGACGAGGGGATTGAGCATCAATACTCCGCCCCCTACACTCCTCAACAAAATGGTGTAGCCGAAAGAAAGAACCGTACTCTTGTGGAGATGGCAAGGTCCATGTTGGATGAGTACAAGTCACCATATAGCTTTTGGGCCGAGGCCGTCAACACTGCATGTCATGCCTCAAACCGTCTCTTCCTCCGCACAATCTTGGAAAAGACCCCGTATGAGCTTCTAACTGGACACAAACCAAATGTCAAGTACTTCCATGTGTTCGGGTGTAAGTGCTTCATACTCAACAAGAAATAACAGTTAGGAAAATTTCAATCCAAAACTATTGAGGATATATTTGTTGGTTATGGATCAAACTCCCACGCCTATAGGGTCTACAACAAATCCAATGGATGTGTTGTAGAAACTTGTGACGTGGTGTTTGATGAATTTAATGGCTCCCATGGAGAGCAAGTTGATCTAAGTGATGTAGGTGATAAAGATTCTTCTCAAGATATCTTGAACATGGGTGTTGGTGCTCTTCTTCCGATGGAACAAGAACCCCATGATGGTATGGAAGACGACGCACGACTTCCTATATATCCAACCATTACAACACCCACACCACCACAAGATCCAAACGATGAACCGATGCCCACAATTCAAGTACAAGATGAAGATCAAGTCCTTCACCATGATCATCTCCAAGAACAAGATCTTCAACAAGAAAAATAGCAAGAAAGTGCAATCATTGATGATGAACCTCAACAAATGCAACATAGAGAAGAAGATCTTCCACCACACATAAATGATCCATATGTTGAGGACGTGGATGATGGACATGAAGTTGAACCTCGTGAAACTCTCACCTCCATCATGCCTCGAGTGGATGGTCGTGTTGATGTTGACAAAATTCTCACCGGCATATCCGAAGGTAGAGTCACTCGTAAACATTTGACAAACTTTTGTGTTCACTTCTTGTTTGTGTCTAGTATTGAGCCTGTCAAGGTACAAGACGCATTGATGGACAACGATTGGCTCGTTTCTATGCAAGAAGAGTTGAACAGTTTTGAACGCAACCAAGTATGGTCTCTAGTGGAGAGACCAGCTACATAACACAATGTCATTGGAACAAAATGGATTTTCAAGAACAAGCAAGATGAGAATGGTGTAATCATCCGAAACAAGGCAAGTTTAGTGACACAAGGGTACTCACAAGTTGAAGGTTTGGACTTTGGTGAGACCTTTGCTCCCGTTGCCCGTCTCGAATCCATTCGCATCTTACTTGCTTATGCTGCTTTCAATGGTTTTACATTACATCAAATGGATGTGAGGAGTGCTTTCCTTAACGGTCCTCTACAAGAAGAAGTATATGTATCACAACCACCTAGGTTCGTTGATCCCGATCACAAAAACTATGTGTATAAACTTCATAAGGCTTTGTATGGCCTCAAACAAGCACCCCGTGCTTGGTATGATCATCTTAAGAAGTTTTTACTCGATGATGGTTTTGTGAGAGGGGTGATCGATCCCACTCTTTTTACTAAGAGACACAAGGGTGACTTGATCTTATGCCAAATATATGTAGATGATATAATCTTTGGTTCTCCTAACATTCATTTGTGCAAGAAGTTTGCGGCTTCAATGACCAAGAATTTTGAAATGTCACTCAATGCGGGTTTGAAATTCTTCCTCGGATTTCAAATTCAACAATTTCAAGAAGGACTTTTCTTGTCTCAAGAAAAATACCTCAAGGACATCCTAGCAAAGTTTGGCATGTTTGATGCTAGTCCATGTATGACACCCATGCCAACCAAAATTTTCCTCATTAAAGACACAAACGGTATTCCTTTTGACCCATCTATTTATCGCTCTATGATTGGTTCATTGCTTTATCTTTGTGCATCTAGACCAGACATCATGTTTAGTGTATGCATGTGTGCTAGATTTCAAGCTTCCCATAGGGAAAGCCATCATAAGGCGGTTAAGCATATTCTCAGATACCTTGTTCACACTCCAAAGTTGGGTCTACGGTACCCCAAGGATGCCAAGTTTGACCTTATTGGGTACACGGATGCAGATTGGGCTGGTGACAAAGTGGACCGCAAGTCTACCTCCTGTGCATGCCAATTTCTTGGACGCTCTTTGGTCAGTTGGTCCTCAAAGAAACAAAATTGTATTACCCTCTCCAGTTGTGAAGCAGAATACATTGCACTGCCAGTTGTGGAACTCAATTACTATGGATGAGGCAAACTTTGAAGGATTACGGTATGACCTATCGACATGTGCCTCTTGTATGTGATAATGAAAGTGCCATTAACATTGCTGAGAATCTTAAAGATCATCTTCGCACCAAGCACATTGACATTAGGTATCACTTCTTGAGAGATCATGTGGAAAAGGGTGACATTGATGTTGCCCACATTGGTACACATATGCAACTTGCAGACATCTTCACGAAGCCAATGGATGAAGCTAGGTTTTGTCGACTTAGGCGTGAACTTGGTATCTTGAAGCTTGACAATATTATGTGAAATCTAGTACCCATTCATGCATAAACTTAATATCTCGCCTTGATGTAGGCATATATTTAGGGGGAGACACTCAACTCATGAGTACTCTCAACCGTATACAATGCATAAAAAGAACAAACACTCTCAAAGCTTATCATGTCATCCCAACTATGGTGCTTTAATATGATGGAGTAGTGATTATGCATTCAAGTCAACATTCTTGTGGTATCATATCACATATGCTCAAACATGGTGGCATCAGCCACTTCTCGTAGAGTAAAAATAGTAACCAAGCAAGTTGTCTCATATGGTCGGAGATTCATGCAAGTATCATCATCTCACTACAAAATGCCCTAAGCCCAAAATCCTGAGAGGCTCCGGTCATCCGGTACTTTCCGGACGTCCGGTGTTCTGAGCGCTTCCGGTCGTCCGGTACACTCCGGACGTCCGTAAAACCCCTTCTATCAACCTCACGTCGGATGTCCGGTATGATCTGACTTCCGCTAATTTTTATAGGACCGGACGTTCGGAAACCACCGGACATCCGGAATATACCTGGCCCATATATATAGGGCAAGGCGCATGTAAGGAAGTTTTAACCTAATCCCTCGCTCTCTCCAGCCCGCCGTCACGCCAATCCCCATCGCCTCTCCTTCACACGAGATTGGTCGCACGTGTGTAGATCGTCCGCCGCCGGGCCCCCTCGCCGTCACCCTCTCGCCGTCGCCCCCTCGCCGTCGTTCCTCCGGGTGGTCGCCCGTCTGTAGATCGGCCGCCGCCGGGCCCCCTCTCCGGCGCCTGTGCTTCTTGTTCGTCCAAGATCGGGATGCCAAAGGTCAAGCACTCCGCACGCAAGGAGGCTACAACTGGGTTCTCTCACCCGTCTTGCCGTGGCGGCTCCAATGACTCCCAAGAACGTGCTCGTCCTAGGAAGCGCGCCGCTCAGCCTAGCAGCCCTGCAAGCGACTCCTCACCATAGGAATCCGACTTTGAGGATGAACTAGAAGCTATGGAGCGGGAGGAATTTGTTGCCTCTCACACAGCTGCACCCAAGCTGGGGACTCGGAGACCCACGTTTAAGCCTCCTCCTCCACCAGTGCAACCTAAAGGTGATGCTCGTCACATCTCCCTTGAGCCTCGTCTCCCTCATGGTCGCAAATTTAAGCGGTTCAATGCCATTCCCATCGCATCATATCTTACGCTTCGTCGTGATGTTGACCAATTTTCGGTTGCTAGCGACTCCACGGATGATCCTTTTCACACAAACATCCAGGCAAATATTTTTACCACTGTCATTCTACCTAAGGGTCCGTCTTTACATTTGTGCATCAATCTTGAGCATATTCGTTCTGATACGGCGAAGTATCCGGGAGCCATTGAACTCATTGAGACATCTGGTCTTGTTGCTCCTTTTTCATTTCAGCATGATTTTAACAATGCTGCCATCCATCAATTCTATGCCACATGTTACTTTCACCCCAACAACACTGTCACTTGGATGACCTCCCACACCGTGCTTACAGCCTCATACTCACAATTTGTCGCTGCTCTTGGTTTTCCTGATAGTGGGTTCAAAATACACAAGGATGACCCCAACCATAAGCCCAAGGGCATTAATGTTTGCATGGATCTCCTCAAACCCATCACTGAGATGACTAAGGAGGAGAAACAGAAGGATCTAAACAAAGTTTCAATTTGGCGCTCTCACTTCTACATCATTTTTTAGTATGTCATTCGCACCGTCTACCCTAAGATGGGAGACAAAGGGTCGTGCAATAGCTATTGCATCGATCACATGCATCATCTCTATACGACACCCAAAGGGAAGATAAATGTTCCTCATTTTTGGTGGCATGAGATCTGTCTCGCTTCTTTTCAATTCAAGCGGGCCTTTCCTCATGCCCCCTTTCTTCAGGCGTTTATTGAGAGTGTGGCTCTGTTTCCCATTGTCCGCACTCACTTACATGAGCAGTGGGTTATTCCATCCCACATGGCGGATGACCGGGTCAGGCCCTCTTCTTCCTCTACTCATCCTCGCCGAGCTACTGCTTGTGTTCCTCCCACTGCTCCTTCCAGATCTGCATCTCTTGGACGCATTACTCTCTTTCTTGGGAAAGCTCACTCTGCCATGATGAGGGCTGTTACCTTTCAGTGCCCACAGAATCACGATGTGGTCACTCGCATGGTCACTTCCGAGAATGCTCTGAAGGCTCGTCTGAGAGACTCCGTAGTATTTGATGTGAGTGATGATGAACGTCTTCCTGATAATCCGCCTTCTAACTTTGGTTTTCCCTCGGGTCCGGAGTGGTCTGAATTCCTTGACAAGGCTGGTGGCAGTGGTACTCACAATGATGATGATGATGATGATGCTTTATGATGATCTGACACCTTTTGGGTAGTAGCTGCCTAGGGGGAGTAGGCACTTATCTATTATGTAATAATGTGAGATTTGTATCGAACCTATGATGTGAACGTTTATCTATTATGTAATGCACCTATCTATCTATGGAAATATTGAGTTATCATGTGTATGAGATTGGGTTATGATATCTTGTGTATGAGATTGTTATGATATCTTGTCTATGAGATTGTTATAATATCATATTGAGGGGGAGCTCCCCTCTTCATGTTTATTATTGTTCATGAACCTATTTAGGGGGAGCTCCACAACATCATTTTGATATTTAAAAGTCTTTACTACATTTTCTTGAGAAGTACATGCATGTTGTCATCAACTACCAAAAAGGGGGAGATTGAAAGTGCAATCATGCCCTTAATCATATTTTGATGACTGATGACAACATGCATATATGGGACTAATCATGTTTATCAAGTATATCTCAGGATTATGTTTCAAGGGCATGTGTAGATCAAGAATACAGACAAATCTATATCACTCAAGAGCGGATATACAAGATAATAGCTTTTGGCTTGACTTTCAGTTTGTTTCTGAGTATAGGGATCCCGCACTATTAAGAGGGGATCGGTGGATATCGTGAAAGGCTTGCTCAAAACCCACAAAGTATCCTCTCACATCATCTTTACTCTATCCATAACAATTCTAGTATTTTGTACACCTAGATTTGTGTGAAACTAAGCCTTTGTGCTCTGTTATCCCTGGACGTCCGACACTCTACGGACGTACGAACCTTCACTATCTACCGGACATCCGGCAGTCTCCGGATGTCCGGTATTTCACAACAAAAGCTAAATAGCGGTTTTCGGTTCTCCTCCGGACGACCGGTCACCGGACGACCGGCACACTCCAAACGTCCGGTCCCTCAGCGCCTATCGGACATCCGGCACACTCTGGATGTCCGGTACACGTTCACAGAACGAAAATAGCGGATGTCCGAAACCCTCCGGACGTCCGACACACCCCGGACGTCCGACAACTATGTACACAGTGTACTATGTGGCCCCGTCTGGTGAACCTTCAAGCTCCGGACGATCGGCCTTCATCGCACGTCCGGTGCTACCTGTGCCACCAGACGTCCGGTGATGTCCGGACGTCACCGAATGTCTGACACTAACAGTGCATTTTCGCCACAATGGTCTGTTCTCTACTATGACTGTATATAGTCTTCTTCTTACACAAGATAGGGTTGACCTTGCACTTTGAGCTTGCTCAAGAACACATTCACACTCTCTCTCAGTCTCATACACCAAATCTTAGATCCTAAAAGGATTTGAAGGCATTTGTGAGAAGTTGTCCAATCAAGTGATAGATCCACTCCTTCCCCTTCTTTGCACCAAAGGAATTTGTGATTTGAGCAAGTCTTGAGCTTTTCCCATCGTTCTTGTTACTCTTGGAGGTTGGAGACTCCTAGGCGGTAGGAGTCTTTCGGAGAGGAATCAAACATTGTGATTACCCCCGGAAAGTTTGTGAGGGTTTGGAGGTCACCTAAAGGCCTACCACTAGTTGTTGGGAATCGCCTTCGTGGTGATATCTCAAAGAGAGAATAGGGTGAGCCTTCGTGGCGTTGGTGTGCCTTCGTGGTAACTCCCACCTCTCTAAACGGTGACGTAGCTTCCCTCCAAGGAAGTGAACATCGACATACATCCTCGTCTCTCAAAGTTTTGGTTATTCCTAACCTTAAGTTTCTACTTGTGGTTACTTGTCTCTAATTTCTTACTTGTATCTTATTGTGTTACCTTTCTTACCTACTCGTGTTACTAGCTTAGCTTGTTAAGCATCTTACTTGCAATTGTCAGGCTCACTTTCCTATTCCGCACTATTTCCTAAAATTGCTAAGTAACAATTAAAATTTGTAATTGTACCTATTCACCCCCCCCTCTAGGTCCATCTCGATCCTTTCAGATGTGCATAAATATCTTCTCTATATTGGAAATGGGGTAAAGGAATAAAACAGGCAAGGTATAATAGTTAGTACCATCATGTAGTGAACTAATGTCTTCTTCATTGTGCAGACAAAGATCTTGTTGTTTTTTGTCGCTAATTTATTTATCCTAACAATCTTTCTGAGTTTCTTGACTTGACTGATATTCATGGACAACTCATTTCCCCATATGCAAAAAGGGTCGAACAGTGGGTCAACATCTCTGACAGCAGGACCTACATGTGCAAGACCAAATTGTCAAAAACCTAAATATTAGAATGGTTCCTGCAATTGCACAATAATGTGTTATTAGACAAAGGATCATGCATGTGCAAACCTCGATTGTAAACATTAGTGCTTCCCATTGTTTCCCTGCAACACATATATGGTAGTTAGTCATCAGGTTAAGTGAGGGTTCGCATGCTATTAGTAAAATATGTTAATGAAAAATAAGCACATTGCAGATTCATCAGATTAATTCAAGCCACATGGAATACCCATTTATCCAAACCTAGCATGATTAATAACTAGGAAATATAGCACTTGTATATGTTTCTCATGTATCAAATGCAGCCAAATTTGATTTATTCCTCACATGCATAACAATACAAAATTCTACCCACGACAATTGGACATAGCATTGCAGAATTGAACCAAGCAGCTAACTAAACACCACAACAAATGAACCAAACATTAACTGAGCACCACATTGCACAATATGACATACTCCTAATAGAAGATCAGACAGTTAACCAAACCAAGCATGCTTAACAACTTGGAAATATAGCAATTGTATTTGGTTCTCATGTATTTACTACAACCAAATTCAATTTATTCCTCACATGGTATACAATAACAGAATGCACCCACAACAATTGAACATCGCATTACAGAATTGAACCAAACAGTTAACTAAACACCACAACAAATGAACTAAATGTTAACTAAGCACCACATTGCACAATATAGCATACTCCTAATAGAAGATCGGACAGTTGACCAAACCAAGCATACTTAACAACTTGGAAATATAGAAATTGTATTTGGTTCTCATTTATTTAGTACAGTCAAATTTGATTTACTTCTCACATGGTATACAATAACAGAATGCACCCACAACTCTTGAACATCAGATTGCAGAATTGAACCAAACAATTAACTAAACGCCACAACACAAATGAACCAAACGTTAATCGAGCACCACATTGCATAATGTATAACCAAACCAAGCATGTTTGAAAACTTGGAAATATAGCAATTGTATTCGTTTCTCATGTATTTTGTAAAGATAAATTCGATTTATTTCTCACATGGAAGATGATACAAAATTGCAGCCTGAAGAATTGAACATCACATTTGCATAATTGAACCAAACAGTTAACTGAAGACGACAACTAATTAACCAAACAGTTAATAAGTGAGCACCACACTGCACGATGTATAGAACATATATACTAGAGCAACAAATTGCGTGGTAAAATTAGATAGCACAATTCACTAGAATTTGTGAAGGAAAGGTAGGAGCAGCACATGCAATGGGTAAACGGAGCATGCTTAACCGGCGTAGCTAGCAAATGGCAAGGTGCTCCTCCAAGATCTGGGGGTCGGCACGAATGGAAGCCATCGCAATCTCATCCGTGTGTGTGGCCGCGATTTGCTTCTCTGCTGCCAAATGCTCCTTAAGATCCTCGCTATACTTCGTGCATCATGGCTTAGGGCGGCGCTTATTTGGTGGAGGGGTTGGTGATTTGGGTGGAAGGTGTCATGCCGGCGGTCGGGGCATGTGGGATGTGGAAGGAGGAGGAGGATGGGGCTCGGGTGTGGATTACTTCATGGATAGACGAGGCCGATCAGCGTGAAGGAGCGTCGCCGGCGAGGAGGTGGCACTGTAAGCGAGAAGTGAAGGTTTCAACTTGAAAGGAAGGCGGAAACAGGGGAAATGTGGCTTTTGGTAAGGGGGGCGGCAAGGTAGATATTTCTGTGGAAGTCGAAATTTGGAATCGCTTCAGCGAAAAAACTAGCGCGCAAAGTGTCATCAGACACGGTCCCTTATTCAGAACTGTGTACGATATGTGAACATCACAAACAATTCAGATAGCTTAACCCGTGTGTGATGAGTTTGAACGTCAAAAATTTCTGTCCACATCCCCATCTTTCACTAGCGACGATTGAACAGTGTAATGATATTTGAGGAGCGGGCTAGTGTGCTTGACACTCCGACGGTGCTCCAAGATATTTTGTGTTGCATCTCAAACGGTTGGTGATAATAAACAGTGTGCAATCTACTTGATTTTTCGTCTTGATTTGAATTACATAATGGGGTCACAGCTGCAAACGATGGTGTCTGAATTGATAGAACTTTTATCTCAAGTGAACATGCAACTATAGGTGCATCGTAAAAAAACTTAGAATTATTCAGGGTGCGTTTGGACGTTTTTATACATTAACTTGGTTTTGTAGGCATTTCAGGTGCATAAGTCAAATCTGAACTACATGCACGTGCTCCAGAGCGTATATACGGGTTGAAAAATCAAATTTGTGTCCTTCGGTGCATGCTTAGGTCCCACGCAAGAAATGAGAATGAATTTCAAACACCCTGCCACCGTCACTCGACTGCAAACATTGAGACACCTGGTTTTTAAATTCTAGTAAATCCAAAAGTCGTCTAAAATTCAAGAAACTTGGCATGCTATCATGGAGCGGCATCAACATGCCGTGGCAAAAATTTTGTCCCAGTTGGGGCAGGTTTGGGTATAAGCTTCTCACAACAAGCGTGATGGTTTCGGAAGGGAACGTGCCACCTTTGGGGATGAAACGGTATCCGTTTCCTCTCATTGCTTTTAAAAAATTCTAGTGTCAACATAGAAAAACATGAGTGTTGTGTTTAATTTTGGAATTTTTCGGGGTTCATTTGGACATTTCATACATTAACTGGGTTTTCTAGGCATTTTATGTGCATAATTCAAATTTGAACTACATGCACATGCTCCAGTGCATATAAACGGGTTGAAAAATCAAATATGTGTCCTTCGGTGCTTGCTTAGGTCCCATGCAAGAAATGGGAATGAATTTCAAACACCCTGTCACCGTCACTCATACGCAAACATTGAGATGCCTGGTTTTTAAATTCCAGTAAATCCAAAACTCGTCTGAAATTCATGAAACTTGGCATGCTATCATGGAGCGGCATCAACATACCGTGGTAAAAATTTTGTCCCATTTGGGGCAGGTTTGGTATAAGCGTCTCACAAACCAGAGCTTCTCACAACAAGCGTGATGGTTTCGGTAGGGAACGTGCCACCTTTGGGGACGAAACGATATCCGTTGCCTCTTATTGCTTTCAAAAAAATCTAGTGTCAACATAGAACAATAGGAGTATTGTATTTAATTTTGGATTTTTTTTGGTTTCGTTTGGACATTTTATACATTAACTAGGTTTTCTAGGCATTTTATGTGCACAATTCAAATTTGAACTACATGCACATGCTCCAGTGCATATAAATTGGTTGAAAATAAAATCGGTGCCCTTCTGTGTATGCTTAGGTCCCATGCAAGAAATGGGAATGAATTTCAAACACCCTGCCACCGTCACTCGGCCAGAAACATTGAGATACCTGGTTTTTCAATTCTAGTAAATCCAAAACTCGTCTGAAATTCATGAAACTTGGCATGCTATCATGGAGCGGCATCAACATGTCGTGGTAAAAAAATTGTCCCATTTGGGGCAGGTTTGGGTATAAGCTTCTCACAAACCAGAGCTTCTCACAATAAGTGTGATGGTTTTGGTAGGGAACGTGCCACCTTTGGGGACGAAATGATATTCGTTGTCTCTTATTACTTTCAAAAAAATTATGATGTCAACATAGAACAACATGAGTGTTGTGTTTAATTTTGGCATTTTTCGGGGTTCATTTGGACATTTTTATACATTAACTGGGTTTTCTAGGCATTTTATGTGCATAATTCAAATTTGAACTACATGCACATGCTCCAGTGCATATAAATTGATTAAAAATAAAATATGTGTCCTTTGGTGCATCCTTAGGTCCCATGCAAGAAATGGGAATGAATTTAAAACACCAGGGCACTGTTGATTGCCGTCAAAATGTTGAGATGCTTTGTTTTTAAATTCTAGTAAATCCAAAACTCATCCGAAATTCTTGAAACTTGGCATGCTATCATGGAATGGCACCTGACATGCTGTGGTATTTTTCGTGTCCATTTTGAGAAAGACGCGCTTGAAAAACGACAAACAAAGGCATTTTGAAACAAATAGCTACCATTATAACATCTCAAACGTTTTGTATAATTTAAATTGTGTGTGTTCTGTTAACCATTCACATGACGCCACGCCTCACTCTTTTAATGGCTAGGAGGTGCTGTGCGGATAGGTGATTGAGTGCTTGACTAAACGGGAGGCATGCGACTGTACTCCCATGCAGGATTAGTGCAGCTCTTGATCGCAAACATTTTAGTTAGAACACCAGTATGCAAACCAACAGCTTGCCCAGGAAGCCAAGAGAAATGTGTCAAGAAGGATTTTTGTAGCTCTTGATCGCAAACGTTTTAGGTAGAACACCCATATGCAAACTGAGAGCTATGGTCTTCCCCCTTAAGTCAAGGGAAAATTCGCAGCGCGGGATTTGTGCATCCCTTCAATGCAAACGGTTATTTTGGTTGACCCGTGTGCAACCACGTACAAATAATTTGGTAAGATTTGCATCTGTCATATTGGGTATGTTGCCATTTGTCAAACTAGACAGATTGACATTTGTTGATCTAGTAACATTTCATTTGTCAATCCTTGTAACACCGCGATTTGTCAAAATATGCAGCTAAAAATCACTAGCACTATCTAATTTTTGCAACTAAAATTCAGTAATTAAGCATAGATTTCATTCATAGATTAAGCAGTCGTTCTTAATTTATACAAATAGTTCAACTCGCAGCTGAACCGACCAAACTTTTCCCCAATTGTTGCCAACCACGTCTGAAATAGCTAGTTCAACTATATATACTAGCGAATTTTAAGTACGTTGTACAGTTCGACCACATCTATAGTCAGATGAAATGAACAAAATAGCCCCTAAATACAACTACTACGGAGGGGCTTTGTGCTACTTCCGGCAACCTCTCCTCTGCCGAGCGTGCTCAGTAAGACGCGGAGGAGGAGGAGGAGCCTACCGACGAGCTGGACAACTGCAATACGGTGCATGCTGCTGCTGCACGTTTGGCGACGCTCGCCAGCTCGAATGCCTGCTGCCGCTCCAGATGACCCCTCTCGAAGCGGCCGGACTGCTCGTAGATCTCCTCATTCCTCGCCTCTGTGTTGGTGTGTGCTGTGGCCACGGCTAGGGTAAGGCTCTTTACGTGCTCGATGACGCGCTCCTCTTCCTCCTGAAGGAACTCGGTGTAGCGCACAAGGTCGTTGACGCACGTGCGGGCCTCCACCTCCGCCTCCCACCTTCGGGCGGCGGTGGCGGAGCGGGTGATGATCCCTGTGGTCGACAGTGGGCCGGCGTCCACGGTAGTCGATGGTGGGCTGGCGTCCACGACGGCCGACGATGGGTGGCGTCCACGACGGCCACCTCCCACCTTCGGGCCGCGGTGGCAGAGCGGGTGATGGCCGGCAGTGGAGCGGCAGCCACGACGGCCACCTCCTACCTTCGGGCCGTGGCGGCGGAGCGGGCAATGGCCCTTGCTTTCAATGGTGGTGTGGCGGCAATAGCTGCCGACGGGCAGCAGCGACGCAGCGTGTGGTGGGTGTTCCGCGCACACCCAACAGGGACACCACGCGCACTACACTACGTTGGGGACCGCGTCGCCGCTGCGGTGTAGCCTCCTGATGTCTACTATGCAACCTTCTTCTTGTAGACGTTATTGGGCCTCCAAGTGCAGAGGTTTGTAGGACAGTAGCAAAATTCCCTCAAGTGGATGACCTAAGGTTTATCAATCTGTGGGAGGCGTAGGATGAAGATGGTCTCTCTCAAACAACCCTGCAACCAAATAGCAAAGAGTCTCTTGTGTCCCCAGCACACCCAATACAATGGTAAATTGTATAGGTGCACTAGTTCGGTGAAGAGATTGTCATACAAGTGCAATATGGATGGTAGATATTGGTTTTTGTAATAAGAAAATATAAAAACAACAAGGTAACTAAAGATAAAAGTGAACATAAACAGTGTTGCAATGATAGGAAACAAGGCCTAGAGTTCATACTTTCACTAGTGCAAGTTCTCTCAACATGGATAACATAATTGGATCATATTGCTAGCCCTCAACATGCAACAAAGAGTCACTCCAAAGTAACTAATAGCGGAGAACAAACTAAGAGATTACGGTATGGTACAAAACCACCTCAAAGTTATTCTTTCTGATCGATCTATTCAAGAGTCTGTAGTAACGTTCAATCTATCATAGAGTTCGTACTAGAATAACACCTTACGAAACAAATCAACCAAAACCCTAATGTTACCTAGATACTCCATTGTCACCTCAAGTATCCGTGGGCATGATTATATGATATGCATCACACAATCTCAGATTCATCTATTCAACCAACACAAAGTACTTCAAAGAGTGCCCCAAAGTTTCTACCAGAGAGTCAAGACGAATACGTGCGCCAGCCTCTATGCATAGATTCCCAAAATCACGAAACCCACAAGTCATCACCAAAACATACATCAAGTGAATCAATAGAATACCCCATTGTCACCACAGGTATCCCACGCAAGACATACATCAGGTGTTCTCAAATCCTTAAAGACTCAATCCGATAAGATAACTTCAAAGGGAAAACTCAATCCATTACAAGAGAGTAGAGGGGGAGAAGCATCATAAGGTCCAACTATAATAGCAAAGCTCGCGATACATCAAGATCGTGCCATCTCAAGAACACAAGAGAGAGAGAGAGAGAGATCAAACACATAGCTACTCATACATACCCTCAGCCCCGAGGGTGGACTACTCCCGCCTCGTCATGGAGAGCGCCGGGATGATGAAGATGGCCACCAGAGAGGGATTCCCCCCTCCGGTAGGGTGCTAGAACGGGTCTAGATTGGTTTTCAGTGGCAACAGAGGCTTTCGGTGGCGGAACTCCCGATCTAGGTTATTTTATGGAGGTTTCTGTATTTATAGGATTTTTGGCGTAGGGCACAAGTCAGGGGGGCCTCCGGGCTGTCACGAGACAGGGGCACACGCCCACCTGGAGTGGGCACGCCCCCCCCCCCCACCCTCGTGGGCAGCCCGTGGCTCTTCTGGCCCAAACCTTTTACTTCGGGGGCTTTTTTTGGTCCAGAAAAAAATCACCAAAAATTGGCACGTCAATTGGACTCCGTTTGATATTCCTTTTCTATAAAACTCAAAAACAAGGAAAAAACAGAAACTGGCACTGGGCTCTAGGTTAATAGGTTAGTCCCAAAAATTATATAGAAGTGTATAACAAAGCCCATTAAACATCCTAGAAGGATAATATAATAGCATGGAACAATCAAAAATTATAGATACATTGGAGACGTATCACCTCCCAGCTGTAGCTGTCCTCTGATGATGGCAGAGTGGTTGAGCGACAACAATGGACCGGTGCCATTGGAAATTGTGGGAGAAGCAGACAAGATAAGCTACAGGGAGGGAGGGGAAAATGCGATGCGGGACTCGTCGGCCGTGGGGGTTTATATAGCAGGCCGGTAAGCATTGGAATTTTGGGGGATTTCACCGAGTTGGGCGGGAAGCTTGCGCGGGAACCTGCGAGGTTGCGCGGGAACGGGCTCATCAATGATTCATTGGCGCCACAGTTTGGCCAAAAGAATGCCCCCGCGCGCTGCGCAAGCTTGCGCTGTAAGCCGTCTACGGCAACGGGGTGACAAGACATGCGAGAGGAGGACAAAAGGACACGTACACATATGGTTAAAAAATGTTTGTGATTTAATTACCTACTATACCCCTGTCCTGGTTTATAAGTAGGATTTAACTAATAAAATACGAATGCACATCGCTTGCACGGTTCATCTTATTTGCCACGTATCACTGTGTCGGCCTCTGCTCGCATCCCTTAGCAAGCTCTACTCACTGTTAGGTGCCGCAGCGCGTTGTGCTCGCCGTTAGGCGCCGCGGCGCGCTCGGCTTGTGGAAAGCTTTTCCTTGTGTGTTCATATATATATATATATATATATATATATATATATATATATATATATATATATATATATATATATATATATATATATATATATATATATATATATATATGGTTGCTCGCCGTTGAGACGACCGCGGAGAGATCTGCTCGTGTCCCTGTGCGAGCGGTTGGGCGTGCGCACGATCACGTCGGGGGCCCCATATGCATGTGGTTGCGCCGCACACGTTGCCACGCAATGCAGTTACGTGCGGCACGATGGAGTTACGCAGTGCAGATTAGAACTGCCATCAAGGCCTGCCGATAATCCTGGTCGTCCGGCTTCCCCTTTAATTCCCGTGACCATTATAACCTTAGTCTCTTCAACCTTTCGATCGTGCCCCACAACACAACAAGCACACCCACGATGACACATAGAGAGGGGATGTCTAGCGGCGCTCCAATGGAGTTCGGCGAGCATAAAGTTGAGACCCACGCGAGGGAGACGGATCTCTTGGTGGTGTACACCATCGACCCGACCATGGTGGACGACTACATCAACAGCGTTGAGCAGTTACTTGCTCGAGACAAGTACAAGGTGGTCGGCATCGACCTCCAGTACACCACCTGTCATTCCGACATAGATAAGAAGGTTGTCGTCGCCCAGTTGTGCGTGTGTCATCATGTCCTCATCTACCACTACTGCATGGCCACAGAGCCTTGCGACCGTTTCAAAAGGTTTGTCAACAGCACCGACCACAGGTTCGTCACGGTGGAAACCACCGATGATGTAAAAGCACTCAGGGTTATGGGCTTGGCCTGCCAGAACCTTGTTGAAATTCATGAGCACTACAGGGTCTAGGGCAGCACGAAGAAGGACTCCCTGGTTGAACTCGCCTCAACCATCATCGACCCCTACTACGAAGAGATGAAGTAGGTTGCCCAGAGAACAAGTCATATATCCTAGCACAGGGCCTGGATGTGGCAACTGGATGAATCTCACCATAGGTTCGTGGCCAAGACCATGTACACATGATGCGAGATACACAGGCGGATCGTTGGCATGAGGAAGTGCCTCGTTCCCCAAATCTACGAGCCCGGATCGAGCCACAAGCAGAGCAAGCGTCACAAGAAGTAGATGATGATCAGATGATCGTTCATGCTAGTTAATCATGCATGTAATATATAGTTTACTTTATTGGCGTGTGGAAATATCATGTGTGTAGTAGCCACCTATGTAATTATGCATGTAATAGTTTACTTTGGTGTGAGCAAATGCCATGGTTGTAGTAGCCACCTATGTAAGTGGATGTTTAATTTGGCTATGCAGCCATGTCCCTATAAGTGTGTGTGTATATAAATGCCATGGTTTTAGTAGCCACCTAGGCTTGCTCTCATCTGGCTGCCCGTTTCTTTTGTTCCTCCTCATCGCAAACAGCTAATTGAACTGAACCGTATGCCCTGCATCGCACACGCAACTAAAATCCGAACCGTGTTTGATGCATCCGTCATCGCAAACATTTTGCACCTTTTTGATGGTTTTTTACACCATTGTTTGCGATTATTGCATCGCACACATTTTCGTCGAAGGGTCTCTGATCATAGTGTCGCGTTAGCAGCATCCTACCGTAGTGTTAGTTCATTGAAGACTTGTTTTCACTTGATGTTGTAGGAGCATCACACGAAGCTTTATATGCACCACTAGACTTGTTGTGGAGCTCTTCCTTATCCTTGAGTGACATCTCATGACCAACAATTCTACCAATGACTTCTGTTCGCTTGAGATCTTTGTAGTTGGGCATCATTTGGATCAAGGTGCACACGGTATCGTATTTTCCATCCAAGGCTCTTAGGATCTTCTTGATGGTGAATCTATCGGTCATCTCTTCGCTTCCTAAGCCGGCAATCTCATTTGTGATGAGAGCAAGCCTAGAGTACATTTCAGAGGCTCCTTCACCATCCTTCATTTTGAACTTGTCAAGTTGACTTTGAAGCACCTCCAATTTTGATTCCTTGACAGACTCGGTACCTTCGTGCATATCAACCAAAGTATCCCAAATTTCCTTTGCATTCTCAAGGTGGCTGACTTTTTTGAATTCTTCGGGGCACAATCCGTTGAAAAGAATATGGCAAGCTTGAGCATTGTATTGCAACATCTTCAATTCTTGCACGGATGCTTCACGATCCGCTTCTCTTCCATCCTTGAAGTATTCACCTTGCAAACCAATACGCACAGTAGCCCAAACGACGGGGTTATGTCCAAGAATATACATTTTCATGTTATGCTTCCAACTAGCAAAATTAGTACCATCAAATTAAGGACCTCTACGGTGGCAATTTCCCTCGCTAGACATCATACTCTGCTTCGTTGTGAAACCAAGGCTATGATCACCAAAGCTATGAAAATCAAGGCAACTGGAGACCAAAGCTCTGATACAACTTGTAGGATCAAAAGTAGGTCTAGAGGGGTGATTAGACTACTTGACCAAATAAAAATCTAGCATTTTCCCAATTTTAAGTCTTGGAAGATTTTAGCAACTTAGCACAAGTCAAGCAATCAACCTACACATGAAACTCTAAGAGTGTAGCAGTGGAAAGTAAAACATTGCATATGAAGGTAAAGGGAAGGGTTTGGAGAAGGCAAACACAATGTAGACATGAAGATATTTGGCGTGGTTCAAATAGGTGGTGCTATCATACGTCCACATTGATGGAGACTTCAACCCACGAAGGGTAATGGTTGAGCGAGTCCACGGAGGGATCCACCTACGAAGGGTCCACGAAGAAGCAATCTTGTCTAGCCCACCATGGCCATCACCCACGAAGGACTTGCCTCACTCGGGTAGATCTTCATAAAGTAGGCGATCTCCTAGCCCTTACAAACTCATTTGTTTAACTCCACAATCATGTCGGAGGCTCCCAAGTGACACCTAACCAATCTAGGAGACACCACTCTCCAAAAGGTAATAGATAGTGTGTTGATGATGAACTCCTTGCTCTTGTGCTTCAAATGATAGTCTCCCCAACACTCAACTCTCTCTCACACATATATGGATATGGTGGAAAGATTATTTGAGTGGAAAGCAACTTGGGGAAGGCTAGAGATCAAGATTCTCGTGGTTGGATTGGAATGTCATGATCTCAACACATGAGTAGGGGGTTCTCTCTCAGAAAATGAGTAGTGGACCTGTAGGCACATTCTGATGGCTCTCTCTTAAATGGAGATGGCGATGGAGAGGAATATATAGCCTCCACACAAAATACAACTGTTACACACATTTGACCCAACTCGGTCATATTGAATAGAAGAACTTGGTGAGACCAATTTAGTTCAAAATATGAATGTTAGCAATTTTGGTGGGACCGACATGACCAACTCGGTGGGACCGATGTGCTAGGGCTAGGGCAAAACCTCATCTCGGTGAAACCGATTGCATGAACTCGGTGAGACCAATTTCAGCAAATATCAAACAGAGAGTTTGTCAGGCAAACTCGATGGGACCGATCGCTCTTTTCAGTGAGACCGAAATGTTACGAAGGGAAACACAGAGTTTGTCGTGCAAAATCGGTGAGACCGATCGCTCTTTTTGGTGAGACTGAAATCTTACGAAGGGAAACAGAGAGTTTGCAATGCCATCTCGATGAGACCGAGATCCGTATCGGTGTGACCAAATTGGCTAGGGTTTCTGGTAGTGGCTATGTCAACTGAACTCGGTGGCGCCGGATAGATCATATCGGTGGGGCCGAGTTTGATTTTGGGTTTTGGACATATGTGGAAATGAGAAAGTGGATGAGGGTTTTGGACCAATATCACTAAGCACTTTGAGCAAGTAGACCATTAAGCCACACCTCATCCTCTTTTAATAGTATTGGCTTTCCTATGGACTCAATATGATCTTGGGTCACTAAAATGTAAATGAAGAAACCTGAGCTTTTGCCAATCTTTGTTCTTAGAATTTTGAGGGGTCCACATCTCTAGTCCATGCCATGCTAATCATTGAACTTTCTGAAATATTTAACTTGAATGGATATTAGTCCAGTGAGTTGTATGTTGTTATGAATTACCAAAACCACATAGGGATTAGTTGCACTTTCAGTCTCCCCCTTTTTGGTAATTGGAGACAACATATAGGTTAAAGCTTCGACAAATGATAATATGAATAATACATCGTCGCTTTGAGAAGTATGTGATAATCAAGAGCTCCCCCTAAATTTGTGCATTGTTTAAATTTTTATTTTGAATGCAATGCACAATCGATTAGGATCATGGGTCACTCTTCCATGTCACATACATTTTGGTGGAGCACTCAAAATGATTAGATTCAGATAACATGCACTCATCACCAAGGGTAAGAATGATTGATCATACACAAATATCCTAGATAGGATCATGCAAGCACTCATTAAGGTATAGTATGATCAAACACATGATCGCAAGAGTATCTCACAAACAAGCGCAAATATTGTAGCATAGGAATCAAACAACCAAACGATCAAAGTAGCAACAGAGGCAAATAAAACCAACAAAAAGGCAAAACAATCTCTCTCTCTCTCTCTCTCTCTCTCTCTCTCTCTCTCTCTCTCTCTCTCTCGAACCCTAATGATCTATACACTTTCTCCCCCTTTGGTAACATGTTGCCAAAAGGCTTGAAAATGCATAGTGCTATGCGGCACTCTAGGCACGATCTCCAGGAGCTCCTGAAGGGGTCTTCTGGCTGGTTGCTCCGGTGTGCGTAGACGGCGTGGAGATGAGGGCATCTGCAAATACTTATGAAGATGTTTCAGGAGCTGGAGGAGTTGAAACTGGTGGTACAATAGTGGTAGGTGCTGTAGGTGCTGAAAGTGTAGTCCTAGTCACCCATGGCACTATCTCCCTGTATGGCATTATCTCCCGAGGTCGTGCTTAGATAGGCACCTGCACCCACAATTATCACCCATGGCACTGCTTAGTAAATAATTGTTAATTGCCTCAAGAAAGGAGGTGGAGTGAAGGTCAAAGATTTACCATCCGTTTAGAAGGTGCTTGTGTCTGTGTGTGCCTCGACTGCCATATGATTGCCATGTATTTGTCGATCCATGTTCTGATGCACTAACTCCATGAGGATGGCATTATCATCAATGACACTGCAACGGTAGGCGTCTGAAGCGATGCGGAGGTAGTAAATATTTGTTCAATGTTAAAGAACACAATAAGTGGAGTAAATACAAGAGAATAGGAGTAAATACAAGAGAATACCGTCTGCTTTGAAGGTGTAGCCGCCCACACTTGCTGAAGCTGAGGTACTTAATCTGCACGAACCATTGCAAGGGATTCAGCGCATGGGGTGTTCCGCATAGCCTTCTCGCGATGTCTGCGTTGAGCACTTTAGATAGACTTTAGCTCGGGTGTCAAGCTATCTCAATGTTCTTTCCTATGCGCGCTTATGTGTTCCTTATTCAACTGGTAAGTTGATCATCTTTGTTCGTTAATAAGTTCCCTTTGTTCTTGGGACACAACATGAACGGGGCTTGTTTGACCTGCTTTTTTGTTCTGGTACATTGCTCGTCGTTTAGCGCTTATCTCGTCCTTTTTTCCTTGTGATGGCATATAACCGGAAGATTTTTTTGCCTTATAAGCTGCTCTTCTCCGGGTGTTTAAAATGTCCCATTTTTCATCTGTTGAGGTCCTTTTATGTTCTCCATCAACATGAACCATATCAGCATTTGTTAGCGGAACATTGCTTTGTTGTGTGGCATTTATTACATGATCATTGCAATAAATGAGGTCACCCTGTTCAACATGACCACCCATGGTCCTGCTTGGGTAGGCACCTACACCCATCGTTATCACCCATGACACTGATTAGTAATTAAATGTTCATTGCGTAAAGAAAGGAGGTGCAGTGAAGAGCAAAGATTTACAATCCATTTTGAAGGTGCTTCTGTCTATGCATGCGGACACAACCGTGGGATCGCCATTCACCAAACCCATGAGGATGGAATTATTGTCCATGTAGACGCCTGCAGCGATGCGGATCTAGTAAATATTGGGTCAATGCTAAAGGACATAATAAGGGGAGTAAAGAGTGTGAATGACCAGGGCTTGTTTGACCCTTTTCTATCTGGTACGCTCCCGTCATTTAACATTTCCGTACCTGATATGTCACGGTCATATATCATGGCATGTGATGCTTCTTGTGTTCCAATCTCTACTAAAATGAGTAGCAAGGCAATTAAAACCAGTGGAGAGCAGGTCCTGTTATGTTCATAATTACCCTTGAGGTTCAGTCGTGCGATTATACCTGGATTCCAGTTGGAGAGTTGATCAATAGTGGAGATGTTGCTAAGAGGGCGTCGGCTGGCATTTATCGCATTGATCTTTTCGTTTTCCTTTCTATGTTTGTGTTGCTTAACAAGATTTACCCTTTCCCGGTGAGATCCATATGGGGTAAGGTCATGTGACGCTGCCAATGTTAGAACCAAATAATAATAGTAGAAAAATCTCACCAAATATGCATGGCCATTATGATAAGCAATAACAAATTATGCTGTCAAATACCTGGCACTATCATTGGAGTCATTCGAAAGTGGAGTTCAACATTAGATATGTCACCAAGGGGGCTCGGGTAGAAGAATCAGCATCACGGGGTTGGCACATATTTGGTGCCTCCTTATCACCGAGAGGCAGGGTCTATCGATGCTCAAAAATGAGGTATTCCAAAAGAGAGCAACAACTATTATTTGGTACCACTATCCAGTAGAAACATAATGGAAGTTAAATAGAAATTCAGTAGACTATTTTTTGATAACCACACATAGTTCAAACAATCTGGAGTGTATGTTTTATACATAGATTGATATTTGCTATTTTTATCAGTGTTTAGGTCAAACATAGGTGTAATTTTGGTCTCTTCCAAACCAACCAATGCATTATTGAGATCAAGTACTAGTTAGATCAACAGGGAGGTGGCAGACAGGGTTGGTGAAGTTGGAAATCCTTCCCTACCTGGCTCTTGCTTTGCTTCCCAGGAAATGTCATTGCAGTCATTCGGAAACAACGATCAACATTAGATATGTCGCCAAGAGGGGCTTGGGTAGAAGTATCACCATCAGGGCATTGGCACATATTTAGTGCATCCTCATCATCGAGAGGCATTGTATGTCGGCTCTCAAAAATGAAATTAAACAAAACATTAGGTATTCCAAAAGAGAGCAACAACTATTATTTATAACCACTATCCATAAGAAATATGATGCATGTTAAACTGAAATCCAATAGACACTATTATTTGATAACCACGCATAGTTCAAACAATTTGGAGTGCTATTTTTATCACCATTTAGGCTGAACATTGGAGTAGAGCCTTGTAAACAAGTCAATACAAGTACTAGTTAGATCAACAGGGAGGTGGCAGCCAAGGTATGTGAAGTTGAAATTCCTTCCCTACCTTACTCTTGCTTTGCTTCTTAAATTTTCCAATTCCCACCAGCTTTTTATATTGCATATACTTACCTAAAATTGGTGTGCATAACAAGTGGTGGTGGGTATAATTCCCAATTATTGGCTAAGTTAAGTGGACGCTAATTTTATAATGATGTAAAGGTATCATACAGTGAAATAGTAGATGAAATATAGTAGAATGACTACATTGATTTAAATGTATCATATAATGACTACAATACCAACAACCAATTAATGATGCACGCAGCGTATTAATGATGCTAACCTCGCCTTTGCCTAAGACTGATATTTTTCACTTGTTAGTGCACAAAATTAGCATCGAATTATCCAACTAACAATGAGTGAATAGCAAAAAACTACCACATTATGGGCTATCGTTCAAAAAAACTACCGCTTTTTTTAATTTTCAAAAAAAACTACCACAAAAGTGGTGGGCTGTTCCAAAAAACCCAAGTGGTCGAATGGTTACGTTTTAAGTGGGGTTATGACATGTGGGGCTCACCCGTTAGGGTTTTGTCGCCCACAGGGCTCACGGCGCGCGGGAGACAGCCGTTAGGGCGCACAAGCCGCCCCGACCAGGTCAAGACGTATCCCCCCTCACTTTGTCCCCCCCCCTCTCTGTCTCACTGTCACTCTCCCTCTCCGACCTAGCCGATGGCGTCGGCGGCGGCGAAACCAGTCGACGACGGACATTTAACGGGTGTAGATGGAAGGGGGGATGGAGGTGGAGAGTACTCTGAGGTTGACAACTGGCTGGGGAGCGGTAGCTTCACAACCCAGCCGGCGGCGCCGCTGCCGCCACAGCGGACACCACAGGCTGCTCCTCTAACGCAGGCTCCTACGTCACAAGCTGCACCGTTGTCCCCTGAGGATTGCCAATTCTCACTTGAGTACAAAGCGGCGCGGTCTCTTGTTGGCAATGTGCATGCGGATCTGGCCAACTCCCATCACTTGGCCTCTGCATTTGGAGGGGTGGAGTAAGTTTATTTTTCTTCTCTTGATGAGCTCCTTCAAGATTTTCTGCATTTCTACTTGTTCAATTCAAAGAACAGAGCATAATTTACTTAGTTTTTTTACCAAACCTAGGTTGATGCTGGTGTGATTCATCTTAGAACATGAACATGCACTGAATCAAAGTTGAGGAAACACTCTGTGGCATGTTTTGGATGCACCCGTATCATTTAGCACTGAAGGATTAGTTTGATTTAGTAAAAAATGCATTGTGGATTCAGAGAAGCATTTGTTGGATTCAGATTCCTTACTATACTTTATAGTTAGTGTGAATTGAATTTTGTAGCAAAAACACTTAGTTAGGCTTTTCAACTAAAATATTATGGTTTGTAGGCTGGATGACGATATTTGGGATGTGAGGCTGCATTTCTAGGGCAGAGATAACATGGAAAGAAGGTTTTCTATTTCAGACATCACTTTTCTTAAGTTGATAGCTCTTACAGAAACTGAAGGCTATGGGTCAGATGACTACATGTACTGGGTAAAAGAACAAGGGATTGGAGAGGAAGGTTTATTGCTTTTGGACAGTCAAGATGCAGTTGAAGAAATGATAGACCACTCTGATTTCACAGTGCTGAATATCATTGTGGCCAAGGCAAATGAAGATAGAGATGTTGAATATAACTGGGGTCACAATGTTTGTGAAGAACAAATTCCATTAGGCAGTCCAGTGGGGGCCTGGTTTTGTGCTAAGTCTGCCACAAGATGGAGTGGTACACCCTCTTGAAGTTAATTTGAACACACAGCAGAGCTGTAACTTGAAAATTTCATAAGCTCATGGTGGAGATGATGGACAGGCTGGTGGTGAAGAGGATGATGGACAGGCTGGTGGTGAAGAGGATGATGATATTGACAAATCATCCTTAGACTTTGAGATTGATAGGGGTGACTATAGAGGGATAAAGATGTCTTACAAGGCTTGGAAGATAGGTGAAGAAAATGTTGGAAATGAAGAAGAAACAAATGGTGTACAAGACAGACCAGAGTTTGAAGGTGACAGTGATGTTTTAGAGTTTTCGCAGAAGGATAAAGAGGCTGACAGTGGAGAGGAGAGAGTTGTGGCAAAAGGCAGGCCTGAGAAACTAAAGCCTGTGAGAAGAGCAACAGCAAATCCAGGCCCTATTTCTAGAGCTCACAGTCATCCAGAGATCCCAAAGTTTCAAGATTTTGTACCTAAAGCTGATGAATATTTCTTCCCTGGTGATGTGGGCATTTCAGAGTCAGATGGAGAGGCTCCAAGACTACCTTCTGGAAGGAAGAGAAGATTGGAGAAGAAGAAAGAGAGAAAATGGTATGACCCAAAGCTACCTGATGCACATGAGCAGCTGTGCAAGGACCTTTGCTTCACCAATGTGTATGAGTTTAGAAAGGCTTTGAGAAATTTTCATGTTAGGACGTTGAGAAACTTTCAGTATCATTGGAATGAACCATCAAGGGTTATTGTTTGGTGAAGAGAGAGGAATAATGGATGTAAATTTTTCATGACTGCATCCAAAGTAGCCCATGAAGATACATTCACAATCAAAAAGTGACACATAGATCATAGTTGTGGAGCTTGTGGAGAGAGTACAAAGGTTACTACAGAATGGATTGCAGAAGCTGTGGAGGACACAGTTAGATCAAATGTAAAGGTTGATGTAGAGACTGTTCTCAAACATACTAAAAAGAAGTTTGGGGTGCATGTACCTAGGAGTTTGGCATAGAGGGCAAGACTGATGGATGTTGATGTTGTGCAAGGTGATTATAGAAAGCAGATTCTGAGGTTGAGGGACTACCTACAATGTGTGCTTAACACAAACCCTGGAAGCAGGTGCATAGTGACAACTTTTGAGGATCCTTTGAACCCAGCCCCCACACCAAGGTTCAAGTACATGTTCTACTGCCTCGAGGCATCAAAAGATGGATTTCTTGCTGGTTGTAGGACTTTCATAGGTAAATTTCAATGATGTAATCCTGTCAGAAATGTAATAAGTTATGCAATTTGGCACTAACTATCTCTGTTTATGCAGGACCTGATGGTTGCTTCATCAAGTTATCCATAGACCAACAAATATTGGCAGCAACTGGGGTGGTTGGCAAAGAGAGTGGGCCTAGCTGGACCTGGTTTCTAAACCAACTTAGAGTCTGCATTGGCACTAGCAACCAGTTTGGGAACTACACCATCATGTCTGACAGGTAGAAGGTATTTTCTGTGACTCTGTATTATTCTTGTGCACATAGCCATGCTCCTATAGTTATCTTAGTAATAGCTTATGTAATCAAACAACATGGCCTTCTTAAAGCAATTAATGAAGTATTTCCTCAATCCCCACAAAGATATTGCCATAGACACATATATGCCAACTTCCAATCAGCTGGCTTTAGGGCAGAAGAACTTAAGAAATGGGTTGACAAAGCTAGCTATTCTTTCACTGAACATGGTCACAAAGAAGGAATGGCAGGTTTGAAAGCAGCATGTGAACCAGCCTACATGTGGTTGAATGGCATCCCTAAGGAGTGTTGGGCTAGATATGCAATGGATCATGTGTGCAAGACTGACTTGGTTGTGAACAACCTTAGTGAGGTTTTCAACAACATAACTCTAGATGTTATGTCCAAACCAATTAAGACCATGTTTTAAGGGTTGAGTGAGGGAGTCCTAGATCGGGGGGCCTCATGTGGCCGGACCAACTCCTGGTGGGCCGGACTGGTGGGCCATGAAGATTGTTACAGAAGATCGTCTCTCGTATCTGGATAGGACTCCTGTATTCATGTAATGGCAAGTTTTAGGTTCGGTTGTAGGTTTTCCTTCCTCTACAAGATAACATGTACAAACCCTAAGCCCCTCCGGTGTGTATATAAACCGGAGGGTTTTAGTCCGTAGAGGCTAGAACAGAATCACAATATCTCCATAGGCTATACTTAGGGTTTAGCCATTACGATCTCGAGGTAGATCAACTCTTGTATTCATATTCCTCCATATTAATACAGCAGGAAGTAGGGTATTACCTCGATCGAGAGGGCCTGAACCTGGGTAAACATTATGTCCTCGGCCTCCTATTACCATCGATCCTCAGACGTATAGTTTCGGACCCCATACCGGAGATCCTCAGACATATAGTTTCAACCGCAATGGCGACGCCGAGGGAATTTTCCCTCCCGGCAACTCTTCATGTTCGGCGGCTTCGCACTCCATGCCAACACTGAAGGCCACCTTGAGCAGATCAAGAGCTACGCCCCTGGCCATCACGTCAGATTCGGAAGCTTGAACAATGTCGCTGATATCCGCAGAGACTTGATCTTAGCCGGATTCGAGCCAGCGGCGGCTTCTCTCTGTCACCACGATGATCATGACCTAACTCTGTCATCGGATCAGGAAATAGCACCTGCAATAGTTCTGGCCCTAGATCCAGAACAGATCGCGTCGCTCAAAGATGGGAAGCTCAACCCCACCATGGGTGCCGCAGACTCTACAGTGTTCGAGCCGCACATGGACCCAACTACGGGCGAGGTCTGTGTCACCGGAACCCCAGACTCAACTCTGGTCTCTGATTCCGAATTGCGCGTAACCGCGCCCTTCAAACCCGACTAGGCTTCTATCGCTGAATTCAGTACTACGGATATCTTCCAGCACTCCCCCTTTGGTGACATGTTAAAGTTGTTAAGATACCTCTCCCTAGAGGAGGACACGCAACCGAATTATATCCGGTTTGAACTGGAGGTTGATGGAGAATTTTGTTCCCCACCCACCACCCACTTGATAGCCATGGTCGAAGATCTAACCGATCTACTTGACTATGCTTCCGAAGAATTCGAAGGGATGGACCTCGAAACTGAAGCGGATCCAGATCAAGGCCAGCCCGTAACCGGGCGGTGGACGGCCACGTCTTCGTATGACGTGTACATGGTGGATACACCCAAAGAGGTGGAGGGCGACGGCGAAAACAATCCCGTAGAGGACAAGCCCACCAAAGAACCTCCCAAGTGCTGGCATCCAAAACGCCGAACTAAATCCCGTAAAGGAAAGGATAGCAACACCGTGACTAAGGACGGTGATATTCCGGAACAAGTCGATGACCCTGCAGACCCAGCGATGGAGCAGGAGGAGCGAGAGGACGGCAAACAGAGTCCAAAGCCGGAGTCCGATGACAGCGATGCTGAAGATGATAACTACAAACCGGTCTCCGAAGAAGAGGCTAGCCTGGATGACGATGAATATACCGTCCCAAAAGAACCCATTGAACAAAAATGCTTCCATCGGCGGCTTATAGCCACCGCACGGAGCCTAAAAAGCAGCGGAGATAGCTTCGAGCTGCAGAGGACACACTCAACGATAGATGGAACGAGGTGCTAGACGCCGAATAGAAACATGGCTATAATGGCCAAACCAAAGGCTATCCCAATCGTAAGTTGCTACCCGAATTCGACGACGAGGCCGCCAAGCCCATCCTGCCAAAGAACAACACCACCGACAAGCCGGACTGACCACCTCGCGGATAGGACAGAGTCGCTAGCAATGGCGTACACAAGCCTGCACCACCACCCCGTAAAGGTAAAGAGGATGTGGCTCAAGTCCAAAAACACGATCTTCGTGAGGACCTGAACAAAAAATCTAGCAAGACCAGGTCTATATACGGACCTAGGGACCGGGCTCCCGCACGGGACGGCGGCTATCAAGCCAATCGCGCCGGTGACATACCATTTCGGGTTCAATACCGAATACCACAACCATCGGACATACGCCATGATATAGCAAGATACAGAGGAGCTGCACACCCTCTGTGCTTCACCGATGAGGTGTTGGGTCATGATTTCCCACCAGGGTTTAAACCCGTGAATATCGAAGCGTACGATGGAACGACGGATCCCGTCGTCTAGATAGAAGACATTATTCTTCACATCCACATGGCTCGAGGAGATGATCTCCATGCCATCAAATACTTACCCCTCAACCTGAAAGGACCAGCTCGGCACTGGCTAAACACCCTCCCAGAGAACTCCATTGGGAGTTGGGAAGAACTTGAGGATGCTTTCTGGGCCAATTTTCAAGGGACTTATGTCCGGCCCCCGGACGCTGACGATCTAAGTCACATCATTCAATAACCCGGGGAGTTAGCCCGCAAGCTTTGCAATCAGTTTCTTACTAAGAAGAACCAAATCGTGGAATGTCCGGACGCTGAAGCCTTAGCGGCATTTAAGCACATTATCCGGGACGAATGGCTAGCCAGGCACCTTGGACAGGAAAAGCTGAGGACAATGGCAGCCTTAACTACACTCATGAATTGCTTTTGCGCAGGTGAGGATAGCTGGTTAGCTCGTAGTACTACCAGTGACCCTGGAAAATCTGAAGTTAGTGATGGCAATGGAAAGCCACGACGTAACAAAAACAAACGTCGAAACAATTCTAGAAGCCCAGATGATACAGCGGTAAACGCCGGATTCAGTGGCTCAAGACCCGGTCAACGGAAGAAGCCATTTAAAGGCAACAAAGATGGTCCATCAAGTTTGGACAGAATATTTGATAGGCCCTGCCAAATTCATGGCACCCCAGAGAAACCTGCCAACCATACCAACCGCAAGTGTTGGGTTTTCAAGCAGGCCGGCAAGCTAAACACCGAACACAAGGGGAAGGAGCCTCAGAGCGAAGACGGGGATGAACCTCGCCAGCCGAATATAGGGGGACAGAAGAAATTTCCACCGAAGATCAAAACAGTGAACATGATATATGCCACTCATATCCCAAAGAGGGAGCGCAAGCGCGCACTACGAGAAGTCTACGCCGTTGAGCCTGTCGCCCCCAAATTTAACCCATGGCTAGCCTGTCCGATCACTTTTGATCGCAGGGATCATCCGACTAGTATTCACCATGGGGGTTCGGCTGCCCTGGTGCTCGACCCAATAATAGATGGATACCATCTAACCCGAGTCCTTATGGACGGTGGCAGTAGTATCAATCTGATACATCAGGACACCGTCCGCAAGATGGGGATTGACCCTTCAAGAATCAAGCCAAGCAGCACGCCCTTTAAAGGAGTGATACCGGGCGTTGAAGCCCACTGCACAGGCTCTTTAACATTGGAAGTTGTATTCGGTTCTCCCGGCAACTTTCAAAGCGAAGAACTAATCTTCGACATAGCTCCGTTCCGAAGCGGCTATCACGCACTACTCAGAAGAACGGCCTTCACCCGCTTTAATGCAGTCCCGCATTATGCATATTTAAAGCTGAAGATGCCTGGACCACGCGGCGTTATCACGGTCAATGGAAATATGGAGCACTCCCTCTGTGCGGAGGAGGACACTGCGGCCTTAGCAGCCAAAGTCCAAAACGGCATATTCAAGCTGGATAATCTATCAATAGCGAACACAACTAAACGTGTCCGGCAAACGCCTCAGTGCGGCAGCTCAGATGAACCTGAGCAAGATTGACAGCTACGCCCCCGTCGACTGCCCCATAAGGTGATAGAATATGTGCCTCGAGTAAATAATTACGCCTTAAAAATTCCTTGGGCGGCGACCGGGGGCACCTCCATATAGTCCATATTACGGCTAGACCCTATTTGGACTCTAAACTTATCTTCTTTAGGTTTGTTAAACGAACCAAACTTGTTATGGCCACACTAGATTGATTTTTCTTTTCCAGGATTGTTTTCCTTTATTTTTCCTACAGATGGCCATCATACTCACACCTTCAAGGGCACATTAAAAGGAAGAAACGGCGCAGACGTGCAGCAGGGACCCGCACTAAGGTTTCTTTTTAGATTAAGACCCTGTGTAAACCCGTTTTCTCTTTCTTGTTATATACCTTCTTGGCATGTAAAATGTCCAAAAAGGCCATCGGCATTGTTTGTAAGATTGCGGCTCGCCGTACTATATAGGGATATTAAAAAGAGCAGCTTTATTCACATTATGTCCAGAGTTTTATTCACTCATCATAAAATGTTCTCTTCCCGCATCAGATTGCCATATGTACCTTGCCAATAAGGCTTTATTATCAGGGGCTGTACTCAGCCTTGGTACACTTTGAAAAGACAGAACACCTATAGGGAGTGTTCGGCATCCTGGATGTTTGCCTTATATGCATCAGTTCCGAATCATGTCTTGGGTCAATAGTTGGGTTGCCCGGCTCCTGTGCTTACCCCTACGTTCCCAATTGTTCAGCTAGGGTGTAAAGGGAGAACTACTGCGATTGTATTTCTGGCTAGTCTGGTCAAGTACCTTAGTAGAGAAAGCCAAAAACTGACTGTCATGATAAGCGAGAACCTGGTCTGAAATCCGGTGACTTAGTTTTATACTACGATCGATAGAGATCTACCCCGTGTTATACGAAGGGCTGGTTCTTCGCCCAGCCAGGTGAAATTGAATGCCTTAAGTAAGGAATATTATATTCGCACCAGGGGCTAGTACCTAGCCCCACATGTCAAACTCCTACGACTAAGTGAAAGCAATAACGCCGCATAGTCTGATTGTCTAGTTCGCTCCGCATACACCTCCTATACGGACCAAGATGTTGGATAAAGAGTGTATATGCATATGACCGTACACCCCAGTACTATGTACTTGGGGACTGAAGCCGACGACTAGAAACTTTCAGATTTAGATAAAAAGTCAGACAGGAGGTAAAAGATGCTGATATTATAATAGCGCAAAAGTTATATACACTGGATTCATAAGCATAGTCTTTGCATACGGATACAATTAGTCGAAAACAACATCCTTCAAACACTGGCCTTCTACAAGGCGGGCGCCCTCGATGACGTCCTCGAAGTACTTGTCCTGCTTGCGGTGCTCCTTGCCTGCGGGCGGGCCAGCAGTAGCTATGTGCACTGCGTTCATCTTTGCTTAGTGCACTTTGACACGAGCGAAGGCCATCCGAGCACCTCCTATGCAGGCCGAACGCGTTAGTGCGTCGACCCGCGGACTTGCCTTGACGAGCCGCTTCACCAATCCGAAGTAACTACTTGGAATCGGCTCAGCGGGCCATAGCCGGACCATTAAGTCCTTCATGGCCGAGCCCGCCATGTTGTGTAGCTCAACTAGCTGTTTCATCTGGTCATGGAGGGGCATCAGATGTTTTGGCGCATAGAACTGCGATCAAAACAACTTCTCCGTATTGTTCCCCTCCACGGCTCGGAAATATTGGGCAACGTATGTGCTGCTCCTCGGAAGATCGGCAAACACGTCTAGAGAACTCCATAATCGTGTCAACCCAATGTACTTCTGCCCTCCAAAGATGCTCTGTAAGAGAAATGTCTTACCAGATGCTATCTGCCATGCCTTCTCGATTTCCCGACGGGCGCTGCGTGACTCGCCTCGTGTATCCTGGGCAGTCTTCGCTGCCGCAGACAGCTCGGTCGCTTGCTCCGAAGTCTTCTTCTCCAATGCCTCACATTTGATGGCGTCGTTAAGTTCAGTATCGACTTCGGACACCCGAGCCCGATGCTTCGCGCAATCGGCCTTCTCGCCCTCCGAATTAGTAGCCGTTTTGTCAGCGGCCACCTTGTTCCCCTCGGCCTCCCTCTTGGCCTCGGCAACCTCGCCCTTGAGGACTTCGATCTCAGTGGCGCCAACTGTGTAATACAGAATACAACATTAGAGTTTGTAAACATACTCAATCAATTAAGTCTTATTGACATTTCAAAAATCTGCATACCTTGCGTTTCATCCAAACGCCAGTTGACGCAATCGAGGTCTGCGTTGGCCACCTCAAGTTGGCAACCTCTGCGTCTCGCGCAGTTGCCGTAACTAATGAAGCATGCACAACAGTTCAGCTCTGTAAGTATGCTACACTATGGATACTTCGTCCGATTCTTTTCAAAATCACACAAAGCATCAGGGGCTACTGGTTATGTATGTGCATTGAAAACAAATAAAATTCCTTAAAAGCATTACATTGCTTACATGAAAGCCTGTTAATAGGTTGTTGAAGGCTTCATTCAGTCGCCCTTGACGGACATAATCTTCTTCATCACCGCTCCCATCACGGTGCGGTGCTCCTCCACGATGGAAGCGCTTTGCAGCGCCCCCATAATAGAGTCCAGTGCCCCCGGATTGACCCCGGGCGCCTTCGTACCATCCTCCGCTTGAGGAGTTGGGTCTTAGGACCCGGGAGCCGCACTAGGCTCCGGGATAGTATTTGGTGGGGCCCCGGACTATTTGGGCCCCACGTCTTCGGTCTCCATGGGGATTGTCTCCCCATGGTCGGCAGCCACCGAGGTATTACCCCCGGCCGCCTTGTTGCCTGCCCGCCCTCTCCCCCTAGAGCAGAGGGCACCCTTTGGTAGGACACTTCGGTGTCCCCGCCGATCACGGGCGATGGAGCTCGGGCTGGTGGGTCACTCTCCGTCTCTCCTGGCGCGAGAGAGTTCCCCTCCGATGAGATAGCATCAGGGTGTCCGCCGGGAGGGTTGTAGGTCAGCAGGAGAAATGCTAAGTAAGCATCAAAAATACTAAATAAGCAAAGGTGCGGCACTTGAATCCGGATTGACTTACGATTCGGGCAGGGGTTTAACCCTGGGCTTCACCACAAGGCTAGACTTAGGGTTTAACCATTACGATCTCGAGGTAGATCAACTCTTGTATTCATATTCATCCATATTAATATAGCAGGAAGTAGGGTATTACCTCGATCGAGAGGGCCTGAACCTGGGTAAACATCGCGTCCCCAACCTCTTGTTACCATCGATCCTCAGACGTATAGTTCGGGGCCCCCTACCCGAGATCCGCCGGTTTTGATACCGACATTGAGGACCAAACTAATGGTTATGTACCAAGGCATCAGATAGAAAATAGAGAGTTGTAGGTGGGAAATAACCCCACATTACATGGAGAACCTTGAAGAGAGCAAGAAGTGGGCGAAATACTGTGAAGCAAACATGGCTGGTCCCAATATCTGGCAAGTAACTAGTGGAGAGAACACATATTGTGTGAAGCTTGATGAAGGGAGCTGCTCTTGCAGGAGATGGGACATGACTGGATCACCTTGCCGCCATGCAATATCTGCAATGCAGAAGATAAAAGTACACCCAGAAGATTATGTGCATCCATTCTTTAAGAAGCCAATGTATAAGGCTGCATACCAGCACATCATCTACCCTGTCCCTAGTCCTGAATTCTGGCCCAACACCAACACACCTGACATAGAACCACCAGTTTTTTGGGAGAAGAAAGGCAAGAAGCAGACATCTAGGAGGAAGGGTGAATTTGAAGTGCCAGCTCCAAAATATACATTAAGGATGGGAACAATAACATGCGGCAACTGTGGGAAGCAAGGCCACAGGTGGACAGTATGTGAAGACATGCTTAAGGCCAAGTTTATGACAAGGAAGAACAATCACCAGGTAACTAAGCCAATTCATCTTTGAAATTCGGCTACCTATTTTTAAGGCATCCATCTTTTTAGCTACTACTTGTTTATAATTGTAGGAAAACAGGGCATCCTACCCAGCAACTTCAACACCACCCATGCCACCTCCAGCTAGGGCCACATCATCAGGTCCTTCTCCAGCTTCAGCAAATGCTGCTCCAGTTAGGTGCAGAAAACCAGCAACAGCTTCAACAAGGGCAATCACATCTGGTACTGCAATCTCAACAGCTGGATCAAGAAAGAGAAAGAACAAGAACCCAGCACCTGCTTCAGCACCAGCCAACAACACCAGGTCAAGTGCATCATCTCTAGCAAAGAACACCAGATCAAGAGTTGCAATAGGTTTCAATGCTCCAAGGGCAGCATCAACATCAGGTCAAGCTGATGTTGGTTCTAAGAGGAAGAGGAGGGCCCCAAGCAAATTTGATTTGCATTTCACATCCAGTGGCAACCATTGAATTTGTTGCACTCAACTCTGCTTTATGCCTTGAACTATGCTTGTTAGGCATGCTTGTTATATGTGTTAGTTCCAGTGAACTCTGTTTTGATTTGAACAATTAAGTTATGTGGTGTGTGTTTCGTCTGCTTGGAACAATTAAGTTAGCTGCTGTCAAGCTATATTTTAATTTGATATGGCCTAAGTTATGAAGTGTTTCATATCAAATTATTTCTTATGTTCATGATTGTTATGTAGATCAATTGATTTATTTTGTTCACAATTGTTTGATATGATTAGGTCACTTTGGTCACTTTGAGTGGACACTTGTCGACCAATACCTAAAGTGCCCAAATATGGTGGCTTTGGGTGGCCACTTGTGGACCAACCCTAAAGTGGCCAAATTTGGTCACTTCGAGTGGCCACTTGTCGACCAATACCTAAAGTGGCCAAATATGGCCACTTTGAGTGGCCACTTGTTGACCAAACCCTAAATTGGCCAAATATTGTGGCTTTGGGTGGCCACTTTTCGACCAACCCTAAAGTGGCCAAATTTGGTGGATTTGAGTGGCCACTTGTCGACCAATACCTAAAGTGGCCAAATTTGGTGGCTTTGAGTCGCCACTTGTCGACCAATACCTAAAGTGGCCAAATTTGGTGGCTTTGAGTGGCAACTTGTCGACCAATACCTAAAGTGGCCAAAATATGGTCACTTTGAGTGGCCACTTGTCGACCAACCCTAATGTGGCCAAATATGGTGGCTTTGGGTGCAACTTGTCGACCAACCGTAAAGTGGCCAAATTTGGTGGCTTTGGGGGGCAACTTGTCGACCAACCCTAAACTGACCAAATTTGCTGGATTTGGGTGGCAACTTGTCTACCAAACCCTAACATATCTAACCTAAAACATCAAGATCGTCATATTAAATCATTCATACACACAAATATAGATAAAACATTCACTCATAAATTGCATCATAGATAGATTAATTCATCACATAGATAGAGCATAACATTTTTCTTTCACCAACTTCATACATTGCATCATAGACAACTTGATTCATCACATACATAACTCAATCAACATTATTCTTACACCAACTTTAAACATCACATAGATAGAAAGAAAGATCTAGGAATACAGAAACATCACAGCAGCATCATGGGTACAGAATCCTAGTCCACAACTACCTAGTGACCTGAAAGGATGGAAGTTTGCCCTCCTCCTTGCCCAGTATATGATATCATCATCACAAGGGTTTGAGCCAGGGGAATGCCTCCAGGAACTGCTCTGTGTCCTTGTGGTTGCGTGTTGCATGGATCATCTCAGCAAGTTGCCTTCTCACCCTCCTTGCATCTCTGCGCCTGCCTGCCCTGGGCACCTCTTCTTCTCCATCTATGACCTCTCCAGGATCCATTTCTCCCTGTGCTTCTAGGGTTTCTTTGGCGGCTAGGGGTGGAGATTGATTGCGGTTTCTGCCAAGGGGTGGACTTTATAGACTACTGATGGTTGGTGGTAGGTAGGACCAGCCCAGTCTAGGCCCACATTGTGTATATAATGGTTTTAGGCCCAAAAATAAACTAGTACATGATTGCTAGTTTCAGGAAAACAACCTACATAAATAGAACAGTTCTTCACTACATTACTTAAGATAGATAGGTTCATAACAGTACAATAAGATAAGCCAGACTTTGCAAAGGTTCTCAAAGACTACCACCACTCCAGTTACCATAACTTAAAAAGTTCATATAGGACTGCACAAAATATAACCCTACCATCATCTTGCAAGGCATGTTATATGTGTAGGCCACCTTAATTACTTAACCACCATTTTCTGTCGGATTCAGGGCTCCGCAAAACCCGTTAAGTTCGAACACAGGGGCGTGAACCAAGATCTCTCCCACTCACATCTACCTAGCGCCTCGCCCTCGTCTCGGTGGAAGGATTCAAGCAAACAACGGACAGAACACACAAGAGTTTATCCAGGTTCAGGCCACCGTGTGGTGTAAGACCCTACTTCCTGCTTTGGTGGATTAGCCTCGGGCGAGCTGGGATACGAGCTAGTACAATGATTCCTGGGCTCCGGAGGGTGAGCTCAGGAGGGTCAGGAGGCTAGTGTTCTTGCTCCTTGTGTGGTGGCAGAGTGTATCAGTTGATCCCTTCACAGTGGGAATCCTAGCTATTTATATAGGCGGCCAGGGTCCTCTTCCCCCAAAATGTTTAGGCAGGAAGGGATCCCACAACGACCATTATTGAGAGAGAACACAAGGACGTTCCTACCCTGACAAAAGCAGTCATCGCCTGCAAAAGGATCAGGCGGTGACACGGTGGTGGGCTCGACGGTGACATCCTCCTTGTCGTCCTTGCGGTCTTCGGTCTTGTTGCACCAAAGGGGAAACCTTTGCCCCGCTCCTTGGGAACCAACGGCTGCGCTGTCCCCTTTGCACCGAAATGGCAACTGCGCCGCTGGCGGACGCTGGCACCCGCTGGCGTGGTGCATCACTGCTGACATCACTGCCTCCTCCTGAGGCAGGCTTGGCCTTGGATTCTCCGCCCCTCCGGAGCACCTTGCTGAGGCCGCTCCCGAGGAGGTCTTGACGTCGTTCTCCTCGCGAGGCTTGGCCCTCACACGAGGGTCTTGGACAGTTGGTCGATCAGCTGGGCCATACTAGGCCGCTTGTAGGAGCACGTCGCGGCCCGCAGACAGGCAAGTCTGGGTACTCTGGTTCCCAGGACGCCGATAGTAGCCCCCGGGCCAAAGGCGCGCACGGAGTTGGCTTCAGGGTGAAGCCTTAGTCGAGGACGAAGCACCGCGGGCCCCAAAAAGGTTGCGGGCCAGGCTGGCGCGTGACAATTGGATGGGACGCGAGCGACCCGCCTCCCCATGCCATCTCGGCAACCGTGCATCTGGACAAAAGGAGGCCTTCTCCGCTTGGGGAGTTATCGCCCTCTTTCCTTCCTGCTCAGATATCTTCCCCTTACGCCTCCTGCCTTCCTGCGTCCTTTGGCTCCCCCAACTATGGAGAAGAGGAACAAGAGTGCCGCGCCGGCGTCTGGATCTGCTTCTTCCCTCGATGCGGCGCTTGAGGAGTCCTCGATTACAAGGGAGGAGGACTACTCAGAGGCCCAACCTTTCCTGTCGAGCACCCACAATGAGCACGGCCCGACGCGGATGTGGGCCGGATCCACCATGGCGCAGACCTTGCCGAAGTCATGCTACCCCTTCTTCCTCCACAACATCTTCGTGGTGCTTGTGCCCCCCTTCTCCGAATTCTTCTACGCCATCCTGGAATATTACCAGGTGCATGCTCTCCATATCCAGCCTCGCTCCATCTTCGTCCTGTCGCTCTTTGCCTTTTACTGTGAGGCACTCGTGGGGGTGAGGCCGACCGTCGCCCTCTTCCGCCACTTCTTCTCCATGCGCGGTACGACGATGGCCCATGCTCGCGCTGCATTTCCTTCGTCTTCCAGCGCCAGGGCTGTCGACTGATGACGGCTGGGAAGAAGATAGAGTCCCACCGGAAGAGATGGGTCTACCTGGACGCCCAGCGCGTCCATCCTCTGCTAGCGCTGCCTACTGCCCGTCCGGAGAAGCGCGCTGGCTGGAGCCACGCGAAGCTCACCGACCCCCTTGCCGGGCCTGTCCTGGCAAAGATTGAGGTCAACCTGAGCTCGAGGCTCGAAGGGGACCAGATCATGAAGGAGTTCTTGAGGCGGCGTCTGGCTTCGCTGCAGGCTCACTCGCGCCCCAAGTGGGAGCTGATGGGCAACGATGACAGGCTCCGGCTGCACCCAGGGGTGCTGGCCGAGGACGATCTGGACTTCACCTCGAGAAATCTCCTGGGGATAGTTCCGGAGGATCTCCCCGGGGCCTACCTGCCGCTATACAGCCACCCTGACAAGGCCAAGCTGTTGAAGGCCATGCCGGAGTTTGGTGCGCCCGTGGGCGCTCCGCCCATGTTCGACGTGTCTTCTGGTGCTGACGAGAGCGACGAGGGGGGCTCGGAGGATACCCTTTACGATGAGGGGGACTCCTCTGAGGCGTTCGCCAAAGTAATGACGCCAGGTGCAGGTGCCGCCAGACGGTCCCAGACGACCACTCCACATCGATCCGGATGCGCTGTGTCCGGGGGAAGCAAGGTGGTGACTCCGCCAAAGAGTACCGTGCCAGCGAACCCGGCGACCACGGCCACGCCCAGGACTGTGACCTCACGCCTTGCCTAGGCCCAGGCTATCAGCGAGCCCAGGGCGGCAGCGGCTACTGCTGACCTGCTGGTGAAGAGAAGGGCGTGCCTCGCCTCCGACGAGTAAGTGTGCAGTTTTTCACTCATCCTTAATTGTCGTGTCCCTGATGTGCTCTCCCTGATGCAGCAGCCTGGGAGGTGTGATGAGGAAGGTGAAGGGGGAGGTCACGCTGCGATGCCATGCTCCTCCGGCTGTCGATGCGACCTCGGGGAAGGATGCCGCGGTGCTAGGTGCCCCGGTCGACCGGGCCACTGAGCGTGCGGCGACGGGGTCGCTCGAAGACGTCCCCGCCTCCAGCGAGGTTGCGGTGGCTTCTGCTTCGGCTGATCTGGCGAGGGGGGCTGGAGCCCCCGAGCCCCTTGTCGAGCAGTCGGTCTTGTCGGTGCCCATGCGCCAGCCGACGCAGCCTAGTCCTGAGGCTTTGGAGGCTGCCTCCGCCACGCTGGGTCGTCTTCGCGCTGATCTGCAAGATGGTTACAGCCACCTGACACAAGGGCGCCTGGGGCTGATATGTGGGTCGCTCCTGGCAGACGATTCTGCGTGGACCTCCTGGGATTAGGCCTTGGCGGTCGCCGCCAAGGGTCGAGAGGAAGCTGCGGCGGCCATGCGGGCTCACGACACCGCGCGAGCCAACGCCGCGTCCTTCGAGAAGTGCTGCCTCAAGGCAGAGAGCGAGCTGGAGGCGCTTCGCGAGGAAGGCATCGGGCGCGCCCTAGAGCTCGAGAGGTTGGAGAAGGAGCTCGTGGTGCAGAAGGCTGAGTCGTCCCGGCTGTAACAGGAGCAGCTTGCCGACCGCGTGTCCCTGGAGAAGCTGAGGGTTGAAGTCGAGGAGGCCAAGGCGACCAAAGCTGCTCGCGACAAGGAGCATGCCCTTGCGGCCTTGGCAGCGGTGAGTCCCGAGGCCCTTGCCGCCTTTGACCTTGAGGCCCACCAGGCGCTGCGTGCCGCCTACGGGGAAGGGTTCAAGGAACCGCTGGCCGCCCCGGAGAAGGGCCCCGTCGGGCTCCTTGCTGCGCTCGTTGAGTCCCTGGGCGATGTTGCGGCCGCAATTGGCTAGTTAGCCGACGTCGAGAGCCGTGCGCTACTTACCTTGGTCCTGACACAGGTGTGCAGCCACCTAAGTCTTCGCGACCCCACCCTCGACATGGCCTCGCTGTCCAGGCCCGTGACCGAAGTCATGGAGGACACGGCTGCCGAGGCCCTCAGGGTGAAGGTCACATCGCTGGTGGAGGCGTTCCTCCAGGCTACTGCTACCGCAGCCAAGGAGGAGAAGACCGGTGATGCTGCACTTGGCAATGCCTGATCCGTTCCTGTTTAGTGAGAGAAGTGCGAGTGCCTCGGGGAGGCGTAAGAACTTTGAATGAATTTGAAAAAATTGGCATTATTATAATAGCTAGATGATTTCCATGCTTGCTTCCTTTCATGTTTGCTTAGGTGCTCTGTGTCGGCAGGGCCCAACCCCGTGCATACCTCTACCGCCATTGAGCCCTCTGGATGACCGGGGTTACCGTAGTAACTAGACTCGCCATTGAGCCCTCTGGATGACCAGGGTTACCGTAGTAACTAGACTCAAGGGATGAGGGGCTACGTGGCTAGTGAGGCCATTGGGTCACGATGCCCAAGGGTCCCCCTTGACGTTCAAGCCATCCCATTTTCGTTTTGCATTGCCAGGGCCCAACCCCGCGCATACCTCGATCGCCATTGAGCCCTCCGGATGACCAGGGTTATCGTCATAACTAGACTCAAGGGATGAGGGGCTACGTGGCCAGTTAGGCCCCTGGGTCGCGATGCCCATGGGTCCCCCTTGACGTACGAACGGCTCTCATGAAGGAGAACGAGCACCATACCTTGCCCACGAGCCTTCGCCTGGGATGGGGGCACGAGAAGGCCACGTGTCTGGGCACCTGGTAGGGTTGCGTCTGCCAGGCGTGACCTGAGCATAGCCCCCATGCCTAGCCCCCCTCGCGAAACCCATCCAAGGAGAAGCTATGAGCATCGTGAGCTGAAAAGCTCCTTGAGGTTAGTGTGACCACTGGGAGCCACCCTCAGTTGTTTATAACTAGCGCGGAGCATAGAGCTACCAGACTTGCGCGGAGTGTGGGCATAACCGCACCTCGGTCGTAGCGGTCAGTGCGGAGCTTGGTGCTTCCACTGGTTCGTGGGCATAACCGCTCCTCGGTTAGATCTGCCAGTGCGGAGCTCGGTACTTCCACTGGATCGTGGGAGGGAGCCTCTCACCGGGAGAGACTCCGGGTGTGTACAGCCCCGTCCCGACATGTGGCTTGCACTGTAGGACAACCAAGGTGTATATGGGCCCTCCTCAGGACGAGTTGAACAACTCTGAGGAAGTTCTCGTGAGCTTACGCATCACTCACGAGACCTTACCCTGAGGCGGGTTGCGCCTGAGTCTTCTTCTACAAAATGTGAAAAGAGAGGTGTTGTGTCGACCTGCGACGAGTGCATCTCTAGAGGGTATCGCATGAGAAGGCCGCAGCACCAGCGACTCCAGGAGGTGACGTCACGGCAATAGCTCGTGAGACAGAGCTCAGCCACTGGATTTGTCAACGCTGCAGGGACGGACCCGAGCACAGACGCCGTGCCCAGTCTTCTCATGCAACGATCCAAAAGAAAAACAGTCGGCGCGCGGTTTCCGCATGAGCGAGGCACCTGCCACGGGCCCCTACTTACCCATCCACGATTAGCCCATGCGAGAACAAGGCACCAAGGACCATGGGAGGTGATGTCATGGGAATGGCTCGTGAGACAGAGCTTGTCCCTTGGGTTTATCGACACTGCAGGGACGGACCCGAGCATAGACGTCATGCCAGTCCTTAATCATGGGGCGGTCGCGAGTGGGCTCACAAGGGCTCATGACCTTAGTGGTGGTGAGGACGCCGAGCATGTAGATAATGCGAATGGAAAGAAACATCTAGGATCATGCAAAAAGGGAGATAACCGCGGGGGAACAGCCCCCAGCAGTCCGAGGATGATGCAGCCCGAGAGGCGCCCTCGTTTGGATACCTGAAGTGTCACCTGATACTTGTCGAAGGAGAGTTGGGGTAGCTGAAGACACGAGCCACGTGGGTCGCTCCCGAGGATCGTCGGGCTCCTGAGGCCCAGGGGCTCCGGAGGATCCCAGTGGTCGCGCGGGTCCGGTTGTCGCTCCGTCTGGACCGCCTGCCACCGAGCCTCCCGAGCCCCCTAGGCCTGTTGCGCGAGATGCTGGAACGTGGCAGCTGCATTGCGGAAGACGAAGAGTGTGCGGACGTAGCTGCAGGGGAGGGCCCTCCTCCGGCCGACCGCCGTCGGCCATAAGGGCTCCTGAGAGGCGGCTCGGTTGAGACCCGCGATGTCAACGCAAACGCGGAAGCAGTCGCTTGGGCTATGAGCAGGTGAACTTGGGGTTGTGCGGTTATGCCCACCGCGGATGAGTCTTGCGTACTGAAGTTCCTCTGTAACTTGGTCGATGAAGTCCTGAGCGCCTAGCGCTGAACGGCTCACGCTGGGCTCACAAAAACGCGCATCAAGGTACGCTTGCAAGTGGTGCTCGAACACCTCCCTCGAGATGCCGGTCAGCTCGGAGACACTCTACAGGAGAGCCCCCGAGCCCGTCATGAGAGGGGCGTCGAGCGCGCCTCCCTATGCGAGGGTGGAGGGCGCCTCGTCAGTAGGCGCGGGTCCTGAGGCCAGGCCGTCGGGAGCCCCTGCGTCCTGAGGTCCGTTGACGGGTAGGTTCTTCTTCTTCTTGGGGGCGGTATGTAGGGTGAGGACGGCTCCATCCTCATCGGAGCACTCGACCGCCGCGGTCCGGTAGGCACTGTCACATCCCTAGCTTTACCTTGCCCTGGGATAGCACTTGCCTGTTGCATCATGTTTAATTTTCTCAGAAATTGGAAATGGGGATGTTCAAACCCTAGCACCAAATAAATTCAACTAGGGTCAAATTAAAATCTTTTTTAATGAACCCAAAATGCCCTTTGGAAAAGTTCATCATTTTTGGATTGATTAAAAACCTCTGCCAAAAATGTTGCACATATTTCTAGGACCATTCTGGATTTTTGAATTAATCCATATTGTATTTGAATTGGAGCATTTAAATTCTATAAATAGTTTAAATGCTCTAATAATTGTGAAACTAGTTGAGGGCTATTGAAATTAATTCAATATGCGCCCACAAATATTTTCATGATTTATGAAAATGCTCTAGCATTTTTAATAAAGCAAAACAAAAACAGAAAATAGAAAATAGAAGCAATAATTAAAAGAGAGAGAGACTAACCTGGGTCAACTCACCTATGCAGCCCACCTGCTGCGGCCCAACACTGTTGCCAGCCCGGCCCAGAAAGCAGCCCAGCTGCCCCACCGTCTTCAACCTCCTGCCAGTAGGCAGCAGGGTGTGTGCTCGCCGCGCGTGGCCACGCGCCGGCCACCTCCAGGCTGCCTGCCTGCGCCTCGACCCCCCTGGAGGCCTCCACGGACGCCACGCATCCCTTGAACCCCCTCACTCTCTCCCTCGTTCTCATCCTCTTCCCCAGACCTCTCTTTCTCACCCGCCCGAACGGGTTCGTCGCCGCCGCGCTCGCTGCCAGCGCGGCCAGTGCCACCGTCTCGCCTCGCCAGCACGTCCACGAGCTTTGCCACCGTCGCCTACACCTTCTGCACCGAGCCAATCAACGCTGGAAGCCCCGAATCGCCGTCCCCAACATCTCCTTCCTCCTCGGCTGCCGGAGATCCCCTAGCCGCCCCGACTGCTCCGGTTCTTCTCCGGGCTCGCCGTCAGCACCATCGTGATCGCCGTGAGCCCCTCTTGCTCCTCCCCCTATCTCCTTACTCACGCGCGTGATGTAGCTCCGACCCCCACCATGCCCGCGAACTCCACGCCGCCGGCGATGTCACCGCCGTCCCTGCAGCCATCAGGGCTTGAAAACGAAACTGGCACCGTGCTCCGCACCCTCCCAGGAGTCGAAAACCCCCACCTGCTCGTCCTACGGTGCATCTCATCTCCGTTCTCGAGCACGCCCGAAGTCCGGCCACCGCACTTCCCTCGCCGCCGTCGATCTGGTCCTCCCCGGCGCAAGCTGATGGCTCCGTTGGATGCGGACGAGGACCAGCATCACGCCAGGCCCCTCCGCCGCTCTTTTCGTCGCCGGAGGCGGATTTCCGACGCCGTCCGCCGCATTCGGCCTCGCCGGCGGCTAGCCGCCGGTCGTTTGGCCTCTCTGACCGGGGGTTTGACCTCCCCCGAGTCGCTGACAAGTGGGCCCTGGCCCCTGCTAATTTAAATTAAGTTTTTGTTAATCTTAATTAACCCTTCTGACACTGACATGTGGGCCCTCGCGCCTAATTAGGTTAGTCTAATTTTCCTGTTTAGATTAGTACTAATCCTGTGGACCCCACGTGCCAGTTTTGACTTTGGTCAAGTCAACGTTGACTGGTCCCACCTGTCATGCACACAAACCAGCCCTTAGTCACTGACCAGTGGGCCCCACTGGTCAGGTTTGACTGGACCAGCCCCTGTTGACTTGCTGATATCAGCATGACCTAGTGCTGACGCAATAATTATTTTCTGTAGATTAAAATAAATCAGAAATGATTTACTTATTTCAGAAAATAGCCAAAACTTCTAAAAATCACAGAAAATAATCTATAACTCAGATGAAAATAATTTATATATGAAAATTGATCAAAAAAAATCCAAGGAATCTGTTTATGGCATTTTCATGCATGTTTGAATAACTTAGAGCCATTGTTTAGGACAATTTGAATAAATGGCATTTGAATAATCACATATGGAGTTTGAATTTGAACCTTTGGTTCAAATCAACTTCATTTAATATGGTTGCTAGCTGCATTAGCTCAATCAACAGCATATTGCCATGTCATGATCATGCATCATATTGTCGCATTGCATTGATTGTTTTCTCTCTGTTGCTGGTGTTTGTTCCTTCTCAGTAGACGTTGTTCCGACGACGTGATCGATGACACCGATGAAGACCCAATGTTATCTTCAGAAGTGCCAGGCAAGCAAAACCCCATTGAGCATTCCGATACAATCCCACTCTCTCGCTCTTGCTCTCTTTTAATGCATTAGGACAACAACGGTTCAACTGTTACCTGCTGCGGTAGTTGAACCCCTTTCCACTGCATGTCCTGTCATTGCCACAGTAAATAGTTGAAACCCACTAGTATGAGTAGGAATTGTTTGAGCCATGTTGTGCGTACTCATTCATGCTTTCTGGTTATGCCTGCTATTGCTTAGAGTTGTGTCAGGTCTGATTCATCGGGGATGAATTGGAATGGTGATGAACATGTCCTAATGTGTGTGAGCTAAGTGTGTGAACACGATTTGGTAAAGGTAGCGATGAAAGGCCATGTAGGAGTACATGGTGAGTTGTCTCATTGCAGCCGTCCTCAGGAACTGAGTTCTGTGTTGGTTGATCCATGACCAGTTACTACCATGAATTGGGCCCGAAACCAATGGACCCTCTCGACTTATTAACTGCCCTTGTCCTCTATCCAGGAGTTGCAACTAGTTTCTGGTGTTTATAGTTTACTGGAGGTCGTGCGCAGCGCTGACCCTCGGGGTGGGCTGTGACGCGGCAGGTACGTGGCACGGTGTACCGATCGCCCGTTTGGTGATGCGGGAACGATGTACACATCGTTTGGGGTCGTAAGCGACACCCCGGCCGGATCTCCCCACGGATGGAACCCAAATAGGCGATAAACCTGGACTAGAGACTTGTGTGATTAGTCAGGTCGTGGCCGACACCCTCGCTGGGCCGCCGCTTGAAGGTTGCCAAGTACATGTCGTGTAAACGGCGGTAAGTGGTGAGAGCGTGTGTGAAGAAGTACACCCCTGCAGGGTTATATATGATCTATTCGAATAGTCGTGTCCGCGGTAATGGACTTTTGGGTTGCCTATAACAGTTCATAGACAAGTGAAAGTGGATACTCTAAAACACGCAAGATAAGCGTGAGTGCTATGGATGGCCTTCTCGTAGGGAGGCGGGAGCGGATCCATAGTGGTGTATTGATTGGTGAAATTGTGGACTCGTGCGCGCCACCTCAAAAGAGTTACTTGCAGTCATAGTTCAGGATAGCCACCAAGTTAAAGCTGGCTTGCTGCAGTCAAACTCCACCACCCCTTTGTTGATACTGATGCATATGTAGCTAGTTCTGATGTAAGTCTTCCTGAGTACCTTTGTACTCACGTTTGCTTAATTTATGTTTTTGCAGAGAGACTTCAGTCTCGCTAGTGTTTCCGCGTGGACTTCGACGTTTAGCTTGTTACCTCAGCTACGATCTTGTACCCTTGTAGGATCTTGTAGATAGTCAGGCTTCTCAACCTTTTTCATTTGTAGTTGTCTGTACTCAGACATGTTGTGCTTCCGTTGCCTGTATGCTCTGTATGATGGGTCATGTGACCTCTGTTTGTAATAAATGCTATGATGGCTCTTTTGGGCCTTTATGTATATGAGTTGTTGAGTTATGTTGTGATGCCATGTTGTACAAAACATACTTGCATGTTATGCGTACATGTAATGTGTATTGCTATGTGTGGGATCCGACACCTAGTTGTTTACCCTTGGTAGCCTATCTTACAAGGAAATGTCTCCTAGTGCTTCCACTGAGCCTTGGTAGCTTGCTACTGCTCCGGAACACTTAGGCTGGCCGGCATGTGTCCTTCTTCGTTCCTATGTCTGTCCCTTAGGGGAAATGTCACGCATTGTTCCTTTAAGTCCTTGTAGCTTGCTACGACTTGGGTTCATACGTTGATGACCGACACGTTCGTTGCTGGGTCATGTATGCCTGTCTCTGTAATTTAGTGCCACTTTTGGTTTATAACTAGTCATGTCGCCCCGGGTTCTCTGTCATATGGATGCTAGCGACACTATCATATACGTGTGCCAAAATGCGCAAACGGTCCCGGGCCAGGAAAGGTGGCACCCGTGGGGATACCGTGCGTGAGGCCGCAAAGTGATATGGTGTGTTACAGGCTAGACCTGTGTGACTTAGGATCGGGGTCCTGACAGCTTTGGTATCAGAGCCTGACTGCCTGTAGGATTAGTAAGCCAAACTGGTCGAAGTCGTGTCTAGAAATTCTTTAGTTATATAAGGGAATTGTTTGTGGATGGGAACGTAAGGCTCCTTTTACTCCTTTACCCCATGACCTTCTGATCTGAGTCATCTTCTCCTTTTCTACGGGGATTAAGAACTAGGATTCTCATTCTATTTATCAGGATCACGTTAATTGTGGATTCAACCCTCAGTTCAGTTTCTACTACTTCTGTTAGTTCGACTGTTGGTCCCAGAACCTTGACATTATGATGTTAAGTGGATATGCTACCCTTTTGTTTGGATCTCAAAAGTATTTTCGAGCATTTATAGCCGTTATGCTGTCCAAGTCATCCCAGGTTTCTAAATAGTCTGATGCATTTGCAAACCTTTCCTCCCTGTTTCCGATGTCCTTTTAGGCCAGATAAATCACACTAGTCGGTGTGTGGAGGTACTCCGTTACCTCGACACATGTGTTGGAGTTATTATTACGACACTAGCTGTCTTAGAGGATCACCCAGTAATCCAGCAATGCTTTATATTCTCAGTGTGATGATTCTGGCCATTATTCTCGAGAGCATCCCGTGATGCCATTTAGTTAGTAGGCATTCTACTCCTGGGTTCTTGAATCCGAGATTCACCCTACTTACCTCATGTTGATAGTATTTGCTCGTCCCTTTAGGATGTTAGTAACCTTGTGATAGTCCGCGAGGTCTGTGGTTATCGTTCTTCCAATACCATGAACCATTATGGCAGAAGTTCTTCCGAACCAAAAGATCACAACCAGAGTGCTCCTGAGTAGTACTCCATTCATATTGTGACTCTGCCAGTCCTACCTTTCTGCATGGATTATCCGGAAGAAACATGCTGAACTAGTTCGACATACTGATCTATGTATTCACAACTCAGAAAGTTATATGTTCCTTGAGTTGTTCCTTTCTAGTTGTATTATGACCCTCGTCTATTAGTTGATAGTCACGGGTAGTTGTGCACTCGTGTTCATCGATGCCTTTTACTCTTGTGGTCCGTCAAGCCATTCTATTTCGGAATGACTAGGAGAAACAAACTCCAGTACCTTATCCATATCCAGGATTGGGTCAAAGAAGTTGTACTTCGTAGATGAAGAATGCTAATCCAGCTTCTAATCTGTTCTATCCTGGAGTATTATCATCCTTATGTCAAGAATGTCATGGGAATTGCACCACCTCCTGTGAACTCTTGATAAAGTGATACTTCTCACCATCGTTGTTCATTCCTCGGTTTCCGTGTTATTGTAACCGGAATGCTGACAAGTGAATTGTGATGTGTGAATCAATACTCCTACCAACTTCATTGCTTGGTAGTAAATGGACGATAATCTCATTCTTAGTGTGTTGGTTACCAAATCACCATTCTAAGATCGATCGTGCTACTAGTCCATCTTTCCTCGTGCACTCCTTGACCAATGAGTTAGGATTATTCAATCCCTTGCTTATTTGATCATATCGTCTTGTCCTGAAAAGCAAGATTGTTCTCGGACTTAGCAACATATCGGTGGTTCGTGATTTTCCGAATATCTTCTCGGAAGTATTACCAGGTTGTCACCTGACCGCTATGTTGAGTTCGTGATCGAGTTGGTTCTTGTAAACCAGCCATTCCCCAAGAATCTGTGTAGGTTACCCCCTGAGCTAATTGGTTAAGCTAAACAATAACTTGGAGAGTTGGAAGATAAAAGCTTGCCAGCTTAGTTCGTTTCAAGGGGTATATTTGCGTGTGTTGAAGATAGATGATATCTTCATCAATTGGTCCCTGTGATCAGTTGTTGGACCTATTGTCATATCAAAACTTTGATTTGAGTATGGGCTATCATCAAATCAAATCAGAACCAACAATCTTCATAATGTTGTCTTACTCGTGGTTGATCCCTCGAGCATACACCATTATATCTTCTGGGTCTGACCAATACTATCACTTGTTCACATAATTATGGAATTCCATCTCCATGGAAACCTGGATGAATAGTTGTTGAGCCCATCAGCAACACTGCTACCTTCTCCATGATTTTGTAGGACATTAAGCTAGTGTTGGAAACTTTGTAAGCATTGCCTTCGTTTCCCGTTCATGAGGTATATGTTGGATGAGAGAAGAGACTTTCCCTAATTCATGTGTAATTGATGTAAGTTGCCACCGTGAGTTTGAGAGAGTTGTTTTGCTTCCTGTGGAATCATCCCAAGTTAGTCATGCATACGTGCGAAGTATTCTGTGGTTTGGAGACTTGCAACCTTAACTCTATACGTATCCCTAGCACACCAAGCCACTGATTGATTTGTTCAAGAAAATGAAGTCTGTTGTGCTAATCCTAGGTCATGCACATGACTTCGCTATCTTCAATGATGGTTCTCAATCTGAACTCGGTAGCATTTTATTATAAGACTACCATGTGGTCACGTTTGTCTGGGACAACGTGTTCACCGGTACGTAGCAAAACTAGCTCATGTTTTGGAGCTGCTATCGTAGTTCATTCCCGAGAATCTCGCAACGCCGTCTCGTCGATTTGTGTTGCAAACTTTCATTTTTCTTTCCAGACTCGATGAGTCTGGAATATCCTGACAACAACCAGAACTGAATCTCAGGCAGATATGATGGTTGGAGCATTTTCCAAGAACTATAATATTGGTCTCTCGATAACCGGTAAAGTGTATGTCGTGGTCGACACACCCAGTCGGAAGACCTATTGTTGTAGTATCTTGATTGAAGAAGTTGGCCACCTCCCCATAAGGATTTCGTAGGATTTACTCCCTAGTTGTTCCTTATGGATTTTTGTGCTCCTGAAGTCCGACCTTTTACTTGACGTTCTAGGTATCAAACCATTTTAATAAATGGATTGCACTAGCACGTCAAGGAGAACATTAGAAGCGGAGTGTTAAATGTCTCTCGGTCGATCATCCAGATTTTGCCCCTTGACACCGCTAAAAGGTGAAATCTGAGTAGGTGTTATCTTCCTTTGCATCTGCACCATCCATCATTATTCATCATGGTAGTATGTGGTGTTGCCAGAATCCCTGACACGGATATTGGTAAAACCTTGATGAATATGGGAATGCTCAAGTTCTTGAGAGCACGCACCAGCACTAGGTGTTATCACTGGCACTAACCGGGATTGCTCCCAGTGTTCTTGGTTATGCTATAACCTCTCAAAGACTAGTTTCACTCTCTACTGTTGGGTTTCCTCCCAGTTACCAGAATCATTCCCAGCATTTGCATTTTGTTCCCAGCTTGCACCACCATCGTGCCAACTTTCCATTGGTTGCCCATCTCAGCAACTGATGTTCAGGATTATTTTCAGCAGTGGACTTGCCATGGGTCCCATCCATTTCCGGTGATAAGAAAAATCAACCTTGGCATTGTCTTTTACAAGGCAGTCCATATCATCCATTCTAGATGGAGAATATCATTCTTTCAGACTCCGTCAAACGATCGATTGTGATTTGCCTTAGGCTGGTATAGAGAATTTCAATGATCTCTATGTCAAAAGTAATTCTTTTTACCACTTAAGGGAATAACTCTATGAGTCACCTTCTCTAAGGTGTCCCGTGTGGTGATATCGATCACCCTCTTCTTAGGTGTGGAATTATTGCCACTAGGTGAACCTTTATCGTTTGTTTCACTCCATCCCTCCGGATGTGTGTTCCCTGTCTCAGCTCAAGAGATGGTTCAACGTCTCACTCCATGAGTTGATTTTGAGTTGCTCGATCTTCTGGAGATCAATTTTGTAGAGTTCTTTCGTCGTCATCGTGTTGTACAAAGACCTCGAAATCAAGGATGTCAATATCAACATGATGCAAGCAATAGAAATTCATATGAAGGACACTTGGATCATGAAGATTGTGTTAGTTAGTGTTCCCTCTGATTTCTTACCCTACGCTTGAATCTCGGGACGAGATTCTTGTTTAGTGGGGGTGAGTTGTCACACCCCTAGCTTTACCTTGCCCTGGGATAGCACTTGCCTGTTGCATCATGTCTAATTTTCTCAGAAACTGGAAATGGGGATGTTCAAACCCTAGCACCAAATAAATTCAACTAGGGTCAAATTAAAATCTTTTTTAATGAACCCAAAATGCCCTTTGGAAAAGTTCATCATTTTTGGATTGATTAAAAACCTCTGCCAAAAATGTTGCACATATTTCTAGGACCATTCTGGATTTTTGAATTAATCCATATTGTATTTGAATTGGAGCATTTAAATTCTATAAATAGTTTAAATGCTCTAATAATTGTGAAACTAGTTGAGGGCTATTGAAATTAATTCAATATGTGCCCACAAATATTTTCATGATTTATGAAAATGCTCTAGCATTTTTAATAAAGCAAAACAAAAACAGAAAATAGAAAACAGACGCAATAATTAAAAGAGAGAGAGAGAGACTAACCTGGGTCAACTCACCTGTGCAGCCCACCTGCTGCGGCCCAACACTGTTGCCAGCCCGGCCCAGAAAGCAGCCCAGCTGCCCCACCGTCTTCAACCTCCTGCCAGTAGGCAGGAGGGCGTCTGCTCGCCGCGCGTGGCCTCACGCCGGCCACCTCCAGGCTGCCTGCCTGCGCCTCGACCCCCCTGGAGGCCTCCACGGACGCCACGCACCCCTTGGACCCCCTCACTCTCTCCCTCGTTCTCATCCTCTTCCCCAGACCTCTCTTTCTCACCCGCCCGAACGGGTTCGTCGCCGCCGCGCTTGCTGCCACCGCGGCCAGTGCCACCGTCTCGCCTCGCCAGCACGTCCACGAGCTTTGCCACCGTCGCCTACGCCTTCTGCATCGAGCCAATCAACGCTGGAAGCCCCGAATCGCCGTCCCCAACATCTCCTTCCTCCTCGGCTGCCGGAGATCCCCCTCGCCGCCCCAACTGCTCCGGTTCTTCTCCGGGCTCACCGTCAGCACCATCATGATCGCCGTGAGCCCCTCTTGCTCCTCCCCCTATCTCCTTACTCACGTGCGTGCTGTAGCTCCGACCCCCACCATGCCCGCGAACTCCACGCCGCCGGCGATGTCACCGCCGTCGCTGCAGCCACCGGGGCTTGAAAACGAGCCCGGCACCGTGCTCCGCACCCTCCCAGGAGTCGAAAACCCCCACCTGCTCGTCCTACGGTGCACCTCATCTCCGTTCTCGAGCACGCCCGAACTCCGGCCACCGCACTTCCCTCGCCGCCGTCGATCTGGTCCTCCCCGGCGCGAGCTGATGGCTCCGTTGGATGCGGACGAGGACCAGCATCACGCCAAGCCCCTCAGCCGCTCTTTTCGTCGCCGGAGGCGGATTTCCGACGCCCTCCGCCGCGTTCGGCCTCGCCGGCGGCTAGCTGCCGGTCGTTTGGCCTCTCTGACCGGGGGTTTGACCTCCCCCGAGTCGCTGACAAGTGGGCCCTGGCCCCTACTAATTTAAATTAAGTTTTTGTTAAGCTTAATTAACCCTTCTGACACTAACATGTGGGCCCTCGCGCCTAATTAGGCTAGTCTAATTTTCCTGTTTAGATTAGTACTAATCCTGTGGACCCCACGTGCCAGTTTTGACTTTGGTCAAGTCAACGTTGACTGGTCCCACCTGTCATGCACACAAACCAGCCCTTAGTCACTGACCAGTGGGCCCCACAGGTCAGGTTTGACTGGACCAGCCCCTGTTGACTTGCTGATGTTAGCATGACCTAGTGCTGACGCAGTAACTATTTTCTGTAGATTAAAATAAATTAGAAATGATTTATTTATTTCAGAAAATAGCCAAAACTTCTAAAAATCACAGAAAATAATCTATAACTCAGATGAAAATAATTTATATATGAAAATTGATCAGAAAAATCCAACGAATCTGTTTATGGCATTTTCATGCATGTTTGAATAACTTACAGCCACTGTTTAGGACAATTTGAATAAATGGCATTTGAATAATCACATATGGAGTTTGAATTTGAACCTTTGGTTCAAATCAACTTCATTTAATATGGTTGCTAGCTGCATTAGCTCAATCAACAGCATATTGCCATGTCATGATCATGCATCATATTGTCGCATTACATTGATTGTTTTCTCTCTGTTGCCGGTGTTTCTTCCTTCTCAGTAGACGTTGTTCCGACGACGTGATCGATGACACCAATGAAGACCCAATGTTATCTTCAGAAGTGCCAGGCAAGCAAAACCTCATTGAGCATTCCGATACAATCCCACTCTCTCGCTCTTGCTCTCTTTTACTGCATTAGGACAACAATGCTTCAACTGTTACCTGCTGCGGTAGTTGAACCCCTTTCCACTGCATGACCTGTCATTGCCACAGTAAATAGTTGAAACCCACTAGTATGAGTAGGAGTTGTTTGAGCCATGTTGTGCCTACTCATTCATGCTTTCTGGTTATCCCTGCTATTGCTTAGAGTTGTGTCAGGTCTGATTCATCGGGGATGAATTGGAATGGTGATGAACATGTCCTAATGTGTGTGAGCTAAGTGTGTGAACACGATTTGGTAAAGGTAGCGATGAGAGGCCATGTAGGAGTACATGGTGAGTTGTCTCATTGCAGCCGTCCTCAGGAACTGAGTTCTGTGTTGGTTGATCCATGGCCAGTTACTACCATGCATTGGGCCCGAAACCAATGGACCCTCTCGACTTATTAACTGCCATTGTCCTCTGTCCAGGAGTTGCAACTAGTTTCTGGTGTTTATAGTTTACTGGAGGTCGTGCGCAGCGCTGACCCTCTGGGTGGGCTGTGACGCGGCAGGTACGTGGCACGGTGTACCGATCGCCCGTTTGGTGATGCGGGAACCCTGTACACATCGTTTGGGGCCGTGAGCGACAACCCGGCCGGATCTCCCCCCGGATGGAACCCAAATAGGCGATAAACCTGGACTAGATACTTGTGTGGTTAGTCAGGTCGTGGCCGACACCCTCGCTGGGCCTCCGCTTGAAGGTTGCCGAGTACATGTCGTGTAAACGGCGGTAAGTGGTGAGAGCGTGTGTGAAGAAGTACACCCCTGCAGGGTTATATATGATCTATTCGAATAGTCGTGTCCGCGGTAATGGACTTCTGGGTTGCCTATAACACTTCATAGACAAGTGAAAGTGGATACTCTAAAACACGCAAGATAAGTGTGAGTGCTATGGATGGCCTTCTCGTAGGGAGACAGGAGCGGATCCATAGTGGTGTATTGATTGGAGAAATTGTGGACTCGTGTGCGCCACCTCAAAAGAGTTACTTGTAGTCATAGTTCAGGATAGCCACCGAGTTAAAGCTGGCTTGCTGCAGTCAAACTCCACCACCCCTTTGTTGATACTGATGCATATGTAGCTAGTTTTGATGTAAGTCTTGCTGAGTACCTTTGTACTCACGTTTTCTTAATTTATGTTTTTGCAGAGAGACTTCAGTCTCGCTAGTGTTTCCGCGTGGACTTCGACATTTAGCTTGTTACCTCAGCTACGATCTTGTACCCTTGTAGGATCTTGTAGATAGTCATGCTTCTCAGCCTTTTTCATTTGTAGTTGTCAGTACTCAGACATGTTGTGCTTCCGTTGCCTGTATGCTCTGTATGATGGGTCATGTGACCTCTTTTGTAATAAATGCTATGATGGCTCTTTTGGGCCTTTATGTATATGAGTTCTTGAGTTATGTTGTGATGCCATGTTGTACAGCACATACTTGCATGTTATGCGTACGTGTAATGTGTATTGCTATGTGTGGGATGCGACACCTAGTTGTTTACCCTTGGTAGCCTATCTTACAGGGAAATGTCTCCTAGTGCTTCCACTGTGCCTTGGTAGCTTGCTACTGCTCCGGAACACTTAGGTTGGCCGGCATGTGTCCTTCTTCGTTCTTGTGTCTGTCCCTTAGGGGAAATGTCACGCGTTGTTCCTTTAAGTCCTTGTAGCTTGCTACGACTTGGGTTCATACGTTGATGACCGACACGTTCGTTGCTGGGTCATGTATGCCTGTCTCTGTAATTTAGTGCCACTTTTGGTTTATAACTAGTCATGTCGGCCCGGGTTCTCTGTCATATGGATGCTAGCGACACTATCATATACGTGTGCCAAAATGCATAAACGGTCCCGGGCTAGGTAAGGTGGCACCCATGGGGATACCATGCGTGAGGCCGCAAAGTGATATGGTGTGTTACAGGCTAGACCTGTGTGACTTAGGATCGGGGTCCTGACAGGCACGCTCCAGGGAACGCACCGCTTCCTTCTCGTCGGAGGTGATCATGATGACTCCGCCGCTCCCGGGCATCTTGAGGACGTTGTAGCCATGATGGGTCGTCGCCAGGATACCCTAGGATGGTGTTGTACGGGAGGTGGATGTTGGCGACGTCGAAGTCGATGAGCTCTGTGTGGTAGTTGTCGCGGTCGCCAAAGGTGACGGGGAGGCGGACCAGCCCCATCGGGAGTGTGGAGCCATCTGTGACTCCATAGAATGGCTTGGTCGGGTGGAGCTGATCGTAGGGAACCTGGAGCGTCTCAAAGGTCTGGACGGAGAGGACGTTGAGCCCTGCTCCGCCGTCGATTAGGGTCTTGGTCATGGGGACGTTGCTGATGGTCGGGGTGCAGAACATCGGGAGGGCGCTGGGGCCGCAGTACACTTGAGCTGGTCCTTGGGGTCGAAGGCGATGACTTGCTTGGTCCACCTGAGGTTGCGCGCAGCGTCAGGCCTGGGAAGCGCCGCGTTCACCTCACGGGTAAACTGCTTGAAGATGCGGTGGGAAGCGGGGCATGGGCTCCTCCCAAGATGCATGCAACTGCACGGGGCTCCTAGAATCCCACTGCCCCGTCTCCCTGGCGGTCGTCGTCGTTCCTCCTTTGCGGTGGTGGCAGCGGGGGTAGGCCTCCATTGCCCTGAGGGCGACCCTCGCGAGGCTGGTCGTGCCAGGGGGCGTCACGAGGCTGCTCCTGCCAGTGGTCTTCACAAGGCTGCTCACGCCACCCTTGGCGCGAGTTCCTGCCATCCCAATGTCCTCCTCCTCGACCTCCTCCACAGTCGTAGCCGCGGTTGTCGCGCTCAGGGCGCTGCCCGACGCGCCCGCCGCGCATCGCCCTGAGCTCCTAGCAGTCGTTGGTGTTATGGCTGTGGACGTTGTGGAAGACGCGGTATGGCCGGTTGTCTCTAGGGAGGTCATCGTAGCCGTAGCCACGCTTCACTTCTGGCTCCGCATCCAGCACGGCAGGCCCCTCGCGCTTTGATTCCTTGGCCTTGGTCTTCTTTTCGTCCGCCTCCGCCTCAGGCAGCTCATGGAGGGAGAGGCGTCCTTCCTCCGCCCTGGCGCACTTTGCTGCGAGCTTGAAAATCTCGAGGGCTGTGCACAGGTCTTCGTGAATGGTGAGCTCCTCCCTCATCCTGACATCACGGATGCTGTCGGAGAACGCGAAGATGATGGCCTCGTCCGAGACCCTGGGGATCCGGAGGCGCATGGTGTTGAAGCGTTGGATGTACTTTTGCAGGGTTTCTCCCGGCTGCTGCCTCACGCGGCGCAGATCAGCAGCTACCGGGGCTTGGTCGCGTGTGCCTTGGAAGTTGGCGACGAAATGCTCGCGAAGCTCTTCCTAGGAGGGGATGGATCCCACGGGGAGGTTCAGGAGCCAGGAGCGTGCGCCGTCCTTCAGAGCCATGGGGAACCAGTTCGCCATGACATGCTCGGTGCCGTTGGATGCCTCAATGCTCAGCTCGTAGAGTTGGAGGAACTCCGTGGGGTCGGTGGTGCCCTCGTAGCGTGGAGGTAGTTCCGGCTTGAACTTGCCGGGCCACACGAGGCGCCGTAGCTCAGGAGCTAGGGCACGACACCCATCCACGCTCATGATCGTAGGCGCCCCCCGTGCCTGTGGTGCCGGTTCTTGAGGTGCTGGCGCTGCCACCTTCTGTGGCGCGCGGTCTGGGCGCTGCGGGCCAGGGGGGCCCGCGAGCCCCTGCATGAGGGGGCAGAATCACCTGGCAGCTCTCCTTGTCGCGCGTGTGGGCTCTGCGGGGTTTCTCACGTCGAGGGGCCTCGCGCCGGGCCACCTAGCCGGCGTGGTGGAGTGGAGGCGGGGCCGGGACCCCGTGGCCTTCGTTCCCCACCGGGGGCGATGGATGACGTGAGGAGTGCGTCGGTGCGGGTGCTTCCCCAGCGGTGTTGACGAGCTCGGTGATGCGGTGGAGCCACTCATCGTAGAGGTCATCCGCCGGGCATTAGCGCAAGAGCTCCCGCGCCATCAGCAGCGCAGGCTGCTGGTAGACCGGCCCATGGCGGACTAGCGAGGACGACGCCGTGGCCGGCGAGGGTGAAGGTGTTGCCGTCCAGCCATCCCGCCGCACGGACGGTGGCAGCGACGAGTCCTGCTGCTCGTGGACGGCCGGGTCGATGGCGGCGTTGGCGAACGGCGAGTTGGGGCGGAGCAGCGCGCCGTTGCCCGCGGGCGCCGTCTGAGCGACGTTCGCAGCGCGGCGGGCGGCGCAAGCTCGGCGCGTGTCCACCATGATTGCGGAGCAGGATCGATGATGAGAACGCGACAAGGTCGTCGGAGAGGCAAGATTTCAACACGCCCCCTACTTGGCGCGCCAAATGTCGGATTCAGGGCTCCGCAGAACCCATTAAGTTCGAACACATGGGCGTGAACGAAGATCTCTCCCACTCACATCTACCTAGCGCCTCGCCCTCGTCTCGGTGGAAGGATTCAAGCAAACAACAGACAGAACACACAAGAGTTTATCCAGGTTCGGGCCACCGCGTGGTGTAAGACCCTACTTCCTGCTTTGGTGGATTAGCCTCGGGCGAGCTAGGATACGAGCTAGTACAATGATTCTTGGGCTCAGGAGGGTGAGCTCAGGAGGGTCAGGAGGGTAGTGTTCTTGCTCCTTGTGTGGTGGCAGAGTGTATCAGTTGATCCCTTCACAGTGGGAATCCTAGCTACTTATATAGGCGGCCATGGTCCTCTTCCCCTGAAATGTTTAGGAGGGAAGGGATCCCACAACGGCCATTTTTGAGCGGGAACACAAGGACGTTCCTACCCTGACAAAAGCAGTCTTTGCCTGCAAAAGGATCCGGCGGTGACACAGTGGTGGGATCGATAAAGACATCCTCCTTGTCATCCTTGCGGTCTTCGGTCTTGTTGCACCAAAGGGGAAACCTTTGCCCCGCTCCTTGGGAACCAACGGCTGCGCTGTCCCCTTTGCACCGAAATGGCAACTACGCCGCTGGCGGACGCTGGCACCCGCTGGCGCGGTGCATCACTGCTGACATCATTGCCTCCTCCTGAGGCAGGCTTGGCCTTGGATTCTCCGCCCCTCCGGAGCACCTTGCTGAGGCCGCTCCCTAGGAGGTCTTGACGTCGTTCTCCTCGCGAGGCTTGGCCCCCTCGCGAGGGTCTTGGACAGCTGGTCGATCAGCTGGGCCGTACCAGGCCGCTTGTAGGAGCGCGTCGCGGCCCGTGGATAGGCAAGTCTGCGTACCCTGGTTCCTAGGACGCCGACATTGTCCAAATCTTCAAGCCTGTAGTATGGCCTTCATTTTCTCAAGCTTTTCCTTGCTCCCATTGCCAGCATTCAGCATATCAGCAACTACTTTCTCAAGATCTTTCTTCTCTTCTACAATAAGATCCATGTCCACCGCTATCTCTTTCATAGCATTCCTGGTGTTCTGAATTATGTCTGCCTGGGCCTGAAGGATACACTTATGTTCTTCTGCTAGCCTTAGCTTCTCCAGCTTCATCTCCAGCTCAAGCTTTTCCTTCTTCTTCTCATATATCTCAGCATCCATTGCTTTCTGGTAGTTAGTCTTGCCAACACCATCCTGCCAGTCAAACATCTTGCTAACATTTTCAACCATTTTATGATACTCAGTGCATAGATGATTATAGTCCTTCTTCAACTTGGCAACCTCATCCTCATATGCATGCTTGTCTTGAACCCTTCTAAGGTTTTGCTCATGGAACATTTCCCACAGCTTGATGAGGCAATTCTTAAGTACATCAGGCCAGGCAGGATCAACCCACTGAACTACACCACAATTCACACCTCCCTGTAGTTTGATCAGACAACACATACTTCAGAAAATGCATAAGTTTAGTTCTAGGTTCAATTCAAATAGGGTATTGCTACACAAGGAGGAGATGTAACCATAAATTCAATTCAAACAGAGTAAATGTACAAATTCAAAAATGTATGCAATTCAATACAGCATAACAAATACCAAACAATATATCCATCCACCATGACTGACTTCATATATCCATTCAATACACTTATTCTGTGCAAACAAGAACCAACCAACACTTCCCATAATTCATTCACTTACTTTCTGCAAACTAAAAAACACCTACACATTAACTGAATCCACTAGGCATAACTGAATCCACCCACCATAACTCAATCCACCAAGCATAATAAATTACTCACCTGAACAGGGCATCCATAGAACCTCATCCCAGTGTTAGCACCTTCAAAAGCATCACACTTCCTAGGCTTAATCTGGTGCAGAGTGCACTTGGCAACTTCCTCCATGGGGGCACCACACCAGAGTGGCTCAGGGATGGTGTCAAGTGTGTCCTACATGTAGTACAAGGTAGATCAGAACCAATGCATCAAATAGTTCCACTTGATTCAAGCTTTGCCTTCCTCAAGGTCAGATGTGCAAGGTAAATCAGATCAGGGCATCCCAATGCCATCCATACCTTAGAGCAAAACTAATAGTTAACCAAACCAAATGAATCCTTCCGTACCAATATGCAGCTCATCAACCCAGCTGGCCCAAATCGATTCAAACCCTAACCCTAGATAGTGACAGAGAGGAGGAAGAAGAGGCTTACAAAGTACTCCATGTCCATCATGTTGCCCCCCATGTTGTCGTCGTCGGAGCTCTCATCCCATCATTCCAAGAAGGCATCCTGGCTGGCGACGAGGAAGAGAGGTGGTCGGTGACGATGGCGAGCTCGGGCAGGGGAAATAGAGCGAGGGGGAGTGGAGAGTGAGAGTGAGTGAGAGCGAGGGGAACAGAGTGAGGGGATCTGTCTTGACCTGGTCGGGGCGGCTCGTGCGCCCTAACGGCCGTCACCCGTGCGTCGTCAACCCTGTGGGCGACAAAACCCTAACGGGCGGGCCCCACATGTCATAACCCCACTTAAACCGTAACCGTTCGGCCACTTGGGTTTTTTGGAACAGGCCACCACTTTTGTGGTAGTTTTTTGGAAAGTTAAAAAAATTGTAGTTTTTTGGAACGATAGCCCGTAATGTGGTAGTTTTTTGCTATTCACTCAACTAACAACACATTCATCATTAGGTAAACACCTGGAAAGGCATTACACTGAACTGATGCTTTGGTTGATCCAAAAACACAAGCATTTGCCTCTTAAGAGTTCTAAATGCAGGTGAGCGTCATGTAACTTTCTTTTCTACCAATTCGATGATCTATGGTTAATAGCTTAATGATTTTTGAAAATGTTACTTTTTTTGAAGTTCAAAACTCAGATTATTGAACTCTCCCCATTGCGGATCTCGTCCGAAATTACATGCAAAATAAAGTCTGGGGGCATAAATGGCCACTCCATGCAACGATTATTAGAAACAGCTTCCCTAGCCAAAATATGAGCAGCCCGATTAGCTTCTCTTCTTACCCATGCAATCTGCCACTCATCCCTTGCCTCCATTATCCTCTTGACCTCCTCCATCTCCTATCCCCAGAGGTGACAGATCCTTCTCTTTGCTTCCCAGTTTGCCTACAATCTCTTTGTTGTCCGACTCGATGTACACTCGTGGAATATTGTGTGCTTCCGCTATAATGGCGGCTCGTCGGCAAGCATGGAGTTCAGCTTTCACTGGATCATTGCACCTCGGGAGAGAGTAGGTAGCACTTGTGATGTACGCACCGTCATGGTTTCTGAGGACCATGCCAGCTCCTCCATCTCCCATCCTCACTATCGCACCATCAATGTTGGCCTTGACCCATCCTTCTTCCGGAGGTTTCCACTTCTCTATCGTCCTCATTTGCCAGCTTTGCTCCTGCGCCCGTGGATCGACTGCCACTCCACCATTAGGTTAAGAACTCGCCTCGCTATCGCGTCCGCTTCCTCCACCCGCTGTCCATCGCGGGCATTATTCCATGCTAGCCAAAGAGCGTAAACTCCATGTATCATGACTGCTCGTTCGTCAGCGAAAGCTTCAGCGAACCATGACATGAGCCATCTCGACAACGCACCTTGAGGGCTACAAGACTCCAGCGGGATCGCCACCGGCACCCCCATTTCCGAATGCATTATCTGCAAGAACTTAACCGAGTGGTAGCAGCCCCAAAATATGTGATAGATTGTCTCCTCTCTTCCGCAAGCAACGCAAAAGACTCGTGGTTTAATTTTCCTCCTCTGTAGCTTTGATCCAACCGCAATACCATTTCTTATGACTCACCACATATGTGTTTTAACTTTCCCAAGTACCACCGTGTCCCACAAACACAGCCACGATTCGTGGTCCGCCATCGACGAGGAAATTTCTGGCCTCCCAGATCGCGCTCGTTTCTGGCTCATGCGAAGACGATAGGCCGATCGAACCGAGAACTCCCCATTCTAGGTGAAGTTCCATGCCTGGTAATCTTCCATCTCGGTGCCTCCCATAGGAATATGTAAGATCTCCTGAGCTTCATCTGCAGCAAACATGGTATGTACCATGTTCACATTCCAAGATACACCGTCCGCCTCCAACAAATCACTGACTCGCACTATCCCTGGAATGTAGCTTTGGCCGAGTGGCTTTAAGCTACCTTTCCTAGGAATCCAGTTGTCGTGGTGGATTTTAATGTTTGAGTCGTCTCCAATTCTCCATATGAGGCCATCCAGCAATAAGTTCCACCCATGTGAGATGCTTCTATATGTGTAAGAGCCCTCACTCGGGCAGGTTGCATTTAGTATTGATCCGTCCGGATAGTATCATGCTTTCAGAACCCTAGCACACAAAGAGGCCGGCACCTGGAAGAGACGCCAAGCTTGCTTTGCAAGTAAGGCTTGGTTGAAAGACTTCGGGTCGCGAAACCCTAGGCCTCCTTCATGCTTTCTCGTGCACATTTTATCCCAAGCGATCCAATGAACTTTCTTTTGCCCATTTGCTTCTCCCCGCCAGAAGTTTGATGAAATAGATGACAGATTCCCGCACATTTTCTTTGTGAGTTGGAAGCAACTCATGGTAAAAGTTGGTGTTGATTGGAGGCCGGATTTAACAAGCACCTCTCTAGCCATCTTTGAAAGTCCTTGTCCTTTCAATCCTGAGACTTTCCCTCTTGCTCTCTCCTTTACATATTTGAAAGTTCCATCCTTCGAGCTCCCTACCACCGTAGGTAGCCCCAAATACCACTCACTCAATGCCTCCTCCTTGATGCCCAATGCCTGCTTTAGCTCTTCTTTTGTAGTATCATCCGTTCCTTTCCCAAAGAAAATTGCTGACTTGTGGAAGTTCACTTTCTGTCCGGACGCACCTTCATACTACTTCAAGATAGTCCGGAGTGCTTCAAAATTATCCCTAGAGCCTTCCACAAAAACCACATTGTCGTTAGCAAACAGTAAATGAGTAACGATTGGCCTGTTTGAACCAAACGACACCCCTTTTATGTCAGCCTCCTCCTGTGCCTTCTTTAGTAGAGCCGAAAAACCCTCCACGCAGAAAAGAAAGAGGTACGGGGAGAGGGGGTCCCCCTGTCTCAGTCCTCTTGATGGGTTAAAACTATGAGATAAACCCCCATTGAGCTTTACAGAAAACGAAGGGGATTTAACACAGCGCATAACCATCTCCATCCAGTGACAGGAGAAACCAATCTTCAGAAGCATTTGCTCTAAAAAATCCCACTCAACTCTGTCGTAAGCCTTCATCATATCTAACTTGACCGCACACACGGGCTTCTTTCGCTTCCTTTTCCTAATCGCATGAACACACTCATATGCTACAAGCATGTTGTCTGTTATTAGTCTGCCAGGCACAAACGCACTCTACTCCTCTGAGATCATGAAAATTAGCACCACTTTCAGACGGTTGGCCAGTGCCTTCGCCGCTATCTTATACAACACATTACAAAGGCTAATGGGTCGGAACTGAGAAAGCAACTCCGATGAGTTCACCTTCAGAATCACAACAATGATCGTGTCATTAAAAATATTGGGGGCCGCTTTCCCATCCAATAACTCTCTGACCGCTGCGCACACATCCGCCTTTACCAACTCACAGTGGCGTTGGTAAAACATGGCCGGAAGGCCATCCGGACCCGGTGCCTTAGTTGGCCCCATCTGAAAGACAGTCGTGTGTATCCCCTCGTCAGAGAAAGGTGTTGTAAGTTTTGCATTCATCTCTTCAGTAACAAGCCTTTGTATGTGATGCAGAACATTTTCTTTTTTGTGTGATCCTTCAAAGGCGAAGAGATGCTCATAAAACTATGCAGCCATCGCTCGCATCCCGTCGTCGTCAGTGCACTTCATCCCATCATCCCTCCTCAACGCCTTGACTATGTTCTTTCGTTTGCGGTGTGAAGCGCGGTTTTGAAAGTATTTTGTGTTCTCATCTCCTTCTGTCAGCCAGTCCACTCTTGGCCGTTGCTTTGGTACACCTCTTCTCTCTCATAGAGCTCATGTAGCTGATCTTCAATGTCCTTAACTTCCTGACGATAGCCCGTCCTAGCAGCTCGTTCCTTCGCATCCACTAGCTGCCCCTTGAGGTGGCCAATCTGTTTTTAATCGACCCAAAAACCTTTCGAATCCACTCTTGCATGGCTTTGGTCATTTCCATTAGTCTGCTGCATGTCACCCCCAACTGCTCACCTTGCTGATTGGCTGTGCGGGCTGCAGCCCATGCAGCGGCCACCATTCCATCGTACCCATCATGACGAGCCCATGCAGCCTCATAAATAAAAGGTCGTTGTCCTTTGTCACGCGAGTCGGCCAGTGTTGTCGCTGCCTTAATGATCAACGCTTGGTGATCGGATTCTTCCGTCATCACATGATGTACTTCTAATGCCGGGAACAACTGGGCAAAATCAGCATTACAAGTCGCCCGGTTCAAATGAACTTGAATGTTCTCTTACATATCTCACTTATTATCCCAAGTGAACGGGTAGCCAGAGAAACCGAGGTCTACAAGTCTGTAGTCGGCTAGGCAGTCCTCAAACATTGCCATCTGATTCATGTTTCTCGGGTTTCCACCCTGCTGCTCGCTTTGTCGCAAAGCTTCATTAAAATCTCATGCGCATAACCAAGGTAGATCATCATGTGCCCTGAGATATCTAAGAACCTCCCACGTTTTCACTCTCTTGTCCACACATGGTTCCCCATAGATTCCAGTGAATCTAAAGGAAATCCCATTAGCCACAATCTTTGCATTGATGTAATGCTGACACCAGGGCCGTACCGTAACATCAACATGATCTCTCCACTACAGTGCCAATCCACCACTCTTGCCCTTGCAGTCCACCGCCACACCTTGATTGAAATCCAACCTCCATTTTAATCTCTCCATCGCCCCCGCTTGTTTCTTCATTTCCGAAAGAAACACAACCTCTAGGTTGTACGACCTAACCAGGTCCCTAAGCTCGCCAACTGCCGAGTCCAACCCCAATCCTCGGCAGTTCCAGGCTAAGATAATCATTGTTCTCGGTGGCCCCGCGCCCTGGCAGGGTCCGCCGATGCATCATCCATAGATATACGATCAAAAACAGAAGTTGTCTTCTGTCGAGTATCTCTCACAAAGTTGCCCGGTTCATCATATTTGTCTCCGCCCTCCTTTGCTACCCACATCTGTCGAGGCCGCCTCTTCCTTGTGTTTGGTGTAGCGTTGGGGCTGTTTCCTCTTCTCCCATGCTCCTCTTGATCACTCTGAGGCTTCCTAACATAATATACTCTTCTTCTATGAACGGGGTAGTGGGGTTTATAAGCATAATCCTCATGAACATGTATGTTTGCATCATTCCACCCCCTATGCATTCTCCTCTCATGTTGCTCTCGCTCCATGTCCCTCTTCCTTTGCTGCTCCTTAAGCTGTTCTCTTAAATCTCTTTCTTTCTTGCCTTCGATCTCATGTCTGAGATCCCTCTCCTCCGGTCATGCACCTCTAAACCGGTCTTTCTTTGGGCAAATGTTACTTTAGAACTGCTTACAGTACTATTAAATCAATCCATCTTTTCCCTTATTTAGGGCCATGCTAAAATGGGTAGCCAACTAATGTGTACAGGGTGGCTTCGGAAATGTGTCTTAGTTGTTGGAAAATATGTGCAACATCTTTCCGTCTCTATGGTAGGGGGAGTCTTCATGCTTTAGATCAATTTTGGCTCAAGATTTAAGAGTAGTGCCTACATACTATAGTTTTTGTATGCAACTATTATACTTATACATTGCTACTCAGGGAGTCTCAGGTGGTCTTTAGCTACAAATATGATCATCTTCTTCTTCATGAAATTAAGGAGTGGCCCGGTTTCTCCCATTCCATTGGGCATTGATTGTGACAACGGCGAGGAACCAGAGCCTTTTGCATCGCACATCCGGGTGACCAACTTCATCTTTACTACATTCTCCTATTATCCTATTGATTAATAGAAACCATTTGCCCAAGGCGAGAACTAAAGTGTGCCGACTTGTGTTTTGGCAGTTGCAGGAAGGACAACAACGCCTCCCTCTCAATCAATAGTTTCAGGTGTGTGTGTCTTCAGGGAACCATGTTAAAGTAGGGTTCAGGGAACAACGCCGCCCATCAGGTGTTGTCTTCAGGGAACCACGCTGCCCAGCTCAGGAGTCCTGATTCGAAAATTGACAATGATTGGTTTTGTATATGGAATAGATTGATTCTGGCCATGATATGAATAGTTGTCTAGTTATCTTAGGAAAGTTGTGATTGTGATGTGGAAGGAAAGATTGGATCTGGATCAGTTGCGTAGGTGAGTGATTGGAAAGTTGTGATTGTGATGTGGATGGAAATATTGGATATGGATCAATTGTGCCTGGTGAGTGATCGATGGTTTTTTTGCTTGTGTTTTTTTCCTGTTTTTTTGCGGATGGAGATGAAAAAAATTCCGTGGGGATGGGAAGGCGTGCGAGATGGCTGGTGTCATTTGATGGGGGAGTCTAACGATACCAACCAACAACGTACTCCCCCATTAGGAGTACATATCATGATCTTAATGCATTTTGTAGTTATGCAATTTATCAAAATATTTTCCAACCTAAAAAATTCAAGTTGGAGTTTATTTAATAGCCATATGAATTCTTTTGCATAAATATGAATTTTCAGAATTAGCTTATGGGCAGGAAATAATATTCCTATAATATATATACCCTATTTTTGTTTGAGAACTTTTATGTACGCATCATTTAAAATGGTTTGAATTTTGGCCAATTCAAAATTCATTCACATTCTGTGGTAAAGAAAAAGAGGGAAACCGAAAAATAAAATAGAAAGAAAGAAAAAAAGCCTATGCCACCAACACGACCCAGCAAGCTGAGCCTACCCAATGAGCCCCCTTCTCTCACTTACCAAATTGGTATGACGCAATTTAATCGCGGTCTTCTCAGCTTGATCCAACGATAGTCGCCACCCCTTGTTGTCTTTTCTCTCTCTTGACAGCGGGCCCCGCTATCGGTGTCAAAACCGGCGGATCTCGGGTAGGGGGTCCCGAACTATGCGTCTGAGGATCGATGGTAACAGGAGGCAGGGGACACGATGTTTACCCAGGTTCAGGCCTTCTCGATCGAGGTAAAACCCTACTTCCTGCTATATTAGTATGAAATAATATATGTAGAAGAGTTGATCTACCTCGAGATCGTAATGGCTAAACCCTAGGTCTAGCCTATGAGGATATTATGATTCTTCTCTAGCCTCTATGGACTAAACCCTCCGGTTTATATACACACCGGAGAGGCCTAGGGTTTCTACATATCATCTTGGAGAGGAAGGAAAATCTACACCCGAGCCTAAAACTTGCCATTACAAGAATCCAGGAGTCCTATCCGGATACGAGAGATGATCTTCTATAATAATCTTCACGGCCCACCAGTCCGGCCCACCAGGAGTTTGTCCGGCCACATGAGGACCCCCCGATCCAGGACTCCCTCAGTGGCCCTTGAACCTGTCTTCCCTGGTGATGAGTTCGGCTTCCGTATTGTCTTCGGCATTGCAAGGCGGGTTCCTCCTCCCGAATATATCTTCTGGAAATAGATGGATTGTGTTCGGCTCTGCAAGATTAGTACAACCCTTAGCCTCTAAGGCAAGGCTCCTAAAGAAAATGAATAATGTGTCTCTACTAACAACTTTTGGGTGAAGCATCGCGTCCAACCCACTAACATAATGAACCGTTTTATATGGTCCTAGTTTCACGTTTCGAGGTATATCCTTATTGGCACGTCCCAACAGAATAGAGATCGGTCCCGGTTATCGTGGGATTCTTATCAGTGTGACGTGAGCACCCACGCCGCGCATTACGCACGACTGCTTTGGGAACTGGCAAGTTTTATGGCTAAAGTGGGGGACGCTCTGTATTCGCAGCATTATAAAAGGACACAAATCACTTTCATCAGCCCCACGCCTTCCTCAAGCTCAAGCTCTCCAATCTCCCTTGCCCCCATATTCTCAGCTCCTACGACCACAACTCCTAGTTCCTCAACCACCACTCCTCTTCCTAGCAATGGCTGGATCCAGTGCCAGAGGCAAGTGGGAGGCTTCCACGGTCACCGAAAGAGACCGTGGAGGATCTACGGAGCGTGGGGTATCTCGCCGGCGACATCGCACACTGAGTCCCCCCTAGGGGCCAGGTGATTCCCGCCCCTAAGGCGGGCGAGAGGGTATTTTTTATCTCTCACTTTGATAGGGGCTAGGGTTTCCACTCCGCCCGTTTGTTCGGGGTCTTTTGTTCTTCTACGGGCTAGATTTCCATGATCTAGCCCCGAACTCAATTCTTCACATATCCACTTCATAGTGATGTGTGAAGCCTTTCTCCGCACCCCCCCCCCCACACTTTGGCATGTGGCTTAAGACCTTCAACGTGAAGCCGAAGGTGGTTGACGGGGAACACGCAGAGTGTGGGGGCGCCATGATGAGCAAGCTCCCAAATGCAACTTGGCCCAAGGGCTCGTTCGTGGAGACGAACAAGGTCTGGCAGCAGGAATGATTCTACATCACCGAACCCCGCGACACCAAGTGGGCGGCGGAACCTGCTTTCAGATCCAAACCCCCAATGAGGTTGACCTCCTAGACCAAGAAGGGTCTGGACTGGGGGTCACACACTGAGGTAATGACTCTCGTGGGTCGTGTGTCCGGCGTGATCTCCAAGGGGCACTTTCTCTCCTCCATGATCCAGGTGATGCTGACCCGGCTCGTTCTCCCTTGCCAAAGCCGGGATTCCTCCCTATGGGAGTTCGATCCGGCGGGAGACAAGTCGCTGAAGCATCTCTTCGGCTCTACGCATAAAGATATCTGGAAGCACCTCTCCAAGAGCCAGAAGGAATGGCCCAAAGAGGATGAGGATGCGAGCTTCAACACCAATGTTTCCGCCAGAGAGGTAATAATAATCCTTGCCGAACACTTACCCTTTCCCTTATTTAATGATAATAGGAGTTGGAATTTTTACATGATATACAGGGCTGGATGAAGAAGGTGTCCCAGATTAAGTGTCCGGCACCTTTGCCCGAAGAGCCAGCACTGCCTCTACTGACGGCATTGTTGGTTCCGGCGCCATACAAGGCGCCAACCAAGAAGCCCAAGAAGTCAAAGGGCAAGGGGGGCGGAGACAGCCCCCGTCCTATGGGCAAGAAGCCCGAGGACCTCCACATCCTCTCCTCTGACGAGGCAGAGGAAGATGATGAGGAGGAATAGGAGGAAGAAGAAATGCCCCCTACGTAGGGCAGGGGGAGGAAGAGGGGGCCATCGATGACGCGGGTACGACCGTGCCCCGGAGGAAACTAAACCTCAGAGCTAGTTCGAGTTCATCCAAACATAGCTATGTGATGAAGCCCAGGGAAAAAAAACCTGCCCACGACGTAAGTCAGTCCGGACTCAAGTGCTGCATCTTTGTTTATTCAATTTTTATGCTATTTTACTTAATATTTTTCGCCTGCTGACCTATAGCCCTCCCGGTGTAATCCCCAATGTTACATCATCAGAGGGGAACTCTCTGGCGCCTGGGGAGACGGAGAGTGACCCGCCAGTCCGGGCTCCATCGCCCATATTCGGCGGGGACACCGAAGTGTCATCCCAGCGGGTTCTCTCCGCCCAAGGAGATGAGGGCGGGGCGGGAGACAGGGAGGCCAAGGGTAATACCTCGGCGGCCGCTGACCATGGGGGACGGCCCCCATGGAGACCGAAGATGTGGGGCCCGAACAGTCTGGGGTCCCACCGAACACCATCCCGGAGCCTAGCGCGGCTCCGGGGTCCGAAGATCCAGCTCCTCAAGCGGAAGAGGATACGGTGGCGCCCGGAGTTAATCCGGAGGCGCCGCTCTCATCATTGAAGAACACCGCACCGTGATGGGTGCGGTGATGGAGAAGATTCAGTCCGTCGAGGGTGGACTGAATGAAGCCTTTAACAGCCTTTTAACAGGCTTTGACGTAAGCAATGTAATGCTTTTAAGAAATTTTATTTGTTTTAAATACATATATATAACCAGTAGCCCCTAATGCTTTGTGTGATTCTGAAAACAATCGGACGAAGTATCCATTAGAATAGCATACTTACAGAGCTGAACTGTTGTGCAGGCTTCCTTAGTTACGCCGACAACGCGAAAAGCAGAGGTTGCCGAACTAAATCGGAAGCTCGAGGTGGCCAACGCGGACCTCGACCGCATCAACCGGCGCTTTGATGAAACGCAAGGTATGCAGATTTTTGTTTTAAAATGCCAATAAGACCTAATTGATTGAGTGTGATTACAAACTCTAATATTGTATTATGTATTACACAGTTGGCACTGCCAAGCTTGACGCCCTCAAGGGTGAGGTTGCCAAGGCCAAGGAGGAGGCCAAGGCAAACAAGGCGGCCGCTGACAAAGCGGCTGCTGACTTGGAGGCCGAAAATGCGGAGTGCGAGAAGCACAAATCACGGGTGTCCGAAGTCGAGGTCGAGCTCCAAGATGACATCCGTAAGTGTGAGGCATCGGAGAAGAAGGCCTCGGAATAGGCGACCGAGCTGTCTGCGGCAGTAAAGTCTGCCCAGGACGCGCGAGGCAAGGCGCGCAGCGCTCGTCAAGAAATCGAGTAGGCACGATAGATAGCATATGGTAAGATATTTCTCTTACAGAGCATCTTCGGAGGGCGAGAGTATATTGGGCTGACACGATTGTGGAGTTCTCCAGGCGTGTCTGCTGATCTTCCAAGGAGCAGCGTAGACGCCGCCTAGTATTTCCGAACCGTGGAGGGGAACAACACGGAGAAGTTGTTTTGGTCGCAGTTCAAGGCGCCAAAACATCTGATGCCCCTCAGCGACCAGATGAAGCAGCTGGTCGAGCTGCACAACATAGCGGGTTCGGCCATGAAGAACTTAATAGTCCGGCTATGGCCCGCTGAGCCAATCCCAAGTAGTTACTTCGGATTGGTGAAGCAGCTCGTCGAGGCGAGTCCGCGGGTCAACGCACTAACGCGTTCGGCCTGCATAGAAGGTGCCCAGATGGCCTTCGCTTGCGTTAAAGTGCACTGGGCGAAGATGAACGCAGTGCATATAGCTACTGCTGGCCCGCCCATAGGCAAGGAGCGCCGCAAGCCGGAGAAGTACTTTGAGGACGTCATCAAAGGCGCCCACCTTGTAGAAGGCCAGTTTTCGAAGGATGTTGCCTTCGAATGATTGTATCCGGATGTAAAGACTAAGCTTATGAATCTGATGTATATAACTTTTGCGTTATTATAATATCAGCATTTTTTTCCTCCTGTGTGACTGTTTATTTCAAATCTGGAAGTTTCCAGTCATCGGCTTCAGCCCCCGGGTACATAGTACTGGGGTGTTCGGTCATATGCAAATACACGCTTTATCCAATGTCTTGGTCCGTATAGGAGGTGTATGTGGAGTGAACCAGGCAATCAGACTATGCGGCATTATTCCTTTCACTTAGTCGTAGGAGTTTGACAAGTGGGGCTAGGTACTAGCCCCTGGTGCGGATGAAGTACCCAATTGCACTTGGCTGGGCGAAAAACCAACCCTTCGTATAACACGGGGTAGATCTCTATCGATCGTAGTATAAAACTAAGTCACCGGATGGCAGACCAGGCTCTCGCTTATCATGAGAGTCAGTTTTCGGCTTTCTCTACTGAGGTACTTGACCGCACTAGCCAGAAGAGCTATCGCAGTAATTCTCCCTTTACACCCTAGCCGAACAATCGGGAACGTAGGGGTAAGCACAGGAGCCGGGCAACCCAACTATTGACCCAAGACATGATTCAGAATTGGTGCATATAATGCAAATATCTAGGACGCCGAACACTCCCTATAGGTGTTCAGTCTTTTCAGCATATACCAGGGCTGACTATAGCCTCTGGTAGGAAACCCTTATTGACAAGGCACATATAGCAATCTGATGCGGGAAAAGAACATTCCGTGGTGAGTGAATAAAACTCTGGACATAATACGAATGAAACTTTACTATTAATATCCCTCTATAGTACGGCGACCCGCAAACTTTACAAATAATGCCGGTGACCTTTTTTGGACATTTTACATGCCAAAAAGGTATATACAAGAAAGAGAAAAAAGGTTTACATGGGGTCTTAATCTGAAAAAGAAACCTTAGTGCGGGTCCCTGCTGCACGTCTACGCCGTTTCCTCATCTGTAATGTGTCCTTGAAGGAGTGAGTATGATGGTCATCTGTAGAAAGGAAAAAGTAAACCTGGAAAAGAATAAATCGATTTGGTGTGGCCATAACAAGTCTGGTTCGTTTAATGAACCTAAAGAAGGTAAGTTTTAAAGTCCGAATAGGGTTTAACCGAACTATGGACTATATGCAGGTGCCCCCGGTCGTCGCCCAAAGAATTTTTAAGGCATAATTATGTACTCGAGGCACATATGCTATCACCTTATGGGGTAGTCGACGAGGGCGTAGCTGTCAATCTTGCTCAGGTTCATCTGAGCTGCCGCACTGAAGCGTGTGCCGGACACATTTAGTTGTGTCCGCTGTTGATAGATTATCTGGCTTGAATATGCCGCATTGGACTTCGGCTACAAAGGCCGCAGTGTCCTCCTCCGTACGGAGAGAGCGCTCCATATTTCCATTGACCTTGATAACGCCATGTAGTCCAGACATCTTGAGCTTTAAATAGGCATAATGCGGGATTGCATTAAAGCGGGCGAAGGCCGTTCTTCCGAGTAGAGTGTGATAGCCACTTCGGAACGGAGTTATGTCGAAGAGTAATTCTTCGCTTCGAAAGTTGTCAGGAGAACCGAATACAACCTCCACTATTAAAGAGCCTGTGCAGTGAGCTTCAACGCCCGGTATCACTCCTTTAAAGGTCGTGCTGCTTGGCTTGATTCTTGATGGGTCGATCCCCATCTTACGGACAGTGTCCTGATATATCAGATTGAGACTATTGCCGCCGTCCATAAGGACTCGGGTTAGATGGTATCCATCTATTACTGGGTCGAGCACTAAGGCAGCCGAACCCCCATGTTGAATACTAGTTGGTTGATCCATGCGATCAAAAGTGATCGGACATGCTGACCATGGTTGAATTTTGGGGCAACAGGCTCAACGGCATAGACATCTCGGAGTGCGCGCTTGTGCTCCCTCTTTGGGATATGAGTGGCATATATCATGTTCACTGGTTTGACCTCCGATGGAAATTTCTTCTGTCCACCTATATTCGGCTGGCGAGGTTCATCCTCGTCTTCGCTCTGAGGCTCCTTCCCCTTGTATTCGGCGTTTAGCTTGCCGGCCTGCTTGAAAACCCAATAGTTACGGTTGGTGTAGTTGGCAGTTTTTTCTGGGGTGCCATGGATTCGGTAGGGCCTATATAATATCATGTACAAACTTGATGGACCGTCTTTGTTGCCTTTAAATGGCTTCTTCCGTTGACCGGGTCTTGAGCCACTGAATCCGGCGTTTACCGATGTATCATCTGGGCTTCCAGAATTGTTTCGACATTTGTTTTTGTTACATTGTGGCTTTCATTGCCATCCCTGACTTCGGATGTTCCAGGGTCACTGGTGCTGCTACGAGCTAACCAGCTATCCTCACCTGCGCAAAAGCGAGTCATGAGTGTAGTTCGGGCTGCCCTTGTCCTTGCCTTTTCATGTCTGGCTAGCCATTCATCCCGGATACTGTGCTTGAATGCCGCTAAGGCTTCGGCGTCCGGACAGTCGACGATCTGGTTCTTCTTAGTGAGAAACCGGTTCCAAAGCTTGCGGGCTGACTCCCCAGGTTGTTGGATGATGTGACTTAAATCGTCAGCGTCTCGGGGCCGGACATAAGTCCCTTGAAAATTGGCCCGAAAAGCATCCTCAAATTCTTCCCAACTTCCAATGGAGTTTTCTGCGAGACTGTTTAGCCAGTGTCGAGCTGGTCCTTTTAGCTTGAGGGGTAAATATTTGATGGCGTGGAGATCATATCCTTGAGCCATGTGGATGTGAAGAATAAAATCTTCTATCCAGACGGCATGATCCTTCATTCCATCATACGATTCGATGTTCACGGATTTCAACCCTTTTGGGAAATCCTGACCCGGCACCTCATCGGTAAAGCATAGAGGGTGTGAAGCTCCTCCGTATCTTGCTATATCGTGGCGTATGTCCGATGGTTGTGGTGTTTGGTATTGACGCGAACTGGTATGTTACCGGCGCGATTGGCTTGATAGCCGCCGTCCTGTGCGGGAGCTCGGTCTCTGGGACCGAATATAGACTGGTCTTGCTAGCTTTTTTGTTTAGGTCCTCATGCAGATTGTGTTTTCGGACTTGGGCTGCACCCTCCTTTCCTTTATGGGGTGGGGGCTTGTTTACGCCATTGCTAGCAACTCTATCCCGTCCGCGAGGTGGTCGGTCCAGCTTGTTGGCGGTGTTGTTCTTCGGTGGGATGGGCGCAATGGCCTCATCGTCGAGTTTGGGCAGCAGCTTGCGCTTGGGATAGCCTTTGGTTTGGACTTTAAAGCCATGTTTCTGTTCCGTGTCTCGCACCTCATTCCATATATCATTGAGCGTGTCTTGTGCAGCTCGAAGTTGTCTCTGCTGCTTTTTTAAGCTCCCTGTAGTGGCTATAAGCCGTCGATGGAAGCGTTTTTGTTCGGAGGGTTCTTCTGGGATGGTATATTCACCGTCATTCAGGATAGCCTCTTCTTCGGAGGCCAGTTCATAGTCACCATCTTCGACATTGCTGTCATTGGACTACGGCTTCAGACTCTGTTCGCCATCCTCTCGCTCCTCCTGCTCTATCGCTGGATCTGCGGGGTCTTCGGCTTGTTCCGGAATATCACCATCATTAGTCACGGTGTTGTTGTCTTTTCCCTTACGGGATTTTGTTCGGCGTTTTGGACGCCGACGCTTGGGAGGTTCTGCGATGGTTTTATCCTCTACGAGATTGTTTTCGCCGTTGCCTTCCGCCTCTTTGGGTGTATGTAACAGCCCCAAAATTGGGTTATCAATTTTTGTGCTATTATTTCTTCCTGGCAATCATGTTTCCAATTTTCTCATGAGTTTGTTGGATGACTCTGAGAATTCTTGCCATTTCCAACCTTTCAAAACCTTTGCTCATGTCTTTGTAAGTGGGCAAGACCTCATTTGCATCAGCTCAAATCCTCTCAAACCCTAATTCCAAAATTTTGGAATTTGAATATGGCCTTTGTGAGTACAAATGAGCCATCACTTTCCTTGATCTGTTGATCATTCCATCTATTCTCAGAGACCTCCCTATCCTTGTAATCCTTGGATATGCAAAAATATTGCTAAGTCCCATGCAATATTTTTGAATTATGATCTATTCCTTGTCTTGCCTTTCTGAGGAATAAAATCCAAAGGCATAACTAGCCATCTCCTAAATTCATAAGAATTGGTGGAGTTGATATTTATGCCTAAACCAAGCTCTGGCAAAAATATTGGCCACATTAAAACAAGGAAAATTGCCTTTTCCTGTTTTAAGCCAATATTGCATTTCTGCCATTTTCCAAAGGAACTACTGTTTTTATACCAGAGAAAATTCCCACATAAATTGTGGAGCTTGTCCGTGCTATATAATCACTAGTTCCATCATTAGCTCATGTTCCACAGTTCAAAATTTTGGCACATGATCCAATGCAAGTTTCTGCCTTCTCTGAAATTTTGCAAAGGAAGTGCCTTATTCCTATTTCCTATTGAGCTGCAATTTGGCAGGGTGGTTAATATTGATAAATCACCCATGAATACCAAATATGAGCTCAATCCATTCATCCTAGCTCCCTGTGCAATTCTTCAAATTTCTGACCAGATTGTAACATTGTGAAGGAAGTACCCTCACAGAGTTTCAAAATAAGATGAAACTTTTCCATCCTCTCAAGTATTGTAATTCATTAGTCTCCACCTAAATTCAGCTCATTTCATTGGGCTATGTGAGTACAGTACCATTCTTCTTTTCTGCCCCAAATTTTCAGTTTGTGAAGCAAGTGTATTTTATCTTGCTCCATTATAGCTGAAAATATTCCTAAGCCTTCTCTTATCCATATAACCCACCTACCCAAGATTTTGGCTCATTTCATGTAGCCAATATTTTCCTAGAATTTTCCTAAGTTTTTGGTCAAAAGTAATGCTTGTGAAACAAGCACCAATTTGGCAAGTCCAATTGGTATATATTTTTGCAGCATCTACATATGAAAAAATCAGGAAGCTTTGCCAAATTTTAGCTCAATTGACTACTCCATGTGAGTGCACCTTCCTGATCAAGTTTCTGGACCATTTTGGTCAGTTGCAATGCAACTACATTAAGCCTTGATCCAATTCTCTTCAAACTCTCCAGGATCTTAGTCCTTGCTACCCTAAACCTCCCTGACAACAATTTTACTCCTTAAGCTCACTATGTTGATCACAGAAGAGTGGTCAAGTTTGCAACACCAAACTTGTCGAGCTTGGTTCCCTCTGCTCCCTTCACCTCTACCCATGCCATCACCTCCCCATTAATGAGCCTTGGGAGGACTTCTCCGCTGACAAGGTTTGGGACTTAGTTGACGACCAGAGCGCACGATGTCGGTGGTGACCACGGGTGGAGCCGGCCAAATCGGTGGTCTAGCCACTATTGGCCACGGTAGCACATCTTCGGCCGGTGCTGGCTCGTCCCAACAGGTCAGCCTCGTCGTCACCGTGCGCCTGGAGCCATTACCCCTTCGTTTGCTTCCTCGTTGAGCTGTTGCCATCGACCGAACTGTGCTCGTCTGTGTGCATCGTGTTCTTCCTCGCCCCTGTCCTCTTCCCCCGTTCGTCCGCGAGCGTTGCTCGTCTCCGTGACCCCCTGCGCGTCGTCCGCACCCCCCTCGCCGCCTTCCCGCCGCTCCCCGTGACCCTTGGCCGCGCGTGCGCGTCGCCGGTGCACGGACACGTAGCCGAGCCGCGTGTCACCTCGCCCCTCCCTCTAGAGCTCGTCCCCGCGTATATATAAGCAGCCCTCGAGCTCTCTCGCAGCTCACAACCCTTCCCCAAGCCTCTCCCCGAGCCCAGAGCCCCTCTCTAACCCGCGCCATCGCCATGGCCGCTGCCTCGGCTCTGCTCGATCCCGGCGCTGCCGGGCCCCTCTCGTCATTCCACCTCCACCAGTAGATCCACCGAAGCCTACCGAGCCTCCCCAGCCCCTCAACTTCGTCCCGCCGTCGCCAGAGCACCATGTCCATCCTCACCCACAGCCACTGTCCGCCGTGGTCGTGGCTCCGCCTTTTCCCATGCTCCTCGGCGACCGTCGTGCCCACAGCAGGGTGCGGCTCCTTCCCCTGAGCACGCTGGTAGGTCGAGCGTCGCGAGAGGTGGCCGGAGTCACCGGGAATCCGCGTCGGGCCACCGGCCTCGTCTCTGCTTTGCGGGTGAGCGGGGGGAAGATGAAGGAGAATACCGCGAGGAGAGAGAAGAAGCTGAGGCGGGCCCCGCGCGTCAGCCTCTCAGGCGCTGACCGGGCGGGCCCGTTGACCTGTTAAATGGAGACGAAATCTGCGAAGTACGCTTTCCCTTGTCGAAGGCGTATTCTGCTGCGGCCTCAGTCAAGAATGTGCTTTCAGTTCGCCAAGACGTATTCTTTAAAATGCACTGTTTGTCTAGCACGTCAGCCAAAGCGGCTAAATTGTGAATGTTCACCCGTTAAGGCCAGAAATGTATAGATTTTTATTCAATTTCTGCCTAACAAACGAATGGTCGTAACTTTTCAACCGTAACTCAGATTGAGGTGAATCCAACGCTCACGTCTTCGTCTCGTCGAACTTTTTCTGTTGATATCATTTTCATTATGCTTTAACATAGTGAAAATGACCACTTTGCCCTTGCACGCAAACAGACCCCTCCAAGAGAGAAATGTTTCCGGCAAAACTTTCTATGATTGTTCCGCACTTTTTCCCGGAGTATTTGTCGACCCCAGGCAAGCCAACCTCTTATCATGAGCCCCGAACTTGCATGTTGACTTTGCTTGCACCTCGTGTGTGTGTTTAGTTGGAGTAGTTTCTTGTCTGTTCCGTCTGTTGTTATTTTAGTCGTGCTATATGTCTTTGTTATCTGTCTTGCATGCTTATGCTTTCATGAAATAATTTGACATGCTAGATTACTGTTGTTACTTATGATATCATGCCTCTGTCTAGTTGATTTTCATGTTAGTAGTATTGATGTTATGATAATTCTGTTGCACTAATTACTAGTACTTGTTATTGCCATGTCTCGTATGCTATCATAGTTCATTTGAAAAGCTTTGTTGTGTTACCACATCGGTATGTTGCATGCTAGTTATTTCATTCATGTTATACTGCTCGCATAATGATTGATGATGGAGAAGTTAATAATATGACTTAATAACAAACCTCCTCCGTCATCACTAGGATATCAAAGTGCCACCCAACTCGAGCTTTCCCTAGTGCAACCACATTTACCTTATGGGAGCTCCTAGCTGGGTCTATTGTCATGCCTCCCGCCAGTGCCTCCCGCGAGGGAAGTTTATGGGCACGCGCTACCATGATCTGGTAGGCGGACATAACCTTGTGTTCTCTTTTTTATTTTTATGGTACCTTGTCCCCGTTTGGGACCCTTTTGCCACGACGGTGGTCGTTGGTGTCTTTGGTAGACACTGAGCCACCCAAGACTGAACCCCAAGGGGGTGCTGGTCGGAGTGGCCGGGAGAGTGTCATGGTAGTAGCTCGGTTTTGTCAGAACACTTTGGTACGCACATATGGGAGTGCAAGGCCAGGGTTTCGTAGTGTGGGTAAAGTGCGCTACCTCTGCAGAGTGTATGTTTAATCTATCGATAGCCGCGTCCTCGGTCATGGGCACAGTTCGTAGTACGTCACACTATCGGGTCTCGGTCGAAGTGGAGGACAAACCTAAAATAACTAAGTTGATAAATAATGTGTAACGAATATGGTGATGACTTGTACTATGAGACAGTCATGAGTAATCATGATGATGAGTTGGTATGATCACAAGACGAGGTGTCGATGAATGATGAACCAAGTATGGTTCCGATCGTGATCCGCAAATGATCATCGCTTGGTTGTGAGGCAACCCGTTGGTAAGAGAGTACGAGGGACTCAGTGTACAAGTTTGTCTGCGTTGCATGAGTAATATGTTGTTATTCACATTTAAAGAACCATGGTAGAACAGTAGATGATTGCATAAAGTTAGCATGTTATGTTTGCATTGGATATGAATGGTACTTTAGTTTCAGTATAGTTTTATGATGCCATGCCATGCCATGTCTTGATTGAACTTATGCCATGTTTTGAGATGATATGCTTTGTTTTGCCATTGCCATGTTAGTAGTAAATTTGATCTGTCATTACCATGCTAGTATATGCCATGATGTTGTTCATGTTTGTTTTGATCCATGCCTCTAGTTAATATCTTGCCATGCTTAGTTTCAGCTATGAGGTAGGTAATTGCAGACGCTTGGTTCTTGCTTTGTCATCTGTTTGTTTGGTTGCTATGTGTTTGGTTGTCTTGCAAGTACATTCAATGTACTAACCTGGCGTGTCACGCCAGTTTTGTAGGTCATGCCCAGGTTATTCGCTTGTTCTGTCGTGCTAGGCCGTAATCTTGCCAGTCCTGTGAGTTATGGATTCCAGCCAGAGTGAGACGCTACTAAACCAAGACTTCCGCCGCCATTTAATTAGACTTCCGTTGTCATATAAATAGCCTTAGGGCTATGCCAGATAATTGTATTCGTCAATGATGTAATTTTATGCACATGTATTTCATGAATATTGTTGTACCTGGAATGCTGCATCATGGACCTGTCGTGCGTCAGGTGTTATCCTGGGCTGACGTGCGAAAGCCCCCTGCTCCATGAAGATCAGGGTGCCACAGTGTATCCACCATATATACGTCGTATGAAGACGTAGCTTTCCACCGCCCTTTTATGGGCCGGCTTTGATCTATATCTGCTTCAGCTTCGAGTCCATCCTGTCGAAGTCTTCTAAAGCGTAGTCGAGTGAATCGATTAGATCTTCTACCGTGGCTACCAAGTCGGTGGTGGGTGGGGAGCAAAATTCTTCATCCCCTTGGGTATAGCACGGTTGTTCATCAGCCTCTAGTTCGAACCGGATATAGTGCGGCTGTGTGCTCTCATCCAAGGAGAGGGATCTTAACGACCTTAACATGTCGCCAAGTGATGAGTGCTGGAAAATATCCGCAGCACAGAATTCGGTGATAGGCGCCTGATTGGATTTGAGGGGCGTAGTTACGCGTAGTTCGGAATTAGAAACGGAGCCGAGTCCGGGGTTCCGGTAACACAGACCCCATCAGTTGGGTACGTGTGCGTCTCCAACGCCGTAGAGTCTGCGGCTCCCATGGTGGGGTAGAGCTTCCCATCTTCGGGTGACACGATCTGTTCTGGATCTAGGGCCAAAACTGTTGCAGGTGCTATTTCCTGACCCGATGACAGAGTTAAGTCATGATCATCGTGGTGGCAGAGAGGGGTTGTCGCTGGCTCGAATCCGGTGAAGATCAAGTCTCCACGGATATCAGCAACGTAGTTCAAGCCACTGAATCTGACATGATGGCCAGGGGCGTAGCTCTTGATCTGCTCAAGGTGGCCTTCAGTGTTGGCACGAAGCGCGAAGCCATCAAACATGAAAAGTTGGCCAGGAGGGAAAATCCCCTTGACGTCGTCATTGTAGTTGATGACGTGATCCATCAGTCCTTCCGTCGACGACATAGTGGAACTCTCATTGAAAGCACCAATGTCGGTGTCAAAACCGGTGGATCTCGGTAGGGGGTCCCGAACTATGCATCTGAGGATTGATGGTAACAGGAGGCAGGGGACACGATGTTTACCTAGGTTCAGGCCCTCTCGATCGAGGTAAAACCCTACTTCCTGCTATATTAGTATGAAAGAATATGTGTACAAGAGTTTATCTACCTCAAGATCGTAATGGCTAAACCCTAGGTCTAGCTTATGAGGATATTATCATTCTTCTCTAGCCTCTATAGACTAAACCCTCCGATTTATATACACACTGGAGAGGCCTAGGGTTTGTACATATCATCTTGGAGAGGAAGGAAAATCTACACCCGAGCCTAAAACTTGCCATTACAAGAATCCAGGAGTCCTATCCGGATACGAGAGATGATCTTCTATAATAAGCTTCACAGCCCACTAGTCCGGCCCACCAGGAGTTTGTCCGGCCACATGAGGACCCCCGATCCAGGACTCCCTCACCCGCCTGAGGTGGTCATCAACCTTGGCATGAACCATGCGACACACACCCACGCCGAGCACATAGCCCTCGTCGAGCATGCGCTCGAGCCATAACAGGCACCCAACCCTCGCAAAAATACCTTAGGGATCCCCTCGATTGAAACCCCCAGTTTCCGCTCCTCAAACCCACTAACTCGGCTAGAATGTGACCACCATGAATGATTATAGGTTTTGTAGGGCTTCTGTGCGGTATTTATTCCTCGCTCCTGGCACGTGTAACTCTTACCTTTTCTACACGCGTGTGGTTTTTATGAAAACCAGTAAACTTTTGCGTGTTGTATCGAATTAAACCATATGCTCCACGACTTGTGCAGGATCCTCACTCCTGGCACCTATAACTCTTACATGGGCCTAGGACTACTACTCAGACGTACATTAAACATCGGTGTCGGATCAACGACCAACTATACAAGATAGGTGTGGCCGAGTTCGAGCGCGAGGCTACCGTCTACGGCAAGGGCAAGCCCAGGGGACGATGGACCAGGCGACGTTCGCAATTGACGCGACGGCCGAGTGCCTATGCACGGCGGGTAAAGAAGTCGATCGGCTACGCCACGAGCATCTGGTGTCGCCTGATCAGGGCTACCACGGCCCCTATGCTCCCTTCTACCGCTGATATAACCATGCCAATGACGACTACAACGATGACGATAGAGATCCCGTCGGCTAGGGAGGACATGCATACGAGGTCGTTGTTCGGTACCTCATGTATTTTAGTTATTTTTAACTTGTCTAATTTCGTCCGATTTGCATGTAATATATCAAAATTTCTTAAATTTTGTCTGTTTTGATTAATTTACGTTAGAAGTGTGATGATGAAACCTTTGATCCATTCGTGTTCATGTATGATCTAGTGTGCCCGATATAGGGTGCACGAGAGATGTGTTAGACTAACCATAGTGGAGAGTAACTTAGAGTAGCAACATGCATATGTTACTAGTCTATATTACTACTTTTATAGTGGGGAGTAACATATGTGTGATGTCACGCAACACTTAATTTATTAGTTTGTAGTCTTATCTTGTTTTGATATATGTAATGTTACTCATACTATGAGTACAACCTTCGTCCGGGATTTCAAGACCGTAGAGCCACGAAGTGCTGACCGTGTTTCTAAGGCCGATGGCTATTCCCGCGTATGTGTCGATAGAATTAACGGAAGACATTGCATCCTAATTGGGCATGGGCCACGTATGCAGGGGTGTGTTCCATTGTTGCATGCTGTAACACCAGATAATTAAGCTACAGTGAAATTCAACTAATGATGCCACGTCACCTCCGTTACTGTTACTAATCTCGCGTTAGTTCAAAATAATTCAAATTCCAATTTGAATTATAGGCAAACAACAAAAGTTTTCAAATATTAAAACTAAATTGTTCGAATTGTGAAAAATAAATCGCAAGTAATATTTGTGAAGGAACCACACTTTTACAAAAGGCTCGATTACTCTAAAATGAATAAAACAACAAAAGGGAAATAAATAAAAGTAAAGTAAATAGAAACAAAAAATGGAAAA
>LR738712.1:254518894-254589821 GCA_902687465.1 Secale cereale | reverse complement strand
CGTCCTTCTCCTCCCCCCACCGATCTGGATCGGGATCGACCCCGATCTCGTCGCCCCCCGACGCCCTGCTGCCGCCCGTCGCCATCCATCGCCACGTCGACCTCACCGGGGACACCACGCCGGCTTGACTCCTCGTCCCCGTCATCGCTCGCCGGTCGTCCTCCTCTCCTCCCCAATGGCTCCACCTAGCCTCGCTACCCCACTCCCCATCAACGCTGGTGAGGCCCCGGGCCGCCTCCCTCTCCCCCTCTCCCTACTAACGTCATCCGCCGCTCCCCTCACGCTCCATCCACAAGGTCGTCGCGGCCACCTCTGCTCGCCCGCGCCCTCTCCTGCTTGCTGCTCTCCGTGTCCGCCCCGACCGTTGCTCCTGTTGCGGAGCTCCTCGTCACCGGGCCAAGTCCGCTGCTCACGTCGGCCCCGCTCCGCCCTAGCTCGGCACACCGTCATTCTGCTCACCTCGTCCGCCTTGTCAGTGCACCCCCACGCGCGTACCTCTGCGTCGTCCCGCCTTCCATGCCGCTCGCCCCGCCGCCGCTCTGCCCGCGCTCTGGCTCCCTCCGGTCCCCGCCTCTGGCCGCGCCCTTGGCCGCCCGCCGCCTCCCATGCCTCACGCGCGACGCTGCCCCTCGCCTGCTGCCGGCTCGCCGAGCCCCGGCAGCCTCGTCCCGCCACACCTGCGGCCGAGCGCCAGCTCGGGTGCGCCCGCACCGTACGCCCGTTGCCCGTGGTGCCCGACCTGCTATGGCCTATGGTACTATGGCAAACGGGGCCCACGCAGAGAGAATGTAAAAAGAGAAATAGTAAATATAGTAAAAATAATAATTATTAAATTAATTAATTAGTTAACCTAAATAACTCTGTTTAGTTAACCTAATTAACTAACTAAACTAATTAATATGATTAGTTAAAACTATGTCAATGACATGTGGAACTCACACGTCAGCGACCCAGTCAACACCTTTTTGACTGCTGACATCATGCTGATGCAATAATGCTAATTTCGAATTAATTTAATAATGATAATTTAAAAAATGATTTAAAACTTTAAAAATTAATATAAAATAATCCATAACTCAGATGAAAATACTTTGTACATGAATGTTGCTCAGAACGACGAGACGAATCCGAATACGCCATCCGTTTGTCCGCCACACATCCCTAGCATAGCGAAAATGCAATAATCCCCCTCTATTTCATCTGTCTAAAAATGTCAAACACCGGAAATACTTTTCCGGATGTTTTCCCCCTTCGCCAGTAGCACCTAATACTGCGTTAGAGCACACCTAGCACCGTTATATGTCATATCATGCATCTATTTGCATTGTCACTAGTACGAGTCGGTCCTATAGAAACGGTTTTTAGCCCTTTCCGCGACGGCATTTGGAACCATCTCCTAATGAGTGTGGGCGATAGGGGGGTCCTTCCCACACGACCGAGAAACCGTCGAGCATATGCCCTCCTGACACACACGCTCGGCAAAATGAGGTCGTGCACGACCGGCAAGCGACCAAATATGGTTATATGTACAGTAGTGCTCAAAAAATAAAATTATACAGGCGAAATCATTTTTGGTCGTCGGTACATCCCACACAGTCAGTCCCCGCTAAACGTTTTCGTTCGTATATACATCCCACACAGTTGCTCCAAGGAAAACATTTTTGTTCGCAGGTACATCACACACAATTTTCTCCATTAAATTTTGTGTTATTGAATGCATCACACACGGTGCGTAGAAGAAACTGTGTGGAAAAGGTTGTCTATCACACACAGTTTTTTATGTGGTAAACGTTTGCGCAAGGTGGCCTAACACAAACAATTTTCATGAGAAAGTCGTGTGTGATAGTTCATTAATCCAACACGGTTTATTCCTAGAAACTATGTGTGTTTCCTGAGGTCATCGCCCACGGTATTTTTTGAATAACCGTTTGCAATAGCAAAACCCAATTAGCAGGATAATTCTCCATTAGCAGGCTAATTTCCCTATTATTAATAATACATTTCTTAATGTAATTGAAATTCATATTAAGCACATAATATATTTCATTTCCATATTAAGGAAGCAGAATTTCATAATTGCAATACATGAGAGTACAACATGATATAGCTTCAGCACTCAGCTACCCCATTACACAACTGCACCAGCACCAAGTTTCACATGCAACATGTAGAACCTTTCGAAATTAGCATCATAGACGGTATATAGACAAATGCATCTCATCTGGAAAACTGCTGAAGTGGAAGGCGAATATTGAGCCTTCAATCATGTTGAAGGTCTTTGCAACTTTAGGCCAGTGCCTGTGGTTGATTGGCCATCCGTCCTTCGTCCTCTACATGAACACTTCAATATTGAACTATTGGTGTTGTATGAAAACCTTCCTCGCCTCCTGACCATAGAGGTGGTTCGAGAGGTAATCATCAGTGAACTGCTTTGGAAAGGCCTGAAAACAAGGATGTGCATAAATATCTTCTCTATATTGGAAATGGGGCAAAGGAACAAAAAAGGCAAGGTATAATAGTTAGTACCATCTTGTAGTGAACTGGTGTCTTCTTCATTGTGCGGACAAAGATCTTGTTGTTTTTTGTCGCTAATTTCTTTATCCTAACAATCTTTTTGAGTTTCTTGATTTGATTGATATCCATGGACAACTCATTTCCCCATATGCAAAAAGGGTCGAACAGTGGGTCAAAACCTTTGACAGTAGGACCTACATGTGCAAGACCAAATTGTTAAAAACCTAAATATTAGAATGGTTCCTGCAATTGTGCAATAATGTGCTATTAGACAATGGACCATGCACGTGCTAACCTCGATTGTGAACCTCAGTGCTTCCCATTGTTTCCCTACAACACATATAAGGTAGTTAGTCATCGGGTTAAGTAAGGGTTCGCATGCTATCAGTAAAATATGCTGCTGAAAAATAAGCGCAATGCCTATTCATCAGTTAATTCAAGCCACATGGAAACCCCATTTATCCAAACCAAGCATGATTAAGAACTAGGAAATATACCACTTATATATGTTTCTCATGTATTAAGTGTAGCCAAATTTGATTTATTCCTCACATGCAAAACAATACAAAATTCTACCCACGACAATTGGACATCGCATTGCAGAATTGAACCAAGCAGTCAACTAAACACCACAACAAATGAACCAAACATTAACTGAGCACCACATTGCACAATATAACATATTCCTAATAGAAGATCAGACAGTTAACCAAACCAAGCATGCTTAACAACTTGGAAATATAGCAATTGTATTTGTTTCTCATGTATTTACTACGGCCAAATTCAATTTATTCCTCACATGGTATACAATAACAGAATGCACCCACAACTATTAAACATCGCATTGCAGAATTGAACAAAACAGTTAACTAAACACCACAACAAATGAACCAAACGTTAACTGAGCACCACATTGCATAATATAACATACTCCTAATAGAAGATCAGACAGTTAATCAAACCAAGCATGCTTAACAACTTGGAAATATAGCAATTGTATTTGTTTCTAATGTATTTAGAACAGCCAAATTCGACTTACTTCTCACATAGTATACAATAACATAATGCACCCACAACTATTGAAGATCTCATTGCAGAATTGAACCAAACAGTTAACTAAACACCACAACACAAATGAACCAAACTTTAACTGAGCACCGCATTACACAATGTATAACCAAGCCAAGCATGCTTGACAACTTGGAAATATAGCGATTGTATCTGTTTCTCGTGTATTTTGTAAAGATGAATTCGATTTATTTCTTACATGGAAGACAATACAAAATTGCAGCCTGAGGAATTGAACATCACATTTGCATAATTGAACCAAACAGTTAACTGAATACGACAACTAATCAACCAAACAGTTAATAAGTTAGCACCACACTGCACGACATATAGAACATATACACTAGAGCAACAGATTGCATGGTAAAATTAGATAGCACAATTCACTAGTATTTGTTAAAGAAAGGCAGGAGCAGCACACGCAACGGGTAAGCCGGGCATGCTTAACAGGCGTAGCTAGAAAATGACATGGTGCTCCTCCAAGATCTGGGGGTCGACACGAATGGCAGCCATGGCGACCTCATCCGCGCGTGCAGCCCCGATTTGCTTCTCAGCTGCCAAATGTTCCTTGAGATCCTGTCTATACTGCGTGCACCATGGCTTAGGGTGGCACTTATTTGGTGGAGGGTTTGATGATTTGGGTCCAAGGTGTCGCGCTCGTGCCAGCGGTCGAGGCATGTGGGATGTGGAAGGAGGAGGAGGATGGGGTCGGGTGTGGATTACCTGTTTGGATAGACGAGGCCGAGCAGCGTGAAGGAGGGTCGTCGGCGAAGAGGTGGCGCTCCAAGCTAGGAGTGAAGGTTTCAACTTGGAAAGGAAGGCGGTAACAGGGAAAATGTGGCTTTTGGTAAGGGGGGAGGGGGCGGGGAGGTAGATATTTCCGCGGAAGCCGAAAATTTGGAATCGCTTGAGTGAAAAAACCGGCGCGCAAAGTGTTATCAAACACGGTCCCTTATTTAGAACTGTGTACGATATGTGAACATCACAAACTAGTCATATATCTTAACCAGTGTGTGATGAGTTTGAACGTCAAAAAATTTGGTTTGATTCCATGGTTACAGTGGTCATCCACGTCATTGCATAATTTGGGTACACAAAGGAGACTAGAGCACACCCACACTTCTTAATCGAGCAAGTTCAGCAATCAAACAGATTTAGCTGACCCAAACATTACTCTAACAAATTAAAGACCGGTGCTCTTACTTAAACAAAACAAAGAGTACTACTACAGTTGGTGCTCATCGATCTCCGCCGCCGCCTCCATGTCCAGCTCGCGCCCGACGGTCTCCAGGGGAAGGGGCTCCATGGCATCCATCGCACCATACTCGGCAAGCCTCTCGCCATCCGTGTCCGCCATCTCTTTGGAAAAAACTGCCGCGAGCTGGGCGCGGGTGGCCACGATCTGGGCTTGTACGGGCTCTATCGTCGCAAGGTATGCGGCGAAGGAACGGACGGCTGCTCGAACGCTCTTGGCGATTGCCAACCCTTCGGTCATGGGTTGTCGATCGTTGTCGGAGAAGTATCATTCGATTTGTGCGGTGACCGCCATGAGCTGGGCATGGGCGGCCTCGACATGGTCGTGGGCGGCCACCATCAGGGCTAAGGCCGCCGCTGTGGAACGGACATCTGAGGTGCCGCTCTTGCCGGTTGCTATCCCCGAGGCAGATGTTGTTGCCGCCACTGAGAAGCAACAGTGGCCGTTTGGGCTGCCTCGGCCGCAGATTGCGGCCGCGCTCATGCACCTTGTTAGCACGTGCAAGGCAGCTGCGGCCACGCTCTCGCTGGAGTGGGCCACCGAAGTTGCCCTCACGACGCGGGTCCACGTGCCCATCTTTCATCGGCGATGATTGAACAGTGAAATGATATTATGGGAGCGAGCTAGTGTGCTTGAGACACCGGCTGTGGACTGTAGCCGATGCACCTTCTCGCGTAAGCCATAGGCATACTATACACCAACGCTGCTCTAGGATATTTCGTGCTGCATCTCACACGGTTGGTGATAATAAACTGTCTACGATCTACTTGATTTTTCATCTTGATTTGAATTACATAATGGGGTCATAGCGGAAATGGACATTGTTTGAATTGCTAGACCTTTTATCTGCAGTGAACAGGCAACTATATGTGTGTCGTAAACGAATTGGAATTATTCAGGGTTCGTTTGAACATTTTATACATTAAATTGGTTTTCTAGCCATTTCAGGTGGACAATTCAAAATTAAACTACATGCACATGCTCCGGTGCACCAACATGGGTTGTAAAATCATATATGTGTCCATGGGTTTATGCTTATGTCCCACGCAAGAAATGGGAATGAAATTCAAACACCACGGCACAGTGGCTCTCCGACAAACGTCGACGTACTTGCTTTTGTAATTCTAGTAAATACAAAATTCATCCAAAATTCATGAAACTTGGCATGCTATCATGGAGCGGCATCAACATGTCGTGGTAACAATTTTGCCCCATTCGGGGCAGGTTTGGGTATAAGCTTCTCATAAATCAGAGCTTCTCACAACAAGTGTGATGGTTTCAGTAGGGAACGTTTCACCTTTCTGGACGAAACGATATCCATTGCATCTTCTCGATTTCAATTTTTTTTCCTAGTGTCAAAATAGAACAACAGGAGTGTTGTGTCAATTTTTGGGATTTTTCGGGGTTCGTTTGGAAATTTTTATGCATTAATTGAGTTTTCAATGCATTTATGTGCATAATTAAAAGTTGAACTACATGCACATGCTCTAATGCATATAAATTCATTGAAAATTCAAATATATGTCCTTGGTTGCATGCTTAGGTACCATGCAAGAAATGGGAATGAATGTCAAGCACCCTCCCACCGTCACTCGACCGCAAACATTGAGATGCCTAGTTTTAAAATTCTAGTAAATCCAAAGCTCGTCTGAACTTCATGAAACTTGGCCTGCTATCGTGGAGCGGCGTCAACATGCCGTGGTAAAAAATTTGTCCCATTTGGGGCAAGTTTGGGGATATGTGATACTTATCCAATGTATCTACTTTCCCAAACAATTTTGCCCTTGTTTTGGACTCTAAGTTGCATGAGTTGAATCGAACTAACCCGGACTGACGATGTTTTCAGTAGAACTACCATGGTGTTATTTTTGTGCACATATAAAAGTTCTCAGAATGACCTGACAATCAACGGAGAATATTTTCGAAATATATAAAAAATACTAGCGAAAGAATCAAGACCAGGGGGCCCACTCCCTGTCCACGAGGGTGGGAGGCGCGCCCACCGCCCTGGGAGTGCCCCCTGTCTCGTGGGCCCCCTGTCGCTCCACCGACCTCAACCCCAACTCCATATATTCACTTTCGGGGAGAAAAAAATCAGAGAGAAGGATCATCATGTTTTACGATACAGAGCCGCCGCCAAGCCCTAAACTCTCTCGGGAGGGCTGATCTAGAGTCCGTTCGGGGCTCCGGAGAGTGGAGATCGTCGCCGTCATCGTCATCAACCTTCCTCCATCACCAATTCCATGATTCTCACCACCGTGCGTGAGTAATTCCATCATAGGCTTGCTGGGATGTGATGGGTTGGATGAGATTTACCATGTAATCGAGTTAGTTTTATTAGGGTTTGATCCCGAGTATCCATTATGTTCTAAGATAGATGTTGTTATGACTTTGCCATGCTTAATCCTTATCACTAGGGCCCGAGTGCCATGATTTCAGATCTGAACCTATTATGTTTTCATGAATATATGTGAGTTCTTGATCCTATCTTGCAAGTCAATAGTCACCTACTATGTGTTATGATCCGGCAACCCCGAAGTGACAATAATCGGGGACCACTCCCGGTGATGACCGTAGTTGAGGAGTTCATGTATTCACTAAGAGTTAATGCTTTGGTCTGGTACTCTATTAAAAGGAGGCCTTAATATCCCTTAGTTTTCAATAGGACCCCGCTGCCACGGGAGGGTAGGACAAAAGATGTCATGAAAGTTCTTTCCCATAAGCGTGTATGACTATATTCGGAATACATGCCTACATTACATTGATGAACTAGGTCTAGTTCTGTGTCACCCTATTTTATAACTATTACATGAGGAATCGCATCCTACATAATTTTCCATCATTGATCCAATGCCTATGAGCTTTTCACATATTGCTCTTTGCTTAGTTACTTTACCGCTGCTACTGTTACAATCACTACAAAACTATTACTGTTACTTTTGCCACAGGTACCGTTACTTCCATACTACTTTGCTACTAAATACTTTGCTGTAGATATTAAGTCTTCCAGGTGTGGTTGAATTGACAACTCAACTGCTAATACTTGAGAGTATTCTTTGGCTCCCCTTGTGTCGAATCAATAAATTTGGGTTGAATACGCTGCCCTCAAAAACTGTTGTGATCCCCTAAACTTGTGGGTTATCAAAACTATTTTCTAGCGCCGTTGCCGGGGAGCATAGCTATATTCTTTGAGTCACCTGGGATTTATATCTGTTGATCACTATGAAGAACTTGAAAAACGAAAAAACCAAGATTTATCCCTCAACTACGAGGGGAGGTAAGGAACTGTCATCTAGCTCTGCACTTGATTCACCCTCTGTTATGAGTAAATTTCCGACACCTACTCCTGCTATTGAATCTGATATGTCGCATGTTCTTGATGATGCCACTTCTCCTATGCATGATACTTATGATGAAACTACTTCTATGCTTGATAATACTGTGACACTAGGTGAATTTCTTGATGAACAAATTGCTAGGGCTAGAGAGAATGAAATTATTGAAACTGATAATACTGATGAAAGTGATGATGAATATTCTCCCCCTATATATGAATTGCCTGTTGTACCTGAGGGTTATGTTATGGATGAAGAAACTGCTAGAGACCTTTTAGCTTGCAATGATAGATATGATCTTAAAAAATTATTAGCTAAGCTGAAAGAAAAGTCCTTGAATGCTAGAATGAAATATGACCCTGCTTTTGCAACTTCGCCTATCTGTATTTCTGATAAGGATTATGATTTCTCTGTTGATCCTGAGTTAATTACTTTGGTTGAATCTGATCCTTTCCATGGCTATGAATCTGAAACTGTTGTGGCACATCTTACTAAGTTGAATGATATAGCCACCCTATTCACCAATGAGGAAAAAATTCGTTACTACTATATCCTTAAGTTATGTATGTTCTCCTTAAAGGGTGATGCTAAAACATGGTTTAATTCTCTTGATCCTGGTTGTGTGCGTAGTCCCCAGGATATCATTTATTACTTCTCTGCTAAATATTTTCCCGCTCATAAGAAACAAGCTGTCTTAAGGGAAATATATAATTTTGTGCAAATTGAAGAAGAGAGTCTCCCACAAGGTTGGGGGAGGCTTCTCCAATTAAATGCCTTGCTCGATCATCCTTTTAAGAAAAATGAAATACTTGATATATTTTATAATGTACTAACCGATGCTTCCAGAGACCACCTGGATAGTTGTGCTAGTTGTGTTTTCAGGGAAAGAACTGTCGATCAAGCCGAATTGCTATTGAATAATATGTTGAGTAATGAAAATAATTGAACACTCCCTGAACGAGCTCATAAGCCAACTCCGAAGAAAAGGGGTATTATATTTCTCAGTCCTGAAGATATGCAAGAGGCAAAGAAATCCATGAAAGAAAAAGGTACTAAAGCTGAATATGTTATGTATTTACCACCTATTGAAGAAATACATGGTCTTGATAACCCGACACAGGTAGTAAAGGTAAATTCTCTCTATAGATTTGATGAAGGTGATATTCCTTACAATAAGTCTACTAGCCAATGCTTAGATGAGTTTGACAATTTTATTGTCAAACAAGAAAACTTCAATGCTTATGTTGGTAGACAATTGAAACGTAATGCTTATATGATTGAACACTTGAGTGATTATATGTCTAGAGTTAAAGGTGAACGTAAACTCATTAGTAAACATGCTTCTATGGTTACCACTCAAGTAGAACAAGTACTTAAAGCACAAAATGATTTGCTCGATGAATTAAATAGTAAGAAAATGATAATGTTGTTAGAGTTGTGACAAGAGGTGGTAGAATGACTCAGGAACCTCTGTATCCTGAAGGCCACCCTAAGAGAATTGAGCAAGATTCTCAAAGAACTAATGTAGATGCACCTAGTCCTTCTAAGAAGAAGAAAAAGAAAAATGATAGGACTTTGCCTGCTCCTAGTGAACCTGTTGTTGACACACCTGAGAATCCCAATGATATCTCTATTTCTGATGCTGAAACACAATCTGGTAATGAACATGAACCTAGTGATAATGTTAATGATGATGTTCATGATGATGCTCAACCTAGCGATAACGATGATGTAGAGATTGAACCTGGTGTTGATCTTGATAACCCACAACCAAAGAATCAACGTTATGATAAGAGAGACTTGGTTTCTAGGAAGCACGGTAAGGAGAGAGAACCAAGGGTTCAGAAACCCTTGCCTTTTCCTCCTAAACAATCCAAAAAAACGATGATGAAGATTTTGAGCGCTTTGCTGAAATGATTAGACCTATCTTTTTGCGTATGTGTTTTACTGATATGCTTAAAACAAATCCTTATGCTAAGTATATGAAAGATATTATTACAAATAGAAGGAAGATACCGAAAGTTGAAATTTCCAGCATGCTTGCCAATTATACTTTTAAGGGTGGAATACCAAAGAAACTAGGAGATCCAAGAGTACCAACAATACCATGCTCCATTAAAAGAAACTATGTTAAAACTGCTTTATGTGATCTTGGAGCTTGTGTTAGTGTTAGGCCTCTCTCTTTATATCGTAAACTTGATTTGAATAAGTTGACACCTACTGAAATATCTTTGCAAATTGCCGATAAATCAACCGCTATACTCGTCGGTATTTGTGAGGATGTGCCTGTTGTGGTTGCAAACGTTACTATTTTAACGGACTTTGTTATTGTTGATATTCCTGAGGACGATAGTATGTCTATTATCCTTGGTAGACCCTTTTTGAATACTGCAGGGGTTGTTATTGATTGCAACAAAGGCAATGTAACTTTTCATGTTAGTGGTAATGAGCATACGGTACACTTAACGAGGAAACAACCTCAAGTCCATAGTATTAATTCTATTGGCAAAATTTCAACGACTATTATTGGAGGTTTTGAGTTTCCTCTTCCTACTGTCAAGAAGAAATATGATATTCTTATTGTTGGGGACATACATATCCCCATTGAGGTAACCTAGTGTTATTCGAAAATTTTCTAGTTTCATGTTATTCGGAAAGAGTTTATTAACAAGACTTGATCAACCTTGTTAATGGATTCCTTTTGATGAGCATGAGAAGAATGAATTTAGAAAGCACAACTTTCTGTACCCTCCTCTTAATTTCTGTTATTTAGATTAAATGAAGCAAAAATGGTATTTTCCGTCTGTTTTCTCAGTTATCCTTGCAATAAAAAATACCCCGAAAATAAAAGTTCTCCAAATGCCCCGAAAATGAAGTATGATTTTTTTCTAGATATTTAAGAATATTTAAGAATATTTGGCACTGAGAACACATCAGGGGGCCACACCACCTGGCCACGAGGGTGCAGGGCGCGCCCACCCCCCTAGGCGCGCCCCCTGCCTCGTGGGCCCCACGTGGCCCCCCTCCACTTACTCTAGCACCCACACACTTCTTCTTCCTCCAGAAAAAATCCTCCCATAGCTCAAACTCGTGTTTTATCTCATCTTGCTGCCAATTTCGATCTCCTTGCTCAAAGCTCCATTCACAAAACTGTTTGGGGAGATTGTTCTTCGGTATGTGACTCCTCCAATGGTCCGATTAGTTTTTGTTCTAGTGCCTTATTTATTTCAAAAAAAAACTGCTTAGGTGAGCCTGTTCTTGAGCTTGCATGTCAAATTTATGTGGTTCCAAGTAGTTATAATATGATATAGTCTCTAGGCACTTGCGAGAGTAGTTGCTATCAATCTTATTGAGTTTGGTTCACTTTTATTTTGTGTCACTAAAAATTTCAGAAATTTTTCAGAGGAAGAAAATGATGAGGAGATTGTTGAGAGGCTCTTCTAGCCAAAGTTCAAAGGATAAGCAGAAGGAGGAGAATAAAAAGCCCAAATACAATATTCCTCGCACTGCGGAAGTTCGGTCGTGTGAATGGCCTTGCGATGAGTTCTTGGGAGCCGCCGGGATTTATAAAGACTTTTATTACTTGGCTGAGATTACAGGCCTCACCGACTTCCTCCACGACCAGCGCGTATAGTATCTCTTACTCGCTAATATTTTCATGCAAAATTTCTATTTTCATGCTAAGAAATCACCACCTTCAGTGGAGTTTCACTTATATGATGAGGTTAGGGAGATGCCACTATATGAATTTTGTCATGTCTGTAAGATACCCTTTGCGGGTAGCTTAGAGGAACCACATCGTAAGGATGTGGAGGGTTTTATTGATACAATTGCTATAGGGGAATCAAGCAAGATTTCATAGGCAAGAATTACTAGTATACATTTTCCTGTTCTACGCTACTTTGCGATATTTGCTAGTAGATGCTTAATTGGTCGCGGGAACAGTGCAAGTCTTAGCGCCCCTGATATTGTTATTTTGCGCCATGCTTTGTTCCGAGATACCACTTTTAGTTTAGGCGTTGTTATTGCTAAACGATTAAGTCTAAATCGTACAAAGGGCCCCATCTTCGGAGGTATCTTTGCTTCATGTCTTGCTGAACACTTTAGGATACCTATTAGGCATCATGAGAAGGAGGAGAAGTTGATGGCCCCGGCTTTTCTAAATTATAAGAGTATGATAGCGCATGATTTTATCGTTAAGGATAAGAAGAAGTCACTTAAGTATAAATTAATATTTGATAAAAAAAGTACTATGAGATTATTACCCTACCTGCACCTTCTTTGTTTGATTTATTTTCAGGCACGTACCTCATTTTGTCGGATGCCGTTTATGCGTACTGGAGCGAGGCACAGGTCTTAGAGCTTGAGCCGGAGCCATCACTTGAGCCTTATCGGCAGTCGGCTTACCAGTGGGATCCTGAGGAGATTGCCAACCAGTGGCACCGAGAGGACACTCCTCCGCACACCGGAGAGAGTACCTTTGATTCGTGGCAATAGACCAACTTAGGACAAAAGCCTAAGCTTGGGGGAGTACATATTTCTCACCAACATTACATTCATGTTCACACACTCATTCCAATTGTCAGTGCTCATACTTTTTCATTGTACTATCCATGCTAGTTTATTTCTTTTCCAAGTCTTTTTCTTGTGTGTTAGAAAAAAACCTTAAGAAAATAAAAAATAGTTGTAGCTTTTAGCTAGTTTACTTTCTATGCTTGTAGTAGTAGTAATTAAAGGAAAACCCAAAAAGATTTCTCGTTCTTCTTTTGCTTGTTGGGAGCTTTCCTGTGTAAATAGCTTTATTTCTTTTCTCTTCTTTGGGGGTCAAGAGGAGAAGACCTTGATGTAAATGTTTAGTGGTTCTCATATGCATTATTGATTGATTTAACCAAGAGCCATATTACTTTGTCTTCTCCCTTGTATTGAATGCTTGCAGATTCCAGCTTAGTCCAATGCACGTGCACTATTATTATTATCCACACCGTTCGGTCGTGTGAGTGAAAGGCAATAATGACGATATATGATGAGCTGATTGAGATGAGAGAAGCTGGTATGAACTCGACCTACCTTGTTTTGTAAATATGAATAGTTCATTCTTCCCGATTCAGCCTATTATGAATGAAACATGCTTGCAATGACAATTAGAGATTATAGTTGCTCATGCCATGCTTATTAGCTAGGAGTTTATAATGGTTTACCTTCTGTGCCAACATGCTATTAAAATGGTTGTGATGTGGTATGATAGGGTGGTATCCTCCTTTGAACGATTCAAGCGGTTTGACTTGGCACAAGTTCACGCATGTAGTTGAAACAAAATCGACATAGCCTCCAGAATATTTATGGTCATGGTGACTTATATTCTACTCCTTCTTGCACTCATTGTTGATTAATTTTAATGCATGTTCATGACTATTGTCGCTCTCTAGCTGGTCGGTTCCCAGTCTCTTTCTAGCCTTCACTTGTACTAAGCAGGAATACTGCTTGTGCATCCACTTCCATAAAGCCCAAAGTTATTCCATATGAGTCCACCATACCTTCTTATATGCGGTATTTACCTGCCGTTCCATGTAAATTTGTATGTGCCAATATGTTTTGTATGCTCGAACAGTTGATGTATCAACTAGGGATGTCTATATCTTCCATGCTAGGTGGGTTATTCTCAGGATGAGTGGACTCCTCTCATCATTCACGAGAAAATGGCCGGTAACCGGGATGCCCAGTCTCATGCTCAAATCAAATCAAAATAATTAAACAAAACTCCCCCAGGGTTGTTGTTGGTATGGATGGTGCCCGTTGTTTCGGGTCAGCCGTGGAGTGTGCTTGTTGGTGGTGGGGGAGTATAAACTTTACCATTCTATTTGGGAACCGCCTATAATGTGTGTAGCATGGAAGATATCGAGAACTCTTGGTGTTATGTTGACAATGAAATTATACCGCTCAAAATATTATTCATCTCTATTTCAAAAATCGAGCTATGGTATCTCTACAAATCCCTGCTTCCCTCTGCGAAGGGCCTATCTATTTACTTTTATGTTGAGTCATCATCCTCTTATTAAAAAGCACCAGTTGCAGAGCACCGCTATCATTTGCTTGTATTGCTATTAATTTACATTGAGTATGATTGTGACTAGATCTCTTTTACCATGAATTACAATGTCTAGTTAGTCCTTGATCTTCAGAGGTGCTCTGCATTTATGTTTTGCGATCTCAGAAAGGGCTAGCGAGATACCATCTTGTTATGTCATATTATGATTGTTTTGAGAAAGTATTGTCATCTGAGGTTTATTATTATTGCTCGCTAGTTGATTATGCCATTGCTATGAGTAAACATGAGACCTGAAAGTTATTGTGAATGTGTTTAGTTCATAATCTTTGCTGAAAACTTGAATGCTGGCTTTACATATTTGCAACAACAAGAGCAAACAGAGTTTGTCAAAGTTTTTCTTTATCACTTTCAGTTTGTCAACTGAATTGCTTGAGCACAAGCAAAGTTTTAAGCTTGGGGTAGTTGATACGTCTCCAACGTATCTACTTTTCCAAACACTTTTGCCCTTGTTTTGGACTCTAACTTGCATGATTTGAATGGAACTAACCCGGACTGACGTTGTTTTCAGCAGAACTGCCATGGTGTTATTTTTGTGCAGAAATAAAAGTTCTCAGAATGACCTAAAGATCAACAGAGAATATTTTTGGAATATAAAAAAATATTGGTGAAAGAATCAAGACCATGGGGCCCACACCCTGCCCACGAGGGTGGGGGCACGCCCACCCCCTAGGCGCGCCCCCCTGTCTCGTGGGCCCCCTGACGCTCCACCGACCTCAACCCCAACTCCATATATTCACTTTCCGGGAGAAAAAAATCAGAGAGAAGGATTCATCACGTTTTACGATACGGAGCCGCCGCCAAGCCCTAAACTCTCTCGGGAGGGCTGATCTCGAGTCCGTTCGGGACTCCAGAGAGTGGAGTTCGTCGACGTCGTCATCACCAACCTTCCTCCATCACCAATTCCATGATGCTCACCGCCGTGCATGAGTAATTCCATCATAGGCTTGCTGGACGGTGATGGGTTGGATGAGATTTACCATGTAATCGAGTTAGTTCTGTTAGGGTTGATCCCTAGTATCCATTATGTTCTAAGTTTGATGTTGCTATGACTTTGCCATGCTTAATTCTTATCACTAGGGCCCGAGTGCCCTGATTTCAGATCTGAACCTATTATGTTTTCATGAATATATGTGAGTTCTTGATCCTATCTTGCAAGTCAATAGTCACCTACTATGTGTTATGATCCGGCAACCCCGAAGTGACAATAATCGGGGACCACTCCCGGTGATGACCGTAGTTGAGGAGTTCATGTATTCACTAAGTGTTAATGCTTTGGTCTGGTACTCTATTAAAAGGAGGCCTTAATATCCCTTAGTTTTCAATAGGAACCCGCTGCCACGGGAGGGTAGGACAAAAGATGTCATGCAAGTTCTTTCCCATAAGCGTGTATGACTATATTCGGAATACATGCCTACATTACATTGATGAACTGGAGCTAGTTCTGTGTCACCCTATGTTATAACTATTACATGAGGAATCGCATCCGACATAATTATCCATCACTGATCCAATGCCTACGAGCTTTTCACATATTGCTCTTCGCTTAGTTACTTTACCGCTGCTACTGTTACAATCACTAAAAAACTATTATTGTTACTTTTGCCACTATTACCGTTACTTCCATACTACTTTGCTATTAAATACTTTGCTGCATATATTAAGTCTTCCAGGTGTGGTTGAATTGACAACTCAACTGCTAACACTTAAGAGTATTCTTTGGCTCCCCTTGTGTCGAATCAATAAATTTGGGTTGAATACTCTACCCTCGAAATCTATTGAGATCCCCTATACTTGTGGGTTATCAATATGCTTCTCATAAACTAGAGCTTCTCACAACAAGTGTGATGGTTTTGGTAGGGAACGTTTCACCTTTCTGGACGAACAATATTCGTTGCCTATTCTCGATTTCAAATTTTTTCCTTGTGTCAACATAGAATAGCAGGAGTGTTGTGTCAATTTTTGCGATTTTTCGGGGTTCGTTTGGCCTTTTTTATGCATTAACTGAGTGTTCAATGCATTTATGTGCATAATTCAAATTTGAACTACATGCACTTGCTCTAATGCATATAAATTGGCTGAAAATTCAAATATGTGTTCTTGGTTGCATGCTTAGGTCCCATGCAAGAAATGGGAATGAATTTCAAAAACCAGGGCACCATTGATTGCCGGCAAAACATTGAGATACTTTATTTTGAAATTCTAGTAAATCCAAAACTCGTCTGAAATTCATGAAACTTGGCATGCTATCATGGAGCGCCATCAACATGCTGTGGTAAATTTTTTGTCCCATTTGGGGCAGGTTTGGGTATATGCTTCTCACAAACTGGAGCTTCTCACAACAAGCATGATGGTTTCGGTAGGGAACGTCCCACCTTTGGGTACGAAACGATGTCCATTGCCTCTTATTGCTTTCAAAAAAAATCTCGTGTCAACATAGAACAACAGGAGTGTTGTGTCAATTTTTGTGATTTTTCGGGGTTCGTTTGGACATTTTTATGCATTAACTGAGTTTTCAATCCATTTATGTGCATAATTCAAATTTGAACTACATGCACATGCTACAGTGCATATAAATTGGTTGAAAAAATAAATATGTGTCCTTGACTGCATGCTTAGGTCCCATGCAAGAAATGTGAATGAATTTCAAACACCAGGGCATCGTTGATTGCCGGCAAAATGTTGAGGTACTTTATTTTTAAATTCTAGTAAATCCAAAACTCGTCTAAAATTCATGAAACTTGGCATGCTATCATGGAGCGGCATCAACATGTTGTAGTAAAATTTTGTCCCATTTGGGGGAGCTTTGGGTATATGCTTCTCACAAACCAGAGCTTCTCACAAAAAGCATGATGGTTTCGGTAGGGAATGTCCCACCTTTGGGGACGAAACGATATCCATTGCCTCTAATTGCTTTAAAAAAACTCGTGTCAACATAGAACAAGTGGAGTGTTGTATCAATTTTTGTGATTTTTCGGGGTACATTTGGACATTTTTATGCATTAACTGAGTTTTCAATGTATTTATGTCCATAATTCAAATTTGACCTACATGCACATGCTCAATTGCATATAAATTGGTTGAAAAATGAAATTTGTGTCCTTGGGTGCATGCTTAGGTCCCATGCAAGAAATCAGAATGAATTTCAAACACCGGGGCACCATTGATTGCCGGCAAAACGTTGAGGTACTTTATTTTTAAATTCTAGTAACTCCAAAACTCGTCTGAAATTCATGAAACTGGGCATGCTATCATGGAACGGCATCAACATGTCGTGGTAAAAGTTTTGTCCCATTTGGGGCAGGTTTGGGTATATGCTTCTCACAAACCAAAACTTCTCACAACAAGCATGATGGTTTCGGTAGGGAACGTCCCACCTTTGGGGACGAAACGATATCCATTGCCTCTTATTGCTTTCAAAAAAATTCTCGTGTCAACATAAAACAACAGGAGTGTTGTGTCAATTTTTGTGATTTTTTTGGGGTTTGTTTGGACATTTTTATGCATTAACTAAGTTTTCAATGCATTTATGTGCATAATTCAAATTTGAACTACATGCACATGCTCCAGTGCATATAAATAGGTTAAAAATCAAATATGTGTCCTTAGGTGTGTGCTTAGGTCCCATGCAAGAAACGGGAATGAATTTCAAACAACGGGGCAACGTTGATTGCCGACAAAACATTGAGATACTTTATTTTTAAATTCTAGTAAATCCAAAACTCGTCTGAAATAGTTTTTTTTTCTTGGGTTTAATATTGTATCTCGATCATATGAATATAAATTCGCAGTATGACTGAATGAAAGATATGGTTCGAGCAAACTTGTGTTTCTCTCTCTTAATGTATAGACTTATCAAATGATTTTCTGTTGAAAAAACATCAATGGTTTTTAAATATAAAACACTCATCGCAAACATTTTAGTTAGAACACTCGAATGCAAACCGGGAGCTTCCCCAGGAAGCTAAGGGAAAATGTGCTGAGCCAGATTTTTGCCGCTCTTGATCGCAAACATTTTAGATAGAACACCGTATGCAAAGTGAGAGCAGGATTTGTGCATCTCTTCAACGCAAACGGTTCTTTTGGATGACCCGTGTGCAATCACTTACAAACAATTTGGTAAGATTTGCATGTGTCATATTGGGTATGTTTCCATTTTTCAAACTGGAAAGATTGACATTTGTTGATCTAGTAACATTGCCATTTGTCAACCTTGTAACACTGCGATTTGTCAAAATATGAAGCTAAAAATCACTAGTAGTATCTAATTTTTACAACTAAAATTCAGTAATTAAGCATAGATTTCATTCATAGATTAAGCCGTCGTTCTTAATTTATACAAACAGCTCAACTCAATAGCTGAACCGACCAAACTTTTCCCCAATTGTTGCCAACCACGTACTAAAATAGCTAGTCAACTATATATACTAGCTAATTTTAAGTACGTTGTACAATTCCACCACATCTATAGTCAGATGAACTGAACAAAATAGCCCCTAAATACTACTACTATGGAGGGGCTTTGTACTACTTCCGGCTGCCTCTCCTCTGCCGAGCACGCTTAGTAAGAGGCAGAACAGGAGGAGCCTACCGACGATCTGGACAACTGCAATACGGCCCTTGCCGCTGCTGCAGCTTCACCGACGCTCACCTCGAACACCCTCTGCCGCTCTAGACGACCCCTCTGAAGCAGTGGTTCTCCTCCTAGATCTTCTGATTCCTCGCCTCTGAGGCGGTGTAATGCCCCATATGTAACACTTTCCAATAATGGCAATAAAGCTTCCTCTTTTGATCCTTGTCATTATCCTTGGGGGGTTCTTGTCATTTATTTTATTTGCATTGACATACCTTTTATTATTTTGCATCCTTGCATTGCTCATCATCATATCATCATGGCATCATAGTTTACTTATTTCGTGCATGTGTGAGACCTTGTGATATTCTTGTGTGTGGGTTCAAGCTAAGCCTAGCTAAACCCAACCCCTCTTCTTCTTCTTCTTCTTCTTCTTCTTCTTCTTCTTCTTCTTCTTCTTCTTTCTTCCCTTCTGGCCTTTTTCTTTTCTCTATTGTGCAAGCCACCTAGCCAAGTCTCTTAGTGGTTCTTTCTCCTCCTTTAAATCTTGCACCATATGAACATCCTCTCCACCAAATATCAGCCCTTTTGAATATGACTTGGTTGGGTTTTAAAATGACTTGAGTTTGATCCATATTCAAACTCCTTTTATTTTTCTGCCTATAAAAATGTCCGAGTCAATTTATTTAAATAGGGAATTAATCACTGAGCATGGGGATATTTTTCTTTTCCCCTAACTCTTCTTCTTTATTTCTATGATTTTCTTTTTCTTTTTCTGCCTGAAGAAATAAAAAAAGCAGCAGCCTGCGGTGCAACTGGGCCCTCCTTCTCTCTCTCTCTCCCCAGGCCCATCTCCTCTCCACCCGGAGCGCAGCCCATTTCAACCCGCAGGCCCAGCCAACAGCGTCGCAGTTGCATTGTGGCCTTTTCCGCGCCTAGCCCCACCTGTCTGTGGCACAGGGCCACGTCGCCGTCTTCCTCCGTCAGAAAAGCAGAGCAGCGCCCGCGCTCACCGTCGCGCCGTGAATTCACGGACGTCGAGGCCCCGTGCGCCGAGCCCCCCTTTTAAACCCAAACCTTGTCCTCCACTCCTCTCTAGGTTTCCTCTCCCCCCTCTCGCCGTCTGGAGAGCCAAGATCCTCCAGATCCAACGCCCCCATCAACACCCGGGCGCATCTGAGAGCAGCCCCTCGTCGCCGGCGAGCCCCGCGTCGTCTTCAGCCTCGCCAAAGCTGTCCACTTGCTTCCACGACGTCGTCTTCTTCCTCTACGTCAACTAAGCGGACCCGATCGCCTCCACGTCGGGCTCTTCTTCCTCTCCTTCCTCTACGGTGGTCGTAGGTGTTTGAGGCGCGCCGTCGTCGACTCCATCCACGACTGGGCCAGCCGAGCACTCCGTCGTGCTCGTGGTGAGCTCCTCTCTCTCCCCGTGCCCTTTTCCCCTTCCTGCGAGTACTCTAGGCCCTAATTCTCCGAGCGCCCGATCGCGTCACCGTCGGACCTCGTCGCCGGCGAGTGTTCCGACCCCTCTAGCTCATGTCGTGTTGCTCGTTCGCTTTGTCTAGTCGTGTAGGATCTCCTTGTGCAGTCGTCGTGCCGCCTAGGGCCTTGCTTCGCCTCGCCGTTGCTCCGTCGCCGCCGTGCTGTCATTGCTCGCCGCCGGTGCAGTAGTGCCCCGTAGGTGCAGCTAGCGTGCGGGTTGGATGCGGAACTCCTCAAGGAGCATCTCGCACCCCTACGCCGTGTTATTTGGTCGCCGGAGCAGCTCCAACGAGCAGCTCCGACGAGGGCCAGCGCCTCCCCTGTTTCTGCTTCTGCTGCATATTCTTCAGATATACTACATGTTCTCTATCGAGTTCAGTTCAGTAGTGCAGTGGTTTGTCTCCGTCAGATTCAGCGAAAGGGCGTGGGTTCGATCCCTCACAGGGGCAGGTGATTTCGCCCCATTTTTGCATTTCGCCTGAGGCTGACAGGTAGGCCCCACCTGCCAGCCTCACAGCGTTGTCCCAGCCCCCGCACGCACCCACATCGCCAGCTCAGCCCCGCCGGGCCCCCTTGTCAGTGGACGTGGCTAGCTGAGCCTGGGTCGTTTTAGACCCTGGCGCCTATTTAGTTTTATTTCTTTTTCTGTTTTTCTTTTTCTTTTCTGTTTTTCTGGTTTAATTAATATATGCATATTTATGTTTCAGATGAATATGAGCCCAATATGAAAAGTGCTTAGAATTTTGTGTAGATTATGAATATGCTACTTGCTGCCATGTTTAAAACATTTAAAATGTTGTTTGAATTTAAATTTGTTTTAAATATGCTTAAACTTGTAAAAATCATAACTAAATATCTACAACTCCAATTTTAACAAACTTTATATGCATTTGGGGTAGAAAAATGTGTAGAATATTTTGGTGCTGTTGTTTAACATGTTTGACAACTCTATCACAGAAGTTTTTCAAATCTGTCCCAAATGCATTTAAATTAATATGGGAGTTTCTGGATATTGTTGTGTTTAATTCCAGCCCATTTAAATGTGCTAGCATGTTGTTGTTATGTTAAGTTGCACCTTGCCATGTTAACCAACTACTTTAAAACATGTTGCATGCTTGCTTGTGGCAACAACATAAACTTGTTTAATTGTTCCTTTGCTTGATTCTTGCTTGCGTTTGATATTGTTGGTTGTGATAATATTGCACTCTTGTGACCCCTAGGTCATGGATCATTTCTTCCTTATTCATATGCTTCATGTGCATGCATCATGTGGTTGAGCACTGCATGTTGATTGATTTTGTTCCGTTGTTGCATTGTTGTGTTTGGTTAGAGCCTGGTGACGATACGGAGTACGAGGTTTCTACCGAGGTTGAGTGTGAGGAGCAAGGTTACGTTCCCTCTGAGGATTCAACGGGCAATATGACCTGACCCAGATATCATCACTATCTTTGCCTATGCTAGATGTCTCGCTCTTTAGCTTATTGCCTCGATTCCTATGTTTGTTTGTCAGCCTCTTATTATTGCCATGAACCTCTCTAACCACCCAACCTAGCAAACCTTTGATTGGCTACGTAAGCTCCGCTCAGCCCCTCTTATAGCATTGTTAGTTGTAGGAGAAGATTCGAAGATTCTTGCTTCATGATGAAGTTATTGTTGGCATATCACAATATATAATCTGCTAAACTAAATCATCTATATACTTGGCAATGGGTGGAAGGCTAAGCCTCTTGCTTGGTGTTTTGTTCCACTCATGCCTCCCTAGGAACCGTTTAAACTGGTGTTATGTTCCTTGATTTTGCGTCCCTAACACGGTTGGGGTTTATGGGCCCCCCTCGATGTGGGGACCCCGACTCATAAGTCGTGATCACCGAATGCACGTGTACGGTGATCCCAGAGATCAATGCTCACTGAACACACAGAAGCTGAATAACAAGAGTCTTACATCCATACATATCGTATTACACAAATTGTGACCTTTAAGGTCAAGTCTTGAATATATCATTGCAGCGGAAACTTCAATAACAACTTGGAACCATGGAATCTGCCTTAACCCTACAGGCATTCTGACTGGGAAGTGTCCTAGCTCGCATGTTCGTCACCAAGAAATTTTCCACATATCCTGTTCTTTCATGCCTGGCCAATAAAATAACCAGTGGTAAGCCAATGAGTACTTTGAATGTACTCGCAAGTAACCCAAGTGTCATGACAGAATAATTATGCAAGGCTCTACTACTAAATTGGTAGTTTTTCAGAAAGCTAGTTTTTCATATGCAAGTATGATCAACATATAACAAGGGCATGCATGCGTCTGCAACAAGCATCAGAAGGTTACAGACATCAACATCGAGAATGAGTCATGAACAACTCTAGCTCAAGCTCATCGTGACTTTGTCACAAATCACGCCAACAGATTTACCCAAACCTTGTTGTTTTCCAAAAACTTAAGGACATAGTCTAAGCAGCACCACCCAACTGTCCTTGACCGTGGACATGGCTATTCGAATAGTTTGACACTCTGTAGAGGTTGCACACTTTACCCACAAGAACCGGGGAACTTCCGTGTCATCCACGACCCGCAGTACCTCAAGTACCCGGGGTAAGCACCCGATCACTATCTTTCCCTAGACGACACTAACACAGAGTCCACTCGATTGGTAGTAACCCCCATGCCCAACATTTCACATCTTCAAAATTGTGGAGCCTCGCTCCCATACTCATCTCATACCACAAGCACGGGGTACCAACGGTTGTCCGGCGCCCTGTAAAGACAGTCATGGCCGCCTATCCAAGCACGACCCCGTCCCGAGAGTGACCTCGTGTCACCCCCGTCACTAGTAATGCGGGCACCATGCTAGTATCGGCCTAGGTAATCAATAATGCCCTTTCCCATATAAGGGTACAGTGGTTACACATGTTTGGTTGGGACGGTAAACAAATCTTAAATCTAATCCATCTCTGCAAACAACACTTTCATCAAGCCTCGGTACAATAATTCTTCACCAAGTAGTGCCCTAGTTCCTCATCATCTCCCAGGGGCATTAGTGGCACCCACTGGGTTATTTGCAAATATGTCAACCCACACTTGTTTCTTTCCATGCATAACCCTGACCCATTTAGCGTAGCCAACTACTATAGCATACATCTATCTACCCCCACCCACATAACCCTCATAGGAAGGTAGGGTCATGCTTGATGCAAGTTCAATAGTAAAGTAACGAAGGTACCAACCAAAGTGGTCACCACCTCTACATGATTTCGATGCATTGATAATAAGGTGCTTATGAGACATGCATAAAAAAGTTTCTCGAACATGGTCAAAGGGCTGCTTGCCTTGTCCTTCTGAGTCTTCAAACCTTCTGGTCCATCTCCAAGTACTTCGTTTACTTCGTCAACTAACGCCGGAAACAAATCACAATAAGCAACACAACAAGGCAAAAATAAAAGTGCACAAAAATAGGAGTTGGACTTTTCTAGGATACCTCTGGTCATATGAAAAATGACCAAGGTGGTTTCATTGGAATATGATCAATGGATATCTCTGAACATTTCAATATGATGTAATCAGGGGGTTTGTGGATTTGCAGAAGTGTACAGAAGAATTATTTTGAAAAATGGTCAGAGGCACCTATCTAACAAGGAATGATTTTAGAAGCAGCTAGGGGTTGATTTCACTTGATTTGGAGTTCAAATGAATTTCCTATGATTTTGCAAAGTTGACAAATAAAAAGAAATGGCTCATTATTTTGAGTGGGAACAGAAAGTATTAGGAAAAATGTTCCAAAACTATGTTTTGATATTACAAGCATCTAGGAATTTGAACCATTGCATTTGGATCAAATTTGAGCTCTCTGTGATTTTCTAAAGTTTGTCACAGAAATGAAAAAAAATGACATTTTGATAATATTTGTGAATAGAATGTTGCTGGAAAAATGTGCAAATGGCACCATGTGATGGAGGATGATTTTATGAACTCATAGAAATTTGAATCATCAAATTTGGAGTTCAAATGATTTGATTATGGATTTTAGAAGTTTACTGGAAAAAGAAAAAGGAAAAGGAAAAAGGGTTTTTACCCTTATACTGCACACAGGGCGCAGTATTGCGCCGCAGCGCACTGGGCCGGCCCAGCTGCACGGCCGCGCGAGCGCAGAGGCGACGCCGAAGGCGTAAACCGCGGTATGCGCCTTCGCCGCAGGGACGCAGTAGCCGCCCGACCCGCCTTCACTTATCCATGGCGAGGCGAGGCCCACCCGCCAGTGGCTCAGCCCTCCTGGCCGGCCGACAGGTGAGGCCCGGCTGTCGAGTTCATCCCCCACCTCCTGCTCGAACAGAGCAGAGACAGGGGCGGCTTCGACGGCGGCTGGCCGGCGCAACAGGCCGCCGTTTCTGGTGATCTAGCCACCGGCGTGCTCAGGAGGACCTACCGCATCCATCCATGTGCTTCACGCACGCCGGGGAGGGCTGTAGCGGCGATGACTCGGATGGCTGTGGAGGGGACCGTCGGCGAGGTTTGGCACGGCGAGGCTAGCACGGGGAGGAGGAAATGGAGTGTGGGGTGAGTCGGCGGTGGTGGTGAGGGGGCTCTGGAGTAGAGAGGTGTAGAGGAGGGGCCCCAGAGGACGAGAATTTAGGCGATGGCCGGTGATACGTCCAAAACGTATCTATAATTTCTGCTTGCTCCATGCCTCTTTTGTGTGATATTGCTATGTTATTTATGCACTTCCATACACTTTTGATCATATTTGGACTAACCTATTAACTCAGTGCACCCCAGTGCCGGTTTCTGTTTTCTGTTGTTTTTGTATTTCAGGTTTTCCCTTTACGTAAACTGCTAGAAAAATTCCGGGAAAAATATATAAAAAATCAGCGTTCCGGAAGCTTCCATGCGGCCAAAGTAGGGCCGGAGGGGGGCCACCAGGGCTCCAGGCGGCCACAGGGCGCCCCCCCCCCTCCTGGCTGCGCCGCCAGGGAGCCTGGGCCCCCCTGGCCTCCTCTGACGCCCCCCTTTGGCATATATTTACACCGCGTCCCGAAACCCTCGAGGACGGAACCATTTTTCGCGATCTCATCTCTGTTCCGCCGCCGCCGCGCTTCCAAGATCGGGAGCACCAGGAGAACTCTTCCCGGCACCCTACCGGAGGGGAGGATCACCACCGGGAGCCTCTCCACCACCATGGACGCCTCCCGGATGAGTTGTGAGTAGTCTCCCTTGGACCATGGGTCCATGACCAGTAGCTATGTGATGTTCTCCTCCCCTCTTTGTTCTTCACCGATTAGACCTCGTGAGCTGCCCTACATGATCGAGGCACATATGTAATCCTTATGCTGTTGCTATGCTGAGTTTGCTGGGATCCGATGGATTATGAGATTATGTTCAGATTGTGTGTGAGTAATATATTTGATTCACCTCTTTTATATTTATGTTCTTGAGTAATTCTTGCATGTTCTCCATTGCTGTTTATTGCTTTGGCCAAGTAGTAGGTAGTAACTCCAAGAGGGAACGTTATGCTTGATTGTGGGTTCATGCCCCTCGATGACTAGCTTGAGTGACAGAAACATGAGTCTAGGGGATGTGCTGTTGCCACAAGGGGGAAAACAACGGTGCTTGTACTTGCGGGTGCAAGGATTATTTACTTTACGCAAAGTTCTTTTAATGCAGTTGTCTGTTGCTTTGAGTTTACACTATGGGTGGGACTCGCAACTTAATACCAGCGAGATGTTCTGGATAGATATCTCAAGGTGGATGATTAGTAGTAGATGCAGATGCATTTCGGTCTACTTGCCTTGGAGTACCGCCCATGCTTTTGAGCCTCTACCTTTCTTTGCAGCATAGTTAGCATTGGTTTGCGCACATAATCCTGTCAATTGCCCAGCTGTAATGTGTGTACCTCGCTTAGCTGTTTTATCATCTTTTGGGAGAGAGACATCACTAGTGAACATCATGGGACCCCGGTCCATATTACCATCACTGATCACAACCGTTATTTACTTTCTGTTCTTACTTACTAGTTGCAGTAATACCTATCACTATTATCTCTTGCGTTTGATCCTTTGTAAACGACAAGGCCGGAGGGATTGACAACCTCTCTGTACTCGTTGGGAGCAAAGTTATTTGTATTTGTGTGCAGGTCCGGTCAATCGCTAGTTGCGCCGCTAGCAGTTGACACCTTCTTGTTGAACCTCGGAGTCTCAGGGGATTCAATCCTTGGTATCTTTGCCAAGGGAAAACTACCGCTACACTACATCTCAAACCTTCTACTTGGGGTAACCAACGAGGGGCGAGAAGCCATCAAGCAAAGTTTTCTGGCGCCGTTGCCGGGGACTCCACTCTTCAAGATAGGGGAGTTGCACGCTATCTTTTACCTTTGCTTTTTAGTCTTGTTAGTTTACCTTTCAGTTTTTGCTTTAGTGTCTTCTATAAAAAATCACAAAAATAGTTATCTTGCATGCTTGCTGCTATGGGTTCCACCGAGAACACCAAGTTGTGTGGCTTCACTAGTCATAACAACGATGACTTTATCTGCACGCCCATTACTACACCTGCCACTTCAGCACCTTCTTATGAAATTAAACCTGCTTTACTGAACTTAGTTATGAAAGATCAATACTCTGGTGCTGGAGATGATGCTGCTTTACACTTAAACAATTTTGTTGAACTCTGTGATATGCAAAAGTACCAAGAAATAGATGATAATATTGTTAAGCTTAAGCTTTTTCCTTTCTCCTTGAGAGGAGGAGCTAAAATTTGGTTTCAATCTTTGCCTAGAAATAGCATAGATTCTTGGGACAAGTGCAAGGATGCTTTTATTGGAAAGTACTATCCACCTGCTTAAATTATCCAACTAAGGAGTAACATAATGAATTTCAAACAATTGGATAATGAACACGTTGCCCAAGCTTGGGAACGCATGAAATCTCTTGTCAAGAACTGCCCTACTCATGGTTTGACTACTTGGATGGTTATCCAAACTTTTTATGCAGGCTTGAACTTTACCTCGCGGAACTTGTTAGATTCGGCCGCGGGAGGAACATTTATGTCAACTACACTTGGTGCTGCCATGAAGCTTCTCGATGAGATGATGACCAATTATTCCCAATGGCACACCGAACGCGCTCCAACAGGTAGGAAGGTAAACTCTGTCGAGGAGATTTCCTCCCTAAATGAAAAGGTTGACTTGATCATGTCTCTACTTTCCAAGCAATCTTCTATTGATCCTCGTGATGTTCCTTTAAATTCTTTGATTGCTCAAGAACAAGTAGATGTGAACTTTATCTCTAGAAACAATTTCAATAACAATGCTTATAGGAATAATTTTGGTAGCAATCCTAGACCGTTCCCCTCTAATTCCTATGGGAACAACAATGCTTATCCTAGCACCAAGAACTCCACTTCTGAACTAGAGATTATGCTTAAAGATTTCATCACTACCCAAAAAGCCTTCAATAAGAGTGTAGAATAAAAACTAGCCAAACTAGATGATCTCTCTTCGAAGGTAGACAATTTAGCCCATGAGGTAGAGTTGCTTAAAATTAGAACTTCCCCTCTTGAGGAGAGGAAGACCACTCCTATGAATGCTATTCAAGTGCAAATTAATGAAAACATTAGGATGTTGGCTAAACTTAAAGAGAGATGGGCTAGAGAAAAGGAGGAAGAAGATAGAATTAAGAACCTTCCTACCCACCACACTGTTGCTACTATCCAAGTTGTTGAGGATATCCAAACTCTTAGCACCCAATGCACTCCTGGTCCCATTGGACCTATTAATGGTGATGCTATGACTATAGACACTACCAAACAAGTGAGCCTAAAGGACACCACTACCACTTTACTTGATAGTAGTGACCGTGATTTTGATAATTGCACCCTTACCGAAGTTATTGATTTCCTTCACAAGATGTCTAGAGATCCCCGCACTAGCACACTTAACCTTGCCTTCACAGAGCATATCACTAATGCTCTCATCAAAGCTAGGGAGGAGAAACTTAGGGTAGAAGCCTCCATACCTAGAAAGCTAGAAGATGGTTGGGATCCTATGATTAAAATTAAGTTGAATAACTTCTCTTGCTATGCTTTATGTGATGTTGGAGCTAGTACCTCCGTTATGCCCAAAAGAATATATGATATGCTTAAATTGAAACCTTTTGATTCTTGTTCTTTTGGTGTTAGTCTTGTTGATTCTTCCATAAAGAAACCCTTGGGGAGGATCGACGATGTTCTTATCATTGTCAATGACAATTATGTTCCCGTTGATTTTACTATTATGGATATTGAATATGAACCTTCTTGTCCAATTATTTTGGGATGTCCTTTTCTTCGCACCGTTGGTGCCATCGTTGACATGAAAGAGGGGAATATAATATTCCAATTTCCTCTCAAGAAAGGGATGGAACACTTCCCTAGGAAGAAGATTAAGTTACCTTTTGAGTCCGTTATACGGGCTAGCTATTCTTTTACTCTTGATAAAACTTGATCTCTTTGCATTATGCCTAGCTTAAAGGCATAAAAGAAAGCGCTTTTGGGAGGCAGCCCACAATGAATAAAATTTTATTTTGCTTTTGTTGTGTCTTAATGTTGTTATTACAGTAGCATCATCATTGTATCTTTACTTTTCAGCTTTGTGCCAAGTGTAGCCTCTGATTGCAAGAAAGTTCAAAAGTTGTGACGTGCTGTCCAGGAAACAGATTCTGTCCTTGGACAGACAAATTCGTATAAAATCACCAGATCATCTTTTTGGTCTGAATGTTTTTGACAGCGTGCTCTATACAATTGGCTTTCGGGCGTCTGTTCTGAGTTTTTTTATTTGAGTTGCAGAAGTGCCCCGAAAAAATTATTTACTACCTGTTGGTCTGTTTTTCACAGATTCTGTCCTGTTTTGCCTTTCCTTCGTTTTGCAAATCTTGAGCTTGCTTTTTCTTTGCAAAAACCTTTTGGCAATCTTGAGAAACAGTAGACCTTCAAGAATATATTTATTTCCAGCAAGGAAAAATTATTTTATTATGGGTACTAACCTCGCTAATCAGATTATGATGAGTTATGTATGAAGGGAGTTTTCAAGTGTGCGAGGGAAGATGATAAAAAGATTCAGGAGTGTCAAACGCTCAAGCTTGGGGATGCCCCCGTGCACCCCCAAGAAATATTCAAGAAGACTCAAGTGTCTAAACTTGGGGATGCCCCCGTGCATCCCCTTCTCCATCAACAAATTATCAGTTCGTCTTTCGTTCCACTATATTTTTATCACTTCATGTGTTATGTGCTACGCTTGGAGCGTCTTGCTTTTAGTTTCTTTTTTAGTTTTCTTTAGCTTTGCTTGATGTTCATAACGAGTTGGAACTCAGCTTTCTTTGTGTGGGAGAGAAACACGCTCGGCTTCAACCTAGAACATAACATGGGATTTTCATGTTTATCTTTGTTGTGTATGTTCTTTGTCTTTCAATAGCTACTATCATGTTCAGCTCTTAGTTTTCATTCTTTACTTTTTGAAGAGCTTTTGTTTAGTTGGTTGCTGGAACTCTCTTGGGTTATCATACTTATCTTGTTAAGGGAGTTGGCTTCTGTTGCACTGGTTGATATGTCTATGATAAAAAATGCTATGTGCATAATGGTGCTTAGTAGTTCATGTTTTCTTATGGTTAGTCTCAAATAGCTGGGGGGTTCTTAATGTGTTATTGAAGTACCAACATGATTTGTTTGCCTATGATGTGGTATGGTTTAGTGGTATCTTCCTCCAAGAATTTATTTTGATTGACTTGGCATATGCTCATGCATATTTAAGACTGTAAAGAAAGTCTATCAAGCCTTGATGATCTTTAATTTCTGAGTAGCGATATAACTTCCATGCCCGATTCAATGTTGCTTTGTCGCTCTGCATGATTATGACCATCATTGCTCTTTTAGTTGGTCGCTCCCAGTCTTTTGCTAACCTTCGCCTGTACTAAGCGGACTGACTACTTGTGCATCCAAAATCCTTTAAACCAGTTATGCCATATGAGTCCACCATACCTTCCTATACATGGTATTTACCTGCCATTCCTAACGAAGACTTTCATGTACCATCTCGAAATTATTCAAAAAAAGCATTTCTCTTTTGTGCCTCTGTTTTAGCTCATGAGGAAGTAGTAGTTAATTCATGATCTTTTTAAGTTGGACAAGCTTCACCCCGGGATTGCATGTCTAATGTGCAAACCCCTAATACGAGAAGGAACTGGCATAGAGTGCACCCGGCTCATTAAAAAATATACAACAAACAAACCCTTCTTCACGCTTTGTTCATGAGAAATCAGAAAACTTTGGCAGTGATAAACAAAGGAGATTAAGAGGATGTGATCGTCCTCGTGCGGGAGCCGTTCCTCGAAACTTGTCCAGCTCAAGAAGTAATTGAGTTATCTACTAGCATTCGTTGACGAAATATGCATATTCTAAAAAAATAATTATTACCTCTGTTTTTAAAAACCAAGAGCTCTGGTACATGTTTAGTTTTTGTTTCCGACCACGGGTTTTCAACTTTGCCAACAAAAGCCACGGTTCGAGAGTCTCCACCTTCTTTAAAGCACCAACTATTGAGAGCATGATTGTCATTCTGAGTGTAATGTGCATTGTCCCAAAGTACCATTGTCTTCTGCATGATTATGATATCGTTTATTCTGAAATCATTGTATCTAGTCGTCACTTAAACATTGGAGGTGCCCCTGCATTTATGTTTTGCTTCACTAAAGGGGGCAAGCGAGATATCACTTTGTCATGTTTGCACACCATGCTCACTACAAATCTATTAAGTGTTTCAGTATCATATTGTAAAACTTTCAGTTCTTTGTGATGTTCTCATGAGGCAACTTAATTACTACAGACTCATTGTCTCAGTAAGCACTTGTCATGTGACTGTGAAAAGTTCTTATATGGTTAATAGCATGTCACCACAGAAATTATGCTTGTTATCATTTACCTACTCGAGGACGAGCAGGAATTAAGCTTGGGGATGTTGATACGTCCAAAACGTATCTATAATTTCTGCTTGCTCCATGCCTCTTTTGTGTGATATTGCTATGTTATTTATGCACTTCCATACACTTTTGATCATATTTGGACTAACCTATTAACTCAGTGCACCCCAGTGCCAGTTTCTGTTTTCTGCTGTTTTTGTATTTCAGGTTTACCCAGTACGTAAACTGCCAGAAAAATTCCGGGAAAAATATATAAAAAATCAGCGTTCCGGAAGCTTCCATGCGGCCAAAGTAGGGCCGGAGGGGGGCCACCAGGGCTCCAGGCGGCCATAGGGCGCGCCCCCCCTCCTGGCCGCGCCGCCAGGGCGCCTAGGCCCCCCTGGCCTCCTCTGACGCCCCCCTTTGGCATATATTTACACCGCGTCCCGAAACCCTCGAGGACGGAACCCTTTTTCGCGATCTCATCTCTGTTCCGCCGCCGCCGCGCTTCCAAGATCGGGAGCACCAAGAGAACTCTTCCCGGCACCCGGCCGGAGAGGAGGATCACCACCGGGAGCCTCTCCACCACCATGGACGCCTCCCGGATGAGTTGTGAGTAGTCTCCCTTGGACCATGGGTCCATGACCAGTAGCTATGTGATGTTCTCCTCCCCTCTTTGTTCTTCACGGATTAGACCTCGTGAGCTGCCCTACATGATCGAGGCACATATGTAATCCTTATGTTGTTGCTATGCTGAGTTTGCTGGGATCTGATGGATTATGAGATTATGTTCAGATTTTGTGTGAGTAATATATTTGATTCACCTCTTTTATATTTATGTTCTTGAGTAATTCTTGCATGTTCTCCGTTGCTGTTTATTGCTTTGGCCAAGTAGTAGGTAGTAACTCCAAGAGGGAACGTTATGCTTGATTGTGGGTTCATGCCCCTCGATGACTAGCTTGAGTGACAGAAACATGAGTCTAGGGGATGTGTTGTTGCCACAAGGGGGAAAACAACGGTGCTTGTACTTGCGGGTGCAAGGATTGTTTACTTTACGCAAAGTTCTTTTAATGCAGTTGTCTGTTGCTTTGAGTTTACACTATGGGTGGGACTCGCAACTTAATACCAGCGAGATGTTCTGGATAGATATCTCAAGGTGGATGATTAGTAGTAGATGCAGATGGATTTCGGTCTACTTGCCTTGGCGTACCGCCCATGCTTTTGAGCCTCTACCTTTCTTTGCAGCATAGTTAGCATTGGTTTGCGCACATAATCCTGGCAATTGCCCAGCTGTAATTCGTTTACCTCGCTTAGCTGTTTTATCGTCTTTTGGGAGAGAGACATCACTAGTGAACATCATGGGACCCCGGTCCATATTACCATCACTGATCACATCCGTTATTTACTTTATGTTCTTACTTACTAGTTGCAGTAATACCTATCACTATTATCTCTTGCGTTTGATCCTTTGTAAACGACAAGGCCGGAGGGATTGACAACCTCTCTGTACTCATTGGGAGCAAAGTTATTTGTATTTGTGTGCAGGTCCGGTCAATCGCTAGTTGCGCCGCTAGCAGTTGACACCTTCTTGTTGAACCTCGGAGTCTCACGGGATTCGATCCTTGGTATCTTTGCCAAGGGAAAACTACCGCTACACTGCATCTCAAACCTTCCACTTGGGGTAACCAACGACGGGCGAGAAGCCATCAGCCGGTGGCTCGGCTCCGGCTTAGGAGGAGGCTGGAGGGCACGATGGAGAGAGAGGGTTGGTTTGGGGGGGCATACGGGAGAGAGAGAGAGAGCCAAAGGAGCAGCGAGGGGATCGGGGGTGGCCTTTAAATAAGCGAGCGACGGTCCACCGAGGACTCATGCGCCGACGAGCTCGTTGATGTCGCCACGGGTCACGGGAGCTCGTCACGGTGTGTCTCGGGCATTTGTAGGGGTGGTCTACGCCCAGGGGAAGGGAGAGAAGGAGCGGGGAAGCGTCAGGGTAGCGCGCGTGTTAGGTTGCTCATTGGAGTGCTCGGGCGGCCGATGCGCGTGCGAGAGGAGGCAGGAGGAGGAAGAAAGAGAAGGGGGCGGGGGTGTGGCGTGTCGTGAACGTCGAGGTGGTCCTGCTGGCGTGCGGGGGATAGCTGAGGTGGTCGGGGCATCGGGATGGGGGCGGCTACAGTGCGCCAGAGCACTGTAGCGCGCTCCAGAGTGCGACCATTGCATGCCATGGCATCTCTTTGGTGCCCATGGTGTGGCCACTAGTGTCTAGGAGGTAGAGGGGGTAGTAAACAAAGCACAGACGGCCTGGGATGCCCTGGGGAGCCAGTAGGAGAAGAGAGAGGCAGAAGAAGAGGGAGAGAGGTGCTGTCCAGGGAGGTAAATGGGGGTATTTTTACCCCTCAATCATTGAGAAATGGCCAGGGGAGGGTTACTGGAGGTAGGAGAGGACTAGGAGGAGCTGTGGTAAAAAGTTGGGCTCAAGGAGAATAGTGTAAGTGGTCAAAATGGTGGTTTTTGAAAAGTGACAGAAGGTGTTTGGTGCAAATTTGGGCAAGCAAATTAACTCCAGTTGACATGAGACTTAACATAGAATAGGGTATTCCACTAAGTTTGAGCTCATTTGAAGAAACTTGCCAATGTAACTTTGGTGAACCCTAGAAATCAACAAAAATGGATTTTCCAAGATTAGGTTAAGCAAATCATCCCTCCTTGATGCACCACTTGGTGTAGTGTCCTCATTTGGGGTTGTGATCATGTCCACAAAATTTGAGGACACAAGTAAAAAGTTGGTAATGTAGAGTTGTTCAAATTTGGATTTGGTCGGAAAGGGTTTTGGGGCACTTAGATCAAGTTATGCTTCTCCAATACTTGTGCCATTTGGTCTAGATGCATAATTAGACCATTTTAGCATGTGCACCAAGTTTGAGAGCATTTGGACAAGTTTGGCAATGTAAAGTTGCTCAAACTTAAAAATGGACAGAAATGGTTTTGAGGGGATTTGATGATGATTTCTTGATCTTCAAGGCATCCGGCTTTGTACGATCATCAAATATGTCATATTTGACATGATAGAATTTCCCTAGAATGTTTGGAGAATATTTCCTTTGTAAATATTTCAAAAGCTTGAAATATCCAAAAAGGGTTTTGGAAGGATTTGGCCAATATTTTGAACATGACCATGTGTTGAAACTCTCATATATGGACAATATATGTCCTAGGAGTCTCTATGAATTTTGGCAAATATTTTTGAAACAGTTAAATAATTTTAACCTATTAAAGACCATTTCTGGCCTAAAGAAAAAGCTTTTAAATAAAATAGGAAAATAACTTTTTAAATTATACTTTTGTGGTTTAAGGGAGTCCTATACCTAATAGGATTCAAATATACTTTTTGAAAGATTTTTCACACCCCAAATAAGGTACTTGAAGTGCAAACCTCAATTCAAGGGTTTTTGGGAAACTAATTTTAGAAAATACTATTTGGCTAAATTATTTTTTATAAGAAAATACTATACTGTTCTATACACATGGCATGATCATGGGGAAAAGGTTTTGGATCAAGGAGATGAAGCATAAGAGTTGGATGATTTATTTGATTTTTAGAGCACTTGCAAACAGCAAACAGAAAATCAATCAAGCAAAGTCAAAGACACTCAAAAGTTTTTGTCAAACCACATTTTTAGCATGATTATTAGCTTAAGTGTTGTGGCATGAAAATCAGGGTGTGACAGACCTACCCCCCTTACAAAAATCTCGTCCCCGAGATTCCCAGACTAGGCGTGGAAAGGAATACGGAGACTTGGATATGGGGTAGTCTTCACTCCTTCTTGTTGGTTCTGCCTCCGAATGGTGCTCCATGGAATCCTTGAAGTACTTGGCGGTGTGGCTTCTCGCACGTTGCCCTTTTTGATGCAGGTTGCTCAGGGGTCTCTTGCATAGGTTAGGTTGGGCTAGACATTAATGGCTCGGTGATCGATCTCCTTGCAGGGACCGGGCTAGTTAGGAAGTTAAAAGTATTTCCAGAGTTGTGACTTCTGGAAAATTTGGTGCACGGTGGGTAACTCAGGTGGTAAGTCTAGCTGGTAGCCATCTACTATTCGTTTTTCAATGGTCTTGAAGAAGGTTGATGAATCTTGGCGTGAGCGTCCCTTCAACATGGAAACGCCTGGTTTCTTCGAGAAGAGTGGTTTGCAGATACGCCTAGTCTTCGATGCGGAAGTTTACTTCTTGATGACGGTGGTTGGTGTAGTTCTTCCTTCTTGACATGTCAGTCTTCAAATGTCTTCTATCCAGCTGATCGTCTCTTCTTTTGTCTTCGCGCAGACAAGTAGGTCATCAAATAATGATGTTACCCAACTTGTCCAAGTACTCCATGAAGTCTACGGGGTACGCGAGGTAGGCTGGGGTATTGGTGGTGGTCTCCGTTGAGTATTGGCAATGGTCTTCTTGACTTAGAGCCAAGGCTCGTGGTCAGGATCTGACCATGTTGTGGCTTGGTCAGGGCCGTTCTTGAGAATTCAGGGGCCCGGGGCGAAACTATAACTTGGGGGCCCTAATGTAGACATCGAAATAATATTTAACATATGTATACGTGAAATATTACCAATAAAAATTAAAAATATAGAGGCCGGGGTACACACCCTTTGCGAAAAACAACACTAAAACGACATCCAAAATTAAATAAGTATATATGTGTATATTCCCATGAAACCTAAATGGGATGCAACCCCAAAACCTCGTAGATAATAGTTTTGCCGCATCATAACCATGACATTGATCATTAAGTTGAACAAACAAGTTTATATAGAATTCGACACAATTTACTGGTTGATCTTGCTTCAGTAGACATTGTCCAATACTCAATCATCGAACACAACTACGTAAACACTTCGTCTTCATTCAGATTCAGTAGGCGTTCTATCCTCCACCACATTTTTGTCATGTACAGATTTTGGTAATTTCTGAATTACAAGATGTCCATTATGATCTATTACTCAGAATCAAAATGTGATTCGGACATATTTTGTGCTGCTAACATTTGCTAATTACGTGCTGCTAACATTTTCTAAATTACGCAAGTGTCAATCATAGCGAATTACTACGTACATTCTATTGATTAGTACGTACATGATTTGCTACTAGAGTGAACAGTGCTTCCAGTACATAATTCTTAATCAAACAAAAATATCACGGCTCCTTGTTCTGAATACAAGGGGAAAATCCTACTCACGGTGTGACAGCAAACTTTTGCCGTGAGTGAGAAGGGCAGAAAATCTCAAAATCCATACGATGATACAACCTCACAAGATTAGATCGAAAAGGAACGAAGCATTCCTTACCAGCCTGACGACAAGCCTTGCGTGCTCACCTTCGTCGACAAGACATGGGCTTCTATTGCCTGCACATGCACTAGGCCAGGCTCGATGTGCTGCTACTGGGAAAGAACAAAGGCCGGACGATGAACTCCTGGTCGTGGGCTACCTGGAGGGGGCCCCTTGAATGTTGGGGGCCCGGGGCGGCCGCCCCCGCTGCCCCCCCCCCCCCCCCCCCCCTCAGGGCCGGCCCTGGGCTTGGTGGGGCTTAAGGGTCTCAAGGATTCTAGTGTGTGAGTGAACGTTTATCATCTTATCCCTCAGCACGGTTTTTGAGATGCCAATAGTTCTACCTAGTCCTACAATCCTTATACCACCGAAAGCATCACCTCGCATAGACCAACTTCAATCACCACTCATGCCATACATATCCTCATGACTCCCAAAAGGAGGTCTAACAAAATTATACACGTCTATGGTCCGCGAAAAATCATATGTATGGCTACCCCTAAGAATCCATGGGTAAGGCATACAAGCTGCTAAGCTTGAATTAAACACGACAATCCAAGTGATCAACCCATTCTTGGAAGGTTCAAGATAATGCATCTCTATTCTAAGGAAACATGTCATATGCCATTCCAAGATCTTGTTTCCTTCCTATAGATCAACTCCAACAGCCCGGTAACTTCCATCAATCACCACATAATCCAACAATTCTACAAATCCGATGTCTACGGTGTTCCACAAGATCTCAAGTCCCTATAATACCCAAATACTTGGAAGGGCTATGCATTATTATAGTGAGTCCACCAAATTCCCACCATCATGGTCAGGTAAACTCCAAGGTCATGATTATATAGATCCCTAATTCAACTCTGACAAACAATCCAATCTCCTAGTTTATTGTCCACCGAGAAACACGGTATCAAGATCAACGGTCAAAATCCAATTTACTCCGAACCATGTAGACATACTTAGCATCTATACCCAACCAGAATCACCTACATAAATCCAAATCTCATGTCTACATTTCCCCCAAGTCATTCTCAAAATGTCAACTATCTCCAATCATTATCCTCCGATGAAGTCAAAACCTTATACTTCCAGGAATTTCATCTTGCGATCACCATTGCCTTACAAGTCCAAGTTACTCCAAGGTGATGAAAGTTACGCTACTCTATTAATCATGATCCCACCAATATGAAAACCTCACAATCCATCAAGGCCTCAGATAATTCCTCGAAGTCACTGATATAAAGTCACCAAATCATCTGTCCTATATCCTCAAATTGGTCTATCTATGGCATCGTCAGTTCTTGTGCTATATTAGGATGAAAATGTGCTCACTCACCGTGTCCACTATTACGAACCCAGTGTTGTGCAAGGTTATAGAGGCTTAGCTGGTTCTTTGTAATACTATGGGTTAAGCACATGGTTAAGGATTCATTCTGGGGTATCGGTGAAGTCTCGGAGGGTCTGGGGATGGGTTTCTAAACTTGAGGGGTAATCATAACTTCACGGGGTTGCACTTGGTCGTGGAGGTTGTAGCAGAAGTCTTCATTGTTAGTTGGTTGCCGAATTGGAATCATTGGCACTTCTTGTCTTGCTGGTCTTTAGTTGAGGAGATAGAAGAGAGGGAAAAGGTAGCATAGAGGGGGAAGAATGCCTAAAGGGGGGTACTATAGTGCAAGTGCAAACAACCAGGTGCAAAAAGGGCGAAGCCAAGAAAACAAGGCAAGGAAGATGATATAGCCATGTACTTGTTGCCTAGGGCAAAAGTGCGACTTATATCAAAACACAAAAAAATAAAATAAAATCAAGCAACACACAATCATGGTTCTATTCGAACCATCATACGGACACGACTGCGCATAGGGGGTACACGACTCATCCGGACTCAGTAGTCGTGACTTGTGCCTCGTGCAGTCTTCTGAGTTTTCCTCAGGTGTTGCTATGTCCCTTGTAGTTGTTTGATGAACGATCCGGGTTGAGCTTGAAGAATCTTCAACAACTTCTCGCCTGATGAGGTGATGTGGTGAAGGTGTCTCCTCGTAGCTAGCATTGGCTCGGTCTTCTGTTGTCTTCTTATTCATGACGATCTCTTTTGTCTTCTAAGGCGTCGATGGTACTGGGTAGGTAATCCTTATGCAATGACAATAACAAGGCATAATAGAGGTCCAACATGTCGGTTACATTGATGACAACTTCGGCAGCAAGAGCGGGGGACGAAGAGAACCGTTTCCCTGCTCACTATAGTGAGGCAGACCAAATGGTGAGGTTCTCATCCACCGGTGGTTGCCGATACAACAACGGTAGTGACAGGATTACTCTATTAGAGATGTATATCATGATCTTGCACATCATGTGCCCTAGTCATCATAGGCTAAGGTTGCATCATCTTGGGGCAGTGTCAAGGGTGTCACCACCTTATGGGTCTTCATGTCCTCATTCCTCGAGGATGTATCTTCTGTTGGCATCGTCTTGTTGTGGTGTCACCAATCTTGTGTTCAGAAGAGGTGGGTGAGTGTTTGGCAAGGTATCATCCTTCTAGATTATCCACGAGGATTACAGGAAATCTAGTGGTCAGGGGCATAAGGGTTCTAGCGACCAAAAGTTTTGAAGGGGAAGAGATCAAGTATAGCCTAGTTTTCGAAAAAAACTGAGAAGGGAAGAGAAGTATAGATAGTTTTGAAAACTAGTAATAGTTTTGAAAACAACTTTACCCTAACTAATGACCATGCTAACTAAGGCTTCCTACAGTCAGGATGGCTCTGATACCAGCTCTGTGGGGACACCAACTCATAAGTCGTGATCACCGAATGCACGTGTACAGTGATCCCAGAGATCAATGCTCACTGAACACACAGAAGCTGAATAACAAGAGTCTTACATCCATACAAACCGTATTACACAAATTGTGACCTTTAAGGTCAAGTCTTGAATATATCATTGCAGCAGAAACTTCAATAACAACTTGGACCCATGCCATCTGCCTTAACTGTAATGCCCAGGATGGGATTATACCTCCTACGTGTCGAGGCACGACTTAAAGGTATAAGCCCATTCTAGAATGATCTCAAGTTTGGTATCTTTGCATGACTCGTGTAAAAATAGGGATGAAATTGCAAAAGGATAGTTGGCTTACACTCGCCACGTCACACAATTCATTACATAAGCAAATCATCATCCAAATCACATCACAACCCGACTACGGGCGAAGATCCAAATGAAAGATACCAAATACATAAAGCCACAGGTCCGAATCACCCTAGTAGAAACCACTACTGATCATCGGGATAGTGCACATAGTATCGACTACGCTCTTCATCGTACTCCCAGTACAGCTCTATGCCGTCACCTGAGTAGTCCACCATAATACCTGCATCTGGTGTGGTGTAGAATCTGTGAGCCACGGAGGACTCGGCAATCCCATTCCCGGGTAGCAAAACTATCTAATCCTTGGGTGTGGAACAAGGCTGAAGAAGGATAAAAGGTTGCAGCTGCACTAGCACTTGCTTACATGATGAGAGCGAGAAGAGAAGTGCCACGAGCGTCAAAGTGATCACAAAGTGATCCTATCTAAGCACGTCAATCATAACCCCACTGTGTTCACTTCCCGAACCCCTTTTCGGAAAATGGTCGTCACAGTTACTCACGCTGGTAGAGTGTTCTGAACATGGTGTCAAGTTTTCTACAACCGGATATTAACAAATTCCCATCTGCCAAATAACCGCAGGCACGGCTTTCGAAAGTTCAAAACCCTGCAGGGGTGTCCCAACTTAGCCCATTACAAGCTCACGATCTGCGGAGTCGCAACTCCAAGGTGGGAAGGCCCGAGTATTCTCGGAATCCCGTGCTCAAGATATACCGACATAGGTAAAACTAATCCAGCAAGACCTCCCGGCGTGCCACACCCTGACAGTAGCTGCGTGTATCTAGTCTCAGGCCAAGACCGGATGAGCTATGGTTACAGCATCCAGATACCCCGAGTTGCCAAGGGGCGGTGCCGCAAGCTGCTCTAGGTTGGACCAACACTCATGTGGAGCACTGGCCCAGGGGTTGATTAAGAAAAGGGGATAGCTAGTCCCTATGCAAGTTTTAGTTATTAGGCAAATGGAGTACCAATGCGGGGCCTTGCTGGAAAAGGTTTAGCGTTAAGCGGGTTATCGAGGGGGTCCCATAACCCCAACCGTGTTAGGAACACATAATCAGGGAACATAACACCGGTTTATACGGTTCCTAGGGTGGCATGAGTGGAACAAATCACCAAGCAAGAGGCTTAGCCTTCCACCCATTACCAATATATAGATGATTTAGTTTAAGAGTTTATATAGTGTGATATCCCAACAATAGCTTCAACATGAAGCAAGAATCTTCAAATCTTCTCCTGCAACTAACAATGCTATAAGAGGGGCTGAGCGAAGCCTACGTAGCCAAGCAAAGGTTTTGCTAGGTTGGGTGGTTAGACAGATTCATGGTTACAATAGGAGGCTGACAAACAAACATGGGCATCGAGGCAATAAGCTAAAGAGCAAGACTTCTAGCAATAGGCAAAGATAGTAATGATATATGGGTCAGGTCATCTTGCCTGTCGAGTCGTCGTTGGGATCGTAAGACGGCTCCTCGTATGTTGGAAATATGCACTAGAGGCAATAATAAAAGTATTATTAATATATTTCCTTGTTCATGATAATTGTCTGTTATTCATGCTTGAATTGTATTGTACGGAAACAGCGATACATGTGTGAATATATAGACCACAATGAGTCCCTAGTAAACCTCTAGTTACTAGCTCGTTGATCAACAGATGGTCACGGTTTCCTGACCATGGGCATAGGATGTCAGTGATAACGGGATCACATCATTAGGAGAATGATGTGATGGACAAGACCCAATCCTGAGCCTAGCACGAGATCGTTTAGTTCGTAATGCATAAGCTTTTCGGTGTCAAGTATTTATTCCTTAGACCATGAGGTTGTGCAACTCCCGGATACCGTAGGAATACTTTGGGTGTGCCAAACGTAACAACGTAACTGGGTGGCTATAAAGGTACGCAACGGGTATCTTTGAAAGTGTCTGTTGAGTTGGTACGAACCGAGACTGGGATGTTGTCACTCCGTATGACGGAGAGGTACCTCTGGGCCCTCTCGATAAGACATCATCATAATGAGCTCAAGGTGACTAAGGAGTTAGTCATGGGATGATGGATTACGGAATGAGTAAAGAGACTTGCCATGACGAGATTGAACAAGGTATCGGGCATACCGATGATCGAATCTCGGGCAAGTACCGTACCGATAGACAAAGGGAATAACATACTGGATTGAGTGAATCCTTGACACAGTGGTTCATCCGATGATATCATCGAGGAACACGTGGGAACCAACATGGGTATCCAGATCCCGCTGTTGGTTATTGACCGGAAAGTCGTCTCGGTCATGTCTGTGTGTCTCCCGAACCCGTAGGGTCTACACACTTAAGGTTCGGTGACGCTAGGGTTGTAGAGATACATGCACATGGAAACCCGAATGTTGTTCAGAGTCCTAGATGAGATCCCGGACGTCACGAGGAGTTCCGGAATGGTCCGTAGGTAAAGAATGATATATAGGAAGTCCAGTTTCGGCCATCGGGTGAACTCTGGGGGTCACCGGGAGTGTCCCGGGACCACCGGAGGGGTCCCAGGGGTCCACCGGGTGGAGCCACCCATCCCGGTGGGTCCCATAGGCCGCAAGGGGAAGGGGGCCAGCCCCTGGTGGGCTGGCGCACCCATATGGGCCCCCCTCCATGCGCCTAGGGTTGAAACCCTAGGGGGAGGGGGCGCCCCCTATGCCTTGGGGGGCAAGTCTACCCCCCTGGCCGCCGCCCCCCTGGAGATCTGATCTCCCAGGGCCGGCGCCCCCCCTGGCCCCTATATATAGTGGGGGGGAGATGGCAGCCGCACCCCAAGCCTCTGGCGCCTCTCCCCCCTCCCGTCACACTTCCTACTCCTCACGCAGGGCGCCGGCGAAGCCCTGCAGGATTTCCTGTTGCATCCACCACCACGCCGTCGTGCTGCTGGATCTCCATCAACCTCTCCTACCCCCTTGCTGGATCAAGAAGGAGGAGACGTCGTTGTATCGTACTTGTGTTGAATGCGGAGGTGTCGTCCATTCAGTGCTGGGATCATCGGTGACGAAGAACGCGAAGAGTACGACTACTTCATCCACGTTCCTTCGAACGCTTCCGCTCGCGATCTACAAATGGTATGTAGATGCACTCCATTATGCTTGTTGCTAGATGACTCCTTAGATTGATCGTGGTGAAGCGTAGGAAATTTTTTGAATTCTGCTACGTTACCCAACAGTGGCATCTGAGCTAGGTTTTTGCGTAGCATCTTGCACGAGTAGAACACAAACAAGTTGTGGGCGTTGAGTTTGCTCAATTGCCGTTACTAGTCCAATCTAGATTCAGAGGCATCGTGGGATGAAGCGGCCCGGACCGACCTTACATGTACGCTTACGTGAGACTAGTTCCACCGACAGACATGCACTAGTTGCATAAGGTAGCTGGCGGGTGTCTGTCTCTCCCACTTTGGTCGGATCGGATTCGATGAACAGGGTCCTTATGAAGGGTAAATAGAAATTGACAAATCACGTTGTGGTTTTGGCGTAGGTAAGAAACGTTCTTGCTAGAAAACCTATAGAAGCCACGTAAAACAAGCAACAACAATTAGAGGTCGTCTAACTTGTTCTTGCAGCATGTGCTATGTGATGTGGTATGGCCAAGAAGATGTGATGAATGATATATGTGATGTATGAGATTGATCATGTTCTTGTAATAGGGAATCACGACTTGCATGTCGATGATAATGACAACCGGCAGGAGCCATAGGAGTTGTCTTAATTATTGTATGACCTGCGTGTCACTGAATAACGCCATGTAATTACTTTACTTTATTGCTAAACGTTAGCCATAGTAGTAGAAGTAATAGTTGGCATGACAACTTCATGAAGACACGATGATGGAGATCATGATGATGGAGATCATGGTGTCGAGCCGGTGACAAAGATGATCATGGTGCCCCGAAGATGGAGATCGAAGGAGCAAGATGATATTGGCCATATCACGTCACTTTAATTGATTGCATGTGATGTTTATCATGTTTTTGCATCTTGTTTACTTAGAACGACGGTAGTAAATAAGATGATCTCTCACTTAAATTTCAAGAATTGTGTTCCCCCTAACTGTGCACCGTTGCTAAGGATCGTTGTTCTGAAGCACCACGTGATGATCGGGTGTGATAGGCTCTAACGTTCGCATACAACGGGTGTAAGCCAGATTTACACACGCAGTACACTTAGGGTTTACTTGACGAGCCTAGCATGTACAGACATGGCCTCATAACACGGAAGACCGAAAGGTCGAACATGAGTCGTATAGAAGATACGATCAACATGAAGATGTTCACCGTTGATGACTAGTCCGTCTCACGTGATGATCGGACACGGGCTAGTCGATTCGGATCATGGATTACTTAGATGACTAGAGAGATGTCAATCTGAGTGGGAGTTCATTAAAAAATTGATTAAGATGAACTTAATTATCATGAACTTAGTCTAAATACTTTACAATATGTCTTGTAGATCAAATGGCCCACGCTCATGTCACCCTCAACTTCAACGCGTTCCTAGAGAAATCCAAGCTGAAAGACGATGGTAGCAACTATACGGACTGGGTCCGTAACCTGAGGATCATCCTCATAGCTGCCAAGAAAACTTATGTCCTAGAAGCACCGCTAGGTGACGCTCCCGCCCCGGCAAACCAAGATGCTATGAACACTTGGCAGTCGCGTTGTGATGATTACTCCCTGGTTCAGTGCGGCATGCTCTACAGCTTAGAATCGGGGCTCCAAAAGCGTTTTGATCACCACGGGGCATATGAGATGTTCCAAGAGCTGAAAATGGTTTTCCAGGCTCATGCCCGAGTTGAGAGATATGATGTCTCCAACGCATTCTACAGTTGTAAGATGGAGGAAAACAGTTCTGTTAGTGAGCACATCCTCAAGATTTCTGGGTTGCACAACCGCTTGTCTCAGTTGGGAATGAATCTCCCGAACGAAGCGGTCGTTGACAGAATCCTCCAGTCGCTCCCACCTAGCTACAAGAGCTTCGTGTTGAACTTCAATATGCAGGGGATGGAGAAGTCCATTCCCGAGGTGTATTCAATGCTGAAATCAGCGGAGGTGGAGATCAAGAAAGAGCATCAAGTGTTGATGGTCAATAAAACCACTAAGTTCAAGAAGGGCAAGGGTAAGAAGAACTTCAAGAAGGACGGCAAGGGAGTTGTCACGCCCGGTAAGCCAGTTGCCGGGAAGAAGCCAAAGTATGGACCCAAGCCTGAGACAGTGTGCTTTTATTGCAAGGGAACGGGTCACTGGAAGCGGAACTGCCCCAAATACTTAGCGGACAAGAAGGCCAGCAACGTCAAAGGTATATGTGATATACATGTTATTGATGTGTACCTTACCAGCGCTCGTAGTAGCTCCTGGGTATTTGATACCGGTGCAGTTGCTCATATTTGTAACTCTAAGCAGGAGTTGCGGAATAAGCGGAAACTGGCGAAGGACGAGGTGACGATGCGCGTCGGGAATGGTTCCAAGGTCGATGTGATCGCCGTCGGCACGCTGCCTCTACATCTACCCTCGGGATTAGTTTTAAACCTTAATAATTGTTATTTAGTACCAGCTTTGAGCATGAACATTGTATCTGGATCTCGTTTGATGCGAGATGGCTACTCATTTAAATCCGAGAATAATGGTTGTTCTATTTATTTGAGAGATATGTTTTATAGTCATGCCCCGCTGGTCAATGGTTTATTTTTGATGAATCTCGATCGTGATGATACACATATTCATAGTGTGAATGCCAAAAGATGTAAAGTTGACAATGATAGTCCCACATACTTGTGGCATTGCCGCCTTGGTCATATTGGTGTCAAACGTATGAAGAAGCTTCATACAGATGGACTTCTGGAGTCTCTTGATTATGAATCATTTGACACATGCGAACCATGCCTCTTAGGCAAGATGACCAAGACTCCGTTCTCCGGAACAATGGAGCGAGCAACCAACTTATTGGAAATCATACATACCGATGTGTGCGGTCCAATGAGTGTTGAGGCTCGCAGAGGCTATCGTTATGTTCTCACCCTCACAGATGACTTGAGTAGATATGGGTATATCTACTTGATGAAACACAAGTCTGAGACCTTTGAAAAGTTCAAGGAATTTCAGAATGAGGTTGAAAATCAACATGACAGAAAAATAAAATTCTTGCGATCGGATCGTGGGGGTGAATATTTAAGTCATGAATTTGGCACGCACCTTAGGAACTGTGGAATTGTTTCACAATTGACACCGCCCGGAACACCTCAGCGTAATGGTGTGTCCGAACGTCGAAATTGTACTCTGTTGGACATCGTGCGATCTATGATGTCTCTCACCGACTTACCGCTATCTTTTTGGGGTTATGCTTTAGAGACTGCCGCATTCACTTTAAATAGGGTTCCGTCGAAATCCGTTGAGACGACACCATATGAACTTTGGTTTGGCAAGAAACCTAAGTTGTCGTTTCTGAAAGTTTGGGGTTGCGATGCTTATGTCAAGAAACTTCAACCTGAGAAGCTTGAACCCAAATCGGAAAAAATGCGTCTTCATAGGATACCCAAAGGAAACAATTGGGTACACCTTCTACCACAGATCCAAAGGCAAAGTCTTTGTTGCCAAGAATGGATCCTTTCTGGAGAAGTGTTTCTCTCGAAAGAAGTGAGTGGGAGGAAAGTAGAACTTGATGAGGTGACAGTCACCCCTCCCGAACCGGAAAGTAGCGCAGCGCAGGAAATTGTTCCTGAGGTGCCTGCACCGACAAGGGAGGAAGTCAATGATGATGATCATGAAGATACAGATCAAGTTACTACTGAACTTCGAAGGTCCACAAGGACACGTTCCGCACCAGAGTGGTACGGCAACCCTGTCATGGGAATCATGTTGTTAGACAACGGTGAACCTTCGAACTATGAAGAAGCGATGGCGGGCCCAGATTCCAATAAATGGCTTGGAGCCATGAAATCTGAGATAGAATCCATGTATGAAAACAAAGTATGGACTTTGGTGGACTTGCCTGATGATAGGCACGCCATAGAAAATAAATGGATATTTAAGAAGAAGACAGACGCGGATGGTAATGTGACCATCTATAAGGCTCGGCTTGTCGCTAAGGGTTATCGACAAGTTCAAGGGATTGACTACGACGAGACTTTCTCTCCCGTAGCGATGCTAAAGTCCGTCCGAATCATGTTAGCAATTGCTGCATTCTATGATTATGAGATATGGCAAATGGACTTCAAAACGGCATTCCTTAATGGCTTTCTTAAGGAAGAGTTGTATATGAGGCAGCCAGAAGATTTTGTCGATCCAGAGAATGCTAACAAGGTATGCAAGCTCCAGCGCTCGATCTACGGGCTGGTGCAAGCATCTCGGAGTTGGAATATTCGCTTTAATGATGTGATCAAAGCGTTTGGCTTTATACAGACTTGGGGAGAAGCCTGTATCTACAAGAAAGTGAGTGGGAGCTCTATAGCATTTCTCATATTATATGTGGATGACATATTGCTGATGGGAAATGATATAGAATTCTTGGAAAGTATAAAGTCCTACTTGAATAAGAGTTTTTCAATGAAGGACCTTGGAGAAGCTGCTTACATATTAGGCATCAAAATCTATAGAGATAGATCAAGACGCCTCATTGGTCTTTCACAAAGCACATACCTTGACAAGATATTGAAGAAGTTCAATATGGATCAGTCCAAGAAGGGGTTCTTGCCTGTTTTGCAAGGTATGAGATTGAGCAAGGCTCAGTCCCCGACCACGGCAGAAGATAGAGAAAAGATGAGTGTCATTCCCTATGCCTCGGCCATAGGTTCTATCATGTATGCCATGCTGTGTACCAGACCTGATGTGAACCTTGCCATAAGTTTGGTAGGGAGGTACCAAAGTGATCCTGGTATGGAACACTGGACAGCGGTCAAGAACATCCTGAAGTACCTGAAAAGGACTAAGGATATGTTTCTCGTTTATGGAGGTGACGAAGAGCTCGTCGTAAAGGGTTACGTCGATGCTAGCTTCGACACAGATCTGGATGACTCAAAGTCACAAACTGGATACGTGTATATTTTGAATGATGGAGCAGTCAGCTGGTGCAGTTGTAAGCAGAGCGTCGTGGTGCATTCTACATGTGAAACGGAGTACATAGCTGCTTGTGAAGCAGCGCAAGAATGAGTCAGGATGAAGGAGTTCATCACCGACCTAGGAGTCATTCCAAGTACGTCAAGCCCGATGACTCTCTTTTGTGACAACACTGGAGCTATTGCCATTACCAAGGAGCCCAGGTTTCACAAGAAGACCAAGAACATCAAGCGCCGTTTCAACTCCATCCGGAATTATGTTCAAGATGGAGACATAGATATTTGTAAAGTGCATACGGATCTTAATGTTGCAGACCCGTTGACTAAACCTCTTCCACGGGCAAAACATGATCAACACCAGAACTCTATTGGTTTTCGATTCATCACAATGTAACTAGATTGTTGACTCTAGTGCAAGTCAAAGACTGTTGGAAATATGCACTAGAGGCAATAATAAAAGTATTATTAATATATTTCCATGTTCATGATAATTGTCTGTTATTCATGCTTGAATTGTATTGTATGGAAACAGCGATACATGTGTGAATATATAGACCACAATGAGTCCCTGGTAAACCTCTAGTTACTAGCTCGTTGATCAACAGATGGTCACGGTTTCCTGACCATGGACATAGGATGTCGGTGATAACGGGATCACATCATTAGGAGAATGATGTGATGGACAAGACCCAATCCTGAGCCTAGCACGACATCGTTTAGTTCGTAATGCATAAGCTTTTCGGTGTCAAGTATTTATTCCTTAGACCATGAGGTTGTGCAACTCCCGGATATCGTAGGAATACTTTGGGTGTGCCAAACGTCACAACGTAACTGGGTGTCTATAAAGGTACGCAACGGGTATCTCCGAAAGTGTCTGTTGAGTTGGTACGAACCGAGACTGAGATGTTGTCACTCCGTATGACGGAGAGGTACCTCTGGGCCCTCTTGGTAAGACATCATCATAATGAGCTCAAGGTGACTAAGGAGTTAGTCACGGGATGATGGATTACGGAACGAGTAAAGAGACTTGCCATGACAAGATTGAACAAGGTATCGGGCATACCGACGATCGAATCTCGGGCAAGTACCGTACCGATAGACAAAGGGAATAACATACGGGATTGAGTGAATCCTTGACACAGTGGTTCATCCGATGATATCATCAAGGAACACGTGGGAACCAACATGGGTATCCAAATCCCGTTGTTGGTTATTGACCGGAGAGTCGTCTCGGTCATGTCTGCGTGTCTCCTGAACCCGTAGGGTCTAAACACTTAAGGTTCGGTAACGCTAGGGTTGTAGAGATACATGCACATGGAAACCTGAATGTTGTTCGGAGTCCCGGATGAGATCCCGAACGTCACGAGGAGTTCCAGAATGGTCCGGAGGTAAAGAATGATATATAGGAAGTCCAGTTTCGGCCATCGGGTGAACTCCGGGGGTCACCGGGAGTGTCCCGGGACCACCGGAGGGGTCCCGGGGGTCCACCGGGTGGGGCCAACCATCCCGGTGGGTCCCCTAGGCCGCAAGGGGAAGGGGGCAGCCCCTGGTGGGCTGGCGCACCCATATGGGCTCCCCTCCATGCGCCTAGGGTTGAAACCCTAGGGGGAGGGGGCGTCCCCTATGCCTTGGGAGGCAAGTCTACCCCCCTGGCCGCCGCCCCCCTGGAGATCTGATCTCCCAGGGACGGCGCCCCCCCTGGCCCCTATATATAGTGGGGGGGAGAGGGCAGCCGCACCCCAAGCCTCTGGCGCCTCTCCCCCCTCCCGTCACACTTCCTACTCCTCATGCAGGGCGTCGGCGAAGCCCTGCAGGATTTCCTGTTGCATCCACCACCACGTCGTCGTGCTGCTGGATCTCCATCAACTTCTCCTACCCCCTTGCTGGATCAAGAAGGAGGAGACGTTGTTGTACCATACGTGTGTTGAACGCGGAGGTGCCGTCCGTTCGGCGCTGGGATCATCGGTGACGAAGAACGCGAAGAGTACGACTACTTCATCCACGTTCCTTCGAACGCTTCTGCTCGCGATCTACAAAGGGTATGTAGATGCACTCCATTATGCTCGTTGCTAGATGACTCCTTAGATTGATCTTGGTGAAGCGAAGGAAATTTTTTGAATTCTGCTATGTTACCCAACATCGTACTCAACCTCGGTAGTAACCTCGTTCTCGTGCTCGGTCTCGGCTTCCGGCTCTACTCGACACAAGAACACAACGAGGCACGAAATCAAAACAAGGTGCAATGCACATTCAACATGATGCACGTATGATGCATGACAAGTCTATATAGGATGCAAAACATGGCAAGGTAGGAAGCACAGAGAAACAACACAAGAACATGACAATATGCTCAAGCAAGTATGATGCAAGACAAGTCTATATATGATGCAATACATGGCAAGGCAGGAAGCACTCAAAAACAACACAAGTCAACAAGTTTAAATGAGGCCGAAAACTACATAAGCAAATCCGGTAAGTCCTCATATGCATATGTTGAAAATGGTCCAGATCTAAACAAACCTTAAGTTAAGGTTGTTAAACAGCAAGTTAACATGCACCATGATGATCTACACGAAATTCTAATCAAGTTTCATATAAAGTTTGTTTAAAACGGAGCTACGGTCTAGAAGATATGAGCAAAACAAGACAAACATGGCAACGATGCAAGATGCACCCAAACATCAAGCAAACTTACTCCAAACATGTAAACAAGATGATATTATGATTCTACATGCAAAATCACACAAGTTTCATATAGGGCATGCTCAAAACGGAGCAACGGTTCAACACATACACTCGAAACAAGAAACAATGTAAAGCTGCAATTAACAGCCACATAGCAACTTTGGAGCAAGAAATAAATACTCTACAGCACTCAAACATGGTGACAAGAAGCATGGACATGCAGTAGACATATCCTACAGCAAACAACTCCATTGGATCAACTCCATAGGAGGCATGGATCAATAGCAACAAGCTACAACATTTTGATCATGACATTAAAAACCTAACAGTAATATTTTATAGACACTTGGGAGCAAGAAATAAATAAGCTACAGTAAGCCAAATGAACAACTGAGGCATGGATGGATAGAAAACAACATGTACAACAAGGAATGATCAAAGGCCACCCCAAAACTAACATGGATTTGCCTAGGACAGCAAGCAAACATAGCATCAGGATAAGACAGATTCCAGACTTAGTAGAAATTTCACTAAGTATAAAACAGTTAAGTTGGCATGGCATGTTTGCAAGCATGTTTAAGTCACCTCAAGGCATATCATGGCAAAGGGTGTGCACCACAGCAAAGACCACATGATGGAGATTCTCAAACATATTAACATGTGACAAGGAGACAAACACACCGATAGCAACGAGCTCTTCAAATCGGCATCTCATAATATGTTAAAAAACTTAACAGACACATACACTTTTGCAACAGAGATAAACATGGCAATATGAAACCTAACATGAATGCTACAGCAACCAACATGTAGAGCATCTCATGATGAACATTTTGACATCTCATTTGCTTCATTTGGATAAACATGCACCAAGTTATCACATCTCAAACATGGCATGAAAATAACAAGTAGCAGCAGTTTATATCAAGTAGCACTCTTGTCACGAAGATTTAGACCTCTAGATGAACCCAAACGTGCATGACACAATGGAACAAAACATAGTACACATCACCACGGTCATTTTGACATATCATATGCACAAATCGGACTAGCACACTAAAAGATACAGCCCTATGAAGTATGCAACAAAATATCAAAACCCACATGACTTAGAGAAAAAAAACAGGGGGTCAACCTGCGGATCGGGTCACGGGCGGATCGGGTGCGGGCGCGGGACCCGGACCCGTTAGGGTTTCGGCCCGCGGCGGCTGGATCGGCTCGACGGGATCTGGCGACGGGGCGGCGGCCCTCGCTCCGGCGAGGAGCTCGCGATCTCCGGCGGGGAGGGCGGCTCCGGCCGGCCGGCGGGAAGGCACGGTGCGGCGGCGGTGCTTGAGCCCCGGCGGCGCGGAGTCTTGAGGCGGCGGCGGCGGCGCGGAGGTAGGCGGCGGGGCGGCGACCTCCAGGCGGCGGGGATCTTCGGCGAGGCTCACCCGGCGGGAGGAGGCGGCGGCTCGGCCACCGGAGGCGGCGGGGACGGAGCGTTGCGGCGCGGGGGGGTGCGGCCCAGATCGGCCAGGGGGCGGGCCGGATCTGGGCCCGGAGCGGCGGCGGCGATCCGGCTGACGTGGCGCTCACGGATTGGATGAGGGGGCGGCGCGGACTGTCCGGCCCGGGTCGGACACGTCCGCCCAGCGCGGATTCTGAGGCGGGCCTGGAGGAGGAAGAAGACTAGGGTTTGGACGAAAAAAATGGACATGGGGGCTAATTTATAGGCACAAGGAGCTAGGAGACTCAAAATGGGGAGCGGTTTTCGGCCACGCAATCACAATTCGACGACCGAGATGATGGGAAGGTTTGTGCTGGGTTACTGGCTGGTGTGGGGGGGGTCTTGGGCCTTAAAGAAGAGGTTCTTTTAGCCCACTTGGTTAACCGTTGGAGTACCAAACGAACTCCAAACGCGACGAAACTTGACAGGCGGCCTACACGTACCAAAACAACATCGCACGACAAGTCTCGCGTCATTCCGAGAACGTTACACGGCCACACACGAAAGAAGGACTCGGGGATGCCACGGGCACGTGAGAGAGCGTCAGAACTCGAAACGGACAACGGGAAGAGACGAGTGGGACCGGATGCAAGTGACAACACAAATGCAATGCAATGCACATGACAACATGACATGAATGAAATGCACACACGCACACGACAAAACGAAGACCCCGAAATGAAAGAAGAGCCCGGAAAGGAATTGATGAAGCCAAAGTTTATATATTGCCATATTGGGAAAGTGTTACATCTGGGTCATTACAAACTCTCTTCTACTAAGAAAAGATCTCGTCCCGAGATCTAGGACTGGAAGAAGGAAGGATACTCGGAACGAAGGTGATCTTCTCGTTCCCACGTAGCTTCTCGGTCAGTATGGTGTGACCACTTAACTTTCAAGAACTTGATTGACTTGTTGCGGGTCTTGCGCTCGGTTTCTTCAAGAATAGCGACGGGGTGCTCATGGTAAGACAAGTCTTGTTGAAGACCAATCTCCTCGAACGGAATGGTGCGTTCAGGTGTCTTGAAGCACTTGCGGAGTTGAGACACGTGAAACACATCATGAACATTTGCAAAGTTGGAAGGGAGCTCAAGTTGATAGGCTAGATCGCCTCTTATGCCAAGGATCTTGAAAGGGCCCACGTATCTAGGAGCAAACTTGCCTTTGATACCGAATCTTTGGGTTCCTTTCATAGGAGAAACACGGAGATAGACATGATCCCCAATGTTGAAGGCCAAATCACGATTCTTGCCGTCATAGTAGCTCTTCTGACGCGACTGAGCGGCCTTGAGATTCTCACGTATGACTTTGCACATCTCTTCGGCTTCTGAGATCAAGTCATTGCCAAGAAGTTGACGTTCACCAGTCTCGGACCAGTTGAGAGGAGTACGGCACTTTCTGCCATAGAGGATTTCAAACGGAGCCTTGCCGGCACTTGCTTGGAAACTGTTGTTGTAAGAGAACTCGTCAAACGGAAGGCAATCTTCCCACTTCATGCCAAAAGAGATGACACAAGCTCTGAGCATGTCTTCGAGGATCTGGTTCACTCTTTCGACTTGACCACTAGTCTGAGGGTGAAACGCGGTGCTGAAATGGATCTTAGTGCCCATGGCAGACTGAAAGGAGTCCCAGAACTTGGATGTGAACAAACTTCCACGGTCTGAGGAGATAACTTGAGGAATGCCATGTAACGACACAATTCTGGAAGTGTACAACTCTGCGAGCTGAGCTGCATTGATGGATTCTTTGACTAGAAGGAAGTGAGCTACTTTGGTTAGTTTGTCAATGACAACAAATATAGAATCATTCCCCTTCTTGGACTTGGGAAACCCAGTGACGAAATCCATTTCAATGTGGTCGAATTTCCACTCGGGAATAGGAAGAGGTTGGAGGAGACCGGCTGGACGTTGATGCTCTGCCTTCACTCTTCTGCAGACATCACATTCATTCACGAATTGGGCAATCTCCCTTTTTATGCGAGTCCACCAGTAAGATTGCTTGAGGTCTTGGTACATCTTGGAACTTCCAGGATGAATCGAGAGGAGGGAGTCATGTGCTTCGTTCATTATGAGCTTCCTGAGATCACCCATGGGAACCACAAGTCTATATTCAAAGAACAAGGTGTCCTTCTCATCAACGCGATAGCACTTGTATTTGGGAGTACCCTTTGCAATACCATGTTTTACTTTCTGCACCATAGCATCACTGAGCTGGGCCTCACGGATCTGATCTTCCAAGGTAGGAGCAACTTGAAGATTTGCAAGAAAGCCTTGCGGAACCACTTGGAGGTTGAGCTTCCTGAATGCTTCACAAAGCTCAGGATTAAACGGCTTGATAAGGAGACTGTTGCAATATGCCTTTCTGCTCAAGGCATCTGCAATGACATTGGCCTTGCCAGGTGTGTATTTGATGCTTGGATCATACTCTTGGATCATTTCAACCCAACGAGTCTGGCGAAGGTTCAGGTTCGACTGTGTGACGATGTACTTCAAGCTCTTGTGATCGGTGAAGATGTCAACTTTTCTTCCCAACAGAAGGTGTCTCCATGTGATCAAAGCGTGTACCACAGCTGCTAGCTCGAGATCATGTGTGGGGTAGTTCTTCTCACTTGGCTTCAATTGATGAGAGGTGTATGCCACAATTTTCTTGTCCTGCATTAGAACACCACCAAGTCCTTGAAGAGAAGCATCACAGAATACTTCGTAGGGCTTGGACTCATCTGGAGGAGTAAGAACTCGAGCAGAGATGAGCTTTTCTTTAAGAGTTATGAATTCCACATCACAATCCGGAGACCAGTTGTACTTGACATTCTTCTGTAGCAAGTTGGAGAGAGGCTTGGCAATCTTGGAGAAGTTCTCAACGAACCTTCTGCAATAGCTAGCGAGACCAAGGAAGCTTCGGGGTTGCTTGACGTTCTGAGGTGGTTCCCAGTTGACAATCGCTTCAACTTTCTCGGGGTTGACAGCAATACCGTCAGCAGAGATGATATGGCCCAGATATAAGACCTTATCGAGCCAGAATTCACACTTGGAGAACTTGGCATAGAACTTGTGTTCACGGAGTCTGTCGAGAACCAGACGGAGGTGCTTTTCATGATCCTTTTCATTCTTGGAGAATACCAAGATGTCATCCAGATAGACGAGCACAAATTCGTTGGTGTAGGGGTTGAATATGTAGTGCATCATTCTCGAGAAGGTGGGTGGAGCATTAGCGAGGCCAAAAGACATGAATGTGTATTCATAGGAGACGTAGCTTGTTCTGAATGCAGTCTTGTGAATATCTTCTTCACGGATACGGATCTGGTGATAACCCATCCGGAGATCGAGCTTTGAGAACACTTTTGCTCCTTTGAGCTGCTCGAACAATTCATTTATGTTGGGGAGCGGATACTTGTTCTTTATTGTCTTCTTGTTCAATGGTCGGTAATCAACGCAAAGGCGCTTCGTGCCATCCTTCTTCTTGACAAATAAGACACCACAGCCCCAAGGAGAAGTGCTAGGCCTGATTAGGCCCATACGCTCTTGCTCATCGAGTTGTTTCTTCAACTCCTTCAACTCTTCAGGGGAAATCTTGTACGGACGCCGGCATGCTGGCTCAGTACCGGGCTCGAGTTCAATGACGAATTCAACTTGACGATGCGGAGGCATGCCTGGAAGCTCTTCAGGGAAAACATTTTCATATTCATTGACCACCGGAATTTGAGAGATGGCATTAATCTCGCCCTTGTCATTGAGAGAGAATAGCCTGATTGTGTTATCTCGAGAGGCGAAGATAATCATGTCTTCATCAGGATGAGTAATCTTGACTTCCTTATTTGCACAATCAATGTGAGCATCATGCTGGGAAAGCCAATCCATCCCAAGAATAAGATCAATGTTGGAGTTGCCGAGAGCAATAGGAGAAGCCAGAAATTTATAATTTCCCATCTTGATAGAAACGTTAGGAGCTACAATATGAGAGCTCATCCTCGTACCCGGAGAAACCACACGAAAAGGATCTTGCAAAATTTCTGTAGGCAACTCATGCTTGGACAAGAAAGGTTTTGAGATGAAGCAATGTGATGCACCTGAATCGAATAAAACTTTTGCAGGAGCAGAGTTAACTAAGAGGTTACCCAATATCACATCAGAAGAATTCTCCGCTTGAGCTGCATTCATCAGATTCACTCTTGCTGCCTTGGGGTTGTGCTTGACAATAGCAGTACTGACAGGTGGAGGAGGCGGAAGGCGCCTTGGGTTGGGGCACTTGTTAGCATAATGACCCTTCTGGCCACACTTGTTGCACACCACTTTTGAGAGAGGACGGTGTTAAGGAGCACTTGACTTCGAAGCTTGAAAGTGGTTCTTTGACTGATTGCTTGGGTTGGGTGGGTGGGAGAAACCACGGCCACCAGAATGCATGTTGTTGTTGGGAGGTCGGATCACTGGAGGAGGTGGAAGCCAAAACTTCTGTTGCTTTGCGACCACTTGGGAAGAAGAGGAGGAGTAAACAATGTCTCTGATCCTCTTTTTGGAAGCTTCCATCTTGAGCTGGGCTGCCTCTTGCTTAAGTGCCATGTTATAGAATTGATCAAACTCATCAGGCTCGAACAAGGTGAGAGCTAGTTGGAGTTCATCCTTCAAACCACCACGGAACTGATAGATCTTGCTCTTGGCATCTGGGATGTCTTTCTTGTCATGGCGGGCAAGGTTCTGGAAGTTGACATTATATTGGTAGACATTCATTGAGCCTTGCTTCAGGTTGCGGAATTGCTCACGCATACCCTCGATGACACTTGTTGGAATGTGGTGAGAGCGAAAGTCCTTGCAGAAGTCAGTCCACGAGATTTCACGCCCTTCTCTGGAATCTTTGTACTGCTGCCACCAATCAGTGGCTTGGTCCTTGAGTTGGAAGGCGGCAAACTTCACATAGTCCTCGGGTCTCACGTTACTGCACTCGAAATGCTTCTTGATATCTGTTATCCAGTCTTCAGCATCTAGAGGGTCCACACAGTAACTGAATGCCTTTGGTTAGTTTGCCAGGAACTGGTTGAGTGTAGCAAAGTGAGGTTGGTTGAACAAATTGCCTTGGCCTTGGTTCCCATGAGCACCCTGATTTCTTTGTTTGCTTGAATGTTCTGCATCATTTGCATAAGCATCTGGGTGTTCTGGTTCGTTGCTTGCATAATTTCTCTCCAGGCCTCAGACGGAGGAGGAGGGGAAGGAGGACGATCAGGAACTTCTTCACCCTCTGGGTTAGTGTTGGGAACCCTTTTAGGAGCCATCCTGAATGAGATGACAACTATTAGCCATTGATTGAAAGAATATATAAGCTGAATCAACGGCTAGAAATTGCAACATGGTCTTCACAAGAACATTCAAACAAGATGAACGAATGTAATCCACAGCTTAATAGTAACAACAATCTTCACGAGAAGCCACTTGGGAGAACAAAAGGTAAATAAAAACAACAAGGAGCATATAGAACAAATACAAGATAGAAGCTTCGTTCGACATATTCGTGTTGAAAGCTTATGGAACATGCTACAAAAGGGTTTTGCAATCCCCGGATTAGCATAGCCAAGGACCCTTTAAGATGCAACTCCCAATCGGAACAACGCCCATAAAACTACTTCACTCAATGTAGAACCCCAAACTCCATATCATGCATTCGTTGGAAGAATGCCTACGAACTACTAGATGAACCCACCTATTAATTTCCGAAAGTTTCCAGTTATGCAATCAGGTGTTGGGGATACAGGGGAAGCATCGCGCACTCAACTCTAATCCTACATCCAGCTGTATCCATCCTTCAACACATAACCAGTTATTTCCGGAAACCGTTTACCTCGGACCTTTGAAACGCATCTACTATACAAGCTATGGCAATACTCCCGAACTACCTCCCTAGTATTGGGTGATGTCGGGGTTATCTTGCCACTAACCGCATAGGAGAGTTTTCGATGTCGGCCGTCTTAAGTATTCCAGAATTGCTGCGATATATTTGTGACGACAACACCTCGGAGCTCAACTCCCCGGGACACTGCCACAACCCCTAAATGACAGGAGGCATCGAGAACAATGTTCTCATCACAAAGACATCGGAACAATCCAAACAATACCTGCGTGATCCTAAAAAATAATTTGGTGAATTTTGAGAGTAGAAGAGACAAGAGTAATCGTCAGGAGTCCTCACTAGAGTGAAAAGAGATGAGGAGCAAAATAAATCCTACTCTCCGATATATATATATATATATATATATATATATATATATATATATATATATATATATATATATATATATATATATATATATATATATATATAGGACTCAAAACATTTTAAGTGTGTGCCTAGACTCAACCGTCAACGATTCGATCAATCAGTGGGGGCTTCTAGGTCGGAGAAGGCTCTGAATACCAACTTGTAATGCCCAGGATGGGATTATACCTCCTACGTGTCGAGGCACGACTTAAAGGTATAAGCCCATTCTAGAATGATCTCAAGTTTGGTATCTTTGCATGACTCATGTAAAAATAGGGATGAACTTGCAAAAGGATAGTTGGCTTACACTCGCCACGTCACACAATTCATTACATAAGCAAATCATCATCCAAATAACATCACAACCCGACTACGGGCGAAGATCCAAATGAAAGATATCAAATACATAAAGCCACAGGTCCGAATCGCCCCTAGTACAAACCACTACTGATCATCGGGATAGTGCACATAGTACCGACTACGCTCTTCATCGTACTCCCAGTACAGCTCTGTGCCGTCACCTGAGTAGTCCACCATAGTACCTACATCCAGTGTGGTGTAGAATCTATGAGCCACAAAGGACTCAGCAATCCCATTCCCGGGTAGCAAAACTATCTAAGCCTTGGGTGTGGAACAAGGCTAAAGAAGGATAAAAGGTTGCAGCTGCACTAGCACTAGCTTACGTGATGAGAGCGAGAAGAGAAGTGCCATGAGCGTCAAACTGATCACGAAGTCATCCTATCTAAGCACGTCAATCATAACCCCACCGTGTTCACTTCCCGAACCCCTTTTCGGAAAAGGACCGTCACGGTTACTCACGCTGGTAGTGTGTTCTGAACATGGTGTCAAGTTTTCTACAATCGGATATTAACAAATTCCCATCTGCCACATAACCGCGGGCACGGCTTTCGAAAGTTCAAAACCCTGCAGGGGTGTCCCAACTTAGCACATTACAAGCTCACAATCTGCGGAGTCGCAACTCCAAGGTGGGAAGGCCCGAGTATTCTCAGAATCCCGTGCTCAAGATATACCGACATAGATCAAACTAATCCAGCAAGACCTCCCGGCGTGCCGACACCCTGACAATAGCCGCGCGTATATAGTCTCAGGCCACGACCGGATGAGCTATGGTTACAGCATCCAGATACCCCGAGTTGCCAAGGGGCGGTGCCGCAAGCTGCTCTAGGTTGGACCAACACTCATGTGGAGCACTGGCCCGGGGGTTGATTAAGAAAAGGGGATAGCTAGTCCCTATGCAAGTTTTAGTTATTAGGCAAATGGAGTACCAATGTCGGGCCTTGCTGGAAAAGGTTTAGCGCTAAGCGGGTTATCGAGGCGGTCCCATAACCCCAACTGTGTTAGGAACGCATAATCAAGGAACATAACACCGGTTTATACGGTTCCTAGGGCGGCATGAGTGGAACAAATCACGAAGCAAGAGGCTTAGCCTTCCACCCATTACCAATATATAGATGATTTAGTTTAAGAGTTTATATAGTGTGATATCCCAACAATAGCTTCAACATGAAGCAAGAATCTTCAAATCTTCTCCTGCAACTAACAATGCTATAAGAGGGGCTGAGCGAAGCCTACGTAGCCAAATAATGGTTTTGCTAGGTTGGGTGGTTAGACATATTCATGGTTACAATAGGAGGCTGACAAACAAACATGGGCATCGAGGCAATAAGCTAAAGAGCGAGACTTCTAGCAGTAGGCAAAGATAGTAATGATATCTGGGTCAGGTCATCTTGCCTGTCGAGTCGTCGTTGGGATCGTAAGATGGCTCCTCGTACTCAACCTCGGTAGTAACCTTGTTCTCGTGCTTCGTCTCGGCTTCCAGCTCTACTCGACACAAGAACACAACGAGGCACGAAATCAAAACAAGGTGCAATGCACATTCAACATGATGCACGTATGATGCATGACAAGTCTATATAGGATGCAAAACATGGCAAGGTAGGAAGCATAGAGAAACAACACAAGAACATGAAAATATGCTCAAGCAAGTATTATGCAAGACAAGTCTATATATGATGCAATACATGGCAAGGCAGGAAGCACTCAAAAACAACACAAGTCAACAAGTTTAAATGAGGCCGGAAACTACATAAGCAAATCCGGTAAGTCCTCATATGCATATGTTGAAAATGGTCCAGATCTGAACAAACCCTAAGTTAAGGTTGTTAAACAGCAAGTTAACATGCACCATGATGATCTACACGAAATTCTAATTAAGTTTCATATAAAGTTTGTTTAAAACGGAGCTACGGTCTAGAAGATATGAGCAAAACAAGACAAACATGGCAACGGTGCAGGATGCACCCAAACATCAAGCAAACATACTCCAAACATGTAAACAAGATGATATTATGATTCTACGCGCAATCACACAAGTTTCATATAGGGAACGCTCAAAACGGAGCAACGGTTCAACGCATACACTCGAAACAAGAAACAATGCGAAGCTGCAATTAACAGCCACATAGCAAGTTTAGAGCAAGAAATATATACTCTACAGCACTCAAACATGGTGACAAGAAGCATGGACGTGAAGTAGACATATCCTACAGCAAACAACTCCATTGGAGCAACTCCATAGGAGGCATGGATCAATAGCAACAAGCTACAACATTTTGATCATGACGTTAAAAACCTGACAGTAATCTTTTATAGAAACTTGGGAGCAAGAAATAAATAAGCTACAGTAAGCCAAATGAACAAGTGAGGGCATGGATGGATAGACAAAAACATGTAAAACAAGGAATGATCAAAGGCCACCCCAAAACTAACATGGATTTGCCTAGGACAGCAATCAAACATAGCATCAGGATAAGACAGATTCCAGACTTAGTAGAAATTTCACTAAGTATAAAACAGTTAAGTTGGCAGGGCATGTTTGCAAGCATGTTTAAGTCACCTCAAGGCATGTCATGGCAAAGGGTTTGCACCACAGCAAAGACCACATGATGGAGATTCTAAAACATATTAACATGTGACAAGGGGACAAACACACCGATAGCAACGAGCTCTTCAAATCAGCATCTCATAACATGTTAAAAAACATAATAGTCATATACACTTTTGCAACAGAGATAAACATGGCAATATGAACCCTAACATGCATGCTACAGCAACCAACATGTAGAGCATCTCATGATGAACATTTTGACATCTCATTTGCTTCATTTGGATAAACATGCACCAAGTTATCACATCTCAAACATGGCATGAAAATAACAAGTAGCAGCAGTTTATATCAAGTAGCATTCTTGTCACGAAGATTAAGACCTCTAGATGAACCCAAACGTGCATGACACAATGGAACAAAACGTAGTACACATCAACACGGTCATTTTGACATATCATATGCACAAATCGGACTAGCACACTAAAAGATACAGCCCCATGAAGTATGCAACAAAATATCAAAACCCACATGACTTAGAGAAAAAAACAAGGGGTCAACCTGCGGATCGGGTCACGGGCGGATCGGGTGCGGGCGCGGGACCCGGACCCGTTAGGGTTTCGGCCCGCGGCGGCTGGATCGGCCCGATGGGATCTGGCGACAGGGCGGCGGCCCTCGCTCCGGCGAGGAGCTCGCGATCTCCGGCGGGGAGGGCGGCTCCGGCCGGCCGGCGGGAAGGCACGGTGCGGCGGCGGTGCTTGAGCCCCGGCGGCGCGGAGTCTTGAGGCGCCGACGGCGGCGCGGAGGTAGGCGACAGGGCGGCGATCTCCAGGCGGCGTGGCGGCGAGGATCTCCGGCGAGGCTCACCCGGCGGGAGGAGGCGGCGGCTCGGCCACCGGAGACGGCGGGGACGGAGCGTTGCGGCGCGGGGGGCGCGGCCTGGATCGGCCCGGGGACGGGCCGGATCTAGGCCCGGAGCGGCGGCGGCGATCCGGCTAACGTGGCACTCACGGATTGGATGAGGGGGGCGGCGCGGACTGTCCCGCCTGGGTCGGACACGTCCGCCCAGTGCGGATTCCGAGGCGGGGCTGGAGGAGGAAGAAGGCTAGGGTTTGGACGAAAAAAATGGACATGTGGGCTAATTTATAGGCACAAGGAGCTAGGAGACTCCAAATGGGGAGCGGTTTTCGGCCACGCGATCACAATTCGACGACCGAGATGATGGGAAGGTTTGTGATGGGTTAGTGGCTGTTGTGGAGGGGGTATTGGGCCTTAAAGAAGAGGTTCTTTTAGCCCACTAGGTTAACCGTTGGAGTACCAAACGAACTCCAAACGCGACGAAACTTGACAGGCGGCCTACACGTACCGAAACAACATCGCACGACAAGTCTCACGTCATTCCGCGAACGTTACATGGCCACACATGAAAGAAGGACTCGGGGATGCCACGGGCACGTGAGAGAGCGTCGGAACTCGAAACGGACAACGGGAAGAGACGAGTGGGACCAGATGCAAGTGACAACACAAATGCAATGCAATGCACATGACAACATGACATGAATGAAATGCACACATGCACACGACAAAACGAAGACCCCGAAATGAAAGAAGATCCCAGAAAGGAATTGATGAAGCCAAAGTTTATATATTGCCATATTGGGAAAGTGTTACATCTGGGGCATTACATTAACCCTACAGGCATTCTGACTGGGAAGCGTCCTAGCTCGCATGTTCGTCACCAAGAAATCTTCAACATATCATGTTCTTTCATGCCTGGCCAATAAAATAACCAGTGGCAAGCCAATGAGTACTTTGAATGTACTCGCAAGCAACCCAAGTGTGATGACAGAATAATTATGCAAGGCTCTACTACTAAATTGGTAGTTTTGTGGAAAGTTAGTTTTTCATATGCAAGTATGATCAACATATAACAAGGGCATGCATGCGTCTGCAACAAGCATCAGGAGGTTACAGACATCAACATCGAGAATGAGTCATGAACAACTCTAGCTCAAGCTCATCGTGACTTTCTCACAAATCACGTCAACAGATTTACCCAAACCGTGTTGTGTTCCAGAAACTTAAGGACATAGTCTAAGTAGCACCACCCAACTATCCTTGACCATGGACACGGCTATTCGAATAGTTTGACACTCTGCAGAGGTTGCACACTTTACCCACAAGAACCGGGGAACTTCCGTGCCATCGACGACCCGCGGTACCTCAAGTACCCGGGGTAAGCACCCGATCACTATCTTTCCCTAGTCGACACTAACATAGAGTCCACTCGATTGGTAGTAACCCCCGTGCCCAACATTTCACATCTTAAAAATTATGGAGCCTCGCTCCCATACTCACCTCATACCACAAGCACGGGGTACCAACGGTGTGTCCGGTGCCTTGTGAAGATAGTCATGGCCGCCTATCCAAGCACGACCCCGTCCCGAGAGTGACCTCGTGTCACCCCCGTCACTAGTAATGTGGGCACCGTGCTAGTATTGGCCTAGGTAATCAATAATGCCCTTTCCCATATAAGGGTAGAGTGGTTGCACATGTTTCGTTCAGACGGTAAACAAATCTTAAATCTAATCCATCTCTGCAAACAACACTTTCATCAAGCCTCGGTACACTACTTCTTCACCAAGTAGTGCCCTAGTTCCTCATCATCTCCCAGGGGCATTAGTGGCACCCACTGGGTTATTTGCAAGTATGTCAACCCACATTTGTTTCTTTCCATGCATAACCCTGACCCATTTAGCGTAGCCAACTACTATAGCATACATCTATCTACTCCCACCCGCATAACCCTCATAGGAAGGTAGGGTCATGCTTGATGCAAGTTCAATAGTAAAGTAACGAAGGTACCAACCAAAGTGGTCACCACCTCTACATGATTCCGATGCATGGATAATAAGGTGCTTATCAGACATGCATAAAAATGTTTCTCGAACATGGTCAAAGGGCTGCTTGCCTTGTCCTTCCGAGTCTTCAAACCTTCTGGTCCATCTCCAAGTACTCTGTTTACTTCGTCAACTAACGCCGGAAACAAATCACAATAAGCAACACAACAAGGCAAAAATAAAAGTGCTCTAAAAATAGGAGTTGGAATTTTCTAGGATACCTCTGGTCATATGAAAAATGACCAAGATGGTTTCATTGGAATATGATCAATGGATATCTCTGAACATTTCAATATCATGTAATCAGGGGGTTTGTGGATTTGCAGAAGTGTACAGAAGAATTATTTTGAAAAATGGTCAGAGGCACCTATCTAACAAGGAATGATTTTAGAAGCAGCAAGGGGTTGGTTTCACTTGATTTGGAGTTCAAATGAATTTCCTATGATTTTGCAAAGTTGACAAATAAGAAGAAATGGCTCATTATTTTGTGGGGTACAGAAAGTATTAGGAAAAATGTTCCAAAACTAAGTTTTGATATTACAAGCATCAAGGAATTTGAACCATTGCATTTGGATCAAATTTGAGCTCTCTGTGATTTTCTAAAGTTCATCACAGAAATGAAAAAAATGACATTTTGATAATATTTGTGAATAGAATGTTTCAGCAAAAATGTGCAAATGGCACCATGTGATAGAGCATGATTTTATGAACTCATAGAAATTTGAATCATCAAATTTGAAGTTCAAATGATTTGATTATGGATTTTAGAAGTTTACGGGAAAAAGGAAAAGGAAAAGGAAAAAGGGTTTTTACCCTTATACTGCGCACAGGGTGCAGTATTGCGCCGCAGCGCACTGGGCCGGCCCAGCTGCACGGCCACGCGAGCGCAGAGGGGACGCCGAAGGCGTAAACCACGGTATGCGCCTTCACCGCAGGGATGCGGTAGCCGCCCGACCAGCCTCCACTTATCCACGGCGAGGCGAGGCCCACCCGCCAGTGGCTCAGCCCTCCTGGCCGGCCGACAGGTGGGGCCCGGCTGTCGGGTTCATCCCCCACCTCCCGCTCGAACAGAGCAGAGGCAGGGGCGGCTTCGACGGCGGCTGGCCGACGCCACAGGCCGCCGTTTCTGGTGATCTGGCCACCGGCGTGCTCAGGAGGACCTGCCGCATCCATCCATGTGCTTCACGCACGTCGGGGAGGGCTGTAGCGGCGATGACTCGGGTGGCTGCGGAGGGGACCGTCGGCGATGTTTCGCACGGCGAGGCTGGCACAGGGAGGAGGAAATGGAGTGTGGGGCGAGTCGGCGGTGGTGGTGAGGGGGCTCTGGAGTAGAGAGGTGTAAAGGAGGGGGGCCGGAGGATGAGAATTTAGGCGATGGCCGGCGGCTCGGGTCCGGCTTAGGACGAGGCTGGAGGGCACGATGGAGAGAGAGGGTTGGTTTCGGGGCGTACGGGAGAGAGAGAGAGAGCCAAAGGAGCAGTGAGGGGCTCGGGGGTGGCCTTTAAATAGGCGAGCGACGGTCCACCGAGGACTCATGCGCCGGCGAGCTCGTTGCTGTCGCCACGGGTCACGGGAGCCCGTCGTGGTGTGTCTCGGGCGTTTGTAGGGGTGGTCTACGCCCAGGGGAAGGGAGAGAAGGAGCGAGGAAGCGTCAGGGTAGCGCGCGTGTGAGGTTGCCCATTGGAGTGCTCGGGCGGCCGGTGCGCGTGCGAGAGGAGGCAGGAGGAGGAAGAAAGAGAAGGGGGCGGGGGTGTGGCGTGTCGCGGACGTCGAGGTGGTCCTGCTGGCGTGCGGGGGACAGCTGAGGTGGTCGGGGCATCGGGATGGGGGCGGCTACAGTGCGCCAGAGCACTGTAGCGCGCTCCAGAGCGCGACCATTGCATGCCATGGCATCTCTTTGGCGCCCATGGCGTGGCCACTCGTGTCTAGGAGGTAGAGGGGGTAGTAAACAAAGCAAAGACGGCATGGGATGCCCTGGGGAGCCAGTAGCAGAAGAGAGAGGCAGAAGAAGAGGGAGAGAGGGGTTGTCCAGGGAGGTAAATGGGGGTATTTTACCCCTCAATCATTGAGAAATGGCCACGGGAGGGTTACTGGAGGTAGGAGAGGACTAGGAGGAGCTGTGGTAAAAAGTTGGGCTCAATGAGAATAGTGTAAGTGGTCAAAACGGTGGTTTTTGAAAAGTGACAGAAGGTGTTTGGTGCAAATTTGGGCAAGCAAATTAACTCCACTTAACATGAGACTTAACAGGATCAAATGGTATATAGAAATAAGGTATTCCACCAAGTTTGAGCTCATTTGAAGAAACTTGCCAATGTAACTTTGGTGAACCCTAGAACTCAACAGAAATGGATTTTCCAAGATTAGGTTAAGCAAATCATCCCTCCTTGATGCACCACTTGGTGTAGTGTCCTCATTTGGGGTTGTGATCATGTCCACAAAATTTGAGGACACAAGTAAAAAGTTGGTAATGTAGAGTTGTTCAAATTTGGATTTGGTCAGAAAGGGTTTTGGGGCACTTAGATCAAGTTATGCTTCTCCAATACTTGTGGCATTTGGTCTAGATGCATAATTAGACCATTTTAGCATGTGCACCAAGTTTGAGAGCATTTGGACAAGTTTGGCAATGTAAAGTTGCTCAAACTTAAAAATGGACAGAAATTGTTTTGAGGGGATTTCATGATGATTTCTTGATCTTCAAGGCATCCGGCTTTGTAAGATCATCAAATATGTCATATTTGACATGATAGAATTTCCCTGGAATTTTTGGAGAATATTTCCTTTGTAAATATTTCAAAAGCTTGAAATATCCAAAAAAAGGGTTTTGGAAGGATTTGCCCAATATTTTTAACATGACCATGTGTTGAAACTCTCATATATGGACAGTATATGTTCTAGGAATCTCTATGAATTTTGGCAAATATTTTTGAAACAGTTAAATAAATGTAACCTATTAAAGACCATTTCTGGCCTAAAGAAAAAGCTTTTAAATAAAATAGGAAAATAAATTTTTAAATTATACTTTTGTGGTTTAAGGGAGTCCTATACCTAATAGGATTCAAATATACTTTTTGAAAGATTTTTCACACCCCAAATAAGGTACTTGCAGTGCGAACCTCAATTCAGGGGTTTTTGGAAAACTAATTTTAGAAAATACTATTTGGCTAAATTATTTTTTATAAGAAAATACTATACTGTTCTATACACATGGCATGATCACTGGGAAAAGGTTTTGGATCAAGGAGATGAAGCATAAGAGTTGGATGATTTATTTGATTTTTAGAGCACTTGCAAACAGCAAACAGAAAATCAATCAAGCAAAGTCAAAGACACTCAAAAGTTTTTGTCAAACCACATTTTTAGCATGATTATTAGCTTAAGTGTTGTGGCATGAAAATCAGGGTGTGACACTCGATAACCCGCTTAGCGCTAAAGCTTTTCCAGCAAGGCCCAACATTGGTTTTACATTTGCCTAATAACTAAAACTTGCATAGGGAGTTATAAACCCTTTTATTAATCAACAACCCGGGCCAGTGCTCCACATGAGTGTTGGTCCAAACTGGGTAACCTACGGGGCCACCTTGGGGAAACCCGAGGGCTGGTAAAAACCTGTAGCTTGTCCCATCCGGTCGTGGCCTGAGACGAGATACGCGCGGCTACTATCAGGGTGTCGGCACGCCGGGAGGTCTTGCTGGATTAGTTTTACCTTAGTCGGAATATCTTGAGCACGGGATTCCGAGAATACTCGGGTCTTCCCACCTTGGAGTTGAGACTGCGCAGATCGTGAGCTTGTGATGGGTTAAGTTGGGACACCCCTGCAGGGTTTTGATCTTTCGAAAGCCGTGTCCGCGGTTATGTGGCAGATGGGAATTTGTTAATATCCGGTTGTAGAAAACTTGACACTATGTTCATAACACACTACCAGCGTGAGTAACCGTGACGGTCGCTTTCCGAAGGGGTTCGGGAAGTGAGCATGGTGGGGTTATGTTTGACGTGCTTAGATAGGATCACTTCGTGATCACTTTGGCGATCAGTGGCACTTCTCTTCTGGCTCTAAACACGTAAGCTAGTGCTAGTGCAGCTGCAACCTTGTTCTTCAGCCTTGTTCCACACCCAAGGCTTTGATAGTTTTGCTACCCGGGAACGGGATTGCTGAGTCCTCCGTGGCTCACAGATTCTACACAACACCAGATGCAGGTGTCGTTGAGAACTACACAGCTGGTGGTTCAGAGTTGTACTGGGAGTTCGATAAAGAACGTGGGCGATACTACGTGTCTTACCCAGAGGATCAGTAGGGCTCTTACTAGGATGGTCGGGACCTTGTGTTGCTTTATTTATGGTATCTTTCATTTGGATCTTCGTCCGTAGTCAGACTCTGATGTTATTTGGATGATGAATGTTTATGTAATGCATTGTGTGACATGGCGAGTGTAAGCCAACTACTCTTTTGCAATTTCATCCCTCTTTTACATGAGTTGTGCAAAGATACCATTCTTGAGATCATTCTAGTATGATACTATGCCTTTAAGTCATGCCTCGACACGTGGGAGGTATAATCTCATACTGGGCATTACAGGCGGCGTGTGATGCGACCACGGCGGCGGTAAGGCTCTTTGCATGATCGACGAGGCGCTCCTCCTCCTCCCGCAGGAACTCGGTGTAGCACGCAAGGCCGCTGACGCACATGCAGGCATCCACCTCCGCCTCCCGCCTTCGGGCGGCGGTGGCGGAGCAGGTGATGACCCCGGCGGTCAACGGTGGGCTGGCGGCCATGGCGGCCAACGATGGGGTGGCGGCCACGACCACCACCTCCTGCCTTCGGGCCGCGGTGGCGGAGCGGGTGATGGCCATGGTGGTCGGCAGTGGGGTGGTGGCCAAGACAGCCACCTCCCGCCTTCGAGCCACGGCGGCGGAGCGGGAGATGGACCTGGCTTTCAACGGTGGTGTGGCAGCAACGGCGGATGGCAACAGCTGCAGACGGGCAGCGACGGCGGAGCGTGTGGTGGGTGTTCCGCGCACACCCAACAGGGACGCCACGCGCACTACACTACGTCGGGGACTCTGTCACCGCGGTGTAGCCTCCCAGCTAGAGTTGTCCTCTGATGACGGCGGAGTGGCTGAGCGTCGACGACGGACCGATGCCATTGGCGATTGTGGGAGAAGCAGACGAGATAAGCTACAGGGAGGGAGGGGAAAATGCGACGCAAGACTCGCCGGCTATGAGGGTTTATATAGTAGGCCGGTAAGCATTGGGATTTTGGGGGATTTCATCGAGTCGGACGGGAAGCATGCGGGGGAACCTGTGAGGTTGCATGGGAACGGGCTCACCGACGATTCATTGGCGCCACCGTTTGGCCAAAAGAATGCCCCCGCGCGCTGCGCAAGCTTGCGATGTAAGCCATCTGCGGCAGCGGGGTGACAAAACGTGCGATAGGAGGACGAAAGGCCACGTACATATACGGTTAACAAAAAACATTTGTGATTTAATTACCTACTATACCCCCGTCCTGGTTTATAAGTATGATTTAACTAATAAAATACGAATGCATGTCGCCAAAGATTATATAGTTTGATTCATATTTGAACATAGTTGCCAATTATATAATTTTTATAGCATGCATTAACATTTTGTTGGTTAAATTCGAGAGCAAAGTATGGCACAGAATATAAAGGGGACTATAGACTAGACGGAGGTAGTAGCATACGGCCGCTCTCTACGCAGCGACGCAACTGTCGTCCGTCTTGTAGGCGACCATTTACTGCGTGTTCAACTGCTCTATGCGTGTGGTTGCTTGCGGTTCAGGCGGTCTCGGCACGCTCTGCTCTCGCGTCCCTCCGGGAGCTCTGCCCTCATCCCTCCACGCGCACTGCCAGTGTTCGGGGCCGGCGCATGATCACACACGTTCGGGTGCATGCGGTTGCGTCGGGCGCGGCACGACAATGTAGTTACCCGCTACAAAAACTGCCATGCGGACGCGCGGAGAATCCTGGCCGCCTGGCCCCCATTTATTCCTACAGCCATTTACCTTCATCTCTCGCGTCACACGACACAATAAGCACACCCACGATGACACATACAAAGAGGACACCCATCGGTTCCAATGGCGATCCCCATGGCTCCAATGGCGCTCCCAGCGGCCGACGACGACAACGGCAGGTAGTTCACCACGCATCACGTACTGGACACCCACGTGAGGGGGAAGGCCCTCTCGATGGTTTACACGAACGATCTGGTCTCGGTGGAGAGCTCCATCCAAACTATGGAGCAGTTCCTAGCCAAGGACAAGTACCAAGTGGTCAGCTTTAACCTCGAGTACACCATCGGTCGTGCAGGGCACGATCAGAACGTTGACGTCGCCCAATTGCGCGTGCAACATGACGTCCTCGTCTACCACTAAAACTTTGCCACAAGGCCTTGTGAGCGTTTCTCCAGGTTTATCAACAACTCCGACTATAGTTTTGCTACTGTGGACACCACCAACGATCTAAAAGCGCTCAAGGTTTCGGGCTTGAAATGCCCAAATCTTGTCAACATCTAGCACCACTACAAGGTCTGGGGCATGGACAAAAACAAACTGAACTCCCTGGTTGACCTCGCCTCGGCCAGCATCGACCCCTACTACATGAAGATGAAGAAGAGAGCAACAAGGACAAGAACGCATGGCACACTGTGTGGCATGAGAGACTGGATGAAGAACATGTCAAGGACGCGTACAGAAGCTACGAGATGTACATGCGGATTGTTGACATGAGGAAGTGTCTTCTTCCTACCCGAGACGAGGGATCGAGCAACAAAGTAGTGGCGGGAGCATCACAAGAAGTAGATGACTAGACGATCATTTCTCCTACTTTAGAATGCATGCAATTGTTCTAATGTACATGCTCGAATGATCTGTATAGTCACTTATGTAATTGGATGTTTATTTCAGTTATATATA
>LR738712.1:254464190-254518813 GCA_902687465.1 Secale cereale | reverse complement strand
TATATATATATATATATATATATATATATATATATATATATATATATATATATATATATATATATATATATATATATATATATATACATGTTATTATTCTGTAGACAGAGCAAATCACACGGCTTATTAGCAGCAATCGTCTGTGTTATTATTGGTCTTCGCACACATTTCTGATTACGGACCTGTTTGCCGCGTATCACACACATCTTGTTCAGTTGAACCATTTCCATTGTGTTGCCTAATCACACACAGTTCATCCTAGTGAACCGTATGTTGTATATCGCACACACCTTCATCTGGCTGCCCGTTTCTTTTGTTCCTCCTCATCGCAATTAGTTAATTGAATTGAACCGTATGCCCTGCATCGCACACGCAACTAAAATATGAACCATGTTTGATGCGTCCGTCATCGCAAATGTTTTGCACCTTTTTTATGGTTCTTTTACACCACTGCTCGTGATTATGTCATCGCACACAGTTTCGTCGAAGGATCTCTGATCGTAGTGTCGCGTTTGGACCATCCTGCAGTAGTGTGTATTCATTATTTCTTCCCCCTCTTCTCTCTGGTAGACTACGAGATCGACGCTGCTGCTGCCCCGATCGACTATGGTGTTGACGACCCCTCCTTCGATGCCGAGCTTCCAGGCAAGCCCCCCTCCCTTGATCAACCTGATATCGCCTATTCCTTCTCTCTACTGTTGCATTAGAGTAGTGTAGCATGTTACTGCTTTCGGATTAGTCCTATTATGATGCATAGCCTGTCATTGTTGCTGCAACTGTTGATACATTTACCTGCAATCCTAAATGCTTAGTATAGGATGCTAGTATTCCATCAGTGGCCATACATCCTTGTTCGTCTGCCATGCTATACTATCGGGCCGCGATCACTTTGGGTGGTGATCACGGGTATATACTACATACATATTATACATGATACATGTTGTGACTAATGTCAGGTCGGCTTGAAGAGTACCCGCGAGTGATTCACGGATTGGGGGCAGAAAGGACCTTTGTCCTGACGGCCCTCTGTGTGGATCTTTGTGGCGGAGCGACACGGCAGGTCGTGACCACCTAGCAGACACGTGGGCCTGGCCCTGGTCATTGTCCGCGGTTATTTCATAATAACACGCTTAACGAGTTCGGATATTTTATCTAAGTCTGGCCACTGGCCTATACGCACTAACCAGCTACGTGGGATTCGATATGGTCTCTCGACATCGTGGTATCAGCCAAAGCCTTCTTCACGTCAGCGACTTAGCGGTGCGCGCTGGGTTGGACCGTGTAACGTAACTTCCTTTGAAAGGGAGGTTGCTAGGTCTGCTCACCGGCCGCCCTCGCAACATGCAGGTGTGCAATAGGTGATGGGACCAGACCCCTGCACGCTTAGGATTTAGACCGGTGTGCTGACCTCTCTGTTGTGCTTAGGTAGGGCTGCGACGTGTTGATCTTCCGAGGTCGGGCATGACCCAGGAAAGTGTGTTCGGCCAGAGGGGATCGAGCGTGCTGGGAAATGTGGTTTATCTATTCGAATAGTCGTGTCCCTCGGAAAAAGGATGACCCGGAGTTGTACTCCGACCTCATGACAACTAGATCCGGATACTTGATAAAACACACCCAGACAAGTTCCAGAGACAACCCGGTGATCGCTTTTCCACAGGGCGACGAGGGGAGGATCGGCAAGTAGGATTATGCTATATGATGTTACTTGGTGAACTTACCTTCTACTCTCTTCTTCTGCTACAAGATGGAGGCTGCCATTAGCGTAGTCTTCGATAGGATTAGCTATCACCCTCTTATTCTGGAATTTTGCAGTTCAACCCACAGATACTACCCATATCATTGTTACCATTGCATATGTAGTATAGATCCTTGCTTGCAAGTACTTTGGATGAGTACTCATGGTTGCTTTGCTCCCCCTTTTCCCCGTTATCCTTCTTCTCGGATGATGCAACTAGATGGTGGAGCTCAGGAGCCAGACGCCACCTACGATGAATCCTACTACACCGGAGGCGCCTACTACTACGTGCAGTCTACCGACGACGACCAGGAGTATTTTAGGAGGATCCCAGGCAGGAGGCCTGCTCCTCTTTCGATCTGTATCCCAGTTTGTGCTATCCGGCTTATGGCAACTTGTTTAACCTTATGTTTGTACTCAGATACTTGTTGCTCCGCTAACTCGTCTATGATCGAGCACTTGTATTCGAGCCCTCGAGGCCCCTGGCTTGTAATATGAAGGTTGTATGACTTATTTTATTTTTAGAGTTGTGTTGGGATATCTTCCAGTGAGTCCCTGATCTTGGTCGTACACATTTGCGTGCATGATTAGTGTACGGTCAAATCAGGTGCATTACAAGTTGGTATAAGAGCCGAATGCCTATAGGAATCCCCCTTCCACACTCCTTGGCCGAAGTCGAGTCTAGACATTGCCAAAACTTTTACTAACATGGTTGTGTGGCTTACGGGCCCACGTCGCCATTTGGGTGGTATCAGGATCTTTTACTCCTTGATCTTTACTCCGGGACTCTGAACTCTCTCCTATTCGGGTTAAACAAATTTACTAACTCTAACATTAGGATCTCGTGACCACACTCACCTCAAAGTTGGATAAGCCATAGTTATACCTTAGAGTAGTATTTTGAATAATCCCCACCCTGTCATTTGACTCCTTTGAAACATCTTTGTTTTCAGATGGAACCCACGAGGCAGGTCGTGCGCCACACGCTGGCCATTGGAGCCTCAGGATCACCTGTTGTGCTAGCCGAGATGATGACCTATCTGGGTTATCGCTGGCACCCTGAGTACACTGTGTATGAGCAATACCATGACTTTAACCAGGAGCAGTGTCGTGCCATTGTCCACCTCTACTCTTGTGAAGAGAACTCCTGTACTATGCTACACACCGCTCATGGTGTTGGAGTGACCATCGATATGGCAGTTCACAATGTTCCTTATGTTGCTCTGACACGTCTTCGTGGAGAGTATCGAGCGTTGGACACTTCCCCTTTCCAACACATTGCTATCGCCTCCGACGATGGGGTGGAGGAATACTACACTGCTGCCTACACCATTGTCACCCGAGAGCCCTTCCACCATAACAACCTTGTTCTGCATGCTGATGGGCTGGATCAAGCTAACCGAGCTCTTCGCCATGAGTTGTGCACCACCCGTCGGCACCTTTACCGGTCTTTGACGTTGTTGCACCCCCTTTGTCTGATCTGGAGAGTTACCGCCTACTGCGATCTACCCAGCTAGGACCGTGATGCCCCTGGTGTTGGTTGGCCAGAGGTGGGAGGCTACGCTCCCGCACTTGGTCCTCTGCTGCCACCTGGACATCGGGTTTTGCACCAGAGTGTCCGGCCCCCAGGTTGCTGGCGTGGAGGACTTCCCGTCGCAACGCTACCAGCTGTCAGGCTACACCTATCTTCACAGTTCCGCCTGGGACTGATGTAGTCTTACTTATTAGTATTAGATGCATTCGCCGCGTGCCTGCGTGCCGACTATGATGTCCTAAGACTATGTACTGAACTATGTGTACTGAACTCTATGTATGACCCCTTTTGTAATATATGCTGACTACTGTGTAGTATCTTACGTGCTCCTTTCATTATGCATGTTTCATTCATGAAAGATTCTTGTCTTTGCAAATTTCTCAATGATGAACTACCCCTGTTATATATGAGCAGGATGGTTAGACCAGCTGGTCGTGGTCGTCGTGGGAACGCCCCACCACAGCCTGAATACATGGCATGTATGATCCAATAGTTTGAGCTGAATCACCTGTTGACGGAGAATATGATGGCTCAGTTTCCTCGCCCCAACATGAATCAGCAACCAGGCACAGTAACACTGCAATACATTGCTCATCTCAACCATGTCACCTACCGGAGCTCAACCCACCCACTTGATGCTGATGACTGGCTCCGTGACATCGCTTTTGAGCTAGAGTCTGCCGGAGTAGCCCCTACCAACTATGTCACCTTTGCGGCATACTATCTGAAGGGTCCCGCTGCTCAATGGTGGGACAGCCACAGGCGTACACTGCCTATTGGAACAATCATCACTTGGCTGGAATGTCACGCCCAAGATGTGATACTATCCCGATCACGTGATGAACTCGTGATTAGGGCACAACCGCATTTCGGACGCTTAGCAAGATGGATATCATTACATCGTACCATTACATACATAGATGGGGATACATACAAGTCATACAATCCACATGGATACAAGACATCATACACAAGACATCCGACTACGGATGAAAACATGAAAAGCACAACGACATCCATCCTGCTATCCCGGGCTGCCGACCAGGAACCTATCCCAACATCGACGACGAAGAAGAAAGAACTCCAACACAAGTAAACAACGCGCTCACGTCAAGTCATCGGATACCTGTACCTGCAACTGTTGTTGTAGTATATGTGAGTCACGAGGACTCAGCAATCCCATAACCATGGGTATCAAGACTAGCAAAGCTTAAAGGGGTATGGAGAGGTTAAGTGGTGAGGTTGCAGCGCGACTAAGCATATGTATGGTGGCTAACCTACGAGTACCAGAATAAGACGAGCATCTACGCAAACGATCGCAAACTAGTAATGATCGCTAAGAGATCCTGAACTACCTATGAGTCAAACATAACCCCACCGTGTTCTCTTCTCAAAATGAAAAGAGACTTTCATGGTTACTCAGGCGGTTGTGTATTTTATTTCGGATCCTCTGTCAAGTTTTCTACAACCGGATATTAACAAATTCCAATCTGCCACATAACCGCGGGCATGGCTTTCGAAAGATCATAACCCTGTAGGGGTGTCCCAACTTAGCCCATCACAAGCTCTCACGATCAGCAGAGGTAAAAATCTCTTATCTTAGGGAAGACCCGATCAGACTCGGAATCCCAGTGCACAACACATTTCGACAATGGTAAAAAAAGTCCAGGAAGACCTCCCGGTGTGCCGACACCCTGATAGTAGCCGCGCGTATCTTGTCTCAGGCCACGTCCGAATTGTCCAAACTTCCGGTAGGCCAAATACCAGAGTTGCCCCTAGCGGTCACCGGTGGTTGACAGGTTTGGACCAACACTCATGAGGAGCACTGGCCCGGGTTGTAAATTAAGTACTCGGGGTCCGAAAATTCCCTATGCAAGTTATTTAGTTATGGCAAATGGTAAAACCAAATTTGGGCCTTGCTGGAAGAGTTTTATTCAAAGCGTACTGTCGAGGGGTCCCCATATACCCAACCGCGTTAGGAACGCAAAATCAAGGAACATAACATTGGTTTATCGGTTCTTAAGGCAGCATGAGTGGAACAAAACACCGAGCAAAAGGCCAAGCCTTACACCCATTGCCAAGTTACATATAAAGTTATTAAATAGCAATTTAACATGCACCACGATGATCTACTCGAAATTCTAGTCAAGTTACATATAAAGTTCATTTAATTCGGAGCTACGGCCTAGAAGATATGAGCAAAACAAGTAGAACATGGCAAAGATGCAAGATGCATTCAAACAACAAGCAAACACCCTCAAAACATGGATACAACATGATAGGATGCATCTACATGCAAAAGCAAGCAAGTTTCATATAGAGCACGCTCAAAACAGAGCAACGGTTCAACACATACACATGAAACAAGATATAACAACAATCTGTCCCGAAACAGCAACTAGGCACTTTACAATCATCAAAACAACATGCTACAGGAATAATTCATGGCATCAAAGGGCATGGCAAGCATGTACATGTCAAGCACTACAAGCATGATCACTGAGCTACTGCCAAATATCACTAGAACATGCTAACAATATCATGGCAAGATTGCAAATGATATCAGTTTCACAAACTTAGTAAAATAAAGTAAACATGACAGCGACAACGACAAGTAGGCATGTTTGCAAGCTTGTGCAACTCATCTCAAAGCCTATCATGGCATGTGAATATAACCAACAGCCATAAGACATGTTTATGCAGCTACTCATGTCAAGAACATGGTCATAGGATGCATAGAACACTAGCTATTCACATGGCAAAACTGAACTTACTGATAACAGGCTGACAGAAACATTTTATAGCAATTTGAGAGCAAGAAAGAGACAAGCTACAGCAACCTATAATTGCAAACAAGGACATGGATGGATAGAGCATAACATGGACTTCAAGACATGATCATTGGGCATCTCCAAATGTGCACAGATTTGAGTGTAGCATCAAGCAAACATGGCATCATAATATAACAGTTTCAGACTTAGCAGTTTTCAACAAGTCTTAGAAAACAACAAACAGCGAGTAGGCCACTTTACAAGCTTGTTGCACTCACCACAAGGCATAACATGAAAAGTGGATTGCACCACAGCAAAGAACACATGACATAGCTCCTAACACATGTTGACATGATGCTCAAAAGAAAATCACACAAAATGATACAGAAATGACAAATCAACAAGTTATGTTGACTTTCAGCACTTAACAACAACAAGCACTTTTGCAACAGAGATATTCATGGCATAAAGAACTCAAACAAGTATGCAACAGCAACCATCATGTAGAGCATCACGAGACGAGCATTTTGATGTATCATACACTCACTTTAGACAAACTTGCACACAATTATGGTCGTAGCAACATGCATACATGAAATTGTTATTCTGGGACTTAGCCAAAATCTCATCCCGGGGAAACGTGGACGAGGAGGTACTCAGACGAGCCGAATCCAGGATGAAGGGGTACCGCAGGCCGTTTGGATGGCGGGTCCGACCCGGACCAAGATGAAGCGGGACGGGGCTGACACGGCGGCGAGGTCGTGGCCGTGGCGGTGAAGTGGCGCCGGCGAGGAGGAGCTCCGGTGGCCGGAGATGCGGCAGGCGGCGGGCAGCGACCGGATCCGGGCGAGGAGGCCGTGGATCTGGATGGCGCAGACGATGGGGAGGCGTGGGAGAGCTCGATCCAGAGGGGTAGGGCAGCAGCTTAACGGCGTCAGAGGGCAGCGACCGGTCGCCGGACTTGGTCGCCGTCGATGGCGTGCAGATGGCGAGGTGCGGGCAAGGAGTGGGAGCAGGCGGTGGGGAGGAGGCGCGGCTGCGGGAGGCGCTGCTGGGTTCCTGTGGTGGCGAGATCTGAGGGGAGCAGGGGAGGTCGTCCCTCCGGCGGCCGGCGGCGAGGAGACCTGTCGGCGGTGGTGGTTCGATGAGGCGATGGTGGTTCGACGAGGCGGCGGGGAGGTTGACAAGGCACGAGTGGCCAGGGAGCGATACGGGGCGCTCGGGGCCCAGATCCAGCCCAAGGCGGGCCTGGCCCAGGCCCGGGTGGGCCGCGGCGGCTGGGAGACGTGGGGAGACGACCTGGCGACGCAGGAGTGGTGGGAAGCGGCGGCTGGCGGCGGCGGAGCCAATGGGGCGGCGACAAGTGGCGAGGGGGGAGCGGTGGCGCACGGAAATTGAGGAAAGGGGAGGCTAGAGGTTAGGGAAGGGTTAGGAGATGCCAAATTTGGCATGGGGGTGTTTATATAGGGAAAATGACTAGTGTTAGGGGAGTTTGGGGGTGTTTCGAGCCCTCCGATCGCGATTGGACAACTCCGGAGCGGAGGGGGTCTAGGCAGGCCTAGGTGGGCTGCAGTTGGGCTATGTATAAGAGGTCCGGGTTGAGATGAGAGGAGAGGAGAAAGGCCCGACGGCAGTTTGGAAGACAGAAACGTCCGGCGTTTGTCCGGCGATAGTGCCGCTATAGTTAAACGATTGGGCTATCAAATGGACTCCGGATGCGATGAAATTTGACAGGCGGTCTACCTACACTATAATAAGACCACACACCAAGTTTCAACCCATTCCGAGAACATTTTCCGGGCACTTATAAAATAAATATTCAGAGGTGTCGCAGGCGCGTGCGAGTGTGTCGGGGCTCAGAACGGACAACGGAAAGGACGAGGGGGCTTGGCAACTACGGACGGATGCCAGTTTTGAAAACTACGTACCAGCCTGCGACGCGTGCGGATGGAGCCCCATCCTGCGGACCAGCCTCCGGAGCCCGCCCACTACTCGCCGCGGAGCCCGAGGAGGGTTGCTCGACCCAAGAGCTCAAGATGTACCTGCAACACGACACCCTGCCAGACAAGGAGGAAGACGCAGAGCGCGTGGTCCGACAGGCCTCGGCTTACTGCATCCAAGACGGTGAACTCTACAGAAGGCACCCCAACGATGTCTCACTAAAATGCATCTCGAGAAAACAGGGGCGCGAGCTGCTGGCCGACATCCACGGTGGGGCTTGTGGTCATCACTCGTCGTCCCGCACCCTCGTGGGCAAGGCCTTCCGCAACGGCTTCTACTGGCCCACAGCGCTCAACAACACCATGGAGCTTGTGCGGGCTTGCGAGGCGTGCCAGTTTCACGCCAAGCAGATCCACCAGCCAGCGCAGGGCCTCCAGACGATCCTGCTCTCCTGGCCCTTTGCGGTCTGGGGATTGGACATCTTGGGTCTGTTTCCCCGGGCAGTGGGGGGCTATCCTTTCCTCTAGGTCGCCATCGACAAATTCACCATGTGGGCAGAGGTGGAGCTTGTTCGCGCGATCCTAGCCGGGTCGGCCGTCAAGTTCATCCAGGGCCTCGTGAGGCGATTCGGGGTCCCGAGCCACGTCATCACGGATAACGATCTGCTACACCTCGGTGGTTCACCCCAGGAGCAACGGCCAGGCCGAACGCGCCAACGCGGAAGTCTTGCGCGGCCTCAAGACACGCAGCTTTAAGAAGAAGATCGAGGCTTGTGGGAGGGGCTGGATCGATGAGCTCCAGTCCGTGTTGTGGTCAATCCGAACCACTGCCACCAAACCCATGGGAGAAACTCCTTTCTTTATCGTCTATGGGGCGGAGGCGGTCCTCCCTCACGAGGTCAAGCATCGCTCCCCACGGGTCTTGGCTTTCAATGAGGAATGCCAGGACGCCGCCTGGCGGATGGACCTTGTGCTCGGCGAGGAGGGCCGCCGTCGAGCTGCCCTCAGGGCGGCGCGATATGAGGAGGTGCTGCGGCGGTACCACTGCCGCAGCGTCCGCGCGAGAGCACTTGAAGTTGGTGACTTGGTCCTGAGGCGGGTCCTCTCCAGGGAGGGATTACACAAGCTCTCGCCCATGTGGGAGGGCCCGTTCAGAATCGCCCGTGTCTCTAGGCCTGGTGTTGTGCGCCTGGAGACGCAGGATGGGATACCTATCCGGAATTCCTGGAACATTGAACACCTGAGGAGGTTCTATCCGTAATCAAGGCTCCCTGTGTCAGGACCCCGATCCTAAGTCACACAGGTCTAGCCCGTAACACACCATATCACTTTGCGGCCTCACGCACGGTATCCCCACGGGTGCCACCTTACCTGGCCCGGGACCGTTTGCGCATTTTGGCACACGAATATGATAGTGTCGCCAGCATCCATATGATAGAGAACCCGGGCCGACATGACCAGTTATAAACCAAAAGTGGCACCAAATTACAGAGACAGGCATACATGACCCAGCAACGAACGTGTCGGTCATCAACGTATGAACCCAAGTCGTAGCAAGCTACAAGGACTTAAAGGAACAACGCGTGACATTTCCCCTAAGGGACAGACACGGGAACGAAGAAGGACACATGCCGGCCAGCCTAAGTGTTCTGGAGCAGTAGCAAGCTACCAAGGCTCAGTGGAAGCACTAGGAGACATTTCCCTGTAAGATAGGCTACCAAGGGTAAACAACTAGGTGTCGGATCCCACACATAGCAATACACATTACACGTACGCACAACATGCAAGTATGTGCTGTACAACAAGGCATCACAACATAACTCAACAACTCATATAGATAAAGGCCCAGAAGAGCCATCATAGCATTTATTACAAACAGAGGTCACATGACCCAACATACAAAGCATACAGGCAACAGAAGCATAACATGTCTGAGTACAGACATCTAAAAATGAAGAAGGCTGAAAGCCTGACTATCTACAAGATCCTACAAGGGTACAAGATCGTAGCTGAGGTAACAAGCTAAACGTCGAAGTCCACGCGGAACCACTAGCGAGACTGAGGTCTCTCTGCAAAAACATAAATTAAGCACACGTGAGTACAAAGGTACTCAGCAAGACTTACATCAGAACTAGCTACATATGCATCAGTATCAACAAAGAGGTGGTGGAGTTTGACTGCAGCAAGCCAGCTTTGACTCGGTGGCTATCCTAAACTACGACTGCAAGTAACTCTTTTGAGGTGGCGCACACGAGTCCACATATTCACCAATCAATACACCACTATGGATCCGCTCCCGTCTCCCTATGAGAAGGCCATCCATAGCACTCACGCTTATCTTGCGTGTTTCAGAGTATCCACTTTCACTTGTCTATGAACTGTAGAGGCAACCCAGAAGTCCATTTCCGCGGACATGGCTATTCGAATAGATTATATATAACCCTGCAGGGGTGTACTTCTTCACACACGCTCTCGCCACTTACCGCCATGTACACGTCATGTATCTCGGCAACCTTCAAGCGGAAGCCTGGCGAGGGTGTCGGCCACGACCTGACTAACCACACAAGTCTCTCGTTCAGGTTTATCGCCTATTTGGGTTCCATCCGTGGGGAGATCCGGCCGGGGTGTCACTCACGGCCCCAAACGATGTGTACAGGGTTCCCGCATCACCAAACGGGCGATCGGTACACCGTGCCACGTACCTGCCGCGTCACAGCCCACCCCGAGGGTCAGCGCTACGCACGACCTCCAGTAAACAACAAACACCGGAAACTAGTTGCAACTCCTGGACAGAGATCATGTTGATTAATAAGTCGAGAGAGTCAATTAAGGATCCCAATGTGTGGTAGTAGCTGTTTCACGGACCAACCAACACAGAACTCAGTTCCTGAGGATGGCTGCAATGAGACAACCCACCATGTACTCCTACATGGCCTCTCATCGCTACCTTTACCAAATCGTGTTCACACACTTAGCTCACATACGTTAGGACATGTTCATCACCCTTCCAATTCATCCCCGATGAATCAGACCTGACACAACTCTAAGCAATAGCAGGCATAACCAGAAAGCATGAATGAGTAGGCACAACATGGCTCAAACAACTCCTACTCATACTAGTGGGTTTCAACTATTTACTGTGGCAATGACAGGTCATGCAGTGGAAAGGGGTTCAACTACCGCAGCAGGTAACAGTTGAAGCATTGTTGTCCTAATGCAGTAAAAGAGAGCAAGAGCGAGAGAGTGGGATTGTATCGGACTGCTCAATGGGGTTTTGCTTGCCTGGCACTTCTGAAGATATTAATAGCTCTTCATCGGCGTCATCGAACTCATCGTCGGAACAGCGTCTACTGAGAGGGGACAAAACCGACAAACAGAGAAAGAACACAATCAATGCAATGCAACAATATGATGCATGAATGTGACATGGCAATATGATGTTTATTGAGCTAATGCAACTAGCAACACAATTAAATGAAGTTGGTTTAAACCAAAGGTTCAAATTCAAACTCCATATGTGGTTATTCAAATGCCATTTATTCAAATTGTCCTAAACAGCAGCCATAAGTTGTTCTAACATGCATGAAAATGCCATAAACAGATTCCTTGGATTTTTCTGATCAATTTTCATATATAATTTATTTTCATCTGAGCTACGGTTGATTTTATATGATTTTTAGAAGTTTTGAATATTTTCTGAAATAAATAAATCATTTCTGATTTATTTAAAATTCTAGAAAAAACGTATTGCGTCAGCATGACGTCACTATGATGTCAGCAGTCAACAGAGGCTGGTCCAGGTCAAACCTGACCTGTGGGTCCCATAGGTCAGTGGCACAACTACTAAACTAACTTAATTAGCACTAACCTAGTTTAGTTAGCCGGGCGGGGACCACATGTCAGCGAGTCAAATGCTAACTAATTGCAAATTATCACTAATCTAAATTTAGAGGGCACTGGGCCCACCTGTCAGTGTCTACTTAAACTAATGACAGAATTTAAAACTTAACTAAAACATTAAGCTAAAACTAGTCAGGGCTGGCCCCACGAGTCAGTGACTCAGGGGGAGTCAAACCCCTAGTCAGGCGGGTCAACTGGCCGGCGGCTCGCCGCCGGCGAGTGCCGAGACGGCGGGGCGCGTCGGAAAACGCCCACAGGCGACCAAAATGGCCGCGGAGAGTATCTACGTGAAGCCCGCGTTCCCGCGCATCCGTTGCAGCAAGCGGCAGTTGCTGGGGCGGCCGGAGTTCGTCAGAATCAAGCTCGCGGCGGCGGCCGGCGATCGGGCATCGACGGAGTCGGTGCTGTGGTTCACGAGGGGACGAACGGCTGAGTGCTACAGCCTCCTGGTGATGTGCTGAGCACGGTGACGCGCTCAAAAACGGGCAGAGGCGGCTGTGGCCACGACGGCGACAAGTTCAACGGCGGCCGACGGGGTGGAGCTCTCGGGTCCGGTGGTGGAGCTAGCTAGGGGATGGGTTAGACTGCGGCTAGAGAGGGGAAAGACGCAGGTGCTCACGGTGCGTGCAGGGGGCGTCGAAACGGGCTCGAGGATGGCTTGGCCGGAGCGAATCGACGGCGACGAGCGGCGGCACCCGAAGTTGAAGAAGGGGTCGGTGACAACGAAGCAGAGCCTCCCGGCGTCTCATAGCTCTATGGAGAGGACGAGGGGAACGCGGCAGTGCCTCTAAGCATGGTGGCGCGGCGTGTGGTGGCCGATGGCCGCGGTGGCAGCGAGCGCGGCGGCGATGGCGGTCGGTGGTTGCGGGAGAGAGAGCACCAGGGGGGAGGAGAAGTGCCGAAGAGAGTGGAAGAGAGGTCGGGGCTGCGTGGCGATCTCAGGGCGACGAGGAGACAGGCAGAGAGGTAGGAGGTGGCCACGGCGTATGCCGGCGCGCGGCGGCCACGCGCCCCTCGTCCTCCTGGCGAGAGGTGGGAGATGACTGGCATCGGCCAGTTGGGCTGGGCCGTGCTGGGCCACCAGGTAAGTTAGCCCAGGTGAGTTACTCTCTCTCTGTTTTTCTTATACTGTTTCTGTTTTCTAATTTCTGCATTTGTTTTGGCTTTATCTAAAATACTTAAACAAGCTCAAAATTAATGAAACTGCTTGAGGCTACTGCTTGGATTATTTCCAACAGTAAACATTTTAGTTTATGAATATTTGGACATTTAAAAATAGTATATAGCATTTAAATGCCCAAATGCAAATACTTAAGATTTAATTCAAAAATCCAGAATGGTCCTAGAAATATGTGCAACATTTTTGGCAGAGGTTTTTAATCAATCCATAAATGATGAACTTTTCCAAAGGGCATTTTGGGTTCATTGAAAAAGATTTTAATTTGACCCTAGTTGAATTCATTTAGTGCTAGGGTTTGTCATCCCCATTTCAATTTTCTGTGAAAGTAAACATGATGCACCTGAGGACCAAGCAAGGCAGGCAAGGGCTGGTCTAGGGCTGTGACAACTCACCCCCACTAAACAAGAATCTCGTCCCGAGATTCAAGCGTAGGGTAAGAAATCAGAGGGGACACTAACTAACACAATCTTCTTGATCCAAGTGTCCTTCATATGAATGTTGATTGCTTGCATCATGTTGATCCTGGCATCCTTGCTTTTAAAGTCTTTGTCCAACACAGTGACGACGAAAGAAACTCTGCAGTAGTTGATCTTGTGAAAGATCGGGCAACTCAAGATCAGCTCTTGGAGTGAGACGTTGAAACATCTCTTGAGATGAGACACGGAGTACACCTCCAGGGGGATGGAGTGAAACAAACGATGAAGGTTCACCTAGTGGCAATAATTCCACACCTAGAAGATGGTGATCGATACCACCAGACGGGGCACCTTAGAGAAGGTGACTCGTAGAGTTATTCCCTTAAGTGGCAAAAAGAATTACTTTTGATATAGAGATCATTGAAATTCTCTATACTAGCCTAAGGCAAATCACAATCGATCGTTTGACGGAGTCCCAAAGAATGACATTCTCCATCTAGAATGGATGATGTGGACTGCCTTGTTAAAGACAACGCCAAGGTTGATTTTGCCTATCACCGGAAATGGATGGGACCCATGGAAAGTCCACTTCTGAAAATAATCCTGAACAGTAGTGGCTGAGAAGGGCAACCCATGGAAGATTGGCACATTGGCGGTGCAAGCTGGGAACAAAATGCAAATGCTGGGAATGATTCTGGTAACTGGGGTGAATCCCAACAGTAGAGAGTAAAACTACTCTTTGAGAGGTTATAGTATAACCAAGAACACGGGGAGCAATCTCGGTTAGTGTCGAGGATAACACCTAGTGCTTGTGCGTGCTCTCAAGAACTTGAGTATTCCCATATCCATCATGGTTTCACCAATATCCGTGTTAAGGATCCTGGCAACATCACCTACTACCATGATGAATAATGATGGATGGTGCAGATGCAAAGGAAGATAACACCTTCTCGGATTTCACCTTGGCGAGGCCAAGGGGACGAAATCTGGATGATCAACCGAGAGACATTTAGCACTCCGCTTCTAATGCTCTCCTTGATGTGTTAGCGTAAGCCATTCATAGATATGTTTGGCATCTCGAACATCAAATAAAGGTCGGACTTTGGGAGCACAAGAATCCATAAGGAACAACTAGGGAGTAAATCCTACGAAGTCCTTATGGGGAGGTGGCCAACTTCTTCAATCAAGATTCTACAACAATAGGTCTTTCGGCCGGGTGTGTTGGCCACGACATCCACCTTACCGGTTATCGAGAGACCATTATTATAGATCTTGGGAAATGCTCCAACCATCATATCTGCCTGAGATTCAGTTCTGGTTGGTGTCAGAATATTCCAGACTCGTCGAGTCTAGAAAGAAAGATGAAAGTTTGCAACACAAATCGACGAGACGGCGTTGCGAGACTCTCAGGAATGAACTACGATAGCAGCTCCAAAACATGAGCTGGTTCTGCTACAAAACCTGTGAACACGTTGTCCCAGACAAGCATGACCACATAGTAGTCTTATGATAAAATACTACCGTGTTTTAGGTTAGGAATCATCATTGAGGATAACGAAGTCCTAACATAAGTCATGATTCTCAAGAAGGAACTTCTTCTCCTTGAACAAATCTATCAGTGGCTTGGTGTGCTAGGAATACATATAGAGTGAAGGTTGCAAGTCTCCAAACCACAGAATACTTCGCACATATGCATAACTGACTTGGGACGATTCCACAGGAAGCAAACAACTTTCTGGAACTCACGGTGGCAACTTACATCAATTACAAATGAATTAGGGAAAGTCTCTTCTCTCATCCAACATATACCTCATGAACGGGACACGAAGGCAATGCTTACAAAGTTTCCAACACTAGCTTAATGTCCTACAAAATCATGGAGAAGATAGTAGTGTTGCTGATGGGCTCAACAACAATTCATCCAGGTTTCCATGGAGATGGAATTCCATAACTATGTTAACAAGTGATAGTATTAGTCAGACCAAGGGGATATAATGAGGTATGCTCGAGGGACACCCACGAGTAAGACAACATTATGAATATCATTGGTTCTGATTTGATTTGATGATAGCCCATACTCAAATCAAGTTTTGATATGACAATAAGTCCAACAACTGATCACAGGGACCAACTGATGAAGATGTCATCTATCTTCAACACCCGCAAACATACCCCTTGAGATGAACTAAGCTGGCAAACTTTTATCTTCCAACTCTCCAAGTTATTGTTTTAGCTTAACCAACCAGTTCAGGGTATCCAACACATATTCTTGGAGAAGTGGTGGTTTATAAGGAACCAACTTGATCACGAACTCAACATAGCGGACAGGTGACAACCTGGTAATACTTCCGAGAAGATATTCAGAAAATCACGAACCACCGATATGTTACTAAGCTCGAGAACAATCTTGCTTTTCAGGGCAAGACGATATGATCAAATGAGCAAGGACTTAACACAATCCTAACTCATCAATCAAGGAGTGCACCAGGGAAGTGGACTAGGTAGCACGATCAATCTTAGAATGGTGATTCAGTAATCAACACGCTAAGAATGAGATTGTTGTCCTTTAACTATCAAGCAACGTAGTTGCTAGGAGTATTAATTTCACACATCACAATTCACTTGTCAGCATTCCGGTTACAATAACACGGAAACCGAGGGATGAACAATAATGGCGAGAAGTATCACCTTATCAAAAGTTCATAGGAGGTGGTGCAATTCTCATGACATTCTTGACATAAAGATGGTAATACTCCAGGATAGAACAGTTTAGAAGCTGGATTAGCATTCTTCGTCTGCGAAGTACAACTTCTTTGACCCAATCCTGGATATGGATAAGGTACTGGAGTTTGTTTCTCCTAGTCATTCCAGATAGAATGAATTGACGGATCACAAGAGTAAAAGGCATCGATGAGCACGAATGCACAACTACTCCTGACTACCAACTGATAGACGAGGGTCATAATGCAACTAAAAAGGGGCAACTCAAAGGAACATATAACTCTCCGAGTTGTGGATGCATAGACTAGCATGTCAAACTCTCAACATACTTCTTCCGGATAGTCCATGCAGAAAGGTAGAACTGGCAGAGTCACAATATGAATGGAGTACTACTCAAGAGCACTCTGGTTGTGATCTTTTGGTTCAGAGGAACTTCTGCCAAGGATGGTTCATGGTATTTGGAAAAAGGATATACCACGGACCACGAGGACTATCACAAGGTTACTAATATCCTAAAGGAACGGGCAATACTATCAACATGAAGTAAGTAGAGTGAATCTTGGGTTCAAGAACCCAGAAATATAATGCCTACTAACTAAATGGCATCACGGGATGCTTTGGAGAATGATGGCCAGAATCATCACACTGTGAATATAAAGCATTGCTAGCTTACTGGGTGACCTTCTAAGACAGCTATGGTCATAATAATAATTCCAACATATATGTCGAGGTAACAGAGTGCCTCAACTCACCGATTAGTGTGCTTAGTCTGGCCCAAAGGTACATCGGAACATGAAGGAAAGGTTTGCAAATGCATCAAATTATTTAGAAAACTGGAATGACTCGGGCAGCATAACGGCTGTAAATGCTCGAAAATACTTTTGAGACTCGTGCACAAGATAGCATAACCACTCAACATCATAATGTCAAGGTTCTGAGATCAACAATTGAACACACAGAAGTAGAATAAACTGAACTCAGAGTTGAATCCACAATTAACGTGATCCTAATAGACATAAGAGAAAGCCTAGTTCTTAATCCCCGTAGAAAGAAGAAGGTGACTCAGATCAGAAGGTCATAAGGTAAAGGAGTAAAAAGAGCCTTGCGTTCCCTTCCACAATCAATTCCCTTATATAACTGAAGAGTTTCTAGACACAACTTCGACCAGTTTGGCTTACTAATACTACAGGCAGCAGGCTCTGATACCAAAGCTGTCAGGACCCCGATCCTAAGTCACACAGGTCTAGCACGTAACACACCATATCACTTTGCGGCCTCACGCACGGTATCCCCACGGGTGCCACCTTACCTGGCCCGGGACCGTTTGCGCATTTTGGCACACGTATATGATAGTGTCGCTAGCATCCATATGACAGAGAACCCGGGCCGACATGACCAGTTATAAACCAAAAGTGGCACCAAATTACAGGGACAGGCATACATGACCCAGCAACGAACGTGTCGGTCATCAACGTATGAACCCAAGTCGTAGCAAGCTACAAGGACTTAAAGGAACAACGCGTGACATTTCCCCTAAGGGACAGACACAGGAACGAAAAAGGACACATGCCGGCCAGCCTAAGTGTTCCGGGGCAGTAGCAAGCTACCAAGGCTCAGTGGAAGCACTAGGAGACATTTCCCTGTAAGATAGGCTACCAAGGGTAAACAACTAGGTGTCGGATCCCACACATAGCAATACACATTACACGTACGCATAACATGCAAGTATGTGATGTACAACAAGGCATCACAACATAACTCAACAACTCATATAGATAAAGGCCCAGAAGAGCCATCATAGCATTTATTACAAACAGAGGTCACATGACCCAACAAACAGAGCATACAGGCAACGGAAGCATAACATGTCTGAGTACAGACATCTAAAAATGAAGAAGGTTGAAACCCTGACTATCTACAAGATCCTACAAGGGTACAAGATCGTAGCTGAGGTAACAAGCTAAACGTCGAAGTCCACGCGGAACCACTAGCGAGACTAAGGTCTCTCTGCAAAAACATAAATTAAGCAAACGTGAGTACAAAGGTACTCAGCAAGACTTACATCAGAACTAGCTACATATGCATCAGTATCAACAAAGAGGTGGTGGAGTTTGACTGCAGCAAGCCAGCTTTGACTCGGTGGCTATCCTAAACTACGACTGCAAGTAACTCTTTTGAGGTGGCTCACACGAGTCCACATATTCACCAATCAATACACCACTATGGATCCGCTCCCGTCTCCCTATGAGAAGGCCATCCATAGCACTCACGCTTATCTTGCGTGTTTTAGAGTATCCACTTTCACTTGTCTATGAACTGTAGAGGCAACCCAGAAGTCCATTTCCGCGGACACGGCTATTCGAATAGATTATATATAACCCTGCAGGGGTGTACTTCTTCACACACGCTCTCGCCACTTACCGCCATGTACACGTCATGTATCTCGGCAACCTTCAAGCGGAAGCCTGGCGAGGGTGTCGGCCACGACCTGACTAACCACACAAGTCTCTCGTCCAGGTTTATCGCCTATTTGGGTTCCATCCGTGGGGAGATCCGGCCGGGGTGTCGCTCACGGCCCCAAACGATGTGTACAGGGTTCCCGCATCACCAAACGGGCGATCGGTACACCGTGCCACGTACCTGCCGCGTCACAGCCCACCCGAGGGTCAGCGCTACGCACGACCTCCAGTAAACTACAAACACCGGAAACTAGTTGCAACTCCTGGACAGAGATCATGTTGATTAATAAGTCGAGAGAGTCAATTAAGGATCCCAATGTGTGGTAGTAGCTGTTTCATGGACCAACCAACACAGAACTCAGTTCCTGAGGACGGCTGCAATGAGACAACCCACCATGTACTCCTACGTGGCCTCTCATCGCTACCTTTACCAAATCGTGTTCACACACTTAGCTCACACACGTTAGGACATGTTCATCACCCTTCCAATTCATCCCCGATGAATCAGACCTGACACAACTCTAAGCAATAGCAGGCATAACCAGAAAGCATGAATGAGTAGGCACAACATGGCTCAAACAACTCCTACTCATACTAGTGGGTTTCAACTATTTACTATGGCAATGACAGGTCATGAAGTGGATAGGGGTTCAACTACCGTAGCAGGTAACAGTTGAAGCGTTGTTGTCCTAATGTAGTAAAAGAGAGCAAGAGCGAGAGAGTGGGATTGTATCGGAATGCTCATTGGGGTTTTGCTTGCCTGGCACTTCTGAAGATATTAATAGCTCTTCATCGGTGTCATCGAACTCATCGTCGGAACAGCGTCTACTGAGAGGGGACAAAACCGACAAACAGAGAAAGAACACAATCAATGCAATGCAACAATATGATGCATGAATGTGACATGGCAATATGATGTTTATTGAGCTAATGCAACTAGCAACACAATTAAATGAAGTTGGTTTGAACCAAAGGTTCAAATTCAAACTCTATATGTGGTTATTCAAATGCCATTTATTCAAATTGTCCTAAACAGCAGCCATAAGTTGTTCTAACATGCATGAAAATGCCGTAAACAGATTCCTTGGATTATTCTGATCAATTTTCATATATAATTTATTTTCATCTAAGCTACGGTTGATTTTATATGATTTTTAGAAGTTTTGAATATTTTCTGAAATAAATAAATCATTTCTGATTTACTTAAAATTCTAGAAAACACTTATTGCGTCAGCATGACGTCACTATGATGTCAGCAGTCAACAGAGGCTGGTCCAGGTCAAACCTGACCTGTGGGTCCCACGGGTCAGTGGCACAACTACTAAACTAACTTAATTAGCACTAACCTAGTTTAGTTAGCCGGGCGGGGCCCACATGTCAGTGAGTCAAAGGCTAACTAATTGCAAATTAGCACTAATCTAAATTTAGAGGGCACTGGGCCCACCTGTTAGTGTCTACTTAAACTAATGACAGAATTTAAAACTTAACTAAAACCTTAAGCTAAAACTAGTCAGGGCTGGCCCCACGAGTCAGTGACTCAGGGGGAGTCAAACCCCTAGTCAGGCGGGTCAACTGGCCGGCGGCTCGCTGCCGGCGAGTGCCGAGATGGCGGGGCGCGTCGGAAAACGCCCACAGACGACCAAAATGGCCGCGGAGAGTATCTACGTGAAGCCCGCGTTCCCGCGCATCCGTTGCGGCAAGCGGCAGTTGCTGGGGCGGCCGGAGTTCGTCGGAATCAAGCTCGCGGCGGCGGCTGGCGATCGGGCATCGACGGAGTCGATGCTGTGGTGCACGAGGGGACGAACGGCTGAGTGCTACAGCCTCCTGGTGATGTGCTGAGCACGGTGACGCGCTCAAAAACGGGCAGAGGCGGCTGTGGCCACGGCGGCGACAAGTTCAACGGCGGTCGGCGGGGTGGACCTCTCGGGTCCGGTGGTGGAGCTAGCTAGGGGACGGGTTAGACTGCAAGGAGAGAGGGGAAAGACGCAGGTGCTCACGGCGCGTGCAGGGGGCGTCGAAACGGGCTCGAGGACGGCTTGGCCGGAGCGAATCGACGGTGACGAGCGGCGGCACCCGAAGTTGAAGAAGGGGTCGGTGACGACGAAGCAGAGCCTCCCGGCGTCTCATAGCTCTATGGAGAGGACGAGGGGAACGCGGCGGTGCCTCTGAGCATGGTGGCGCGGCGTGTGGTGGCCGATGGCCGCGGTGGCAGCGAGCGCGGCGGCGATGGCGGTCGGTGGTTGCGAGAGAGAGCGCCAGGGGGGAGGAGAAGTGCCGAAGAGAGTGGAAGAGAGGTCGGGGTTGCGTGGCGATCTCAGGGCGACGAGGAGACAGGCAGAGAGGTAGGAGGTGGCCACGGCGTGTGCCGGCGCGCGGCGGCCACACGCCCCTCGTCTTCCTGGCGAGAGGTGGGAGATGACTGGCATCGGCCAGTTGGGCTGGGCCGTGCTGGGCCACCAGGTAAGTTAGCCCAGGTGAGTTACTCTCTCTCTTTGTTTTTCTTATACTGTTTCTGTTTTCTAATATCTGCATTTGTTTTGGCTTTATCTAAAATACTTAAACAAGCTCAAAATTCATGAAACTGCTTGAGGCTACTGTTTGGATTATTTCCTACAGTAAACATTTTAGTTTATGAATATTTGGACATTTAAAAATAGTATATAGCATTTAAATGCCCAAATGCAAATACTTAAGATTTAATTCAAAAATCCAGAATGGTCCTAGAAATATGTGCAACATTTTTGGCAGAGGTTTTTAATCAATCCATAAATGATGAACTTTTCCAAATGGCATTTTGGGTTCATTGAAAAAGATTTTAATTTGACCCTAGTTGAATTCATTTAGTGCTAGGGTTTGTCATCCCCATTTCAATTTTCTGTGAAAGTAAACATGATGCACCTGAGGACCAAGCAAGGCAGGCAAGGGCTGGTCTAGGGCTGTGACATCGTGCCTGTGAAGGTCTCCGCTCGTGACACTCTCACGTAATAATAAGTTGGGGCTGTACACGCCTCGGAGTCTCCTGTGCGTTGCCTACGGGCCCTCAGACGGGGCTCCCACCCACGTCCCAGTGGCAGTCCTTAAGCTCCGCGCTGGGAAGAAGACGTAGTGTAGGGGTCGGACGCAACCTTTTTCCTTTTTGGCTTGGTGTTTGGCTGTCAGCCTTTTCTTCTTCCTTGGCTATCAGCCCTTCCTCTACCCCGTGCTATGAAGTTCTCGTGTTTCTTGCATTTGGTTGGAAGTCTTGCTTGGGATCTTTCTCGCCGTTTTAAGTTCAGCTTGCTAAGCAGGGGCTGCGCCATTCGCTCTCCTTCGTGCGCCTCGCGCATGGGGGCTGGGGCACGGTCGGTCACCGGCCTTCGTCTGCCACGGCCCAGTGACCTCGCCTGGCCAAGCCTGCTTAGGCTCTATGTAAGTGCATCTAGTGCCACCCCTAGTTGGTTTTGGAGTATTGAAGACAAACCTGGTTGAGGGACTAATGTGTTTGTGAGAATTGCAGGATAACACAGGTAGTAGTCCCTCATTGATTCGGTTTACCTACCGGAGATGACCCCTAAAAATGTATGAAAACATTGACAACAATGGTGGTACATGAAGATAATCTTATCGAAGACTATGATAAGAGAAGACATTGTGTGAAGACTATGGAGCGCGAAGACTCAGATGTTTCGTTGTTTCCTTTTTCTTCTTTGTTGAGTCATAGGAACCACCGTACTGTTAAGTGGGGTCCAAGTGAACTAAGTCAGAGTGACTGAAGTGATGCTCAACCAAATCCTATGTCTTCGAGCGAAGACAATGAGAGCAAATCTTATCCAGAGCTGGATGAGTCAGCTTTACTTGTAGTCCAAGTAAAGTTGTTGTGTGAGTGTTTGAAATCTGACCGTTGGAACACGTGTCGGATCCTTAGTGACCCAGGGTCATTTCGGACAAATCAGGTCGGGTTGCCCAGTGGCTATAAATAGCCCACCCCCTTCGCCATAAATTGGTGGCTGCTCAGAGTTATTACACGGCTTTTGTCGTTTGAGAGCAACCCACCTCCGAAGCATTTGAGAGAGAGATCCTTGCGAGGACAAAGCCAAAACACCCATAGCCAAAGAGTGTTAGGCATCACTGAAGTCTTTCTGTCTGTGTGACCTGAAGACTTATTACACTTGAGGATTGTGTTTCCTCCAGCCGGTTAGGCGTCGCGTTCTGAGCATCCAAGAGTCATTGTGGATCGCCGGTGAACGAAGTATGTGAAGGTTTGGAAGTCTACCTTGAAGACTTACCAGAGTGATTGGGCGAGGACTAGGTGTCCTTATCTCAAGGGGAATAAGGTGAAGACGCGGTCTTCTGAGTTGAATCTCAGCCTCCCTAACCAGACATACAGTTGTCACAGCAACTGGAACTGGTCTAACAAATCATTGTCTTCCCCGAGCTACTGGTTCTATCATTTCCTTCCCTTTACTTACTATCTTACGTTGTGAAGTCATTGTCTGCCTGCCTTATCTGATTGACTTCACTGCGTGACTACTTGTTCTGATTGGCTTCATTCCTTCTTCCCTCTTGATCCTTACTGCCTAGTTGCTATTAGTCTTCATGCTTTCACTTTATTGAATACCTGACTATGGCTTGTCTAGTGTAGTCTACTTTCCGCTGCATACAAATAGGATTGGATTTACCCTTTGTCTTCAAAACTACCATGTTTTGAAGCATTTCACAAAAATCGCCTATTCACCCCCCCCCCCTCTAGTCGATATACTGCACTTTTAATTGGTATCAGAGCAAGGTACTCCCTTGTTCTGTGTGATTCGGTTTAGCCACCTAGAGTTTTAGCTATGTCGACTGCAGGGATAATCAAAGTCTCCGATGCGTGCCCCGTCTTCGTTGGCACTGAATATCCCTACTGGAAGAACAAGATGTGCATGCACCTTGAAGCCATTGACGTGGACCTCTGGTTTGTCGTCAAGAATGGTGTTCCCAAGACTGGTGAAGGTATCACCCCTGTTGATGTCAAGAGGCTCGTTCAACTGGATTCAACGGCCAAGAACATCATCTGTGGTCATCTGACCAAAGGACAGTATGGTCGTGTAAGTGCCCTGGAAACGTCAAAGGAAGTCTGGGATTGGCTCTCAAAGGTCAACGAAGGAGTCTCAACCCAGAGAGATCAAAGGGTCAATGTCCTTCGCAATCTCTTCAATCGCTTCAAGAGACATGACAATGAGAATGTCCAGCACACATTCGATCGTCTCACTGACATCACAAATGAGCTTCAGGCACTTTGCGTCACTTAGATCACCAAGCATGAAATCGTCAAGACCCTCCTGAGATCACTCGACAGCTCATTTGATATCCTTGCCCTGATGATTCAAGAACGCCCTGACTTCAAGACTCTCGATCCGTCTAACATACTTGAGAGGCTCAACACACATGAGTTCCAGCTATCTGAGAAACGTGACATCTATGGTCCCAACTATGGCCGATCTCGCGCCTTAAAGGCAAAGGCTGTTTCTTCATCTGAAGAAGAATCTGACTGCAGTTCTGATGATCCTGAAGACATTGGAAAGGAGCTTGCCATGCTCGTGAAGAAGTTCCAGAAATTCACTAGGAAGAAAGGCTTCAGAAAGTCTTCACGATCCAACTCAAGAAATGATGAAGCTTCTACCCATGACTACAAGAAGAGAACATGTCATAAGTGCAAGAAACCTGTTCACTACATCTCTGAGTGTCCTCAGTGGGACAATGAGAAGAAGAAGAAGAAGAGCAAGGAATATGATTCTGATGACAAGAAAAAGAAGAAATACTCAAAGTCTTCTTCCAAATCTTCATCAAAGTATTCATCACACAAGAAAAATTCACCTGCCAAGGCTCGTGCGTTTGTTGGCAAGGAGATGGATTCAGAGGAGGAGTCTACTTATGAAGAAGCGGAGGTGGAGTCTGAGGATGAGTCCGATTCTGGTGCTGCAAGTCTGGCTCTAGCCACTGCCTACGTTGCCAAGTCCATCTTCAACACTGAAGACAATGGCCCCGTCCCCAACATTGATGATGAGGACGACGACTTTGCTCCCACCTACTGCTTCATGGCACGCGATGCCAAGGTAAAATCATGTGATGCTTACTTTCAAACATCTAGTGAAGATGACTCTGATTGTGAATCAAAACCTAGCTACAAAACACTTGCTAAAATTGCCACTGAACGGTAGAAAGCCATGGAACATATTCAAAAACTGTTTGACAAAAGCGATGACCTATTGGACGCGGAAATGACCCGTTCTTAGTCCTTAATTGAAGACATAAAAAATCTTCATGTTAAGTACGAGGAACTTGAAAGTCTTTATGAATCGCTCTCAAAAAATCATGAAAAGCTTTCCCACGATTACCTTCAAAGGAAGCGAGAACTTGAGAAATTGAAAGCGGCTCATGAAGATCTTCAAAAATAAAATGAGTCACTCCGCGCACAACTGATCAGCTCCACTCAAGAAGAGTTTGAACCACCATGTCTAAAATGCATTGAGCGTGATAACGCTACATCTGTTGCTGAATGTACTACTGCTGCCACTATTGCAATATCTTCAACTACTGATGTGATAACTAACCCCTCTGCTGAGGATACCACTACTATTGCTGATGAAAATGCTAGGTTGAAGACTTTGCTTGAAACAGGGATGTACAAAAGCCTCAAAGGGCATCAGACTCTATGTGATGTCCTCAAAAAGCAGATACTGGACCGAAACCCTAGAAAAGAGGGTGTTGGGTTTGACAGGAAAATGAATGTTGATGGTTCATACTGGAAGCCTGAGCAGTATCCCAAAACCACATGGGTTGCTGCAAAGGAAGCGTTAGTGGATCCATCTACCCTATCTGGCTTCACTTGTGCTAATCCTATTATCATTGATGAATCCTTTGATGCAAACTATAAATTGTTTAAGAATCAAAATGGTGAAGTGTTTGCCAGGTATATTGGTACTAACTGCAGGAACGATCCACCTATGAAGAAGATCTGGGTACCCAAAGGTTATCTTGAGAAACTTCCAGCAAATGTTATCATGACACCTATTGGGAAGAAGACAAACCCCAGACCAAAGGCTTCATGTGGTCCTAAGGCTTCATACAGACAAAGGACTCACCTGAGTCACCCTAACGCCAATGTTTTGCAGGTAAACCATACTCAGACCCATGAATATGAGCGTGTTTCTTCAAACCACTATATTCATAAAACAAAGAATTTTTCTGCCTATTCTTATGAGTATTATTCTCCTCCTGCAAGATTATTTGCTAGGGCTCCAAAGCCAAAATTCTCAGATGCTGCTCTTAGACTCATTGCTTCTAAGCCACCCCTGAAGATGTGGGTGGTTAAGAAGAACTAACTTTCTATTACAGGGAAAGGTCTCCAGCCAAAAATCAAAGGCGTCTGATGCTATTGCTGGGGACCTAAAACACTTGTAGGGCACAGGATCAAATTCCCAAATGATTTACTGCTCATTTTGTTCATGAATCACTTGCTAATCATCTTATCAGTTCTAACTTGGATCTAAGCTTTCATAATACACTTGTACGTCAAATGTTTATGCTTCACAATGGCTTTTGGTGAAGCCTATCCTCCTAACTACATTGTAGGGAGTGACACCAAAGTCTTCAGAATGGATTATGGACAGCGGATGCACAAATCATATGACTGGAGATCGAAGTCTTCTCATGGACTCAACCTTATGTCCATCTAACAAGAGTCACATCACATTTGCTGATACTGGTAAAAGCAAAGTGTTTGGTGTAGGTAGAGTTGCAATCTCAAGAGATCGGCACATGGATAAAATCATGCTTGTTGAATCTCTTGGTTTCAACTTAATGTCTGTCTCAATGCTTTGTGACTTAAACATGATTGTGATATTTGGTAAATTTCGTTGCCTTGTACTAATGGAGTCAAACAAGTCTCTAGTATTAGAAGGATACAGAAAAGGTGATCTGTACATGGTAGATTTCTCAGCTGGATCGCAGATGGCCGTATGTCTTCTAGCAAAAGCTTCAGAGTGTTGGCCCTGGCATCGGAGGCTGGGACATGCCGGCATGAGGAACTTGCACACTCTCGCAAAGAAGAAGCACGTCGTAGGCATCGAGGACGTCAAGTTCAAGAAAGATCATCTATCGGAAGATGACTAGGGCCAAGCATCCCTCGAAGACAATCATGACGACATCCAAACCCTTCGAGCTGCTTCACATGGACTTATTCGGCCCTACTCACTACTCCACGTTCTCTACCATAGCTTGTCTCTATGGCTTCGTCATTGTTCATGATTATTCAAGATACAAATGGGTGCACATAATACTCTACAAGACTGAAGTGCAAGATGTCTTTAGACGCTTCGCGAATCGTGCCATGAACAACTCTGGCGTCAAGATCAAGCATATAAGAAGTGACATTGGCACTGAGTTCAAGAACACCGGCCTTGATCTTTATCTGGATACAATGGGGATCACTCATGTGTTCTCAGCCCCGTACACACCTCAGCAGAATGGCATCATTGAGCGCAAGAACATAACTCTAATTGAGATGGCTTGAACGATGCTCGATGAATACAAGACACCAAGAAGGTTCTGGACCGAAGCTATTGATACTGCATGCCATATCATCAACCGTGTTTATCTTCACAAGCTTCTGAAGAAAACGTCCTACGAACTCCTCACCAGAAAGAAGCCTAACGTAAGTTACTTCAGAGTATTTGGAGCTAGGTGCTGGATCAAGGATCCACATCACAAATCAAAGTTTGCACCAAAAGCACATGAAGGCTTCATGCTCGGATATGGAAAGGACTCACACTCCTACAGAATCTTCAACATCTTTCTCTATAAAGTAGTTGAAACTGTGGATGTGCGGTTTGATGAAATGAATGGTTCACAAAGAGAGACCCTACCAAATGTGCTAGATGAGGCTTCACCAAATGAATCTATCAAGCTAATGGGAACCGGTGAGATCATGCCTTCTGAAGCACAACCTGACGAGGAACTCATCATTTCTGCCCCAAATCAACCTGATGACAATGCTCAGCCTGAAGACAACCCTCCTGATGATGAAAATGTACAGCAAGAGCAAAATCTTCGTCCAGCTCATCCTCGTGTTGCAAATGAAGTACAAATTGAGAAGATAATTGACAGCATAAATGCACCTCGTCCACTTACTCGTTCAAGAGCAACACAGCTTGCAAATTTCTGTGGGCACTTTGCTTTTGCCTCAATATCTGAACCCAAGAAAGTTGCTGAAGCTTTTATGGAACCCGAATGGATTCAAGCAATGCAAGAAGAGCTTCAACAGTTTGAGCTGAACAACGTGTGGGAACTTGTCAAGCGTCCTGACCCTCGCAAGCACAACATAATAGGCACAAAATGGATTTATCGCAACAAGCAAGATGAGCATGGTCAAGTTGTCAGAAACAAAGCTCGTCTCGTTGCTTAAGGATACACTCAAGTTGAAGGGATTAACTTCGATGAAACATTTGCTCCTGTGGCTAGACACTCTTCAAACCTGGATCCCTAGACCCTACCAAATGTGCTAGATGAGGATTCACCAAATGAATCTATCAAGCTAATGGGAACCGGTGAGATCATGCCTTCTGAAGCACAACCTGACGAGGAACTCATCATTTCTGCCCCAAATCAACCTGACGACAATGCTCAGCCTGAAGACAACCCTCCTGATGATGACAATGTATAGCAAGAGCAAAATCTTCGTCCAGCTCATCCTCGTGTTGCAAATGAAGTACAAATTGAGAAGATAATTGACAACATAAATGCACCTGGTCCACTTACTCGTTCAAGAGCAACACAACTTTCAAATTTCTGTGGGCACTTTGCTTTTGTCTCAATACCTGAACCCAAGAAAGTTGCTGAAGCTTTTATGGAACCCGAATGGATTCAAGCAATGCAAGAAGAGCTTCAACAGTTTGAGCTGAACAACGTGTGGGAACTTGTCAAGCGTCCTGACCCTCGCAAGCACAACATAATAGGCACAAAATGGATTTATAGCAACAAGCAAGATGAGCATGGTCAAGTTGTCGGAAACAAAGCTCGTCTCGTTGCTTAAGGATACACTCAAGTTGAAGGGATTGACTTCGATGAAACATTTGCTCATGTGGCTAGACTTGAAGCTATTCGTATACTGCTAGCCTATGCAAATCATCACAACATACTTCTGTATCAAATGGATGTAAAGAGTGCCTTTCTCAATGGAAGGATTGAAGAAGAGGTGTATGTTGCACAACACCTGGCTTTGAAGATCCAAAACGTCCTGATATGGTATACAAACTCAACAAGGCACTGTATGGCCTCAAACAAGCGCCTCGTGCTTGGTATGACACACTCAAAGACTTCCTGAAGAGCAAAGACTTCAAACCTGGATCCCTAGATCCCACACTCTTCACGAAGACATATGATGATGAACTGTTTGTCTGCCAAATCTATGTGGACGACATTATCTTCGGCTGCACTGACAAAATATACAGTGATGAGTTTGGTCACATGATGCAAGAGCAATATCAGATGTCCATGATGGGTGAGCTGAAGTTCTTCCTTGGTCTTCAAATTCGTCAGCAAAGCAACAACATCTTCATATCTCAAGAGAAGTACCTTAAAGACTGCTTGAAGAAGTTTGGAATGCAAGACTGCAAAGGGTACTCGACGCCTATGCCACCTAAACACCATATGGGTCCCGACGCAAATGGTAAAGAGTTCAATCAAAAGGTATACCGCTCCATGATTCGTTCTTCGCTTTATTTATGTGCATCTAGGCCAGATATTATGCTTAGTGTTTGCATGTGTGCTCGATATCAAGCGGCACCAAAGGAGTCGCATCACTTAGTTGTGAAGCAAATACTTCGATATTTGGCTTACACCCCAACACTAGGATTATGGTATCCAAAGGGCTCAGAGTTTGATCTAGTAGGATTTTCAGATGCTGATTATGCTGGTGACAAAGTTGGTCGAGTCTAGATCAGGCACATGTCACTTTCTAGGACGATCTCTTGTGTGTTGGTCTTCAAAGAAGCGGAACTGTGTATCACTCTCCACTGCTGAATCTGAATACATTGCTGCTGGATCTTGCTGCGCTCAGCTTCTCTGGATGAAGCAAACGCTCAAGGACTATGGTGTCCATCTGAAGCATGTGCCACTCTACTGCGATAATGAAAGCGCTATCAAGATTGCCAACAACCCAGTTCAGCACTCGAAGACAAAGCACATTGAAATTCATCATCACTTTCTCAGAGATCATGTCATGAAGGAAGATATTGATATCATACATGTCAACACTGAAGAGCAACTGGCAGATATCTTTACAAAGCCCTTGGATGAGAAAAGGTTTTGCAAGTTGCGGTGTGAGCTAAATATCTTAGAATCCTCAAATGTCCTGTAATCAGGCACACATCCTAACACTTATGCATATTGATGACTTAGATGTGCAACACACAAAGTGAAGTATATCTTCAATCAATGAAGACTTACATTCTAAGTGTGAATATATTAACGCGGAATGACTTCGGAGCGCCACGATAATTGTGCATCGTGTCTGGGTCTAATACTTCCTATACGGTGGGTAACGCGACCACCAAATCTTTGTTCGAAGTGTTTCTCGTGGCGTTACATTTGCAAAGTCTTCACACTTGTTTTTGTCTTCATATAGGACAAATATAAAGTTGTGTTCTGTCCTCTACATCATTCACTTATAGCTAAGTCTTCTTATTTGAATCTTTTGAACTAAGTGAATGTGATCGGACCCTAACCTCTCTATGCTTCCTCACCTCAAACTCTATCTATCCAAATCATATGCATTCTGTTTGAACCGTCGAATATCTTCTCTACGTCCTTGTCAGCAGAAGATACGGAGACAAACTTTAAATCTGATTTTAATGCTCCATCCTTTATGCCTGAAACACGGAGAAGCCGGAACAACCACTGCGACAGTCGTGGCGTACGTGGGATCGTGGGACAACTCTCAATGTGTTACATGTCCGCCACGTGTCCCTCAGATGTGAACCGCTAGGGGCACCTGCGTAATTGCGATGTGCCGTCTCCCATGCTTATAAATGCACGTCCCATCACGGTCAAAAATTCTTCTACCACCTCTCCACCTCGACCAACCCTAGCGCCTCTGCTAGCTCTCGACGATGCCGGCGACGAAGCGCTTCGCTGCCGCGACCTCGTCGACGCCGTCTTCACGCCGGCCGCGGATATCGTCTACTCCGCCGTCGCCGTAGCTGTCCTCCGTCGCCAAGTTAGGGCACGGAAGATCGAACTGCTTGGCATCCAATTCCTCTCCATCTAAGCAGTTCATCGTGTGGTAATTAAACTCTCTTTTTACCATCTTCCTGATCCAGAAAGATTCATCACTTTTACCACAAGAAGTTTCTGCCTACACATATATAGATCTATCCTGTCTGCATCTTATATTTTGCCTAGTACATTCACATATGCTTCAAACATAGTTAGATTCCTCACTTGTACCTATTCATGGATTCGTACAAATCTAGAACCAACTCTCATCATATAAGTGAATGTCTTCGCGCTATGAGGTCAAAGTCTTCTAAACTGATTTATCTTCTAAAGCTTCTGAGAATGCATATGACCTCTTCCCCTTCCCTCGCATCTCTAATGCTATCACGGGTACATGTCTGTGGGAGAATCCCTTGGTTCTCATAGTCTGCATTCATTTGCAGAATTCTTGCAGTGTCACATTCACTCTCCTGAAGCCAGTTCCTGTCTGACCAGCAGACCGAAGCATTTGCCTATGTTGAAGCCATTCAGTTTGAAGCCTTTCAGATTGAAACCAATGGCAACTGACAAGTCAGTTAGGAAGGGTGGCAGACAGCGTCGTGGCAACACCTCTAAAGATTTGCCTCCTGTTCTAAGTGAGATGTACAAGACTGATCCAGAGGAGGATTATAATCAGAGGAAGACACGAATTCAATGGATTCAAAGATATTGGGCTGAACAGTGGTTCAAGTACAGGTCCGTGAACCAAGAGTATGCTGAAAAGAACGCCATCAAGCATCCATGGGGAGATATTACCTACAAAAATCTTCCACCCAAGACTCGACTGAAGCCATTGCTCAAGGCTTCTACCCTTGCATGGTCAGAGGGCCTCAACCTGCTGATGCCGATCCTTCTTCTCTGCTCTGGTGTCGCGACGACAATTTGTTCAAGCGCAATCTTCAATATGCCAAGAACTCAGCCAAAGATAACAAGAATAACTGGGGATTGGCCTTCAATCATGGCCCCTCTATGCCCCGTGCTGATGGCACGCGCGAAGCTGAACCAAACCTGGTTGGGCCTTTCTACAACCTAGAAGGCCTCATCAGTCACATCAGGGTTCAAGGGGCAAATGTGGATCAACCTGCAAATGACGCTGATTCTGATGAAGCGCCTGCAACCCCGAAGCCCAAGAAGAAGAAGAAATCCAAGGCTTCGAAGACCACTTCACCAATTGCTTCTAGAGTGTAGCCTTTGGCCACTACTCCACCAGCACCAAGTGTGCAGTCTGAGGAGCACTCTCGCATATCCAAGAGCAGACAGCTAAGGAAGAAGCCCTCGCACAACCCGAGTCCAGCTCTCACTCCTGACGCTGTTCTGAACACTGTCAATGAAGCCTTTGATCTCTCGAGCGATGAAGATCTTGGTGACGATGCTCTGGAGCAATTGATCAAAAGCAAGCAAGACGCAGAAATCTTCAATGATTTGCCGCTCTTCGACATAGAAGTGCTCAACAATTTCATTGATGAATGGTTTGACACCCCCAACCTTAGCTTCGACGATTTGCAGCTTCCAGTTGGCCTCAGTGTCTCCTTCCATGGCGCCATTGCTTCTAAGCTAGCTCTTGCTCAGAAAATCGTTGAGCTGAAGCAAAAGATTGATTATGAAAAGGCTCAGTTCAAGAAGCATGTGGACAAGCTCAGCGTCCAAGAGATTCAGAACTTCAAAGTAATGATGCATGAGCTCAAGAAAGCCTTTCGCAAGAGGCGTGATGAAGCTAAAGGTTCTCATGAGCGAATCAAGGCCTTGGCTGTCAAATGCATTCAAGCATATAATGAAGCTGAAAAGCGCAAGGCTCTTGGGCATCCTGGCATTGACCCTAGGATGGCTGCTAAGAAGAAGAAGAAGCAACCTATGCCCGATGCTGAAGAATCCAGGCAGGAACTGCCTAGCATTGTCTTTCCTGCCAGCATGACTGGCACAAAGACTAAGGTCACCCCAGCTGCTTCAGAGCTCAAGAAGACAAAGGTGGCTGAAGCTGAAGCTCGCAAGCGCAAGCAAACTACTGATGAAGCTGCACCCACCAAAAAGCGCAAGACAAAGAAGGACAAGGCTGCTTCCACAGAGCCCATCTTTGTCGAGCCCATATCAGTTGCTCGCCCCGCATCTACACACCAAGAACGTCGCATGACAGTCCATGAGCCTGCTCCCACAGAGGCTGAAGACATTCCAGCTGTTGAACCCACCACAACTGAAGACATTGGTCCTCATGACAATGTTGAAGATGATGAAGTCCTTCCTCATATCGAGTACAACGTGGAATCTTTGCATGTTCTTACGAACAATGAACACATCAGCATTGGTCGTCCATTGACGCCAATTGCACAGGATGACTCATGGGCTGATCACCCACAAGATACACCAGCAACTCCCCAACCAACTCAGGTCACCAGTTCGGTGCTTGAAGATGAAGACTTTGAGGCCCAACAACCTCCATCCCCTCAGGCGTCGCCAGCATTTCACAGGCTTCGCGAAGGACCAAGGCCTCAAGTCGTCATCCCAAGTGTTCCAGAAGGAGAAGAGCAACAATCTGTTCCTGAAGCTGCTCCCTCCGTGAACCTCTCAGAATCTGAAGCCAAAGCGGCTGAAGATATTCCGGCTGCATCAGCCGAAGAAGAACAACCCCAAAAAGAAGAAGCACGTGCTGCCACACCCCCTGTTCTCGAGAAGAACGTGTCCGACCCTCCAACTCTTGAAGTGGAGGTTACAAATTCAGAGGCTGTCACCACCAACACTGAAGCCAATGACGTGGTCATGGCTGAAGCCAATGTGGCACCTGAAGTCATCATGGTGCCTGAAGTGATGGCGCCTGAAGCAAGTGTTGCACCTGAAGCAAATCAGCAGCCTGAAGCCACTGCCTCTGCTCCTGTTCCGCCTCCAAGGCCCCATACAATTGAGCAAGCTTACAACCAAGATGATCAACTCGTAACTGTCCGATGGCCCATTCTGACTCCACCACCTGCTACTGGTCCTCAGTTTGACCATCATGTTGAGCACATGCCTCAGGTTCAGAAGTCTAAGCCAAGATTGCCAAGGTTTCCAGGTATTGCCACCTCTCGAGGGTCATTCAATGCCAATAGCTTCACTGCGCACAACACATTCTTTGACAGCGCCAAGAACCCATATTCCAAGCCAAGAATATCATCAGATAGGTTCTGGAGCCATCATCAGCGCAGTTATTACTCAAGAGTACTCTATGATCAAGGGCGCATTTTCCCTCATATGCGTCTTGACACTGAAGCTATTGTTGTATTGCCCTGTCTGGAGGAAGCTCTTGATTGCTTCCGTGATGCTGGCCTGCTCAACTTTGTGACTGACAAGGAGCATTGGAATGAAGAGCTACTCCTGCAATTCTATGCAACCCTCCACATTCAAGGCTACAGCAGGGATCCGAAGACATGGGTCCTTGAGTGGATGACATGCAATGTCCATCATGAAGCCAAAGCCTTTGATCTCATTGAGCTTACTGGCCTGCCCACTACAGGAGAATTGTATGAACCTGGCTGTCAATTGCAGTATGAAGCTTTGGAGAGTATCTTCCAGAAGCGCAAGCCCAACATGAGCCAAATGCTGAGCATGATGAAGCCTTTGCCCAGCGATGCCGAATATCCAAAGGAATTCTTTGTTGAAGACCTAGAGTATCTGCCACGCACCATCTATCATATCATCAGGCGTACTCTATGGCCTATCAAAGGACATTCTTCATCAGCCAAACTTGAAGGCACAATGAAGACATTGGTCTTCTATATCTTCAATGGCATCAGCTTCAATGCTCAAGATTTCTTCATTCGACAGTTGGCTGTGTCTGGCTCTGATCTGTTTGGTCTCAAGTTATATGCTCCATGGATCATGCGCATCATCAAGCTTCATTCAGCTATCACCTATCAGCCCTCTGCTCACAACCATCATATATTCTTGCCAGAGGTTGATATGTCAGCTGAAGCTATATACCAAGAGCCTGCCAAAGAACCTGTTAGTCTTCAAAACGCTGATCACCAGAGCTTCACTCAGCAAATTGAAGGAGTTCCAGCAGTCTCTCACGTTTATCCTCTGGCTGGCCGTACTCGTCTACCTCGACATGCTGAAACTGAAGCCACTGAGAGCACCATTGCCCAAAGGCCTCAGAAGCGGTCTCGTGTTCTCAATAACCGAGAGCTTCTGGTTGCCCTCCATCAGAAACAAGATAAGCATCTGTGACGCCCGAAGACCGACGTCCCAGAAGGTTCCAGAAGATTCCCGAAGATTCCAGATGTTCCGGGTTGCCCGTGTGTCCTTTTGTGCTTGTGTTATTTATTTTTTTGCATTGCATCATGTCATCATGCCATCATGTCATTAATCTTTTGCATCTCAACCTAATAAATTGTGTGGACCTTCGGTCCATTTAAATCGAGGGAAGGCGACTTCTCTTTATAACATATCCTCCAAATATTAGGGAGCTATATAATAAATATTCCATTGCTTCGGAATCACCGTAACACACATGCATTTTCCCCATGCTTTCCTACTTCGAGTTTCTCCTTCAAAATCCTTGCCTATAATTCTTTCCGTTGTTTCGAGGTTCTTCCAAAAACCCTCCTTCTATTTTATTTAAATTCCTGACATTTTTGAGAGTCCAGGGATTTTACCCCTTGCCCTAAGCCTTTTTCCTAACTCCTCTTTTCTTTCTATTCCTCTTTTGTTTTTCTGTTTTAGTTGGAAAACAACAGCAGTTTTAATATAAAGAGAGCCCAGCAGCCCAGCCTTTTGTTTTTCCCTCCTGGCCTTTTCTTCCCTCCAGCCACTTCCTAGGCGCGGCCCATCTCTAGGCCATCAGGCCCAGCCCGACCCCTCCTGGGAAAAACCCTAGGGCGCTCGCTCCCGCAGCCTCTCGATCCTCTCCCGCACCCCCCGCCGCCAGGCGTTCCCTCGTTCTTCTATCCCCTCGCCCCGAGCCTCCATCTCCCTCGATCTCCCTCGCCTCGGCCCTCTCCCTTCGATCCCGAACGCCCTCGCCATGGTGCCCGCAGGCAGGTGCCGCCGCGCCGCCTAACTCCCCTCCGTTCCCAGCCGACGACCAAGGCCGCAGGAGCAGCGCCGCCCCAGGCCGCGGCCTCTCCTCCCGCTCCATCCGCAGCGCCCCGATGCGCGCCCTCCAGGGCCTCGCCTCGCCTGGTTCTCCAGCGACCAGGCACCGGCGCCCTCCGCTCCTGAGGTCTTCCTCCGCGCCTCCCTGGCCTCCTCCCGAGCGCCCAGCTGGCCTCCTCGCCATCGCCCCAGCTCGCCAAGACCAGAGGGTGCGGCCTCCCTTCTCCAGCTCCCGCGCCTTGGAGCTCTCCCGCGGCCAGGCCCGCCTTCGGCCGTCCCGTCAGCGCCGGACCGCGCACGCCCCATCCGTCCTCGCCCCCTAGGCCGCCGCCCGGCTTCGCCAGGGCCTCCTCCTCGCGGCTCTCTGGCCAGCGCCTCGTCTCCAGCAGGGCCAGGAGTCGTCGTCTTCGTCCGCGCAGCCAGCTCCGCCACTTCCCGACAGCCTCGCCGTGCCGCTGCCTTGGTTCCTTCCCGCAAGACCTGCTGCTGTTTTTTTTTTGTTTTTTTTGTTTTCGCCAAGTGGACGAGGACCCCAAGTTCGGCAAGTTCGATTACACGAGGAATCGTCAAGTTCCCCTTCATTTTGTCAAGACCGGCGAGTTGAAGACCCAAGTACCACGACGACCGAACGGCTACGATGGCGAGTACCTCTCCGATGAACGTGAACAACTACATGGCGATGCGACAAGTACCCCTACGAACGTGTACCCCTACGTCGACGACGATCCCGACAAGTACCACTACCGTCGACAAGTTCGGAGACCACAAGTACCACTACGAACGCCGACGCGACAAGTACCTCTTCGGAAACGGAAACACCTACGTGAACGACTACCGTCGCCCCGTGTACGACTACGAACGTGTTCCTCGACCCACGAGAACGTCTACTTCCACTACTTCCTCTCCGACCACGAGAACGCCTTCTTCCTCTACGTCTCGAACCGCCCCGAAACGCACGCTTCAAAGGTATAACGAGACGACCCCGTGGATGACCCGTGAGATGCTTGTTGTGGTTGTATGAAATGTTCCCCTTGTGCACCGTGTCCGTTTCGTCCCTTTTGTCATGTTCCTCGGTTGCCTCGTCATCGACCCGTGGGAACCCGGTAATGGGATCGCCCCACCTTTCATCTCGTTGACTCGCTCACGCCATCTTTCCTTTGCACCGGACTCTCAACGAGTTACCGGAACCGAGTTGTTGCCTTTGCATCATTTCGGATCGTTGTCGTGGCATTCTTTTTCATTCCACCACGGCGACAATACTTCATATCATCTTCTTGTTAACCTTTTAATAAAACTTGCATAAACTTGATCATGTCATCCGCATCATGTTAACAACACTAAAATGTTTAATTGTTGTTTGCTTATAATTACTAAACATGCACATGGGGATTTTCCGGACTTGTTGTTGTTATTTCCGGCCTCATTTAAAATGCCTAAATAGTGTAGTTTCTTTATGCTTCACCTCTTGCCATGCTAAAAACATTTAATCTTGTCTTGTTAATTAACGAGAGCCAACTAAATAATTAAATGTGGTGTTTCGTCAATATGCAACTCGTTACATATTGAGCTCCACTTAACTTGTAGTTTTGTTTGTACTTTGCCATGCCATGCATATTTAAACCGTACATGCATCATACTTGGATGTGCATCGTATGGCATGTTTATGTTTGTGTGTTTACCGAGTTGTTTGTTTCTTTCCGGTTTGCTTCTCTTGTTAGCTTCGGTTTCGTTCCGGAGTTGTGAGGAGTCGCTCGACTGTTGCTCCGTCTACTTCGTGGATCCATTCTTCTCCCTTGTGGAATCCCAGGCAAGATGACTGAACCCCGATAACATTACTATCTTTGCCTATTGCTAGTAGATCCGCTCTATAGTTTTGCCTCGATGCCCATGATCTTCTTGTCAGCCTCCTACTTGTAACCATTGCCATGTTTAACCACCCTACATACGCAAACCGTTGCTTGGCTAAGTACGCTTCGCTCAGCCCTTCTTATAGCATTGTTAGTTGCAGGTGAAGATTGAAGATGCTTGCTTCATGTTGAAGTTTGGTTGGGTTATATCACACTATATAAATGCTTAAAAATGAAATCATCTATATATTGGCAAGGGTGGAAGGCTAAGCCTTTTGCTTGGTGTTTTGTTCCACTCATGCCGTTAGGAACCGTATAAACCGGTGTTATGTTCCTTGATTATGCGTTCCTAACACGGTTGGGGTGTATGGGACCCCCTTGATAAACCGCTAAGTGCTAAGTCTTTTCCAGCAAGTCCCAACATTGGTACTATTTGCCTAATAACAAACTAATAAAAACTTGCATGTGGACTAGCTATCCCTTTTATTTTAATTCTACAACCCCGGGCCAGTGCTCCACATGAGTGTTGGTCCGAAACGGGGAGTCTGCGGGGCCACCTTGAGGAAACTCAAGGTTTGGTAAAAACCTGTAGAATCGCCCATCCGGTCGTGTCCTGAGACTTAGATACGCGCGGCTACTATCAGGGTGTCGACACGCCGGGAGGATTTGCTGGATTAGCCTTACCTTAGTTCGGTTTAACTTGAGCACGGGATTCCGAGAATACTCGGGTCTTCCCACCTATGGAGTTGCGACTCCGCGGATCGTGGGCTTGTGATGGGCCAAGTTGGAACACCCCTGCAGGGTTTGAACTTTCGAAAGCCGTGCCCGCGGTTATGTGGCAGATGGGAGCTTGTTAATTCCGGTTGTAGATAACTTGACACAATGTTTCAATACACTACCAGCGTGTGTACCGTGACTGTCAATTTCCGAATAGGGATTCGGGAGTTGAACACGGTGGGGTTATGTTTGACCGGCTTTAGTTAGGATCACTTCGTGATCATCTATCGACCGATGCACCTTCTCTTCTCGCTCTCGTATACGTAAGCTAGTGCTAGTTGCTGCTGCAGACTCTTGTTTTTCCTTCACCTCTTATTCTTTCTTCAGCCTTATCCACACCCAAGGCTTAAATAGTCTTGTTGCCCGGGAACGGGATTGCTGAGTCCTCTGTGGCTCATAGTTACTTCACCACACCAGATGCAGGTTCAGCCGAGTTTGAAGCAGGAGTTGGATCAGTACTTCACTTGGAGTTCGATGAAGAGTTTGGCTGTATGCTTGTGATGCTTCGACGTTCAGTAGTGGTTTCTACTAGGATTCGATCTAGGCCTGTGGCTTTATGTTGTTTTGGTATCTTTCTTTTGGATCTTCACCCGTAGTCGGGTTGTGATGTTTTGAATGATGTTATGCTTATGTAATGTATTGTGTGAAGTGGCGAGTGTAAGCCAACTATCTCCTTTTGCAATTTAATCACTCTTTTACATGAGTCGTGCAAAGATACCAAACTTGAGATCATTCTAGGATGGGCTTATATCTTTAAGTCGTGCCTCGACACGTAGGAGATATAGTCCCATCCTGGGCATTACAGCATCACTACTGGCTGAAGCGTCAAATGCAAAGCCTCTTGGTGGATGTCAATCGCATTCGCAATCTTGCCACCAAGAATGCCTTTGTTGCTCATGAAACATGTCGGAGCTCATGGAAGAGTTTAACTCTGCTGAGTGCTGAAGCAGATCTTCAAGACGATGGCTTCACAGAAAGATTCAAGTTTGACCACACTCCTCCAAGGAATGTTGTTATGCGTCGAACTCCGTCTCTTGAAGACTCTGACTACTCCTCCTCCACTTCAACAATTGACGCCAGGGTGATAGATGATCAAGATGATGCTACCTCACCACCTCCTACTTCAACGCGTGTCGACACTGCACCAACTACTTCTGCACCGCCAAACACCAACGCCAACCCTGCATCCTCTCCTGCTCCAACTGGGAACGAGTAGAGGCTCTATGTCTTCAAACCTTTTTGGTCCTTACCGACAAAAGGGGAAGAAGCATATGAGTTGATAGTCTTCAAGCTGGTCCATATGGGCGGGTGCTTTATATTTTGCCTAGTGTTTACAACTCTCGTTTTTGCTACATTTAGTTCTTTGAGTTGTAACACTTAAACTGATGGTCGTCTGCTACGTTTTCTGCTACTCTGTAATGCAATGATAAATTCCGCATGTGCTACGTTATATTCCGCACTTAGTCATTTTTGCAGACGTCCGTCTCTCATTATGCATATCATTATACTTGACATATCAATTGTGCATGATGAATTGTCTTCATAAGTTGAAGAGGATCTCCACAAGTACAACCTACCATGTGCATTTGCATTCAAAGGCAAATCAACTATATGCACATCTTCAGGGGGAGCCTTTTAATACTTACGAAGACAATATCTTTATCCTTTACAATTTCACATACTTTTTATCCCCGTTGAAAACTTCAACCAGTTTGTCATCAATCACCAAAAAGGGGGAGATTGTAAGTGCATCTAGTGCCACCCCTAGTTGGTTTTGGAGTATTGACGACAAACCTGGTTGAGGGACTAATGTGTTTGTGAGAATTGCAGTATAACACAGGTAGTAGTCCCTCATTGATTCGGTTTACCTACCTGAGATGACCCCTAAAATGTATGAAGACATTGACAACAGTGGTGGTACATGAAGATAATCTTATTGAAGACTATGACAAGAGAAGACATTGTGTGAAGACTATGGAGCGCGAAGACTTAGATGTTTCGTTGTTTCATTTTTCTTCTTTGTTGAGTATTAGGAACCACCGTACTGTTAAGTGGGGTCCAAGTGAACTAAGTCAGAGTGACTGAAATGATGCTCAACCAAAGCCTATGTCTTCGAGCGAAGACAATGAGAGCAAATCTTATCCAGAGCTGGATGAGTCAGCTTTACTTGTAGCCCAAGTAAAGTTGACGTGTGAGTGTTTGAAATCTGATCGTTGGAACACATGTCAGTTCCTTAGTGACCCATGGTCATTTCGGACAAATCAGGTCGGGTTGCCCAGTGGCTATAAATAGCCCACCCCCTACACCATAAATTGGTGGCTGCTCAGAGCTATTACACGGCTTTTGTCGTTTGAGAGCAACCCACCTCCGAAGCATTTGAGAGAGAGATCCTTGCGAGGACAAAGCCAAAACACTGAGAGCCAAAGAGTGTTAGGCATCACTGAAGTCTTTCTGTCTGTGTGACCTGAAGACTTATTACACTTGAGGACTGTGTTTCCTCCAGCCAGTTAGGCGTCGCGTTCTGAGCATCCAAGAGTCATTGTGGATCGCTGATACGTCCAAAACATATCTATAATTTCTGCTTGCTCCATGCCACTTTTGGGTGATATTGCTATGATATTCATACACTTCCATACACTTTTGATCATATTTGGACTAACCTACTAATCCAGTGCACCCCGGTGCCAGTTTCTGTTTTCGGCTGTTTTTGTATTTCAGGTTTTCACGTTACGAGAACTGCCAGGAAAAATCCAGAAAAATCATATAAAAAATCAGCGTTCCAGAACCTACCTTGCGCCCGAAGGGCAGCCGGGGGGGCACCAGGGCTCCAGGCGCCCTGGCGGCGCGCCCCCCCTGGGCCGCGCCGGGGGGGCGCCTGGGCCCCCCGAGCCCCGTCTGGTGCCCCCCTTCGGCATATATTTAGAGCGTCCTTCGAAACCCTCGGAACGGGAACTCTTTTTCGCGATCTCATCTCTGTTCCGCCGCCGCCGCCGCTTCCAAGATCGGGAGCACCAGGAGAACTCTTCCCGGCACCCTGCCGGAGGGGAGGATCACCATCGGGAGCTTCTCCACCACCATGGACGCCTCCCGGATGAGTTGTGAGTAGTCTCCCTTGGACCATGAGTCCATGACCAGTAGCTATGTGATGTTCTCCTCCCGTTCTTGTGCTTCACTAATTAGTCCTCGTGAGCTGCCCTACATGATCGAGGCACATATGTAATCCTTATGCTGTCGCTATGATGAGTTTGCTGGGATCCGATGGATTATGAGATTATGTTCAGATTTATCTTGAGTAATATATTTGATCTACCTCTTTTATATTTATGTTCATAAGTAATTCTTGCATGTTCTCCGTTGTTATTTATTGCTTTGGCCAAGTAATACGTAGTGACTCCAAGAGGGAACGTTATGCTCGATTGTGGGTTCATGCCCCTCGATGACTAGCTTGAGTGACAGAAACATGAGTCTAGGGGATGTGATGTTGCCACAAGGGGGAAAACAACGGTGCTTGTGCCCGCGGGTGCAAGGATTATTTACTTTACGCAAAGTTCTTTTAATGCAGTTGTCTGTTGCATTGAGTTTACACTATGGGTGGGACTCGCAACTTAATACCAGCGAGATGTTCTGGATAGATATCTCAAGGTGGATGATTAGTAGTAGATATTGATGGATTTCGGTCTACTTACTTTGGCGTACCACCCATGCTTTGAACCTCAACCTTTCTTGCAATGTAATCAGCATTGGTTTGCGTTCGTGGTCCTGTCAATTGCCCAGCTGTAATTTGTTTACCTCACATAGCTGTTTTATCGTCTTTTGGGAGAGAGACATCACTAGTGAACATCATGAGACTCCGGTCCATATTACCATCATTGATCACATCCGCTATTTACTTTTCGCTTTTATTTACTATTGCAAACATTATCTATCACTACTATCATTTGCGTTTAATCCTTTGTGAACTACAAGGCCGGAGGGATTGACAACCTCTCTGTACTCGTTGGGAGCAAAGTTATTTGTATCTGTGTGCAGGTCCACGTTGATTGCTAATCCGCGCCGTTAGCAGTTGACACCTACTTGTTGAACCTAGGAGTCTCTGAGGATTCGATCCTTGGCATCTTTGCTAAGGGAAAACACTTCCACAACACTGCATCTTTCACCTTCCACTTGGGGTAACCAACGAGGGGTTATAGGCCCATCAAGGAGTATTTTCTGGCGCCGTTGCCGGGGACTCCACTCTTCAGGATAGGGGAGTTGCATGCTATCTTTTACCTTTGCTTTTAGTCTTGTTAGTTTACCTTTCAGTTTTTGCTTTAGTACCTTTTATCGAAAATCACAAAAATAGTTATCTTGCTTGCTTGCTACTATGGGTTCCACCGAGAACACCAAGTTGTGTGACTTCACTAGTCACAACAACGATGACTTTATCAGCACACCTATCACTACACCTGCCACTTCAGCACCTTCATATGAAATTAAACCTGCTTTACTGAACTTAGTCATGAAAGATCAATTCTCCGGTGCTGGAGATGATGCTGCTTTACACTTAAACAACTTTGTTGAACTTTGTGATATGCAAAAGTACCAAGAAATAGATGGTAATATTGTTAAGCTTAAGCTTTTTTCCTTTCTCCTTGAGAGGAGGAGCTAAAATATGGTTTCAGTCTTTGCCTAGAAATAGCATAGATTCATGGGACAAGTGCAAAGATGCTTTTATCGGAAAATACTATCCACCTGCTAAAATTATCCAACTTAGAAGTAACATAATGAATTTTAAACAATTTGATAATGAACACGTTGCCCAAGCTTGGGAACGTATGAAATCTCTTATCAAGAACTGCCCTACTCACGGTTTGACTACTTGGATGGTTATCCAAACTTTTTATGCAGGCTTGAACTTTACCTCGCGGAACTTGTTAGATTCGGCCGCGGGAGGAACTTTTATGTCAACTACACTTGGTGCTGCCACAAAGCTTCTCGATGAGATGATGACTAACTATTCCCAATGGCACACCGAACGCGCTCCAACAGGTAGGAAGGTAAACTATGTCGAGGAGATTTCCTCCTTAAATGAAAAAGTTGACTTAATCATGTCTCTACTTTCGAAGCAATCTACTGTTGACCCTCGTGATGTTCCTTTAAATTCTTTGATTGCTCAAGAACAAGTAGATGTGAACTTTATCTCTAGAAACAATTTTAACAACAATGCTTATAGGAGTAACTTTGGTAACAATCCTAGACCGTTCCCCTCTAATTCTTATGGGAACAACAATGCTTATCCTATCACCAAGAACTCCACTACTGAACTAGAGATTATGCTTAAAGATTTCATCACTACCCAAAAAGCCTTTAATAAGAGTGTAGAAGAAAAACTACATAAACTAGATGATCTTTCTTTTAAGGTAGACCATTTAGCCAATGAGGTAAAATTGCTAAATATTAAAACTTCTCCTCTTGAGGAGAGGGAAGTCACTCCTATAAATGCTATTCAAGTGCAAATTAATGAAAATATTAGGATGATGGCTAAACTTAAAGAAAGATGGGCTAGATAAAGGGAGGAAGAGGATAGAATTAAGAGCCTTCCTACCCACCACACTGTTGCTACTATCAAAGTTGTTGAGGATATCCAAACTCTTAGCACCCAATGTACTCCTGGTCCCATTGTACCTATTAATGGTGATGCTATGACTATAGAAACTACCAAACATGTGAACCTAAAGGACACCACTACCACTTTACTTGATGCTAATGACCTTGATTTTGATAATTGCACTCTTACCGAAGTTATTGATTTCCTTCACAAGATGTCTAGAGACCCCCGCACTAGCACGCTTAACCTTGCCTTCACGGAGCATATCACTAATGCTCTCATCAAAGCTAGGGAGGAGAAACTTAGAGTAGAACCCTCCATACCTAGAAAGCTAGAAGATGGTTGGGATCCTATGATAAAAATTAAATTGAATGACTTCTCTTGCTATGCATTATGTGATGTTGGAGCTAGTACCTCTGTTATGCCCAAAAGAATATATGGTATGCTTAAATTGAAACCTTTTGATTCTTGTTCTTTTGGTGTTCGTCTCGTTGATTCTTCCATAAAGAAACCTTTGGGGAGGATCGACGATGTTATTATCGTTGTTAATGATAATTATGTTCCCGTTGATTTTACTATTATGGATATTGAATGTGATCCTTCATGTCCAATTATTTTGGGACGTCCCTTTTTACGCACCGTTGGTGCTATCATTGACATGAAAGAGGGTAATATAAAATTTCAGTTTCCTCTCAAGAAAGGGATGGAACACTTCCCTCGAAAGAAGATCAAGTTACCTTTTGAGTCTGTTGTACGGGCTAGCTATTCTTTTACTCTTGATAAAACTTGATCTCTATGCATTATGCCTAGCTTAAAGGCATAAAAGAAAGCGCTTTTGGGAGGCAGCCCACATGAATAAATTTATTTTGCTTTTGTTGTGTCTTGATGTTGTTTACTGCTGTAACATCATCATTGTATCTTTGTTTTTCATATTTGTGCCAAGTATAGCCTCTGATTGCTAGAAAGTTCAAAAGTTGTGAGGTGCTGTCCAGGAAACAGATTCTGTCCTTAGATAGAAAAATTCGTATAAAATCACCAGATCATCTTTTTGGTCTGAATTTTTTCGACAGCGTTCTCTATATAATTGTCTTTCGTGCGTCTGTTCTGAGTTTTTTGATTTGAGTTGCATAAGTGCCCCGAACAAATCAATTACTACCTGCTGTTCTGTTTTTCATAGATTCTGTCATGTTTTGCCTTTCCTTCATTTTGCAAATCAAGAGCTTGATTTTTCTTTGCAAAAACCTTTTGGCAATCTTGAGAAACAGTAGAACTTCAAGAATATCTTTATTTCCAGCAAGGTATAATTATTTTATTAAGGGTACTAACCTCGCTAATCAGATTATGATGAGTTATGTATGAAGGGAGTTTTCAAGTGCGCGAGGGAAGATGATAAAAAGATTCAGGAGTGTCAAGCGCTCAAGCTTGGGGATGCCCCCATGCACCCCCAAGAAATATTCAAGAAGACTCAAGCGTCTAAGCTTGGGGATGCCCCCCGTGCATCCCCTTCTCCATCAACATTATCAGTTCGTCTTCCGTTTCGCTATATTTTTATCACTTCATGTGTTAAGTGCTATGCTTGGAGCGTCTTGCTTTTAGTTTTCTTTTTAGTTTTCATAACGAGTCGGAACTCAGCTTTCTTTATGTGGGAGAGAAACACGCTCCACTTCTACCTAGAACATAACATAGAATTTTCATGTCTATCTTTGTTGTGTGTGTTCTTTCTCTTTTAATAGCTACTATCATGCTCTGCTCTTAGTATTCATGCTTATCTTTTCAAAGAGCTTTTGTTTAGTTGGTTGCTTGAACTCTCTTTAATTATCATGCTTATCTTATTAAGAGAGTTTGCTTCCGTTGCATTGGTTAATATGTCTATGATAAAGATGCTACGTGCATAATGGTGCTTAGTAGTTCAGGTTTTCTTATGGTTAGTCTCAAATAGCTGGGGGATTCCCAATGTGTTATTCGAGTACCAACATGATTTGTTTGCCGATGATGTGGTATGGTTTAGTAATATCTTCCTTCGAGAATTTATTTTGATTGACTTGGCGTATGCTCACGCATATTTAAGACTGTAAAGAAAGTCTGTCAAGCCTTGATGATCTTTTATTTCTGAGTAGCGATATAACTTCCATGCCTGGTTCAATATTGCTTTGTCGCTCTGCATGATTATGACCGTCATTGCTCTCTTAGTTGGTCGCTCCCAGTCTTTTGCTAACCTCCACCTGTACTAAGCAGACTAACTTTGCAATACATAGCTCATGGGAAAGTAGCCTAAAAACTATTGTGGTAAAGAATATATTGCCTATGTATCTTATTTCTTATAAGTTGCTTGCTGAGCGGTAACCATGTTTCTGGGGACGCCATCAACTGTCACACTTTTGTTGAAATCATGTGAGTTGCTATGCATGTTCGTCTTGTCTGAAGTAAGGGTGATTTGCCATGGGTTGAATGAGTATGCATATTGTTAGAGAAGAACATTGGGCCGCCAACCAAAGCCATGTATCATGATGGAAGTTTTAGCTTGGACATTGATCCTCAATCTCTTATGAGAATATGCTTATGCATTAAAGAGGAGTCCATCATCTATTTTCTATGTTGTCCCGGTATGGATGTCCTCAAGTTGAGATCTATCAAAAACGAGAAATCAAATGCGATTTATCTCCTTGGACCTTTGTACAGGTGGCATAGAGGTACCCCTTTGTGACACTTGGTTAAAACATATGTAATGCTATGATAACCCATGGAAATCCGAGCTAATTAGGACAAGGTGCGAGCACTATTGGTATTCGATGCATGAGGCTTTCAACTTATAGGATGTCTTATGCATGACACATATGAAGTACTACTACCGTTGACAAAATTGCTTCTATGTTTTCAAAATAAAAAGCTCTAGCACATAACCATTCTTTTACTTTTATGTTGAGTCTCCACCTTCTTTTAAAAGCACCAACTACTGAGAGCATGGTTGTCATTCTGAGTGTAATGTGCATTGTCCCAAAGTAGTATTGTCTTTTGCATGATTGTGATATCGTTTATTTTGAAATCATTGTATCTAGTCATCACTTAAACCTTGAAGGTGCCCTTGCATTTATGTTTTGCATCACTAAAGGGGGCAAGCTAGATATCACTTTATCATATTTGCACATCATGTTCATTGCAAATCTATTTGATGCTTCAATGTCATGTTGTAAAACTTTCAGTCATTTGTGATTTTCTCATGAGGCAACTTAATTACTATAGAATCATTGTCTCAGTAAGCTTTTGTCATATGACTATGAATAAGTCATATATGGTTAATAGCATGTCACCACGGAAATTATTCTTGTTATCATTTACCTACTCGAGGACGAGCAGGAATTAAGCTTGGGGATGTTGATACGTCCAAAACGTATCTATAATTTCTGCTTGCTCCATGCCACTTTTGGGTGATATTGCTATGATATTCATACACTTCCATACACTTTTGATCATATTTGGACTAACCTACTAATCCAGTGCACCCCGGTGCCAGTTTCTGTTTTCGGCTATTTTTGTATTTTAGGTTTTCACGTTACGAGAACTATCAGGAAAAATCCAGAAAAATCATATAAAAAATCAGCGTTCCAGAACCTACCTTGCGCCCGAAGGGCAGCCGGGGGGGGCACTAGGGCTCCAGGCGCCCTGGCGGCGCGCCCCCCCCCTGGGCCGCGCCGGGGGGGCGCCTGGGCCCCCCGAGCCCCGTCTGGTGCCCCCCTTCGGCATATATTTAGAGCGTCCTTCGAAACCCTCGGAACGAGAACTCTTTTTCGCGATCTCATCTCTGTTCCGCCGCCGCCGCCGCTTCCAAGATCGGGAGCACCAGAAGAACTCTTCCCGGCACCCTGCCGGAGGGGAGGATCACCATCGGGAGCTTCTCCACCACCATGGACGCCTCCCGGATGAGTTGTGAGTAGTCTCCCTTGGACCATGAGTCCATGACCAGTAGCTATGTGATGTTCTCCTCCCGTTCTTGTGCTTCACTAATTAGTCCTCGTGAGCTGCCCTACATGATCGAGGCACATATGTAATCCTTATGCTGTTGCTATGATGAGTTTGCTGGGATCCGGTGGATTATGAGATTATGTTCAGATTGATCTTGAGTAATATATTTGATCTACCTCTTTTATATTTATGTTCATAAGTAATTTTTGCATGTTCTCCGTTGTTATTTATTGCTTTGGCCAAGTAATACGTAGTGACTCCAAGAGGGAACGTTATGCTCGATTGTGGGTTCATGCCCCTCGATGACTAGCTTGAGTGACAGAAACATGAGTCTAGGGGATGTGTTGTTGCCACAAGGGGGAAAACAACGGTGCTTGTGCCCGCGGGTGCAAGGATTGTTTACTTTACGCAAAGTTCTTTTAATGCAGTTGTCTGTTGCATTGAGTTTACACTATGGGTGGGACTCGCAACTTAATACCAGCGAGATGTTCTGGATAGATATCTCAAGGTGGATGATTAGTAGTAGATATTGATGGATTTCGGTCTACTTACTTTGGCGTACCGCCCATGCTTTGAACATCAACCTTTCTTGCAATGTAATCAGCATTGGTTTGCGTTCGTGGTCCTGTCAATTGCCCAGCTGTAATTTGTTTACCTCACATAGCTGTTTTATCGTCTTTTGGGAGAGAGACATCACTAGTGAACATCATGAGACTCCGGTCCATATTACCATCATTGATCACATCCGCTATTTACTTTTCGCTTTTATTTACTATTGCAAACATTATCTATCACTACTATCATTTGCGTTTAATCCTTTGTGAACTACAAGGCCGGAGGGATTGACAACCTCTCTGTACTCGTTGGGAGCAAAGTTATTTGTATATGTGTGCAGGTCCACGTTGATTGCTAATCCGCGCCGTTAGCAGTTGACACCTACTTGTTGAACCTAGGAGTCTCTGGGGATTCGATCCTTGGCATCTTTGCTAAGGGAAAACACTTCCACAACACTGCATCTTTCACCTTCCACTTGGGGTAACCAACGAGGGGTTAGAGGCCCATCAATCGCCGGTAAACGAAGTCTGTGAAGGTTTGGAAGTCTACCTTGAAGACTTACCAGAGTGATTGGGCGAGGACTAGGTGTCCTTAGCTCAAGGGGAATAAGGTGAAGACGCGGTCTTCTGAGTTGAATCTCAACCTCCCTAACCAGACGTACAGTTGTCACAACAACTGGAACTGGTCTAACAAATCACTGTCTACCCCGAGCTACTAGTTCTATCCTTTCCTTCCCTTTACTTACTGTCTTACGTTGTGAAGTCATTGCCTGCCTGCCTTATCTGATTGACGTCACTGTGTGACTACTTGTTCTGATTGGATTCATTCCTTCTTCCCTCTTGATCCTTACTGCCTAGCTGCTATTAGTCTTCATGCTTTCACTTTATTGAATACCTGACTATGGCTTGTCTAGTGTAGTCTACTTTCCGCTGCATACAAATAGGATTGGATTTACCCTTTGTCTTCGAAACTACCATGTTTTGAAGCATTTCACAAAAATCGCCTATTCACCCCCCTCTAGTCGATATATTGCACTTTCACTCTGGTGCCGGGCTTCTCGGTCTGCGCAATCTATCCTACCGAGCCGCCTCAGGCTTTGGCGCCTTAACCCACGCTCGGCGCTCTCAGCAGCTCTCAGCGGTTCACCCATGCTCGGGGGCTGCGCGAGCTCTCTAGATTCGACCGTCCTCACGACCCAATGGGGGCTCATGACGCCAATGAGTCAGGAGCACTTCGCCTCAAGACGTCGCAACACGTAAGCTAAGTAATCTCACCAAGACCAAAAACATGATAGCAAGTTCTTGCTTCATACATATGTCGCAGTCCATTAAACGCCTTCTCGAGGCAACTTCAAGTTTTGACACATGAAGGACATGAAGAAAAAAAGGGGGAAGAAGAAGAAGCAAAGGCCGCTCCCGTTCAGTCGGAGTCTCTCAGTTCCTCCGGCTTCACTGAGCCACAGCGGCGCAGCGACCCCCTCCCCTCGCCAAGCCGAGCTCGGCGGCGTGGTGACTCGTTGTAGCCGCCGCTGCTTGAGGAGCTGCTGTTGCCACAGAGGGGGGACCTGCGGCGCCCCCCAGGACCAAGATCATCTCCAGAGGAGGAGCTGCTCCTCCAGACGCCGTCCCCGCTGTCCTCTTTGTCATCAGCCTCATGACAGCACCCAAGGCGCCTCCCTTCTTCCGAGAAGACCCTGACGAACAGCATGGAGGTGACATCATACCTGAAGTGGAGCGTACACCTCCCCTGCAGCCGGCGCGCGCATCCAAACGATTGCCACCCGCGTTCCAGGAACACGTCGCCCGAGGGAGCCACATCGACCTCCACCCAGGATGCACCGTTGCAGCAACCGTCGGTCTGCAGCCATACGCCGCCAGGGCCTCCGGCCGGTAGCACGTCGCCAAACGAGCGGGGAAGCCGGAGCCACGAGCCGCCAGGCTTCTCCGCCCACAACATGAACTCCGACGACACGTCGAAGGAGTGGAGCTGCGGGCGCGGGGGACGCACGATCGCCATGCGCCGCCTCGCGCCTCCTCTCCCACCACGGTCGCGACCACCTTCACCACGGGAAGACGCACCGCGCCTCTCGCTAGCGACCGTGGCGAGACCTGGAAGGCCCCACCCGCTCCCTCGAGGAGTCGCTGCGGGCGCGGCGGCATGCTTACGGGGATGCCTGCGGCCCCTCTTCGACGGCGGCGAGGCCAAATCCTTTGGGGCCTTCCCCTTCTCCGTGGCAGACGGTTTCCTCGGCGATGCCATGGAGATCTCGCAGCAAGAGGGAGAGCGGAGAGCAAGCAAGGAGGCAGACGACACTGGCTTGAATATGTCTTGGGGGCTCCCCCCTAGTCCCATTTACAGGGCGGAGGAGCCCAACCGCCAATCGCTGGCGTCGCAACCATAACAGCCCCGTCGTCTGCGCCAGGGAGTTGTCAAGTCACACGGTTACCAAGACTGCGTGGGGGAGAGGAGTCGCCACGTCCCATCCAACCGTCACGCGCCAGCCTAGGCCGCAACCTTTTGGGGCCCGCGGCGCTTCGTCCTCGACTAAGGCTTCGCCTCGAAGCCAACTCCACGCGCGCCTTGGGCTCGGGGGCTACTGTCGGCGTCCTGGGAACCAGGGTACCTAGACTTGCTTGTCTACGGGCCGCAGCGCGCTTCTGCCACGGCCTGGTATGGCCCGGCTGATCGACCAGCTGCTCAAGACCCTCGCGAGGGGGCTAGACCTCGCGAGGAGAACGACATCAAGACCCCCTCGGGAACGGCCTCAGTTAGGTTGCTCAGGAGGGGCGGAGAATCCAAGGCCAAGCCTGCCTCAGGAGGAGGCAGTGACGTAAGCAATGACGCACCACGCCAGCGGGTGCCAGCGGCGCAGTTGCCATTTTGGTGCAAAGGGGGACAGCGCAGGTGCAGGTTCCCGAGGAGCAGGACAAAGGTTTCTCCATTGGTGCAACAAGACAGAAGACCGCAAGGACGACCAGGAGGATGTCACCGCCGAGCCCACCACCGCGTCACCGCCTAATCCTTTGCAGGCGAAGACTGCTTTTGTCAGGTTAGGAACGTCCTTGTGTTCCCTCTCAAAATGGCCGTTGTGGGATCCCTTCCCGCCTAAATATTTTGGGGGAAGAGGACCCTGGCCGCCTATATAAGTAGCTAGGATCCCAACTATCGGGGAGGAAGGATCAGATCCATAAACTCTGCCCTCGCACATAGGAGAAAGAACTCTTGCCTCCTGACCCTCCTGAGCTCAGGAACCATTTTACTAGTCCATATTCAAGCCCTCCTGAGGCCAATCCACCAAAGCAGGAAGTAGGGTTTTACACCACAAGGTGGCCTGAACCTGGGTAAACTATTGTGTGCTTTACTTGTTGTTCGCTTGAATCTCTTCACTGGACGAGAGCGAGACGCTAGGTAGACGTGAGTGGGAGAGATCTTCATTCACGCCCCTGTGTTCGAACTTCTTGGGTTTGCGGAGCCCGTAATCCGACAGCAGATTTGGCCGACGCAGACGATGGGGAGGCATGGGCGAGCTCGATCCGGAGGGGTAGGACAGCAGCTGAACGACGGCGGAGGGCAGCGACCAATCGTCGGACTTGGTCGCCGACGACAGCGTGCTGGCGACGAGGTGCGGGCAGGGAGCGGAAGCAGGCGGTGGGGAGGAGGCGCGGCTGCGGGAGGCGCTGCTGGGTTCCCGTGGTGGCAAGATCTGCGAGGAGCAGGGGAGGTCGTCCCTCCGGCGGGCGGCGGCGAGGAGACCTATCGACGGCGGTGGTTCGATGAGGCGGCGGGGAGGTTGACGAGGCACGGGCGGCCAGGGAGCGAGGCGGGGCGCTCGGGGACCAGATCCGGCCCGAGGCGGGCCTGGCCGGGGCCTAGGCGGGCCGCGGTGGCTGGGAGACGTGGGTAGGCGACGTGGCGGCGCGGGAGTGGTGGGAAGTGGCGGCTGGCGGCGGCGGAGCAAATGGGGCGGCGACAAGTGGCGAGGGGGAGCGGTGGCGCACGGAAATTGTTTTCGATAGCTCGTGACTTGTTATCGTTCGTTAAAGCGGTGGTTCGAACAATGCAACAACCGAGTTCGTGAACTTGTTGGACACAAACGCGGTTGACATTGATCAAGCCCCCTTCGAATCTTTCGACTACAATGAAACAGAGTGCCGCGTCGACGACCATGGTTGTGCGGACGACTTGGCTGAGATCGAAGCGGAAGCGTTTGAGAATTCACAAGCAAAAGCTGGGAAAAGCCAAAGATTGAAGAACTACACCATCTTGGAAGATCAAGCTTTGATCAAAGCATGGAGTGCGGTGTCTCTTGATGCATGCACAGGTACTAATCAAACCTCCAAGAGATATTGGCAAATGATCGAAAATCAATACTTCTGCATTATGAAAAACTACCCCAACAAGACTCCACGCACATTTCGGTCGCTTCAAGGTCGTTGGGAGAACATCAAGCCTATGTGCAGCCGTTGGGCAGCTTGCTTGGAGCAAGTACACAATGCACCTCCAAGTGGCACCGTGGAGTCCGACTATGTGAGTTAGCTTTGCCGGTGTTCAAGTTGTGCATCATCATTATGTATCATGAAAAATGATTGAATCATCTTGTTCGCATTATGTAGGACAAGATTGCTCAACATAGATACAAGGACATGGAAGCTTCGGAAGGCAAATTCTTCAAATTAGAGCATTGTTGGGAGTTGCTCCAAAAATGCGACAAGTAGAAGTTGATCGACAAAGAGTCCCCACCAAAGAGAGGCTCACTTACAAGCATGGATGAAGATGAGGATGATGATGGCCCAAGAAATTTGAACAAGCCCGATGGCGACAAAAAGACTAAAGAGGCGATAAAGAGAGAGTAAGAAGCATCGAGCTTGAGGGAGAAGATTGATGCCATGGTGCAATCAAACGAGTCAATGTTGTTGAAGTCGTTGGAGATCAAGAAAGAGTTGGCCGAATAGAAGGCAAAAGAGAAGCAACAAAATGGCAAATGCTCAAGGAAGAGGGGCTGCGCAGAGTTGCCATTGAGGAGAGAAAAATACGCGCCTCTGAAAACAAGTCGCTGTCATTGTTGCTCGCCGAAGAGAACAAGATCATGTCAATGAACCACAATGACATGGACGACGTCATCAAAGCATGGCATGATATGGTAAGGAGAGACATCTTGAAGAGGAGAATGGTCGCCTCGGCCGGCCCGTCTGCCAGTTCCGGTGATGTTTTCTCAGCTTCATACGGTGGCAATGTGGATGATTTTGGTGTGGGAGTTGGAACAAGCGATGGAGGTGGCTACGGTGGCTACAGTGGCGCCGATGAACTTCAAGATGGACTACATGGCGCCGAGTGAAGATCGATCCTCAAGATGATGCCGGACATGGACGCATACCATTGCATGCCCTCTTTTGTGTAATGAACCTCGCTTTTATTCGCACGCAAACTGTTTATGTCATTTGAATTTGAAGTTGTTTGTGAAGCCCTATGACAAATTTCAGATTTGCACTTTTTCTATTTACGAGGCGTTGCGCTGTTGTCCAAGCAAAACCAGCATAGCCTACCTGTAAAAAAACATATTCCGTGATTTTTTTTTACGGATCCGTTTGGAGGATCTGCATCTGTACTAGCCTTCGCCGGCCCGCAAAAGCGGTTTTGCGCGAACTGCAAACACGTTTTGCGGGCCGGCGTTTTGCGGGATGTGTGCTAGAGTTGCTCTTAGTTCCCGGTCTCGCACGCTTCGTTTTAGCAGTAAACTCTACCCAACCACCACCGATAGAAATCCCGCAGGAAGCTTTGCCTGAAAAAAAAAACCAGTGCGCACCTCGCCTCCTCCCACCTCCACCACCACCTCCGCGCAGATCCCATCTAACCATGGCGCCCCCCTCCCGCACCTCCTGGGCCGACGTCGCCGACGCTGAACCGGCC
>LR738712.1:254403649-254462493 GCA_902687465.1 Secale cereale | reverse complement strand
CCAGTGCGCACCTCGCCTCCTCCCACCTCCACCACCACCTCCGCGCAGATCCCATCTAACCATGGCGCCCCCCTCCCGCACCTCCTGGGCCGACGTCGCCGACGCTGAACCGGCCCCTCCCGCCCACGTTCCAGCGACGGCGCCCGCCACATCCAACGGCCCCGCGCGTGCCGACCGCTCCTCTTACGTCCCTCCCCACCTCCGCAACCGCTCCTCCTCCACCGCGCCTCCGGTGTCCTCCGCTCCACCCCCGCGCGCCGCGCCCGGCCTCCTCGGCCGCCCCACCGGCGGCGTCGGTGGGAGGTTCGGGGGAGGCGGGGCCCCACCTCGTAGGTGGGACCGGGAGCCCAACCCTTTCGGGGACGAAGAGGAGGTGCCGGCGGAGCCCGTGCCCTTTGACGAGCACGAGAACACGGGTATCAACTTTGAAGCGTACGAGGACATCCCCGTGGAGACCAGCGGCCGGGAGGTTCCGCCCGCCGTGGGCACGTTCGCGGAGATCGACCTCGGCGCCGCGCTGAACGACAACATTCGCCGGTGCAAGTACGTGCGGCCCACGCCCGTGCAGCGCCATGCCATCCCGATCTCGCTGGCTGGGCGAGATCTCATGGCTTGCGCGCAGACTGGATCGGGGAAAACGGCCGCCTTCTGCTTCCCCATCATCAGCGGCATTATGCGGGGTCCGCCCGTGCAGCGGTCACAGCGGGGCGGGAGTAGGACCGCCTGCCCGCTTGCCCTCATCCTGTCGCCCACAAGGGAGCTGTCAATGCAGGTGATGGTCGTGTATATATCTTGTTCGACGTTTGATATTACGCCTAGTTAATCTCTTGCGCCATGTGCGTGATAGTTGTTTCGTTGTGTTTGCCTTGTGCTGCAGATTCATGAAGAGGCGAGAAAATTTTCATATCAAACTGGTGTCAGGGTAGTTGTTGCATATGGCGGGGCGCCTATTACCCAGCAGGTCAGGTTCTGTCTGTCGTTGGCCCTAATAGCTCAAGTTCTGAAAATTGCCTGTTTCTTATAAATTTTCTGCCCTGGAACTCATTTCAGTATGAGTGTAGTATATGCATATGCAGTCAGTTCTTCACAGAGGCTATGCAAGTCCTCTGATGTTAATGGTCTCTGGAATTGCTGGGTGCATGCATTGCATATGGTTACAGTTAATTTTGCTGCAATGCAAAGGTGATTCCCATAAATTGATAAAATTGTTAGGTATGTTTAATTTGTTCATACTGTATCCAACAATTTCGTGTTAGCAAATAACAACTGAACATGTGCCTGCATCCTTCGTTGCTGAGCGTATTACACAGTACGTCCTTTGGCAGGTCCATTTGCATATATTTAGAAATACATGGTCCTGTATTCTGTGTAAGGTAACGGTTTAGTGCTTGATCATATGATTTCGAAATGTATTTCTTTCTTTGTCCAAAATCTGTTTTCTTTCTGTAGCAACATGCCTCCTGTTATGTTCGTTAGTGCCAGCACTGAGTTATCTTTCTATTTGTCTTTTTGTTCGTCATCCTGATCATAAGTCTGTTACCTACCTGATTATGTGTTGTTTTGTCGATATCCCATTGTTCCCCATAGTTTTGTTGGACTTTGTGTTAGATGGCACAGGTGCTGTTTGTCTGCTGTATTACCTTCTGTTGTTGCCACAAAGTTCTCTCAGCATTACTGAGTGAAACAATGTTGGGAAAATGGGCTTTATGTGAAGGATGCTGCTGATAGTTTAATTCAAAACATCACTCATAATAACAGTGGTCCTGGATCTTGCGATTCATGCACCACAAAGTCTACTCAAAGTAGAAGTTGAAAGAATTGGACTTGTCAATCTGGGCGAGCTTTCAACTGTGGCGATGAGGTGCTAGGCATCCTTTGGTAACACATGATCCCTCTGATGTTATATAGCTAGTTAACGTGGCTGCATATTTGCTTCCGTAGACTTTGCAGTAATCTTAGTTGCTTTAATTTCTATTGTACCATAAACTCGATTTTCATTATTTTCCAGTTGAGAGATCTTGAGAGGGGTGTTGACATTCTTGTGGCCACTCCTGGTCGTTTGGTTGATTTACTGGAAAGGGCAAGAGTATCCTTACAGTCGATTAGATACCTTGCCCTTGATGAGGCAGATAGAATGCTGGATATGGGGTTTGAGCCGCAAGTTAGGAGAATTGTTGAGCAAATGGACATGCCTCCACGAGGTGTCAGGCAGACGTTATTGTTTAGCGCTACATTCCCGGGAGAAATACAGGTTAGCTTTTTATTCCACATTTCTGCAGTTATATCGATGATGTATAAATTTCTGGAAGAAGCATCTCCACTCTATTTAAATGATTGGTTCTTGCTATTAAATCTGAGCCCTTGATTTTACTTGCGTATTTTATTGTTGCTGTGTTAATATGTTTCCCCATATTGATATATATCATATATTCGTCTGATGCTTTACTCTTTAGGTAGCATGGCATCTTTCCCATGAATGGTGTTAACCTTAGATTTGTGCTGGATGAACATCGTAAAGTAGTTAGATTTACATGCCATGTGTTGTTAGCGTACTATATGAACATCGTAAAACCAATATTCTATTAAATTAGAGAAAATCTTTGGCTTGTAGTCCAACAGTAACAGTTGTCATCTAAAAAGCACGGACACGGGGACGGAAAGACGGGGATACACATATGGGAATACGGGATACGGCATTTTCCAAAAACAGCCATTCGGGGATACGGCGAGTACATATAAAATAAAATAAAAATATGCCATGTAATATAGAGTTAAGACAGAAAATTAAAGAGAAAGAGATCAAAATAAAGAATAGACTAGAGTACTGCCCCATTTGGTGTCTCTTTTATCAAGTGCTTGATCGATCCTCGTCCCCCCAGCCATGCCACTGCCACTTGCTAGTTGTTACCTATCAACAAGTACGAGCACATCACAACAATGAGCACTAGCACTAGCAGGACAATGAACACTTGAACAACAAAAACAATGAACACTAGCAAGTGAGCAGCAGCACAAGCTGTCAAATTCAGCAGTAGGCAGCAGCACAATCTGAATCTGAAGAATAAAAGAGGAAGAGGTTGAAGAATGGAGAAGCTGCTGGGTTACCTACAGCTGCGAGGAGCCGAGGAGAGACTGCTGCTGCTGGTGCTGGATGGAGGAGTCGCCGGCGCCGGCGAGTCCAGGTGGTGGCAACTTCGATCCAGAAGGTGGCGGCTCCTTCTGTTCGATCTGGGAGGCAGGGAGCAGCTCGTCCTTATGTCTAGGGCACGCTGGAGACCCTGCAAAATAGGGTTACATATTAGGCCGTGGCTGGGCCGGGGTGTTTCTGGGCTAGGCCGTATCCCAGACGTGTCCCGGTGTATCCCTGTATTTTTTTTTTAATTCGAATTTCGGGGATACTCCAAAATTCGCGTATCCCGCCGTATCCCCGTATCCCGCCGTCTCAGGACGGCAGTTCGGCAAAATCTGGCGTGTCCGTGCTTTCTAGGTTGTCATGCCTATATGTTACTATGTGCACCGGATATTCTTTTATGCAGCATCGCTAGCATCATATAGATCTCATTATGTGTCAGCACTCGGCACTAGGGTGTTCTATATGTGAATGGAAATCAGTAACATGCGCATGCTCTCTGCCTCAAGGAAAAGAATATCCGGTGCTGATCTGTGAAAGTATTGGTAGATATCAGCGTCATATCTTTTTATGGGAGAAGTTTTATGTGTATGATGGGCTATAAAGTTTGTTCTTATTTTTTTTTCTGGTTAAATTATCTCCTGACTGCATTTTGCCCACCTTAGTGAAATATCTTTTCCTGACTGATCTGGCATTGGTGTAACTAGGCAAGTTGTGTCCTGGTGCTGACTTATTTGAGTTTTCCAATTGGGTTTGTTGTGCTATGCTGAATACCTTTGTTATGTAGGATGATTTCTAATTATTTTGGTATGTCAAAAGTTTTTAGTTTGAATTCTTAATGACATTGAGGTTACTCTTGATGAACACAGAGAATGGCATCTGACTTTCTGGAGAACTACATATTCCTGGCTGTTGGAAGGGTCGGGTCGAGTACTGAGTTGATTGCCCAGAGAGTTGAGTTTGTACAGGAGGCAGATAAAAGAAGTCACTTGATGGATCTGCTCCATGCGCAAAGAGACAGTTCAGATCAAGGGAAGGTAATATTTTGACTGTCCATTATTTTTATTATCCAGTCACTTACCCTGATGTTTTCTTGCTCTTCAGTTTCTCTTAAGATCAGTTGTGGAAGTACTATGGAGGTGCTTCAAGTAGAGAATGCAGATCTTTATTCCTAGTGCTCATTTTTCTCCTTTCCTTTGCTGCAGCAAGCTCTCACACTTGTCTTTGTGGAGACCAAAAGGGGCGCCGACTCATTGGAGAACTGGTTGTGTACGAATGGATTTCCAGCGACTTCTATTCATGGTGATAGAAACCAGCAGGTTTATTCTTTTTTCTCTTCTCCTTCAGAACCTCCCATTTTTGCTTGAAGCATATTTATTTCTGCTTGTTCTCTGGAATGATGTAATATTAGGCCAGTTACTGCCATCAAATAAATATTGCCAATTTACTGTTCTGTTTGGTTTGTTTGGCAGACTATTGTAGTTGTACTTTCAGCTATTGCGATCACACAGCAGATACTCATTTATTGATTTGCTCCAAAATTCCTGTAGTCTTGAATGGACGTTTGTTCTTATGAAACTAAGGATGTTTGTCTTACCAGGGCTTTTTTTCCCCTAACATATTGATGTACCGATTCTTACAGGAAAGAGAATATGCTTTGAGATCCTTCAAGACTGGTCAAACTCCAATTCTAGTTGCAACTGATGTGGCGGCCCGTGGCCTCGACATTCCTCATGTTGCTCATGTTGTGAACTTTGATCTCCCCAATGATATTGATGACTACGTACACAGGATTGGTCGTACAGGGAGGGCAGGAAAAAATGGAATTGCGACTGCTTTCTTCAATGACAACAACTCTTCGATGGCAAAGTCTCTAGCTGACCTAATGCAAGAATCTAATCAGGAAGTACCTGCGTGGCTTACTCGCTATGCCGCTCGCCCATCCTATGGTGGTGGTGGTGGAAGGAACAGACGTGGTGCCGGAGGTGGGAGCCGCTTTGGTGGCCGTGACTTCCGTAGGGAATCTTCTTCCTTTGGCAAGGGTGGTGGCGCCAGTGACTATGCTGGAGGCAGCAGCTACGGGGGCGGTGGCTATGGTGGTGCTGGAGCTCCCAGTGCCTGGGATTAATGTTGCAGTTGTTCGCGTAGGGTATCAAGTGTAGGTTGCTTTTACTCTAGCTTACTAGATATACATTTTTGGTAGGAGCTGATATACAGTGACAGTACGAGTGAACTGTGTCGTCCCCTTCTTTTCTTCTGGTTACAACCAAAGGTAGTCTTATCTTCAGATATCCGTTATGGAGAGCGTCTTGAGGGCTTTCAAGCACACACCAAGGTTCGCAGTTAGGAATATGATTTCTAGAGGCTGAAATTCCTTGTTTAGGTATAATAGTCAGCGAGCAGCCAGGTCACTATGCTGGAAGGTAGACTGTTGACGTGGAATTTCTGTCTTCACATTTCCTTGGTCTATGTCTCATTTTGGGTTGGTTGTACAGCTTGTAATGAGGGTGCTTTTGTGGCTTGATTTTGGTCCGAGATTTGACTTTTGATGCCCTGGTTGAGGATTGAGTATCTTGTGTTCACAAATCATTCGCTTCCTCATCATCTGGTAGCCGTACATTAAGTACCTGCCCACCTGGGCTCAACCCCGGGCCACAGCCCAACTCACACTACATGGCCTCAGGCCCAATGCACACCACACTCGTTCTGGTTCAGTTAACAGCAGTTAACTGAACTGCACTTGCAGTCCGCTGTAGATAATCATCTGTAGGCGTGACATTGCCCCCGTCTTGAGATGGAGGCCGATGGATAGCGCTCCTTGAGGATGTCGTAGTCTTCCCAGGTGGTGCCCGTCGGAGGTTTGTTGGACCACTGAACTTGAAGCTGGATCACTGGCGCGCCTCCTTTCTTCATCATACGGCGCCCCACAATGGCAACTGGTTCCGCGTCGCCCGTGACCAAATCCCTAGAACTTGTAGGAGAGCTTTTGACAGTGGCGATTGACAATCGACGATTGCGCGTACGGCTGCAGCTTGAGTAGGACTTGTTCCCCGACGTCGAACGCGCGCTCGGTGTCATGTCAGGGCTGAGGTGTGGCAAACCCCCCAGGTTGGGGTCGACGCCGTAGAGTGCCTTGAAGGGTGAGCACTTGAGGGACGCGTGATGCATGGAGTTGTACCAGAATTCTGCGGCTGGCAACCACTTGAACCATTGCTTCAGGGTGTCGTGGACGGCGCATCGCAGATACATCTCGCGGCATTGGTTGCCTTGTTCCGTCTGGCCGTCCGTCTGGGGGTGGTAGGCGGTGGTGTACAGGAGCTTGGTGCCGGCCGCTGCGAGCAGCTCTCGCCACATCGCGCTGGTGAATATTTTGTCCCGGTCGAAGACGATGGAGCGCGGGACGCCGTGTAACTTGATGATGTGCTCCCAGAACGCGCGGGCCACCTGCACCGTCGTGAAGGGATGATGGAGCGGCACAAAGTGTGCGAACTTGGTCACCCGATCGACGACGACCATGATGGAGTCGCAGCCTTTGGATTTGGGAAGGCCCTCGACGAAATCCATGGTCACGTCCTGCCATGGCGCATCCGGAATTGGCAGGGGCTGCAGTTTGCCGGCCGGGTGCTTGTTCTCGTGCTTGGCGTGCTGGCAGATGCCGCACTGGCGAACGGAATCCTCCACGATGCGCTTGAGGCCGGGCCATGCGAAGAGCTTGCGCACCCGATGGTACGTGGCCATGGCGCCGGAGGGACCCCCCACAGCGGTGTGATGGAGCGCGACGATGAGCTTGGTCTGGAGCGCGGAGTTGGCGCCGATCCACAGGCGGCCACGTTGGCGAATCACCCCATTTTGCAGTGTGCGGCCTTGGTCGTCCTTGACGACGACGACCAGCTTGGCGAGTAGGTCTTGCGACTCGGAGTCCGTTTCATAGGAGTTTGCCACCTCTTGCAGCCACTGTGGTTGGCACATGGACAACGCGTCGAGTGCCAGGAGGTGGCCGACGCGGGACAGTGCGTCGGCGGCGCCGTTGTCGATGCCTTTCTTGTAGCAGAAGGAGAATTGGAGGCCCACCATCTTCGACATGGCCTCGCATTGCAAGTCAGTGACCAGCTGTTGATCGCCCAGCGCACACAGGCTCTTGTGGTCGGTGACGATTTCGAACGAGGCACGTTGCAAATATGGTCACCACTTGTCGATGGCCATCATCATGGCGAGGAATTCCTTTTCATACATGGAGAGCTTCTGATTTCGCACCCCGAGAGCCTTGCTGAGGTAGGCGACTGGATGGCCGTCTCGGGTGAGCACTGCGCCCATGCGAGTGTCGCGCGCATCGGTCTCGATGGCGAACGGGCGTGAGAAGTTGGGGAGTGCCAAGACCGGCGTGCTCACCATCGCTTGCTTGAGCATGTCGAATGCTTATTGTGCCTTGTCGCTCTAGGCAAAGCATTCCTTCGAGAGAAGCTGCGTCAAGGGCTTGGCGATGATGCCGTAGTGAGGGACGAACTTGCGGTAGTAGCCTGTCAACCCCAGGAATCCCCGCAGCTCGGTTGGTGTCATGGGCACGGGCCAGGCCTGCATGGAACTGGTCTTGCTTGTGTTCGTGGCAACGCCGTCTTGAGTAATCACATGCCCAAGGTACTCGATGCTTGTTTGCGCGAACGAACACTTGCTGGCCTTGGCGAACAGCTGGTGCTCGCGGAGGAGGTCCAGTGTGAGGCGCATGTGTTCTTCGAGCTCCTGCAGGTCAATGCTGAAAACCAAGATGTCATCCAAAAAAATGATGATGAACTTACGGACACAGCGGCCGAAGACAGTGTTCATCAAACACTGAAACGTAGCTGGCGCACTGCACAAGCCGAATGGCATGACGCGGAAGTGGTAGTGGCCGTGGTGCGTCTTGAAAGCTGTTTTCTCCTCATCCTCTTCCCGCATACGAATTTGGTGGTACCCCACGCGCAGATCGATCTTGGAGAAGTATTTGGCCCCGACCAGTTCGTCGAGCAGCTCATCGACCACAGGAAGTGGAAACTTGTTCTACACTGTTACTGTATTCAGGCGTCGAAAATCCACACAAAACGCGAGCTGCCGTCCTTCTTTTTCACGAGCAGCACGGGTGCGGCGTAGGGGCTCATGCTGTGGGCAATGAGACCCGAGTTGAGCATCTCTTGAAGTTGTCGTTCGATTTCATCCTTCTGCGCCGGCGAGTAGCGGCACGACTTTGTGTTGATAGATGTAGTGCCTGGCTCCAGATTGATGCTGTGGTCATACTAACAACACGGGGGTAGAGTTTTTGGTTCAGCAAACACATCCGGATACTCATGCAGTACTTTCTGAATGCTGGATGGGATAGGTGCACGTGGTGGTTCGTCAGTCTTTCCACTTTGATAAGAGCCGCTGTCCAGATATTGTTCGCCACTTCCATGCGATGGAGCTCATAAGCGTCCAACTCTGAGATGGAAGACATATTGGTGGTTTTCACTCCTTGCAGTTTCACTGTCTTGCCCTCGGTTTCGAACCGGGCTGTGGGCAGAAAGCCAGTCGATACCCACAACACCATCGTATGCACTCATGGGTAACACCCGGAGATCGACGTTGAAGGTGTGACCGGGCACTTGCCAGGCCAATTTGCGTACCAGCTTGTTGCAGACCAGCCGTTGCCCATTCGCCACACGAACTGAGAGAGGGGGAAGTTCTTCAGTCTTAGCAGCAATCCGAGCGGTGAAATTTTCACTGATGAAGCTGTGAGAACTTCCCGAATGAACCAGCAGTAGCATGATATGATCTCCCACATGGGCGCGCAGGTGTATCATGGACGACCCTTCCTCGCCGGACATGGCATGCTGGCTCAGAGAGCAACATTCTGGTTCCTGTTGCACCGGTGCATCCAGCAGTTGCAGAGCGTGCACGTTGTCATCCGACAGAATTTCCCCAAACTCACCCACTTAAATCATTAGGATCTTCCCCGTGCATATGCACTGATGCTCGCGAGAGTATTTATCACCACAGTGGAAACATAGTCCATTGGCTCACCAGAATTCTTGTAACTGTCTTTCCCGGGCGAAGTCGTCGGTCGCTGGGCGTGGTTGTGCTGCCGCCCGCTCTGGAATGGTGGCTGCTGTTGCTGCTTGTGGAGGTGGACGACCCACCGGTACGATTCGTTGGTGCTGTGCGCGTTGTCTCTCCAACTCCTCTTCCCGAATTCTGGCGAAAACAGCCGCTCGAGTGATGCTGGTAGGAGCCTATAGGTGGACGCCCAACCGGAGCTCATCTTTGAGCCTGAGCGGGAACTGAGAGATGAAAACCCGTGGGCTCAAATGAGGATCAAGGGACAGAAGATGATACATCAACGTCTCGAGCTGCTGACGATACTCTTGCACGCTTCCAGTGTGACGTAACTGAACTAAAAGTGCAACTATCCCTAGGTGGTTTTGGTAATTACTAACAACATATAGCTCTTTGAACTAATGCTCTTTCAAGATGATCATTTCAGAAAGTTCAATGATTGGCATGGCATGGACTAGGAATGTGGACCCCTCAAAAAGCTAAGGACACATATTGGCTCAAGCTCAAGACTCTACATTTTCTATTTTAGTGATCCAAGATCACATTGAGTCCATAGGAAAGCCAATACTATTAAAAGGGGATGAGGTGTTGCTTAATGGGTTTCTTGCTCAAAATGCTTAGTGATATGCTCCAAAACCCTCAACTACTTTCTCACATCCACATATGTCCCAAACCAAAAGTCAAACTCGGCCCCATCGAAACTTTCTATCTGGCGCCACCGATTTCTCTTGACATAGCCATTGCCACAAACCCTAATCTTTTCGGTCTCACCGATAGGGACCTTGGTCTCACCGATATGGGATTGCAAACTCTCCGTTTCCCTTCGTAACATTTTGGTCTAACCGAGATGAGCGATCGGTCCCACCGAGTTCGCAATGCAAACTCTCTGTTTCCCCTTCGTCACATTTCGGTCCAACCGAAACGAGCGAATCGATCCCACCGAGTTTGGCCGACCAACTCTCTGGTTAGCTTATTACCAAAATTGGTCCTACCGAGTTTGTGTAATCGGTCTCACGAGATTACGTTATGCCCTAACCCTAGTGAAATCGGTCCTACCGAGTTGATCATATCGGTCCCACCGAAATGCCTAACGGTCACATTATGAACTAAATCGGTCTGACCGAGTTCTCTGATTCGGTCCCACCGAGTTTGGTAAATTGTGCGTAACAGTTAGATTTTGTGTGGAGGCTATATATACCCCTCCACCCACTCTTCATTCGTGGAGAGAGCCATCAGAACATACCTACACTTCCACTACTCATTATTCTAAGAAAGAACCACCTACTCATGTGTTGAGACCAAGATATTCCAATCCTACCATTAGAATCTCGATCTCCAGCCTTCCCCAAGTTGCTTTCACTCAATCTCTTCTTCCACCATATCCAAATCTGTGAGGAGTTATTTGAGTGTTGGGGAGACTATCATTTGAAGCACAAGAGCAAGGAGTTCATCATCAACACACCGTCTATTACGTTTTGGAGAGTGGTGTCTCCTAGATTGGTTAGGTGTCACTTGGGATCCTCAGACAAGATTGTGGAGTTGAACCAAAGAGTTTGTACGAGCAAGGAGATTGTCTACTTCGTGAAGATCTACCGTAGTGAGGCAAGTCCTTCGTGGGTGATGGCCATGGTGGGATAGACAAGGTTGCTTCTTCATGGACCCTTCGTGGTCGAGCCCTCCGTGGACTCGCGCAGCCGTTACCCTTTGTGGGTTGAAGTCTCCATCAACGTGGATGTATGATAGCACCACCTATCGGAACCACGACAAAAACATCCATGTACACACTTGCATTTGCAATCTCCAAACTCCTCCCTTTACCTTCATATGCAATTGCTTTACATTCCGCTGCTATACTCTTATAATTGCATGTGTAGGTTGATTGCTTGACTTGTGCTAAGTTGCTAAAATCTGCCAAGAATTAAAATTGGGAAAAGGCTAGATTTTTATTTGGTCAAGTAATCTAATCACCCCTCTAGACATACTTTCGATCCTACAAGTGGTATCAGAGCTTTGGTCTCCATTTGCCTTGATTCCCATAGCTTTGGTGATCATAGCCTTGGTTTCACAACCTAGGAGAGTATGGCGTCTAGCGAGGAAAATTACCACCGTAGAGGTCCTTACTTTGATGGTACAAATTTTGCTAGTTGGAAGCATAAGATGAAACTGCATATTCTTGGACATAACCCCGCCGTTTGGGCTATTGTGTGTATTGGTTTGCAAGGTGAATTCTTTGATGGGAAGGAACCAAATCTTGAAGCATCCGCGGAAGAATTGAAGATGTTGCAATACAATGCTCAAGCTTGCGATATCCTCTTCAACGGATTGTGCCCCGAAGAATTAAAAAAAATCAGCCGTCTTGAGAATGCAAAGGAAATTTGGGATACTTTGATTGATATGCACGAAGGTACCGACTCCGTCAAGGAATCCAAGTTGGATGTGCTTCAAAGTCAACTTGACAAGTTCAAGATGAAGGATGGTGAAGGTGTCGCTGAAATGTACTCTAGGCTTGCTCTCATCACAAATGAGATTTCCGGCTTAGGAAGCGAAGAAATGACCGACAGATTCATCATCAAGAATATCCTAAGAGCATTGTATGGAAAATATGATACCGTGTGCACATTGGTCCAAATGATGCCCAACTACAAAGATCTCAAGCCTATGAAAGTCATTGGAAGAATTGTTGCTCATGAGATGTCACTCAAGGATAAAGAAGAGCTTCACAACAAGTCTAGTGGTGCTTACAAAGCCTCATGTGATGCTCCTACATCATCAAGTGAGAAACAAGTCTTCAATGAGGAATTGAGCTTAATGGTGAAGAACTTTAACAAGTTCTACAAGAATAGAAGCAAAGAGAGAAGTTCCAAGTCAAGGTCCTACAATGACAAAAGATCTTCTAGTCATGATCGGAATTGCTACAGTTGTGGAAGACCCGGACACTACTCCAATGAGTGTACGACTCCCCACAAAAGAAGAGAAGACTCACCTAAAAGGAGAAGTAGAAGAGAAGAATCACCACAAAGAGAGATAAGGAGTAGAGATGATCGTTATGAACGAAGACCCTCGCGTAGAAGCAAGGATTCAGAAAGGAAGGACAAATCATCAAGGAGCTAACAAGACGAAGACATCAAGCTCATGTTGGTGAATGGGTATCTGGTTCCGACTCCGATGACCACTCCGAGAGAGGCTATTACTCCGACTCCGAAGATACTCAGGATGAAGGTGTTGCCGGAATTGCTCTTGTGTCAACCAACTCCTACGACATATTTGACTCACCAAATGAAGGAATTGGAAGATGCTTCATGGGTAAAGGCCCTAAGGTATCACACCCCGAGTATCTTGATTTCAATAGTGATGAAGATGACTTGCTAGGAGATGATGATTTACTTGTTGGTAGCAATAGTGATGAAACCTATGATGAAATTGCTATTAATCATGCTAATCATGATAAAATGAATGACAATGATACAAAGAATATTGAGTGTCTAACTAAAGAACTAAACACTCTCAAGTTAGCTCATGAAACTACCTTGGAAGATCATTGAGAACTTTTAAAGACTCATGAGAAGTTACGCTTTGAAAAGCTCAACATTGAGCAAGAGCATGAGTTCTTAAAAGCAATCAGTAATGATCTTCGCAAGAAAAGTTCTTCTTACATTGCCAAGCATTTACTCTTGCCTACTTACATGCCACAAGTAAAATCTAGCAACAAGAACAAGAAAAATTCTTCCTCTAGTAGTAACAACAATCATGCTAAATCCAATATTGTTGCTTCTAGTAGTTCTCTTGATTCCACTAATGATTCTCTTAGCCAAGTTACACTTGAGAAAGAAAATAGCTATTGAAGGGAATTATAGATAAAGGTGTTTACAAGAGCCTTGCTGGAAGTAAGCAATTTGAGGAAATTGTACGCAAGCAAGGAAGACACCGGAAGAATCTAGGTGTTGGTTTTGAACGGAAGTTCAATGCCAATGGAGTTGAGTGGGAAAAAGATCAATACCCCAAGATGAAGTTTGTTCCTCAACAAGAGAAGTATGATCCTACTTCTTTCCAAGGAACACAAGAACAAGATGATCTTCCACCACAAGACCACAAGCTAAAGGGCAAGGACAAGCTTCAAGAGGAGATTGATGCATTTGAAGAAGGTCCCAAGGCCTTGGTCAAGTGGGTTCCCAAGACTACTTCAAGTTTTATTTCATCAAGTACATCTACAACTCCAAGGATTCCCATCAAGATGGTGTGGATCCCGAAGAAGAAGAACTAGAGAGTTCTTGAGGGTGACTCCGCCAACATACTTCACTCATATCATTTTGGCGAGGACAAGTGCAAAGAACTTCCATATCTTGCACTAGTTCAAGGAGTCACAAACCCTCTTGTCGGTAAGGCAGGGGACAAGGTAACCTAATGCTTTCATGGACATCATCTTGTGTGCAATTCACTCTATGTCTATGGATATCCTTGTTTGTTCCTTGTGGGACTAACCTGTGTAGGTATTGAAAGTGGAACTCACTCAAATGGATTGCTCCAAATGATCTACATCAACATTGAGCATCTACATCTTCAACACCTACATGAAGTCATCATCGACAAAACCCAAGGTTAGTTCATCCTTCTTAGGGGGGATATCACATCTAGAGGGAGCTTTACTCTAATCAATTGAGCTAAAGCAACTCTAATGATGTGAACACAACAATGCTTTATGTAAAAGTGGTAACCCCACTTCTGCTTAAACGATGAGTATGACCTATGATCAAATGTTCTCATTTGACTCCTAAGTCAATATACTCATATATAGATGACCTAGTCATCGCCAATTGCTTGATAGATGCTAGAATGGTTGTGCATGCTTTGCCACATGTTTCATTTGCTATCTTATTGTGTGAGCATGTTGAATGCATATTTTTCTCATTCGAGGACATCCATTTGTTGCTTTGATTGTTTGTCTCTTTTTGTTTTGCCAAATGGATGGACAAGAATGCCTAAGAATCCCCTCTAGCTATCTATGCTTTTCTCGTCTCAAACTCTATTCATGCTACATCATAAAGTTTGATCAAGTCAGATTCGAACCACTCTGTGTGAGGAGCACTCGGAGTCCTCGATTCGTTATAGACTTAAACTTCCAAAACCTCTTTGTGCATTTCAGTATGACCGAGTCATCCACTTCGGACACACCGAGTTCACTAAGTTGATCTAGGTTTTCAATCTCGGTGCAACCGATTTGAACTTTTCGGTCACACCGAGTTGCAGTAACTGCTAGCAGTTTTGCATCTCGGTGCCACCGAGTTGTTCCACTCGGTCACACCGACAAGGTCAGGTTATGTATACCGTCGGGTCAAATTTTGGAAAACTTTCCAAAACCTCTCGCCCGCGCGTGACCTGCTCTGCCGTCTCGGGTCACCGGATCGTCTCCTCGCCACCAGCGACCTCCCGCCGCTGGTCTCCGCCGCCGTCAATGGCAAGCTGCTCCGCCGTTGCCGCCGTAGCGAGCTCACTGCCAAGTTAAGGTATGAGCTCAGTCTATGTGCTATTCCTTAACTCTGATTCATAGCACATTACTTGCCATGATTCTTGCCACGATTTAAATCATCCTGTCCAGCAGAAACTCCGTATAGATTAGTTTTGATTCAAAAATTTAGGGTTAGGTCTCCGCCGAACTCATCTCGGACCGACCGAGTTGAAGAAATCGGTCTCACCGATTTGGCTTAGGCCATTGCACTTGCACTTTTCGGTCTGACCGAAAATTGCAAATCGCTGCGACCGAGTTCGTCTCTTTATGAAACCCTAGCAATCTCAGTGCCACCGAACTATGACCCGGTCTAACCGAGTTCACTAGTTTAGGTTCCAAAATTGCTTCGGTATCACCGAGTTTAACAAATCGGTAGCTCCGAAATTGTAACACCCCATATGTGATACTTTCCATATATGGCAATAAAGCAATTATCATTTTGATCCTTGTCCTTTCCTTGGGGGTTCTTGTCAATTATGCATTCTTATTGTATTGCATTGTCATGTTTCTTTTCCTTTTGCATCCATGCATTGCATCATGTTCAACATAACATTCTTTTTACTTGTCTATATATTTGTTCTTTCTTGCATATGTTATGATCCTTGTCCTAGCATGCCAAGTGAGTGCATCTTGTTCTTATGTTGGTGGTGATATAAACCTTGGCCATGGTAAACCCTAAACCCCCTCTTCCTTTTTGCATCACTCTTCTCCTTCCTTCGTTTCTTTCCTTTCTTTAATCAATTTTGCAAGTAACTTAGCCTCTTCCAATAATGTTCATCTCCTCCCCACATCTAAGTTACACTGTCATGAGTCACATTGCAAAGCCTTGCCCCAATTTGAATTGATCTGGTTAGGTTCAAAAATAAAAGAAGTTTGAACCTACACTACCTGCGTGAGTAACCGTGATGGTCTCTTTCCGAAGGGCTTCGGGAAGTGAACACGGTGGGGTTATGTTTGATCGTGAGTAGCTAGGATCACTTCTTGATCAACTTGGCGATCGTTAGCACTTGTTCTCTTCTCGCTCTAAATTCGTAAGCTAGTGCTTAGTGCTTGTTGCAACCTTGTTTATAGCCTTTCCACACCTAAGGCTTTGGTAGTTTTGATACCCGGGAACGGGATTGCTGAGTCCTCTGTGGCTCACAGATTCAACACACACCAGATGCAAGTACCATTGAGAACTATGCAGGAGATGGTTCAGAACTTCATTGGGAGTTCGATGAAGAGCGTGGAAGTTACTATGTGTCTTATCCCGATGATCAGTAGTGGTTCTTACTAGGAGGATCCGGTCTTGTGTTATTTATGGTATCTTTCTCGTTTGGATTTCGTGCGTAGTCGGACCCTGATGTTCTCTGGATGATGTATGCTATTGTATTAATTGTGTGACGTGGTGAGTGTAAGACAACTATCATTTTACAATTTCATCCCTGAATTTTACATGAGATGTGCAAAGATACCATACTAGAGATCATTCTAGTATGCGTTTATGTCCTTAAGTCGTGCCTCGACACGCTAGGGACATAGCCGCATACTGGGCATTACAAGTTGGTATTAAGAGCCTTCTCCGACCTAGGAGCCCCCCGATTGATTGAATCACTGACGGTTGAGTCTAGGCACACACACAAAATGTTTTGAGTCCTATATATATATATATATATATATATATATATATATATATATATATATATATATATATATATATATATATATATATATATATATATCTGAGAGTAGGATTTCTTTTTACTCCTCATCCCCTTCATCGCTCCGGTGAGGACTCCTGACGTTGTTTTCTCCTCTACTCTCAAAATTCACTATTTTTTTAGGATCACGCGAGTATTGTTTGGATTGTTCCGATATCTTTGTGACGAGAACATTGTTCTCGATGCCTCCTGTCATTTAGGGGTTGTGGCAGTGTCCCGGGGAGTTGAGCTCCGAGGTGTTGTCATCACAAATGTATCGTAGCGGTTCTAGAATACTTAAGACAGCCGACATCGAAAACTCTTCTATGCATGTCTGGTGGTGAGATAACCCCGACGTCACCCAGTACTGGGGAGATAGTTCGGGAGTATTGCCACAGCTAGTATAGCGGATGCGTTTCGAAGGTCCGAGGTGTACAGTTTCTGAGGATGACTGGTTATGTGTTGACGGATGGATACAGCTTGATGTAGGTTTAGAGTTGAGTGCGCGGTGCTTCCCCTGTATTCCCAACACCAGATTGCATAACCGGAAAGCTTCGGGAATTAATAGGTGGGTTTTTCAAGTAGCTTGTAGGTATTCTTCCAATGAGTGCATGGTATGAGGTTTGGGGTTCTACATCGAGTGAAGAGGTTTCATGGGCGCTGTTCCAATTGGGAGTTGCATCTTAAAGGGTCCTTGGCTATGCTGATCCGGGGATTGGAACACCCTTTGTAACACGTACCATGTGGGCATTCAGCACGAACATGTGGGATGAAACTTCTATCATGTATTTGTTCCATCTGCACCTTGTTGTTTTATTTTATCTTTCGTTCTCCCAAGTGGCTTCTCGACAAGATTATTGTACCATTAAACTGTGGAATTCATTCGTTCATTTTGTTCGAATGTTCATTGTGAAGACTTATGTTGCAAATTTCTAGCCGTTGATTCAGCTTACCTATTTTGCATCAATGGCTAACGGTTGTCATCATATTCAGGATGGCTCCTAAGAAGGTTCCCAACCCTAACCAAGAGGGCAAAGAAGATCGTCCTCCTAAACGTCCTCCTTCCCCTCCTCCTCTGTCTGAGGCATGGAGAGCAATTATGCAAGCAACCAACCAGAACACTCAGATGCTCATGCAAATGATGCAAAATTTCCAAGCCAACCAAGCAAATCAAGGCAATCATGGGAACCAAGGCCAAGGCAATCTGTTCAATCAACCTCACTTTGCGACACTGAATCAATTCCTGGCAAACCAACCAAAGTCGTTCAGTTACTGTGTGGACCCGCTAGATGCTGAAGATTGGATCACAGACATCAAAAAGCACTTTAAATGCAGTAACGTGAGGCCTGAGGATTATGTCAAGTTTGCCACTTTCCAACTCAAAGATCAAGCTGCTGATTGGTGGCAACAGTACAAAGATTCCAGAGGTGGTCGTGAGATCTCGTGGACTGATTTCTGCAGAGATTTCCGTTCTCATCACATTCCAACCAGTGTCATTGAAGGCATGCGTGAGCAATTCCGCAACCTGAAGCAAGGCACCATGTCCATCTATCAATACAATGTCAAGTTCCAGAATCTTGCCCGTTACGCGAAGCAAGACATCCCCGATGCCAAGAGCAAGATATATCAGTTCCGAGGTGGTCTGAAAGATGAACTCCAACTTGTTGTCACCTTGTTCGAGCCGGACGAATTTGACCAATTCTACAATATGGCTCTCAAGAAAGAGGCAGCTCAGCTCAAGAGTGAAGCTTCCAAAAAGAGGATCAGAGATGCTATTCACTCCTCCTCTTCCTCTCAAGTGGTTGCCAAGCAGCAGAAGTTCTGGCTACCGCCTCCTCCAGTGCTCCGTCCTCCAAGCAACAACAAGCACTCAGGTGGTCGTGGATTCTCCCACCCACCCAACCCAAGCAATCAGTCCAAGTCTCAGTTCCAAGCTTCAAGATCAAGTGGTCCTTATCATCGGCCTCTTTTAGAAGTTACTTTCAACAAGTGTTCTCAGAAGGGTCACTATGTCAACAAGTGTCCCAACCCAAGGCGCCTTCCGCCTCCTCCACCTGTCAGCACTACTATTGTCAAGCACAATCCCAAGGCAGCAAGAGTGAATCTGATGAATGCAACTCAAGGAGAGAATTCTTCAGATGTGATAATTCGTAATCTTCTAGTTAACCTTAAACCTGCTAAAGTTTTGTTTGATTCTGGTGCATCACATTCCTTCATGTCATGTCCTTTTGCATCTAAGTACAACGTGGGCACAGTGGCCTTACCTGAAAAGTTGCAAGTTATTTCTCCGGGTAAACACATGACTTCTAGTATGGTGGCTTCGGATATATCTATTCATATGGGTGATTACAGTTTTCTGGTTTCCCCGGTTATTCTCGGCAACTCCGACATTGATCTTATTCTTGGGATGGATTGGCTCTCCAAGCATGATGCAAACATTGATTGTGCAAACAAGGAGGTCAAGCTAACTCATCCTGACGAAGACGTGATTATCTTCGCAGCTCGAGATAACACAATCAGGCTATTCTCTCTCAATGACAAGGGCAAGATTAATGCCATTTCTCAGATTCCGGTGGTTTGTGAATATGAGGATGTATTCCCTGAAGAGCTTCCAGGCATGCCTCCCCACCGTCAAGTTGAATTCGTCATTGAACTTGAACCCGGTACCGAGCCAGCATGTCGGCGTCCGTACAAACTTTCCCCTGATGAGTTGAAGTGAGGGGACCCTGACTCATAAGTCGTGATCACCGAATGCACGTGTACAGTGATCCCAGAGATCAATGCTCACTGAACACACAGAAGCTGAATAACAAGAGTCTTACATCCTTACATACCGTGTTGCACAAATAGGACCATAATGGTCAAGTCTTGAGTGTATCATCGCAGCGGAAATCTTCAACGACAACATGGACCCATGCCATCTGCCTTTAGCCCTACAGGCATTCTGACTGGGAAGCGTCCTAGCTCGCATGCTCGTCACCAAGAAATCTTCATCATAACCTGTTCTCTCCTGCCTGGCCAATAAAATAACCAGTGGCAAGCCAATGAGTACATTGAATGTACTCGCAAGCAACCCAAGTGTGATAACAGAATATTTATGCAAGGCTCTACTGCTAGGTTGGCAGTTTTGCGAAAAGCTAGTTTTTCATATGCAAGTATGATCAACATGTAACATGGATATGCATGTGTCTGTAACAAGTAACAGGAGGTCACAGACATCATATCGAGAAAGAGTTGTAATTCACTCATGTTCAAGCTCATTGTAACTTCCTCAGGTATCACATCATCAATCTCACTGAACCATGTTGTTTCCTCACACACACACACCAGGTTTCGCAAACATTGAACGTAGCCCAAGAGCGGTTACCCAACTGTCCATGACCGTGGACGCGGCTATTCGAATAGTTTTACACTCTGCAGAGGTTGCACACTTTACCCACTAGATCCTGGGAACTTCCGTGTCATCCACGACCCGCGGTACCTCAAGTACCCGGGGTAAGCACCCGATCACTATCTTTCCCTAGGCGACACTAATATGGAGTCCACTCGATTGGTAACAGCCCCTGTGCCAAACATTTCACATCTCAAGGTTTGTGGAGACTCGCTCCGAATTCATCACATATCACAAGCACGGGGTACCAACGGTGTGTCCGGTGCCCTGTAAAGACAGTCATGGCCGCCTATCCAAGCGCGACCCCGTCCCAAGAGTGACCTCATGTCACTCCCGTCACTAGTAATGCGGGCACCATGCTAGTATCGACCTAGGTAATCAATAATGCCCTTTCCCATATAAGGGTAGAGTGGTTGCACATGTAAGGTTGGAATAACGGTCGCAACTTAAACCAATCCGTTTTCAAAACAACACACACACTTGCCTCGGTACACCACTTCGTCATCAAGTGGTTACCCATCTCACCATCTCCCTCGGGCATAAATGGCACCCGACGGGGTTTTCGAAAAGTCTTTTGAAAGTATCCTGCTTCCGTCACCATGCATATACCCGACCTATTTTGCGTAGCCAACTACTATAGCATACATCTATTTACTCCCACCCACATAACCCTCATAGGAAGGTAGGGTCATGTTTGATGCAAGTTTCAACAGTAAAGTAACAGGGGTAGCAACCAAAGTGGTTTCCACCTCAACATGATTCCGATGCATTGAATAATGAAGGTGCTACGAGACATGCATAAAAAGGTTTCTTGAACATGGTCAAAGGGCTGCTTGCCTTATTCTTCAGAGTCTTCAAATCTTCTGGTCCATCTCCGAATACTCCGTTTATTACGTCAACTAACGCTGGAAACAATCATAATAAGCAACACAATCAAAGCAACAATAAAAGTGCTCTAAAAATAGGAGTTGGACTTTTCAAGGATACCTCTGGTCATATTAGAAATGACCAAGGTGGTTTCATAGGTGTTGGATCAATGGGTAGTTTGGAACATTTCAATATGATGGAACCAAAGGGTTTATGGATTTGGAAGAAGTATACAGAAATAATTCCTTGAATGATGAGCAAAGGTACCCATCATCAAGTCATGATTTTAGAAGCATCTAGGAGTTGGTTTCAATGGATTTGGAATTGAAATGAATTTCCTAGGATTTTCCAAAGCTGATAAATAGGAAGAAATGGCTCAATAATTGGTGGGGTACAGAAACTATTATTAAAAATGTTCCAAAACTAAGTTTGGACATGACAAGCATCTAGGAACTTGAATCACTGCATTTGGATCAATATTGAGCTCTCTGTTATTTTCTAAAGTTAATCACAGAAAGTGGAAAATGGGCATTTGATAAATATTTGTATAGGAAAAGTTTCTGGAATAATGTGCATGTTGCACCATGTGATAGGGCATGATTTTAGAAGCTACCAGAAATTTGAATCATGCAATTTGGAGTTCATATGAATATTCTAGGCATTTTTGAAGTTGGCAGAATAAAGAAAAAGGAAAAGAATAGGGGTTATACCCTTATGCTGCACACTGGGCGGAGGATAGCCGCGTAGAAACTGGGCAGACCCATGGCTCGGCCGCGTGCACAGGGGGAGCGGTGACGTCGGAGGCGCCTTTGCAGGTTGCGCTTTCGCACTGGGGAGGCGGTTCCCTGCCGTCCCGCCTCCACTTAATCTACGTGGCGGCAGGCGGGGTCGCTGACCTGCGGGGCCCAGCCACAGGTCGTCCCCCACGTCCGCCATCGTCTTCCTCCCGACGGGAGGGGCAGGGGAGGCTCGGCCTCGCTGGCCGCCGGCGCCACACCGCCAGCTTGCGCCGGCCGGAGACGGGGGCGGTGCCGCGCGGCTCGGCCGCGCCCGGAGGAGGGGTCAGGGGAGAGGCAGCACCTCCCTCGCGCACGCGCGGGCGAGGTCGGAGCAAGGCCCGGCTGCCACTTGTGCCGGCGATTCCGGCCACCTCCGGCGGTGTGCGGCGCACCGGAGTACTCAGGGAGGGGTGCCGCATCCATCCAGATGCCCAGGGTAGGTCGGGGGAGGCCCGAAAAGGTGAAGGGCCGAATGGCCGTGGAAGGGGCCGCCGGCCATGGAGGGGGAAAGAGAGTGCCAGGGGGAGAGGTAGCTTGTCTAGGAGATGCACGGGAGAGAGGAGGGTCCAGCAGAGGCGAATGGCGCTCGGGGGGAGGCCTTTTATAGCTGCGGCCGCGGTGCACCGTGAGCACGGTCCAGGGCGCGCACGGCGAGCTCGTGGAGAGAGAGGAGGAGGGCCGGGGAGGATAAGGCCGACCGTCCTGCAGGTCGTGGACGTCGAGGGGACCTCGATGGACACGCCCACTCTGCCCAAGACCGCCTGGAAGCCTCGGGAGGGCCGAGCTACAGTGCCTTGGTGCACTGTAGCGTGCTCCAGAGCGCGTCTTTGGCCGGCATGCTCAAGTCTTTGCTGTCCAGGCCGTGTCCCCCAGTGTCCAGCAGTGTCCAGCAGTACTAGGGGATAGTAAACAATGGCGTGGGGGGTCTTGGATGCTCTGGGGAACCACTGGGATGAGGAGGGAGGTGAGGGAGAGGGTGAATCCTGCTGTCCAGCAGTGTAACTTGGGGTTTTACCCCCTCCAATAATTGAGATAAGGCAGAGGAGAGTTACTGGAGGTAGAATAGGACTAGGGGAACCTATGGTAAGAATTTGAGGCCATGGAGAAAAGTAAAAGAGGTTCAACCACTAGTTTTGGTAAATGAACAGAAGGTGTTTGATCAGTGTTTGGTCAAGCAAATGACATCCACTTGACATGGGACTTAACATGATCAAATGTCACATATAATTAGGCCCCTACACCAAATTTGAGATCATTTGGGCAAAGTGGCCAATGTAACTTTGGTGAACCCTAGAAATGAACAGAAATGGTTTCACCTTGTTGGAGTTAAGCAAATCATCTCCCCTTGATGCACCACTTGGTGTAGCATCATCATTTGGGGTTATGAACATGCCCACAAAGTTTGAGGCACCAGATAAAAAGTTGACAATGTAAAGTTGTTCAAATTTGAATTTGAACATAAGTGGTTTTGGGGTGATCTGATCAAGTTGCTCTATTCCAAATCTTGTGCCATTTGGTCTAGATGACTTATTAGGCCATTCTAGCATGTGCACCAAATTTGAGAGCATTTGGACAAGTTTGGCAATGTAGAGTTGCTCAAACTTCAAATATGGACAGAATGGTTTTGAAGGGGTTTGAGGATGTTCCCTTGATCTTCAAGGCATGAGGCTTTGCAAGATCATCAAATATGTCATATATGACATGATAGAATTTCCCTGGAATTTGTGGAGAATATTTCCTTTGTAAATATTTCAAAAGCTTGAAATATCCAGAAAGGGTTTTGGAAGGATTTGTCCAATATTTTGAACATGACCATGTGTTGAAACTCTTATATATGGACAATATGTGTCCTAAGAGTCTCCCTGAATTTTGGCAAATATTTTTGAAATGATTAAATAATTTTTCCCTATTAAAGACCATTTCTGGCCTTAAGAAAAAGCTTTTAAATAAAATATAAAAATAACCTTTAAAATTATACTTTTGTGGTTTCTGGGAGTCCTATACCTAATAGGATTCAAATATACTTTTTGAAAGATTTTTCACACCCTAAATAAGGTACTTGCAGTGCAAACCTCAATTCAGGGGTTTTTGGAAAACTAATTTTTGAAAATACCATTTGGCCAAAATATTTTTATAAGAAAATTCTATACTGGTCTATACACATGGCATGATCATTGGGAAAAGGTTTTGGGTCAAGGAGATGAAGTATAAGAGTTGGAGGATTTATTTGATTTTTAGAGCACTAGCAAACAGCAGACAAAAGTCAAATCAAGCAAAGTCAAAAACACTCAAAAGTTTTTGCAAATCCACATTTTTAACATGGAAATTAGCTTAAGCAATGTGACATGAAAATCAGGGTGTGACAGACCTACCCCCCTTACAAGAATCTCGTCCCCGAGATTCCCAGACTAGGCGTGGAAAGAAAGGCGGAATCTTGGATACGAGGTAGTCTTCACTTCTTCTTGTTGGTTCTGCTTCCGAGCGGTGCTCCTTGGAATCTTGAAGTGCTTGATGGTATGGCTTCTTGCTTGATGCCTTCCTTGATGGAGGTTGCTGAGGGGTCTCTTGCATAGGTTAGGTTGGGTTAGCTGCCAAAGGCTCGGTGATCGGTGTCCTTGCGGGCATCGGGCTAGCTAGGAGGTAAGAAGCACTTCCAGAGTGGGGGCTCGTGGAAGATTTGGTGCACGGAGGGTATCTCAGGTGGTAGATCTAGCTGGGGAGCCGTCTACCACATGACTTGCAGTGATCTCAAAGGGTCCAATGAACCTTAGTGCGAGCTTCTCCTTGACGTGGAAACGCTTGTTTCCCTTCAGAGGAGTTACTCGCAGGTGTACGTGGTCCCCGATATGGAAACTCATGTCCCGACGGTGAGTGTCAGCATAGCTCTTTTGCCTTGACTTGGCTGCCTTCAAACGTTCTCTGACTAGTTGGACTTGCTCTTCCGCTGCGCGGAGAATATCTGGTCCAAAGACTAGCCCTACTCCAGTCTCTGACCAGTTGAGGGGTGTGCGGCATCTGCGTCCGTACAACACCTCAAATGGTCCCATCAGAAGGCTCGACTGGTAACTGTTGTTATAGGAGAACTCGGCAAAAAGGAGACAATCCTTCCACTTGGCTCCATATGCCAAGACACAGGCTCGGAGTATGTCTTCGAGAATCCGGTTGACTCGCTCAGTCTGACCTCCGGTCTGGGGGTGGAAAGCCGTGCTGAAAGATATCTTGGTCCCCAAGGCTTCTCGGAACTTCTTCCAGAACCATGAGGGGAACTAGGTTCCTTGATCTGACACAATCTCCTTGGGAATGCCGTGAAGACTTACGATTCGGTTGATGTAGAGAGCTGCCAGCCGGTTGTCATCACAAGTGGTCTTGACAGGAATGAAATAGACTACCTTGGTCAAATGATCGACTATGACCCAGATAGAGCCATGTCCTCTTATCCGACCTTGGTAAACCAGTGACGAAGTTCATTCTGTCTTTATCCCACTTCCACTCAGGAGCCTTGAGTGGTTGAAGCAATCCAGCGGGTCGCTGATATTCAGCCTTGACCCTTTGGCACACATCACGCTTTGCAACGTAGGTTGCAAAAATCTCTCTTTTCATCATGTGCCACCTGAATCGTGCCTTCAAGTCCTGGTACAACTTGGTGTGAGCGTTCCTCGACACGGAATTTCTCGGCTCCTTAGAGAGGAGTGGTTTGCAGATACGCCCGGCCTTCAACGCGGAAGTTTTCTTCTTGATGACGGTGGTCGGTGTAGATCTTCCTTCTTGACAGGGCGGTCTTCAAATGTCTTCTATCCAGCTGTCCGTCTCTTCCTTGTCTTCGGGCAGACAAGTAGGCCATCAAATAATGATGTTACCTAACCTGTCCAATCACTCCATGAGGTCTAAGGGGAGGGGGGTTCGCAAGGCAAGCTGGGTATTGGAGGTGGTCTCGGTTGAGTATTGCAGAGGCCTTCCTGACTCTGAGTCAAGGCCCGTGGTTAGAATCTGACCAGGTGGTGGCTCGGTGGGGCTTAAGGGTTTCAAGGATTCTAGTGAGTGAATGAACTTATATCATCTTATCCTTAAGCACAGTTTCTGAGATGCCAATAGCTCTATCTAGTACTCCGAACGGAAAAGCATCTCTCGCATAGACCAACTTCAATCACCACTCATGCCATGCATATCCTCATGATTCTCAAGAGACGGTCTAACAAAATTATACTTGTCTAAGATCCCCAAATCCATATGTACGTCTACCTCTAAAATCCAAAGGTAGATCATACATGCTGCTGAGCTGAAATTAAACTCCACCATCCAAGCACTCAACCTAATCTTGCAAGGCTCACGATAATGCATCTCTATTCTAAGGAAACACGTCATATGCCACTCCAAGATTTGTTTCCTTCCTATAGATCAACTCCAATAGCCTGGTAATTACCATCAATCACCACATAATCCAACAATCCTACAAATCCGATATCTACGGTGTTCCACAAGATCTCAAGTCCCTATAATCCCCAAATACTTGGAAAGACTATGCATCACGATAGTATGTCCACCAAATTCCTGTCATCCGGGTCAAATAAACTCCAAGATCACGATTATATAGATCCCCCAAATCAATCCCGACAAATAATCCAATCTCCTAGGTTATCGTCCACCGAGAAGCATGATATCATAATCAAGATCATAGGCCTAAATCCAATCTTACTCCGAATCATGCAGACATATCCAGCATTAGACCAACCAGAATCACCTACATAAATCCAAATCTCATGCCCAACGGGCACTCCTACATACTTCCCCAAAGTCATGATCCTACCAACATGAAAACCTCACAATCCATCAAGGTCTCCGAAAATTCCTCGAAGTCACTGATGTAATCCACCAAGTCATCTGTCCAATATCCTCGAACTGGTCTATCTATGGCATCGTCAGACCTCGTGCTATGTCAGGATGAAAATGTGCTCACTCATCGTGTCCACTAGCTCCTTTACGAACCCAGTGTTGTGCATGGTTACAAAGGCTTAACAGGTTCTCTCGCTTTACCATGGGTTAGGCACATGGTTAAGGATTCGTGCTGGAGTGTCTCGGGAAGTCTCAAAGGGTCTAGGAAAGAGGGTTACTGGTCTGGAGGGTTAAACATAACTCTACGAGGTTGCAATTGATCGTGGAGGTTGTAGCAGAAGTCTTCAGTGCCAGTTGGCTGTCGAGGTAGAATCCTTGGTGCATATTGTCTTGCGGGTCTTCAATTGGGGAGAGAGAGAATAGAGGGAAGAAGCAGCGTAGAGGAGGGAAATGCCTAAAGGGGGTTCTATAGTGCAGGTGCAACAACCAGGTGCAAAAAGGCCGAAACAAAAGAAACAAGGCAAGGGAGGTGATATAGCCATGCACTTGTTGCCTGGGGCAAAAGTGCGACTTATATCAAAACACAAACGAATAAAAGCAAACAACACACAATCATGGTTCTATTCGAACCATCATATGGACTCGACTGCGCATAGGGGGTACACGACTCATCCTACCCTAGGGGTTCTCGGACTCTGTGTCGTGACTTGTGCCTCGTGCAATCTTCTGAGCTTCCTCGGATGTTGCTATGCCCCTTGTAGTTGCTTGATGAATGATCCGGGTTGAGCCTGAAGAATCTTCAACAACTTCTCGCCTGATGAGGTGATGTGGTGAAGGTGCCTCTTTGTAGCTGGCGTTGACTTGGTCTTCTCTTGTCTCTTTAATCATGACGATCCCTTGTGCCTTCTGGGGCGTCGAGGGTACCAGGTAGGCAATCCATATGTAATGATAATAACAAGGCATAATAGAGGTCCAACATGTCGATTTCGTTGATGAAAACATCGACACCAAGAGCGGGGGATGAAGAGAACCGTTTTCCTGCTCACCATAGTGAGGCGGACCAAATGACAAGGTTCTCATCCACCGGTGGTTGCCGATACAACAACGGTAGTGACATGATTACTCTATTAGCGATGTATGTCATGATTTTGCACAACCTATAGCCTGGTCATCATAGGCCAATGTTGCACCATCTTGGGGGTCTTCATGTCCTTACTCATCGAGGGCGTAGTTTCTGTTGGTATCATCTTGTCGTGGTGTCACCAATCTTGCGTGCCAAAGTGGTGGGTGAGTGTTCGGCAAGGTGCATTCCACGAGGATTATAGAAAATCAAGTGGTCAGGGCATAAGGGTTCTAGCGACCAAGGTTTTGAAGGGGAAGAGATCAAGTATAGCCTAGTTTTCGAAAAACTGAGAAGGGAAGAGAAGTATAGATAGTTTTGAAAACTACTAATAGTTTTGGAAATTGTTTTACCCTAACTAACGACCATGCTAACTAAGGCTTCCTACAGTCAGGATGGCTCTGATACCAGCTCTGAGGGGACCCCGACTCATAAGTCGTGATCACCGAATGCACGTGTACAGTGATCCCAGAGATCAATGCTCACTGAACACACAGAAGCTGAATAACAAGAGTCTTACATCCTTACATACCGTGTTGCACAAATAGGACCATAATGGTCAAGTCTTGAGTGTATCATCGCAGCGGAAATCTTCAACGACAACATGGACCCATGCCATCTGCCTTTAACCCTACAGGCATTCTGACTGGGAAGCGTCCTAGCTCGCATGCTCGTCACCAAGAAATCTTCATCATAACCTGTTCTCTCCTGCCTGGCCAATAAAATAACCAGTGGCAAGCCAATGAGTACATTGAATGTACTCGCAAGCAACCCAAGTGTGATAACAGAATATTTATGCAAGGCTCTACTGCTAGGTTGGCAGTTTTGCGAAAAGCTAGTTTTTCATATGCAAGTATGATCAACATGTAACATGGATATGCATGTGTCTGTAACAAGTAACAGGAGGTCACACACATCATATCGAGAAAGAGTTGTAATTCACTCATGTTCAAGCTCATTGTAACTTCCTCAGGTATCACATCATCAATCTCACTGAACCATGTTGTTTCCTCACACACACACCAGGTTTCGCAAACATTGAACGTAGCCCAAGAGCGGTTACCCAACTGTCCATGACCGTGGACGCGGCTATTCGAATAGTTTTACACTCTGCAGAGGTTGCACACTTTACCCACTAGATCCAGGGAACTTCCGTGTCATCCACGACCCGCGGTACCTCAAGTACCCGGGGTAAGCACCCGATCACTATCTTTCCCTAGGCGACACTAATATGGAGTCCACTCGATTGGTAACAGCCCCTGTGCCAAACATTTCACATCTCAAGGTTTGTGGAGACTCGCTCCGAATTCATCACATATCACAAGCACGGGGTACCAACGGTGTGTCCGGTGCCCTGTAAAGACAGTCATGGCCGCCTATCCAAGCGCGACCCCGTCCCAAGAGTGACCTCATGTCACTCCCGTCACTAGTAATGCGGGCACCATGCTAGTATCGACCTAGGTAATCAATAATGCCCTTTCCCATATAAGGGTAGAGTGGTTGCACATGTAAGGTTGGAATAACGGTCGCAACTTAAACCAATCCGTTTTCAAAACAACACACACACTTGCCTCGGTACACCACTTCGTCATCAAGTGGTTACCCATCTCACCATCTCCCTCGGGCATAAATGGCACCCGACGGGGTTTTCGAAAAGTCTTTTGAAAGTATCCTGCTTCCGTCACCATGCATATACCCGACCTATTTTGCGTAGCCAACTACTATAGCATACATCTATTTACTCCCACCCACATAACCCTCATAGGAAGGTAGGGTCATGTTTGATGCAAGTTTCAACAGTAAAGTAACAGGGGTAGCAACCAAAGTGGTTTCCACCTCAACATGATTCTGATGCATTGAATAATGAAGGTGCTATGAGACATGCATAAAAAGGTTTCTTGAACATGGTCAAAGGGCTGCTTGCCTTATTCTTCAGAGTCTTCAAATCTTCTGGTCCATCTCCGAATACTCCGTTTATTACGTCAACTAACGATGGAAACAATCATAATAAGCAACACAATCAAAGCAACAATAAAAGTGCTCTAAAAATAGGAGTTGGACTTTTCTAGGATACCTCTGGTCATATTAGAAATGACCAAGGTGGTTTCATAGGTGTTGGATCAATGGGTAGTTTGGAACATTTCAATATGATGGAACCAAAGGGTTTATGGATTTGGAAGAAGTATACAGAAATAATTCCTTGAATGATGAGCAAAGGTACCCATCATCAAGTCATGATTTTAGAAGCATCTAGGAGTTGGTTTCAATGGATTTGGAATTGAAATGAATTTCCTAGGATTTTCCAAAGCTGATAAATAGGAAGAAATGGCTCAATAATTGGTGGGGTACAGAAACTATTATTAAAAATGTTCCAAAACTAAGTTTGGACATGACAAGCATCTAGGAACTTGAATCACTGCATTTGGATCAATATTGAGCTCTCTGTGATTTTCTAAAGTTAATCACAGAAAGTGGAAAATGGGCATTTGATAAATATTTGTATAGGAAAAGTTTCTGGAATAATGTGCATGTTGCACCATGTGATAGGGCATGATTTTAGAAGCTACCAGAAATTTGAATCATGCAATTTGGAGTTCATATGAATATTCTAGGCATTTTTGAAGTTGGCAGAATAAAGAAAAAGGAAAAGAATAGGGGTTATACCCTTATGCTCCACACTGGGCGGAGGATAGCCGCGTAGAAACTGGGCCGGCCCATGGCTCGGCCGCGTGCACAGGGGGAGCGGTGACGTCGGAGGCGCCTTTGCAGGTTGCGCTTCCGCGCTGGGGAGGCGGTTCCCTGACGTCCCGCCTCCACTTAATCTACGTGGCGGCAGGCGGGGTCGCTGACCTGCGGGGCCCAGCCGCAGGTCGTCCCCCACGTCCGCCATCGTCTTCCTCCCGACGGGAGGGGCAGGGGAGGCTCGGCCTCGCTGGTCGCCGGCGCCACACCGCCAGCTTGCGCCGGCCGGAGACGGAGGCGGTGCCGCGCGGCTCGGCCGCGCCCGGAGGAGGGGTCAGGGGAGAGGCAGCACCTCCCTCGCGCGCGCGCGGGCGAGGTCGGAGCAAGGCCCGGCTGCCACTTGTGCCGGCGATTCCGGCCACCTCCGGCGGTGTGCGGCGCACCGGAGTACTCAGGGAGGGGTGCCGCATCCATCCAGATGCCCAGGGTAGGTCGGGGGAGGCCCGAAGAGGTGAAGGGTCGAATGGCCGTGGAAGGGGCCGCCGGCCATGGAGGGGGAAAGAGAGTGCCAGGGGGAGAGGTAGCTTGTCTAGGAGATGCACGGGAGAGAGGAGGGTCCAGCAGAGGCGAATGGCGCTCGGGGGGAGGCCTTTTATAGCTGCGGCCGCGGTGCACCGTGAGCACGGTCCAGGGCGCGCACGGCGAGCTCGTGGAGAGAGAGGAGGAGGGCGGGGAGGATAAGGCCGACCGTCCTGCAGGTCGTGGACGTCGAGGGGACCTCGATGGACATGCCCACTCTGCCCAAGACCGCCTGGAAGCCTCGGGAGGGCCGAGCTACAGTGCCTTGGTGCACTGTAGCGTGCTCCAGAGCGCGTCTTTGGCCGGCATGCTCAAGTCTTTGCTGTCCAGGCCGTGTCCCCCAGTGTCCAGTAGTGTCCAGCAGTACTAGGGGATAGTAAACAATGGCGTGGGGGGTCTTGGATGCTCTGGGGAACCACTGGGATGAGGAGGGAGGTGAGGGAGAGGGTGAATCCTGCTGTCCAGCAGTGTAACTTGGGGTTTTACCCCCTCCAATAATTGAGATAAGGCAGAGGAGAGTTACTGGAGGTAGAATAGGACTAGGGGAAGCTGTGGTAAGAATTTGAGGCCATGGAGAAAAGTAAAAGAGGTTCAACCACTAGTTTTGGTAAATGAACAGAAGGTGTTTGATCAGTGTTTGGTCAAGCAAATGACATCCACTTGACATGGGACTTAACAGGATCAAATGTCACATATAATTAGGCCCCTACACCAAATTTGAGCTCATTTGGGCAAAGTGGCCAATGTAACTTTGGTGAACCCTAGAAATGAACAGAAATGGTTTCACCTTGTTGGAGTTAAGCAAATCATCTCCCCTTGATGCACCACTTGGTGTAGCATCATCATCTGGGGTTATGAACATGCCCACAAAGTTTGAGGCACCAGATAAAAAGTTGACAATGTAAAGTTGTTCAAATTTGAATTTGAACAGAAGTGGTTTTGGGGTGATCTGATCAAGTTGCCCTATTACAAATCTTGTGCCATTTGGTATAGATGCCTTATAAGGCCATTCTAGCATGTGTACCAAATTTGAGATCATTTGGACAAGTTTGGCAATGTAGAGTTGCTCAAACTTCAAATATGGACAGAATGGTTTTGAAGGGGTTTGAGGATGTTCCCTTGATCTTCAAGGCATGAGGCTTTGCAAGATCATCAAATATGTCATATATGACATGATAGAATTTCCTGGGAATTTTTGGAGAATATTTCCTTTGTAAATATTTCAAAAGCTTGAAATATCCAGAAAGGGTTTTGGAAGGATTTGTCCAATATTTTGAACATGACCATGTGTTGAAACTCTTATATATGGACAATATGTGTCCTAAGAGTCTCCCTGAATTTTGGCAAATATTTTTGAAATGATTAAATAATTTTTCCCTATTAAAGACCATTTCTGGCCTTAAGAAAAAGCTTTTAAATAAAATATAAAAATAACCTTTAAAATTATACTTTGTGGTTTCTGGGAGTCCTATACCTAATAGGATTCAAATATACTTTTTGAAAGATTTTTCACACCCTAAATAAGGTACTTGCAGTGCAAACCTCAATTCAGGGGTTTTTGGAAAACTAATTTTTGAAAATACCATTTGGCCAAAATATTTTTATAAGAAAATTCTATACTGGTCTATACACATGGCATGATCATTGGGAAAAGGTTTTGGGTCAAGGAGATGAAGTATAAGAGTTGGAGGATTTATTTGATTTTTAGAGCACTAGCAAACAGCAGACAAAAGTCAAATCAAGCAAAGTCAAAAACACTCAAAAGTTTTTGCAAATCCACATTTTTAACATGGAAATTAGCTTAAGCAATGTGACATGAAAATCAGGGTGTGACATGAAGAAGCCGAAGAAACAACTCGATGAGCAAGAACGTATGGGTCTAATCAGACCAAGTACTTCTCCTTGGGGCTGTGGTGTTCTATTTGTCAGGAAGAAGGATGGCATGGAACGCCTTTGCATTGATTACCGACCATTGAACAAGAAGACAATAAAGAATAAGTACCCTCTCCCCAATATCAATGAATTGTTTGAGCATCTCAAAGGGCAAAGGTGTTCTCGAAGCTCGATCTCTGGATGGGTTACCATCAGACTCGTATCTGTGAAGAGGATATTCCTAAGACCGCATCCATAACGAGTTTTGGCTCCTATGAATACACGGTCATGTCTTTCGGCCTTGCAAATGCTCCACCCACCTTTTCTCGGATGATGCACTTCATATTCAACCCCTACACCAATGAATTCATTCTCGTCTATCTGGATGATATCTTGGTATTCTCCAAGAATGAAGAAGACCATGCCAAGCACCTCCGTTTGGTCCTTGACAGGCTCTGTGAGCACAAGTTCTATGCGAAGTTCTCCAAATGTGAATTCTGGCTGGATAAAGTCCTATATCTTGGCCATATTATCTCTGTCGAGGGCATTTATGTGAACCCCGAGAAGGTTGAAGCTATTGTCAACTGGGAACCTCCGCAGAATGTCAAGCAACTCCGAATCTTCCTTGGTCTCGCTAGCTATTGCAGAAGATTTGTTGAGAACTTCTCCAAGATTGCCAAGCCTCTTTCCAACCTGTTGCAGAAGAATGTCAAGTACTCGTGGATTCCTGATTGTGATGTGGCATTCAATACCCTCAAATAGAAGCTCATTTCTGCTCCGGTTCTTACTCCTCCGGATGAGTCCAAGCCTTATGAAGTCTTTTGTGATGCTTCATTGCAAGGTCTTGGTGGTGTTCTCATGCAAGACAAGAAGATTGTAGCATACACTTCATGTCAGCTGAAACCAAATGAGAAGAATTACCCCACACATGATCTTGAGCTAGCAGCAGTTGTTCATGCCTTGATCACATGGAGACACCTTCTGTTGGGCAGAAAAGTGGACATCTTCACCGATCACAAGAGCTTGAAGTACATCTTCACCCAGCCAAACCTTAACCTTCGCCAGACTCGTTGGGTTGAGATGATTCAAGAGTACGATCCAAGCATTGAGTATACTCCTGGCAAGGCCAATGTCATTGCAGATGCCTTGAGTAGAAAGGCGTATTGCAACAGTCTCCTTCTCAAACCGTTCCAGCCTGAACTTTGTGAATCATTCAGGAAGCTCAACCTCCAAGTTGTTCCGCAAGGCTTTCTTGCAAATATTCAAGTTGCTCCTACCTTGGAAGATCAAATCCGTGAGGCCCAACTCAGTGATGCTATGGTGCAGAAAGTGAAACATGGTATTGCTAAGGGTACTCCCAAGTACAAGTGCTATCGCGTTGATGAGAAAGACACCTTGTTCTTTGAGGACAGGATCGTCGTTCCCAAAGGTGATCTCAGGAAGCTCATAATGAACGAAGCACATGACTCACTCCTCTCGATAAATCCAGGAAGTTCCAAGATGTATCATGACCTCAAGCAATCATATTGGTGGACTCGCATGAAAAGGGAGATTGCCCAATTCGTGAATGAATGTGATGCCTGCAGGAGAGTGAAGGCAGAGCATCAACGTCCAGCCGGACTCCTTCAACCTCTACCTATTCCCGAGTGGACATTCGATCACATTGAGATGGATTTCGTCACCGCTTTTCCCAAGTCCAATAAAGGAAATGACGCTATCTTTGTGGTGATTGACAAGCTAACTAAAGTAGCTCATTTTCTTTCCATCAAAGAATCCATCAACGCAGCTCAGCTGGCAGAGCTGTACACCTCCAGAATTGTTTCTTTGCATGGCATTCCTCAGGTGATCTCCTCAGACCGTGGAAGCTTGTTCACTTCCAAGTTCTGGGATTCCTTTCAGTCAGCCATGGGCACCATTCGCTTCAGCACTGCGTTTTACCCTCAGACTAGTGGTCAAGTCGAAAGAGTGAACCAGATCCTCGAAGATATGCTCAGAGCTTGTGTCATCTCCTTCGGTATGAAATGGGAAGATTGCCTTCCATTTGCCGAATTCTCCTACAACAACAACTTCCAAGCAAGTGCCGACAAAGCTCCTTTTGAAATCCTCTATGGCAGAAAGTGCCGTACCCTTCTCAACTGACCCGAGACTGGTGAACGTCAACTCCTTGGAAATGATTTGATCTCAGAAGCCGAAGATATGTGCAAAGTCATACGTGAGAATCTCAAAGCCACGCAATCGCGTCAAAAGAGCTACTATGACGGCAAGCATCATGACTTGGCTTTTGACATTGGATACCATGTCCATCTCCGTGTTTCTCCCATGAAGGGCACTCAGAGGTTTGGTATCGAAGGCAAGCTTGCTCCAAGATACGTGGTCCCTTTCAAGATTCTTGGCAAGAGAGGCGATCTAGCCTACCAACTCGAGCTTCCCTCCAAGTTTGCAAGTGTGCATGATGTGTTTCACGTGTCTCAACTCCGCAAGTGCTTCAAGACACCTGAACGCACCATTCCGTTCAAAGAGATTGATCTTCAACAAGACTTGTCTTATCGTGAGCACCCCGTTGCTATCCTTGAAGAAACTGAGCGCAAGACCCGCAACAAGTCCATCAAATTCTTGAAAGTGAAGTGGTCACACCATACCGACCGAGAATCTACATGGGAACGAGAAGATTATCTCCGTTCCGAGTATCCCTCCTTCTTTCAGTCCTAGATCTCGGGACGAGATCTTTTTGTAGTGGAGGAGAGTTTGTAACACCCCATATGTGATACTTTCCATATATGGCAATAAAGCAATTATCATTTTGATCCTTGTCCTTTCCTTGGGGGTTCTTGTCAATTATGCATTCTTATTGTATTGCATTGTCATGTTTCTTTTCCTTTTGCATCCATGCATTGGATCATGTTCAACATAGCATCCTTTTTACTTGTCTTTGTGTTTGTTGTTTCTTGCATATGTGATGATCCTTGTCCTAGCATGCCAAGTAAGTGCATCTTGTTCTTATTTTGGTGGTGATAGAAACCTTGGCCATGCTAAACCCTAAACCCCCTTTTCCTTTTTGCATCACTCTTCTCCTTCCTTCTTTTCTTTCCTTTCTTTAATCAATTTTGTAAGTGACTTAGCCTCTTCCAATAATGTTCATCTCCTCCCCACATCTAAGTTACACTGTCATGAGTCACATTGCAAAGCCTTGCCCCAATTTGAATTGATTTGGTTAGGTTCAAAAATGACAGAAGTTTGAAACATATTCAAACTTATTTTATTTTTGGGAAAACTTTGTTTTTGCCACTCTAGCTTTTGCCCACTTTGCTTATGCCACTCTAGAATTTGACATTTCACTTTTGCCACTCTTAGCTTTTGACAATATATCACTTTTGCCATTCCGTGGCAAAACCAAAATTTTCAGAGTGGCAGTTGTGACACATTGTCAAAACCTAAGAGTGGCAAAAGTGAAATAAAAAATTATCGTTTTTGCCATGGAATGGCATTTGTGATGTATTGTCAAAATCTAAGAGTGGCAAAAGTGAGATGTCAAATTCTAGAGTGGCATAAGCAAAATTGGCAAAAGCTAGTGTGGCAAAAACAAAGTTTTCCCTTTATTTTTCTACCTCTAAAAATGCCCAAGTCATTTTTAGAAAATAGGGCATAAATCTAGGAGCATGGGGATATTTTATTTATCTTCTAATTCCTTTTCCTTGAGCTTGTTCTTGTCCTTTTATTTTCTGCCTGAGGAAAATGGAAAAAGAAAAAGAATTAAACAGCAGCAGCCGCAACAGTGCAACCCATCTAACTTGGGCCCAGCCTATCCCCTCGGCCCAGTTCCAGCGCGCGCCCGCAGCCCAGCACAGCCCGCAGTGCGTCCCTCTCTCCCTTTCTCACCCGCCCCCCCGCATACCCCTGCTGTTTCATGTCCACGTGGCCAGGAAGGGCCCGCTTGTCATCGACCGTGCCAAGTTTCTCACCCGCCTTTTCTTCCTCCTCCCGTGACGCCATGGGGACCGCGAGCACGACGCCATCGCCGCACCGTCGTGGCTCTGGCCCTCCTTTTAAACCCTCTCCATGTCCAACCCATCCTCTAGGGTTCCCTCTTCCTCCTCCCCCCGCCTGGTGAGCTGAGAGCCACCAGATCCGCTGCTCCGCAGCTATCCCGAGCGCATCTGAGAGCGCGAGCTCGTCGCCGGCGTGCTTCCCGTCCTCCTCTGCCTTGCCAACCTTGCCGCTCTTCTTCCTCGACGGTGTCTACGTCGACTACGTCCACTACACGGAGCCGATCGCCTCGACTGCGACTTCTTCTTCCTCTTCTTCAACTCCGGCAGCCGCGGGTGTTCGATCATCGCCATCGTCGACTCCGTCCACCTCCCGGCCAGCCGAACACTTCGTCGTGTTCGTGGTGAGCATCCACACCTCCCCGTGCACATTTTCCCTTCTTTCGCGCCGTCTAGCTCCTAGTTCACCGTGCACCCGAGCTCATCGCCGTCGGGCCTCGTCTCCGGCGAGTGTTCCGGCCACTTTAGTTCCCCCGCTGTTGCCCGTAGTGTTCGCCGTGTCGCCTAGATGCTGCTAGTGCTTTCGCCGCTCCGTTTAGGCCCCTGCTGTGTCTCGTCGAGGTCCGCCGCCGCCGCTCTGTTTGATGCTCGCCGACATCATTGCAGTCGTCGCTAGGTGCTGCAAGTGTGCGTCGTGCATGCGGAGTTCCCCCAGGAACAGACCGCACCACTCTGCCGCCTGTAATGGTCGCCGGAGCAGCTCCGACGTGCTCTGTTTTTCCCTTGCTGTCTGCTTCTTCAGTTACCTCATAAGGCCACAAGCACCTTCTCTGTCAGATGTACTCATCTAGCCCAGTGGCTCATCTCTTCGTCAGTTAACCAGGAGGTCACGGGTTCGATCCCGCCGGGGGCAGTGGATATTCCCCCCTTTTTTGCAATTTCTGAGCCACTGACAGGTTGGCCCCACCTGTCATCCTCTCTGCGCCATTCCACCCACACGGGCACCCACTCTGCCACGTTGGATTTCCCTGGGTCCACCAGTCAGTGTCTCTGGCTAGATCCAGTCTCGGTCAGTTTGTCTTTTTCTTTTGTTTTTGTTTTTTGTTTTTTGTTTTTGTTATTCTTTAATGCATTTTCTTGCATATTTAATATCTGTTAAAATATGCATCTGATGAAAATAAGTTATATATGAAAACTGCTTAGTTTTTCATGTAGAATATTAATATGCAGTTTGTTGCCATGTTTAAAACATTTAAAATGCTGTTTGAATTAATTTGTGTTCAAAATATGCTCAAACTTGTAAAAATCATAACTAAATAACTACAACTCCAAATTTAACAAACTTTATATGCGTTTGGGGTGGAAAATGTGTAGATTAATGTGGTGCTGTTACTTTGCATGTTTAACAACTTTAAAAGATGAGTTTCTCAGATATGTCCTAATTGTATTTTTATGAATATGGGAGTTTTCAGAAATTGTTGTTTGTTCTTTACGACCCATTTAAAATGCTAGCATGTTGCTGTTAGTCCTAGATGCACCCCTTGCCATGTTAAACAACTTTTAAAAACTTGTTGGGTGCTTGTATAAATAATCTACATAACCACTTGTGGCCATGTTAGTTTTGTTCCTTTTGCTTGTGATCCACATGTGGTGTGATCTTGTTATTGCCATGATGCTTGTGCACTCTTCTTGTTCATAGAAGTTGCATCATATCTTATCCATGTCCATATGCATCATATTCATGCATCATGTGGTTGAGCATTGCATGATGATTGATTGTTGTTCCGGTGTTTGCATTGTTGTGTTGGTTAGAGCCCGGTGACGATTCGAAGTGCGAGGTTCCTTTCGAGGCTGAGTTTGAGGAGCAAGGTTACGATCCCTCCGTTGAATCAACAGGCAAGATGACCATTCCGAGATATCACTTCTATCTTTGCCTATGCTAGATTCTCGCTCTTTAGATATTGCCTCAGTGCCAATTCCTGTTTGCCAGCCCTCCTATTGTTTCCATGAAACACTCTAACCGCCTTCCTAGCAAACCGTTGTTTGGCTAAGTACGCATCGCTGAGCCCCTCTTATAGCGTTGTTAGTTGCAGGTGAAGTTTTTGAAGATTGCTCCATGATGAAGTTGTTGTTGGGATAACACAATATATAAATACCTATTAAACTAATTCACCCATATATTGGTAATGGGTGGAAGGCTAAGCCTTTCTGCTTGGTGTTTTATTCCACTCAAGCCACCCTAGGAACCGATAAACCGGTGTTATGTTCCTTGATTTTGCGTTCCTAACACGGTTGGGGTTTATAGCCCCCCTTGATAATTCGCTCTGTTTAAAGCTTTTCGAGCAAGGCCCAACATTGGTTTAACATTTGCCTAATAACTAAAACTTGCATAGGGCGTTGCAAACCCGAGTTCTTAATTAACAACCCCGGGCCAGTGCTCCTCATGAGTGTTGGTCCAAACTGGGCAGACTACGGGGCCACCACGGGGAAACCCGAGGTCTGGTATACACCTGTAGGATGTTCCATCCGGACGTGGCCTGAGACAAGATATGCGCGGCTACTATCAGGGTGTCGGCACGCCAGGAGGTCTTGTTGGATTAGTTTTACCTTTTTCAAAATATCTTGAGCACGGGATTCCGAGAATACTCGGGTCTTCCCACTTTGGAGTTGCGACTCTGCGGACCGTGAGTTTTTGATGGGCTAAGTTGGGACACCCCTGCAGGGTTTGATCTTTCGAAAGTCGTGCCCGCAGTTATGTGGCAGATGGGAATTTGTTAATATCTGGTTATGGATAACTTGACACCTTATTCATGAATACACTACCTGCCTGAGTAACCGTGATGGTCTCTTTCGGAAGGGCTTCGGGAAGTGAACACGGTGGGGTTATGTTTGATCGTGAGTAGCTAGGATCACTTCTTGATCAACTTGGCGATCGTTGGCACTTGTTCTCTTCTCGCTCTAAATTCGTAAGCTAGTGCTTAGTGCTTGCTGCAACCTTGTTTAGAGCCTTTCCACACCTAAGGCTTTGGTAGTTTTGATACCCGGGAACAGGATTGCTGACTCCTCTGTGGCTCACAGATTCAACACACACCAGATGCAGGTACCGTTGAGAACTATGCAGGAGATGGTTCAGAACTTCACTGGGAGTTCGATGAAGAGCGTGGACGTTACTATGTGTCTTATCCCAACGATCAGTAGTGGTTCTTACTAGGAGGATCCGGGCTTGTGTTATTTATGGTATCTTTCTCGTTTGGATTTCCTCTGTAGTCGGACCCTGATGTTCTTTGGATGATGTATGCTATTGTATTCATTGTGTGATGTGGCGAGTGTAAGCCAACTATCATTTTAGAATTTCATCCCTGAATTTTACATGAGATGTGCAAAGATACCATACTTGAGATCATTCTAGTATGCGTTTATGTCCTTAAGTCATGCCTCGACACATCGGGGACATAGCCGCATACTGGGCATTACAGAAATGCTTTCTGTGGAGAACTGAAACTAAGTTTTCAAGTCATCTGTTTTGCAAAAACTCTGAACTATGTGATGCTCATCCACTCTACCTCATCTACATCTATTCACAGGGTTTGCTGTCAGTGTATTTGCCAAGATGTTTGACCAGAGTGACAGTCAGAACAGGTCTGAGGAGCAAGTTAATATGAGTGAGGGCACTAGTCCCTCTAGCAATTCTGATGAGGGTAGCAGGAGCACACCAAGCAACTTGCCTAAGGCTGCTACCAAGACAAGGAAGAAGAAAACTTCTGACAGTGAGGATGAGGACTTTGTGGCTGATGAGGCCACTTCAAAGAAGAAAGTTGCTAGAAAGGAATATGGCACAACTGCTTCAACCAAGCCTGGACTGAATAAGAAGGTCCCTGCCAAAAGAGCTCCAATGTCAAAGGCCAGAGCATCAACTCAAGAAACAATGGTGTTCACTCTTGAAACCAGAGATGATGAGCCAGGAGGAACAAATAAGAGAGCTAGAAAGACCACAACCAGAGTGATTGGCAAGCCATCCATGAGAGAGGATGATGATGATGAAGTTGAAGAAGAAGAGGAAGAGGATGCTGCAACAGCATCCAAAGCTCAGAAGCTTATGGGAGATGCAATCAAGTCAGGGGCTGCTCCTTCAAAGCCCAAGACTGCCCCAAAGCTGCTGCTCAAGCCACCAAGTCTGAACCCAAGAGAAGCACAAGGACCATTCCAGCTACAGAAAAGAATAAGGCCCCAGTGCCTGAGATGGATGAAGATGCTGAGGTCCAAGTGCTCATAAAATTGAAGCCCAAGATCCCTGATCATGATGATAATCATATTGTTGCTGAGGACATGAAGTTGAGGAAGGATGCAGGTGTTAGAAGATGGAGACAAAGTGACCCATATGCTATGAGGAGAAGGACTGCTATGGATTACAAGTTCCACACCAAAGAATAACAAGACTTCTATGAGACCGTTCTGCTTGACAAGAAACAAATGGTATGTGACATGAGATGGGTTGATTGGGAATACATCAAGGAGAATGAATATCACTTCCCAAGTGTGCATGTAAGCTTCAAGGCTTGTGGTGTTGACAAGTTTGTGGGTCAGAAGATGACAAAATGGAATGATGAACTCATCATGCAATTCTACTCCACAACACATTTTTATCCAGATGGTAGAATTGTGTGGATGTCTGAAGGTACAAGGTACCAGTCAACTGTTGATGAATGGGCCAAGTTGATACAAGCCCCTAAAGAGCATGAGGATGACTTGGATGTCTATGCCAAGAAGAAGAAATACCACAACTCCATGGCAAACATGTACAAAGAGATCCCTGGTAAAGCTTTGGAAACACACAAGTTTGGATCTGTACACTTTCTGTTGTCGGTCTAGCTACAATCAAGACTATACTGAGACATACATTGTTGCCCAAATCTGGAGATCATAAGATGATCAGAGGATATTCAATCAACTTGCTGCACATTTTTGATGTCCCTAAAAAAATCAAAGTGATGAGACTGATTGTTAAAACAATCAAGAGGACTGCTGCAGACCAGAAGAGACCATGTGGGTATGCTCCACACATTCAGGAGCTCATCAACTCCAAGATGGGCACATGCAAATACTTGTTGGATAAGGAACATCTACCCCTATATCCTGAATTTGAGGACAACACAGTTGTCATGGATGAGAATGAACCTTCATCAGTGCAAGCACAAGAAAAGAGAGCCAAAGCTAGGGCCGAGAAAGCTGCAAAGATGCCAAGTGTTGAAGAGGCATCTCAAGTGTCCCTCAAGTCAAAGCAAGATCAAATGGCATATCTGATTGAAGCAACTTTGAGGATTGAGAAGGGCTTGGCCACCCTGACTCAAAATCAGGAGAGTTTGGAGAGGATCATTGAAACAAACTTCTATGATCTTGATCTGAAAGTGACTGAGATACAGACTGCAGTTGAGCAGCTCCAGGAGGAAGCAGAGGAGAGGAAAGGGCAGGCTACCATGGATGCCTTTCACAGAGTGCCTAGAGGTCAGAGGTCTGCTGTAGTGCCTGTACCTGATACAAGTGCAACTACATCAGCACCAGCAGCTACAGCTTTAGTGCCACCTCCAGTTGCCATTCCACCAGCTCCAACTACATCATCTGAAGCCTTCGTCCTTGGAGTTCTCTCTACATCTCCCAAAGATCAAGCCTAGAGAGATGCATAGCACTATGCATATTTGAACTTTTTGGTAACTTGTTGCCAAAGGGGGAGAAATATGTATAGATCACAGGCTTCGAGAGAGAGTGTTTTTGCTTCTTGGTCTCTTGCTATTTGGTTGATACGTGTGTGTGTTTGCTTGATACCTTACGTTATGTGTGTGAGATACTTGTTTGATCATGTGATTGATCATATGCTACTTTAATGCTTGCTTGGATGATATTATCTTTTATATCTCTATATGATCATTCACTTTGCTTGGTGATGAGTGCATGCTTTTAGTTTATATAATTTTGAGCGCTCCACCAAGATGTATGTCACATGGAAGAGTAACCCATGATCCTAAACCGATTGTGCATTCGCATTCAAATGCAAATTTTAAATAATGCACAAATTTAGGGGGAGCTCTTGCTTATCACTAATTCTCAAAGCGACGATGTATTTAAATCTTATTATCTTTGTTGAAGTTTTGATCTATATGTTGTCATCAATTACCAAAAAGGGGGAGATTGAAAGTGCAACTATCCCTTGGTGGTTTTGGTAATTACTAACAACATATAGCTCATTGAACTAATGCTCTTTCAAGATGTTCAGAAAGTTCAATGATTGGCATGGCTTCGACTAGGAATGTGGACGCCTCAAAATGCTAAGGACACATATTGGCTCAAGCTCAAGACTCTACATTTTCTATTTTAGTGATCCAAGATCACATTGAGTCCATAGGAAAGCCAATACTATTAAAAGGGGATGAGGTGTTGCTTAATGGGTTTCTTGCTCAAAATGCTTAGTGATATGCTCCAAAACCCTCAACTACTTTCTCACATCCACATATGTCCCAAACCAAAAGTCAAACTCGGCCCCACCGAAGCTTTCTATCCGGCGCCACCGAGTTCTCTTGACGTAGCTATTGCCACATACCCTAATCACTTTGGTCTCACCGATAGGGATCTCGGTCTCACCGAGATGGGATTGCAAACTCTCTGTTTCCCTTTGTAACGTTTCAGTCTAACCGAGATGAGCGATCGGTCCCACCGAGTTCACAATGCAAATTCTCTGTTTCCCCTTCGTAACATTTCGGTCCAACCGAAACGAGCGAATCTGTCCCACTGAGTTTGCCTGACCAACTCTCTGGTTAGCTTATTACCAAAATCAGTACTACCGAGTTTGTGTAATCGGTCTCACCGAGATTACGTTATGCCCTAACCCTAATGAAGTCGGTCCTACCGAGTTGGTCATATCGGTCCCACCGAAACGCCTAACGGTCACATTTTGAACTAAATCGGTCTGACCGAGCTCTCTGATTCGGTCCCACCGAGTTTGGTAAATTGTGTGTAACGGTTAGATTTTGTGTGGAGGCTATATATACCCCTCCATCCACTCTTCATTCATGGAGAGAGCCACCAGAACATACCTACACTTCCACTACTCATTGTTCTGAGAAAGAACCACCTACTCATGTGTTGAAACCAAGATATTCCAATCCTACCATATGAATCTTGATCTCTAGCCTTCCCGAAGTTGCTTTCCACTTAATATCTTCTTCCACCGTATCCAAATCTGCGAGGAGTTGTTTGAGTGCTGGGGAGACTATCATTCGAAGCACAAGAGAAAGGAGTTCATCATCAACACACCGTCTATTACCTTTTGGAGAGTGGTGATTGGTTAGGTGTCACTTGGGAGCCTCCGACAAGATTGTGGAGTTGAACCAAGGAGTTTGTACGGGCAAGAAGATCGCCTACTCCGTGAAGATCTACCCTAGTGAGGCAAGTCCTTCATGGGTGATGGCCATGGTGGGATAGACAAGGTTGCTTCTTCGTGGGTGGAGCCCTCCGTGGACTCGCGCATCAGTTACCCTTCGTGGGTTGAAGTCTCGATCAACGTGGATGTACGATAGCACCACCTATCGGAACCACGACAAAAACATCCGTGTCTACCCTTGCGTTTGCAATCTCCAAACTCCTCCCTTTACCTTCATATGCAATTGCTTTACATTTTGCTACTATACTCTTAGAATTGCATGTGTAGGTTGATTGCTTGACTTGTGCTAAGTTGCTAAAATCTGTGAAGAATTAAAATTGGGGAAAGGCAAGATTTTTATTTGGTCAAGTAGTCTAATCACCCCCCTCTAGACATACTTTCGATCCTACATGCATATTAATACCCCTCCGATCATGAACAATATTATGCCTTGTGAGTAGTTACTTATGTTCCCGAGGACATGGGAGAAGTCCTGCTATAAGTAGTCATGTGAATTTAGTATTCGTTCGATATTTTGCTGAGATGTATGTTGTCTCTCCTCTAGTGGTGTCATGTGAACATCGACTACATGACACTTCACCATTATTGGGGCCTAGAGGAAGGCATTGGGAAGTAATAAGTAGATGATGGGTTGCTAGAGTGACAGAAGCTTAAACCCTAGTTTATGCGTTGCTTCGTAAGGGGCTGATTTGGATCCATATGTTTCATGCTATGGTTATGTTTACCTTAATACTTCTTTTGTAGTTGCGGATGCTTGCAATAGAGGTTACTCATAAGTGGGAGGCTTGTCCAAGTAAGGACATCACCCAAGCACCGGTCCACCCACATACCAAATTATCAAAGTACCGAACGCGAATCATATGAACGTGATGAAAACTAGCTTGACGATAATTCCCATGTGTCCTCGGGAGCGTTTTCCTTCATATAAGAGTTATTCTAGGCCTGTCCTTTGCTACAAAAAGGATTGGGACATCTTGCTGCACCTTATTTACTTTTACTATTTGTCACTTGCTACCAATTACATTATCACAAAACTATCTGTTACCGATAATTTCAGTGCTTGCAGAAAATACCTTACTAAAAACTGCCTATCATTTCCTTCTGCTCCTCGTTGGGTTCGACACTCTTACTTATCGAAAGGACTACGATAGATCCCATACACTTGTGGGTCATCAGGACTCTTTTCTGGTGCCGTTGCCGGGGAGTGAAGCGCCATTGGTAAGTGGAATTTGGTAAGCAAAATTTTATATAGCGTGCTGAAATTTACTGTCACTTGTTATTATGGCTCATCATCCTTTGAGGGGCTTGTTCGGGGTATCTTCACCCCGACCAGAAGAGCAAAGAGTTGCTCCTGAACCTGCTGAACCACTGAAAATGTTTTCTTTGAAATTCCTTCGGGTATGATAGAGAAACTGCTAGATAATCCCTTTACAGGAGACGAAACACTGCATCCCGATTTGCATCTAATCTATGTGGATGAAGTTTGTGGATTATTTTAATTTGCAGGTATGCCCGAGGATGTTATCAAGAAGAAGGTCTTCCCTTTATCTTTGAAGGGAGATGCATTGACATGGTTTAGGCTATGCGATGATATTGGATCATGGAATTATAATCGACTGAAGTTGGAATTTAATCAGAAGTTCTATCCTATGCATCAGGTTCATCGTGATCGTAATTATATTTATAATTTTTGGCCTCACGAAGGAGAAAGCATCGCTCAAGTTTGGGGGAGGCTTAAGTCAATGTTATATTCATGCCCCAATCATGAGATCTCAAGAAAAATGATCATTCAAAATTTTTATGCTCGGCTTTCTCTCAATAATCGCACCATGCTCGATAATTCTTGTGCTGGTTCTTTTATGATGGAGACTATTGAATTCAAATGGGATTTATTGCAAAGAATTAAACGAACTCTGAAGATTGGGATCTTGACGAAGGTAAGGAGTCAGGTATGACCCCTAAGTTTGATTGTGTTAAAGCTTTTATGGATACCGATGTTTTCCATGAGTTTAACACTAAATATGTTCTTTACTCTGAGATAGTAGCTTCTTTCTGTGAATCTTTTGCTACTCATGTTGCTCTTCCCAAGGAGAAGTGGTTTAAATACCATCCTCCCATTAAAGTAAAAGTAGTTGAACCTGTTAAAGTTGAAGAAAAGACTATTACTTATTATGTTGATCGTATTGTTCCTACTGCTTATATTGAGAAATGACCTTTCCCTGTTAGAATAAATGATCATGCTAAAGCTTCAACTGTGGTTCGTAAGAGTAATACTAGAACACCTACACCCTCTGAGCAAATTAAAGTTGAACCTAGTGTTGCTATGGTTAAAGATCTCTTGGTTGAAAATTTAGATGGACATGTTATTTACCTCCAAGAGGAAGCTGCTAGAATAGCCAAACCCGATACTAGGAATAAACATAGACCTGTTGTAGGCCTGCCTGTTATTTCTGTTAAAATAGGAGATCATTGCTATCATGGTTTATGTGACATAGGTGCTAGTGCAAGTATAATCCCTCATTCCTTATAGAAAGAAATCATGCATGATATTGCATCTGTTGAGTTAGAAGGTATTGATGTTACTATTAAGCTTGCCAATAGAGACACTATTTCACCAGTTGGGATTGTTAGAGATGTTGAAGTTTTGTGTGGGAAGGTTAAATACCCTGCTGATTTTCTTATTCTTAGTTCCCCACAAGATGATTTTTGTCCCATTATATTTGGTAGACCCTTCTTGAATACTGTTAATGCTAAGATAGACTGCGTAAAAGATATTGTTACCGTTGGTTTAGGGGATATGTCTCATGATTTTAACTTTGCTAAATTTCGTAGACAACCCCATGATAAAAAAATACCTTGTAAGGATGAAATTATTGGTCTTGCTTCTATTGTTGTGCCTCCTAATGATCCCTTAGAACAATATCTGCTAGACCATGAAAATGATATGTATATGAATGAGAGAAGGGAAATAGATGAAATATTCTTTGAGCAGGGACCCGTACTGAAAAACAACTTGCCTGTTGAAATCCTAGGGGACCCTCCTTCACCCAAGGGTGATCCCGTGTTTGAACTTAAACCTTTACCTGATAATCTTAAGTATGTTTATCTAGATGAAAAGAAGATATATCCTTTTATTATTAGTGCTATCCTTTCAGAGCAGGAAGAAGAGAAATTATTGAAAACTCTGAAGAAGCACTGTGCTGCTATTGGATATATTCTGGATGATCTTAAGGGCATTAGTCCCACTTTATGCCAACACAAGATAAAATTGGAAGAGGACGCTAAACCGGTTATTGATCATCAATGACGGTTAAATCCTAAGATGAAAGAAGTAGTAAGGAAGGAAATACTAAAGCTTCTAGAGGCAGGTATTATCTATCCAGTTGCCGATAGCCAGTGGGTAGGTCCCGTCCATTGTGTCCCTAAGAAGGGAGGTATGACTGTTGTTCCTAATGATAAAGATGAATTGATCCCACAAAGAATCGTTACTGGTTATAGGATGGTAATTGATTTCCGCAAATTAAATAAAGCTACTAAGAAAGATCATTACCCTTTGCCTTTTATTGATCAAATCCTAGAAAGGTTATCCAAACATACTCATTTTTGCTTTGTAGATGGTTATTGTGGTTTCTGTCAAATACCTGTCAAAAGGGGATCAAGAAAAAACCACTTTTACTTGTCCTTTCGGTACCTTTGCTTATAGACGTATGCCTTTTGGTTTATGTAATGCACTTGCTACCTTTCAAAGATGCATGATGGCTATATTCCCTGATTTTTGTGAAAAGATTGTTGAGGTTTTCATGGATGATTTCTCCGTTTACGGAACTTCTTTTGATGATTGCTTGAGCAACCTTGATCGAGTTTTGCAGAGATGTGAAGACACTAATCTTGTCTTGTATTGGGAGAAATGCCACTTTATGGTTAATGAAGGCATTGTCTTGGGACATAAAATTTCTGAAAAAGGTATTGAAGTTGACAAAGCTAAAGTTGATGCTATTGAAAGGATGCCGTGTCCCAAGGACATCAAAGGTATACACAGTTCCCTTGGTCATGCCGGGTTTTATAGAAGGTTCATTAAGGACTTCTCCAAAATCTCCAGGCCTCTGACTATTCTCTTACAAAAAGATTTTCCTTTTGTCTTTGATGATGAGTTCTTAGAAGCATTTGAAATACTTAAGAAAGATTGATCTCTGCACCTATTGTCCAGCCTCCTGACTGGAATTTACCCTTTGAGATTATGTGCGATGCTAGTGATTATGTTATAGGTGCTGTTCTAGGACAAAGAGTTGATAAGAAATTGAATGTTATCCAATATGCTAGTAAAACTCTAGACAGTGCCCAGGGAAATTATGCTACTACTGAGAAGGAATTTTTAGCAGTTGTATTTGCTTGTGATAAGTTTAGTCCTTATATTGTTGATTCTAAAGTAACTATTCACACTGATCATGCTGCTATCAAATACCTTATGGAAAATAAAGATGCTAAACCTAGACTTATTAGATGGGTTCTCTTGCTGCAAGAATTTGATTTGCACATTATTGATAGAAAGGGAGATGAAAACCCCGTTGCAGACAACTTGTCTAGGCTAGAGAATATACTTGATGACCCACAACCTATTGATGATAGCTTTCCTGATGAACAATTAGCTATCAAAAATACTTCTCGTACCGCTCCATGGTATGCTGATTATGCTAATTACATTGTTGCTAAGTTTATACCTCCTAGCTTCACATACCAGCAAAGGAAAAAGTTCTTCTATGATTTGAGGCATTACTTCTGGGATGACCCACATCTTTATAAAGAAGGAGTAGATGGTATTATTAGACGTTGTGTACCTGAGCATGAACAGGAACATATACTACGCAAGTGCCACTCCGGAGCTTATGCATGACACCATGCTGGAGATAGAACTGCACATAAGGTATTGCAATCTGGTTTCTATTGGCCTACTATGACACCCCGAGACCGATGCGCCATGTGTCAGCCAGTTATTCTTCATCGTTGCCATGTCATCTGCTTGCGTGTTGCATCTTTGCCTTGTCATCATGCACATTGCATCATCATGTTTCCAAAACTTGCATTCGTCCGAGTCCCCCTCGCCCTCTTCGTTGCCCGTTCTGAGCCCAGACACACTTGCACGCGCCTGTGGCACCTTCGAATATTTATTTTATAGGTGGCCGGAAAATGTTCTCGGAATGGGATGAAACTTGGCGTGTGGTCTTATTATAGCATAGGCAGACCGCCTGTCAATTTTCGTCGCATTCGGAGTTTGTTTGATAGCCCAACGGTTAACCGTGTTAACCGCCGGAATCCTTTTATCTTTTGGCCCATCACCCATCCACAACATCCCGCTAGCCCAGCCCAACCACCTCCATGCTCTCGGTCGTTGGATCGTGATAGCGTGGCCGAAAACCGCTTCTCATTTGGACACTCCTAGCTCCCGCTACCTATATATATGTGTCTCCCCCCGTATTTTTTCGCAGATGAAACCCTAGCCCCGCTCCCACCGCGCAGCCGGACATGTCTGCCCGCCGCCGGACGCGTCCCCCCGCCGCCTCCACGTCGCCCGGACCAATCAGGTTGCGCCACCTCACCCCAGTGGCCGCTCCCGGCCAACCGGAGCACGCCACGTCGCCTCCTCCGCGCCTCCCGCCGCCGCGGCCCGCGGGGCCCGAATCGGGCCCGCGCGAGCCCATACGCCGCCGCCGGCCGAAGCCCTCGTCTTCATACGCTCGATCCCGCCGTCCGTGCCTCCAGCGCCTCGCTGCCGGCCATCGGAGGGCAGCGCTGCCGCCCCAGAAGCCTCGCCCCGGCTCTGCCGACGACCGTCGCCGGAGCCGCGCCTCCATTCGCGTCAACCCCCGCCCCCGGACCCAGAACTGCGCCACCGCCCTTCCTCCAGACAGATCCGCTGGCCGAGGCCTGCCCCGGTCGGATCCTGTCGTGGTTTTGTCACGGCAGATGTCCTAGCAAAAGGACTTAGTCGTGAGGCCATGGCTACGGGTTAGCTTAAAGGGGTTAAAGCGGACAACGACATAGGGATTTTATACTAGCTCGGCCCCTTCGGTGAAGGTAAAATCCTACATCTAGTTTGGTGTAATATTGCTAGGGTTTCGATGACCAGGGAGCGAATCCGCTTTGCCTATGTCTCGAACTGTTGTTCTCTGCCTTGAACCGTCGCCGGGTCGTCCCTTCATATACACGAGATGACGCCCGGTCTGGTTTACAGAATCCCGAGGCCGGCTCATAAACGTGTCCGGCTCGGTCTCTATCCTTCCTATCTTACATCACAAGTTTACACGCAGTATGGCGGTTTACAAACCATGGGCTCTAACACTTGGGCTCTAAGCCTCTGTAATGCCCAGGATGGGACTATACCTCCTACGTGTCGAGGCACGACTTAAAGGTATAAGCCCATCCTGGGCATTACAAGTTGGTATTCAGAGCCTTCTCCGACCTAGAAGCCCCCACTGATTGATCGAATCGTTGACGGTTGAGTCTAGGCACACACTTAAAATGTTTTGAGTCTTATATATATCGGAGAGTAGGATTTCTTTTTGCTTCTCATCTCTTTTCATTCTGGTGAGGACTCCTGACGATTACTCTTATCTCTTCTACTTTCAAAAATCGCACCAATTTTTTTTTAGGATCTTGCGAGTATTGTTTGGATTGTTTCGATGTCTTTGTGACGAGAACATTGTTCTCGATGCCTCCTGTCATTAGGGGTTGTGGCAGTGTCCCGGGGAGTTGAGCTCCGAGGTGTTGTCGTCACAAATCCATCGCGGCAGTACTAGAATACTTAAGACGGCCGACATCGAAAATCTCTCCTATACGGCCAGTGGCAAGATAACCCCGACATCACCCAGTACTGGGGAGGTAGCTCGAGAGTATTGCCATAGCTTGTATAGTAGATGCGTTTCGAAGGTCCGAGGTAAACAGTTTCCGAGAACAACTGGTTATGTGTTGAAGGATGGATACACCTGGATGTAGGTTTAGAGTTGATTGCGCGGTGCTTCCCGTGTATCCCCAATACCTGATTGCATAACTGGGAACTTTCGGAAATCTATAGGTGGGTTCATCTAGTAGTTCTAGGCATTCTTCCAACGGATGCACGATATGAAGTTCGGGGTTCTACATTGAGTGAAGTGGTTTTATGGACTTGTTCCGATCGGGAGTTGCATCTTAAAGGGTCCTTGGCTATGCTGATCCGGGGATTGCAAAACCCTTTTGTAACACGTTCCATGAGCTTTCAGCACGAAGATGTCGAACGAAGCTTCTATCTTGTATTTGTTCTATCTGATCCTTGTTCCTTTTTATTTACCTTTTTGTTCTCCAAGTGGCTTCTCGACGAGTTGATGTACCTGCGGAATTCATTCGTTCAAATCTTTGCTCGGATGATATTATGAAGATGATGCTGCGAAATATCTATCCTTTGTTCTTGTTTTGATTCTGGTATTCGAGTTGCTTCGATGTCAAATGTTGATTCCATACCTTTCTTAATCGGTATTCTAATATTTCTATGGGAGTGCTAGTCCTTCTTGATCAATCAAGATTTTCATGTTAATCCTCTTCAACCGGTGTGCCTTCTCTTCAAGTTATTCCATACGGACACCGTTGAGAAATTTGACGATTTGTCTGTTTCATTCATCCCAATTTGTCTTTGCTTTCCCCACCCTCCCACCCTTCTTCTTTTTGGAGCCAGAAATTCTCAGATGAAGTATCCATTTTATTCATGTGAGGTTTCTTCATTCATTTTCCTTCAATGTTCTTATCCGGTGATTTATCGTGAAGATGCTCAAGAGCTCCAAGTTCATCATTCTTCTGTTCTCTAATTCTTCCGGTGGATGTAATTCAAGATTTCGGTGTTGATCTTATCCTTTTCCTCATTTCACAATGCTTTCTTATTCCGGTGCACCAATTAATCATTCTCCTCTTGCTATTCATATCCGGAGTGCTCAAGATTCATAATTCCATTCTTAATCCGTTCAAATTATTTTGTTGAGGATTGTTATCTTATTCAAGCCATTTATTCAACCGGTGCAATATCTCTTAAGCAATCTCTTCAACGGTGATTTCTTTGAGTGGGCCCTAACCCACAGGTTTTTCCCAGGATCTTACCCGACTCTTCTTTTTCCGGAGAATTCTTTTCAAGTGTGACGTAAGAATGATTTCCATCAGTCACATGCCTTCTCCAAGATCGCTTTCAAATTCTTGTTCATCATTGGTTCAACCTTTTAATTCTTCATTCCGGAGTGCTCAACAATTCTTCATGCCATTTCTCGTCTTCATTCTCAACATTGGAGACCGCAGAAGTGTTTCTCTTAAATATTGGCCCGTCTTCTTGAAGATTCGTGGTTCTAGCTTAATGCCATCCTCATTATTGTTCCGATTGTGAGGAATTCTTTTCAAACCCATCCGAAGCATTTCATGAATTCTTTTCTTGTGATCCTCCGAAGGCCATCATTTCAGAATATTTTTTCGTTCTTAGTTTTCAACTTCGTCCTCCAAATATTCTTCATTGATGCCTCTTCGTTCGTCTCCTATTTTTACGGTGGTTCTTTCAAGATTACTCTTCCGTTGTTATCGTTTCAATTCATTTGTTCTTTTCATAATCCTGTCGGTGGTTCGTTGAAGATTTATCCAAGTTTGTGCGAGATCTCTCTTTTAATCCTTTCCAACGAGAATAAGTAGTGTGCCAAATCCATTGCTTGTCGCCAATTTAAATTGGTGAAGGATATGCATAACATAAACCTTATTCTAGTTTCTTCCAAGAGGTTAAATCCCTTCGGAGCTTGTTCATCATATCATATTCTAGGTTCTAAATTCTTCATCTTGCTTTCCGGAGCTTCAAGTTATTTCAATTATATCATTTCAAACCTCCATCTAATTCACCGCTGGCCTTGAATCTTATTCTTTTCACCTTCACTTCTCATTCGCTTGTTACCGGAGTTCTTCATGGTGGTTCATCAAGATTTAATTCATCCTTGAAGTCTTCATCAAGATTCTGTTCGAGCTCAAGCATTCTTCATCATGCTTTCCATTTGCAATTCTTTATCTTTTAAGATGGTGTTATGTCATTTTGACAATTCCTTCATGTTTCATGATTCACGAGTTGTCAGGAATGAGATATTTAAAACCATCATTTTCTTTGTTCAGGAGATTTTTCCAACCTTTCAATTTATTTGTGGAGTTATCTTGGGTTGTATTTCACCTAAAAACTTTCCTTGAGAATTGTTGCTATTATGGTGCTTGTAAATGACCCAAGTTCTTCATTTATCATTCTGGTGATATAAGTTCTTCGTCTCCTTGTTGATCTCAATCAAATCAATTGTTTTTGTTAGTGGCTGGTTGTCACCTTTTAATTTTGAGATGTTTTCCATAAGCCCACATCAAGCTTATTCATTTCGTTGTTGAATTTCCAACAATTCTGTTCAACCCTTCTTGTAGGGAGGATTTCCTAATTCATTTGTGGGAGAAGATGTCATTTTTTCTTCTCCATTCATTTCTTTCCTTGATTTTTATGTTATTCTTTCATTCCGGAGGCATTGTGATGTTCTCCAAACCCTCATCTCGTTTTATCATGATCATATTCTTTCCCTTGCTTATCATTTAACCGGAGTGTTGTATTCTTCTTCAAGTTCTCTCATCTTATCAAGTTTTGCCTCTCTTTTAACCGGAGTGCTATATGAATCTTTCTTACCCCTTGTGCCATTCTTTTAATTATTTCAGAGGCAGTGTGTTGTTGTTTTCATCAAGTATCATTCCATCTCCTCAAGTTCTTGTTAATTCCTTCCATTTTCAGTCGGAGTGCTGTCCAAATTCTGTCATTCTTATTCCTTGGCTATACCGTTCTGGTTTCATATTCTTTTGGTTCGTAAGCTCTTGTTTCATGTCTTTCAACCTCCAAGGTTCTCATAATACTCATTGTTACTCATTTTACCGGAGTGCTCTTAACTTCGTTCATCTCCATTGTATTCTTTCTTTCAAGATTGTTCAACCTCTCAAGGTTCCTTGGTTTCACTCGTCTGTCAAAGAAGCAACTTTGTTTTACCTCTTCTTTTTCGTTTTTATCCGGTGCTATCTCTAGGATCTCGGGTCGAGATCCTCTGTTAGTGTGGGAGAGTTGTGACGCCCGAGACCGACGTCCCAGAAGATTCCAGAAGATTCCCGAAGATTCCAGATGTTCCGGGTTGCCCGTGTGTTTCTTTTGTGCTTGTGTTATTTATTTTTTTGCATTGCATCATGTCATCATGCCATCATGTCATTTTATTTTTGCATCTCAACCAAATAAATTGTGTGGGCCTTCGGTCCATTTAAATCGAGGGAAGGTGACTTCTCTTTATAACATATCCTCCAAATATTATGGAGCTATATTATAATAATATTCCATTTGCTTCGGAATAACCCAACACACTTGCATTTTTTCTCCAGACATCTTTTGATTCAAGTTTCACCGTCAAAACCCTCCCTATAATTCTTTTCCTATTTATCGAGGTTCCTCCGAAAATTCAAACATTTTTGGACACTTCAATAATCAAGTCTTAGTTCAAAACTATTTGAATTAAATTCAAATATGTTTGAATTATTTTTCCGATCTGGCCTTTTATATTTTTCTCCGGTCGTGCTCATTTTTACGAGCCCGAGAAAATTAACATTGTGCTAGTGTTGCCCAAACCTCCTCCTTCTTATCTTTCTTTTCTTCTCGCTTGACTCCGAATAGGGATAAGAAGGAGAGCAGCCCAGCAGCTTTCCTCCAGGCCCAAGCCTCCTCCAGCCTCCATCCTTTCAGCCTCCCTTCCCTCCGGCCCATCTCCCCTCCAAGGCCCACTCCAGCCCGACCGAACCCTAGCCTAGCGACCGCTGCATCCATCGATCCTCTCTCCCCATTTTCCCTCAGCGCGCCGCCACTCCCTTTCCCCAGGTCCCCTCGAGCCCCAGCGCTCTTCTTTCCCTCTTCTCGTCCCGCCTCGCTTCTCAGGCCTCGAGCCCGAGCGCCCCGAGCAAATCCTCCCGTCGCTCCTGCCGATCCCGATCCCAGCCTCCATCCGTCCTCGCTCCTTCCCGCGCCAGTCCAGCGCGCCTGAGGCGCTCGCCCCGCGAGCCGGCCCGGACCACACCTGCAGCGCCATGGCGCCCCGCAAGATGGCCGAAGCCCGGCGCCCGCGGCCTCTCTCCTCTGCGCCTGCGACGTCCGCCGGCCTTCCCCGGCCTCCCTCTGAGTCGCGCCCCTGCGGCCCTCCAGCCGTCGCCAGGCGCGTCGTCCGCCTCGACCGCGCCAGGAGCCAGCCCCGTTCGCCAAGGCCGCGGACCTCCTCTGCCTCGTCTCCCTTCGCGCGGGCGCGCCCCGGCTCCCTCCTCCAGCGCAGGCCAGCGCCTCGCCTGTCCTCCAGCGCCCTGCTTCCAGCGCCCCTCCTCTCCGACGAGCACCGCAGCAGCCCCGAGCGGCCCCGTCCTCCTGCGGCCCCAAGTACCACGACGAGCGTCTCCCTCCGTTCTCCTCGAGGCCGCCGGCCTCACCAGCTCCATCGTGTTCTTCCTGCTGTTGATGTCGCTGCCATGGCCGCGTCGCCTCCCGTGCAGTTTTGTTTGTTTTGTTATGTTGCCGTGTGCTGTTGCAAGTGTCCAGGAACCGTTCGTTTGCCAAGTGGAGACCGGAAAAACGGGGATGCATCAAGTTCCTCTACCGAAAACCCGAACGTCTACGAACCGTGATGAGTACGGCTACACGACGATACGACCAAGTACCCCGACATCGATGACATGAACGACTACGAACGAACGACTACTCGGATCAAGTACCACTACCGTCGCGAGTTCGAGAACCCCCAAGTACCACGACGACCGACCCGCCAAGTACCCCTTCGGATATGTCAAGTTCGACTACCGCCACGTGAACGACAAGTACATCTACGAACGGGAACAACTACACGACGTCGCAAGTACCACGACACGTAACGTGAACGTCTACCGTCGCCGAAGACCCGTGAACAACTACTTCCTCTTCGGAAATGAGAACGACTCCTTCCTCTACGATCTCGAACCGTCCCGAAACGAGTGTTTCGAAGGTATAACCCTGAGACGTGACCCGTGTGATGCTTGTGTTGTATGAAATGTCTCCCTTGTGTGCTTCGTGTCCGTTTCGTCCGTTGTCATGTTCCTCGGTTGCCTCGTCGCCGACTCGTGGGAACCCGGTGACGGGATCAACCCACTTTCATCTCGTTCAACTCGCTCATGCCACCTTTGCTTTTGCACCGGTCTCTCACCGAGTTACCGGTACCGATATGATGCCGTTGCATCATTTTCGGATCGTTGCCGTGGCACCCTTTCTTTCCACCACAGTGAGAAATGCTTCTTATCTTCTTCTTGTTAACCTTTTAATAAAATTGCATAAACTTGATCATGTCATCCGCATCATGTTAACAACACTAAAATGTTTAATTGTTGTTGCTTTATAATTATTAAACATGCTCATGGGGATTTTCCGGATATGTTGTTGTTATTTCCGGCCTCATTTAAAATGTCTAAATAGTTAGTTTACTTATGCTACACCTCTTGCCATGTTAAAAACATTTAATCTTGTCTTGTAAATAACGAGAGTCAATTAAATAATTAATGTGGTGTTTCGTCAATATGCAACTCGTTGCATATTGATCTCCACTTAACTTGTAGTATTTGTTTGTGCACTTTGCCATGCCATGCATATTTAAACCGGACATGCATCATACTCGGATGTGCATCGTATGCCATGTTTATGTTTGTGTGTTTACCGTGTTGTTTCTTTCTTTCCGGTTGCTTCTCTTGTTAGCTTCGGTTTCGTTCCGGAGTTGTGAGGATTCGCTCGACTGTTGCTCCGTCTACTTCGTGGACCCGTTCTTCTTCCTTGTGGAATCCCAGGCAAGATGACCGAACCCCGATAACATTACTATCTTTGCCTATTGCTAGAGTCTCGATCTATAGTTTTTGCCTCGATGCCCATGTTTTCCTGTGAGCCTCCTATTGTAACCATTGCCCTGTTTAACCAACCTACCTATGCAAACCGTTGCTTGGCTAAGTACGCTTCGCTCAGCCCCTCTTATAGCATTGTTAGTTGCAGGTGAAGATTGAATATGCTTGCTTCATGTTGAAGTTTGGTTGGGTTATATCACACTATATAAATGCTTAAAATGAAATCATCTATATACTGGCAAGGGTGGAAGGTTAAGCCTTTTGCTTGGTGTTTTGTTCCACTCATGCCGTTAGGAACCGTATAAACCTGTGTTATGTTCCTTGATTATGCGTTCCTAACACGGTTGGGGTGTATGGGACCCCCTTGATAAACCGCTAAGTGCTAAGTCTTTTCCAGCAAGTCCCAACATTTGGTACTATTTGCCTCATAATAACAACTTAATTAATTAATTAAATTTGCATAGGGGGTCGCGTCCCCGAGGATTCTTAATTCTACATAGCAGGGGGGCCAGTACTGATGGTGTTGGTCCCAAACGGGGGTCCTGCAGGGCCGCCTTGGGGAAACCCGAGGTATCTGGTATAACCTATAGCATCGCCCATCCGGTCGTGTCCTGAGACTTAGATACGCGCGGCTACTATCAGGGTGTCGACACGCCGGGAGGATTGCTGGATTAGCCTTACCTTAGTTCGGTTTAACTTGAGCACGGGATTCCGAGAATACTCGGGTCTTCCCACCTTGGAGTTGCGACTCCGCGGATCGTGGGCTTGTAATGGGTCAAGTTGGAACACCCCTGCAGGGTTTGAACTTTCGAAAGCCGTGCCCGCGGTTATGTGGCAGATGGGAGCTTGTTAATATCCGGTTGTAGAAAACTTGACACAATGTTCCAATACACTACCAGCGTGTGTACCGTGACTGTCAATTTCCGAATAGGGATTCGGGAGTTGAACACGGTGGGGTTATGTTTGACCGGCTTTAGTTAGGATCACTTCGTGGTCATCTCTCGACCGAGGCACTTCTCTTCTCGCTCTCTTTTGCGTAAGTTAGTGCTAGTTGTTGCTGCAGACTCTTGTTGTTCCTTCACCTCTCGTTCTTTCTTCAGCCTTGTTCTCACCCAAGGCTTAAATAGTCTTGTTACCCGGGAACGGGATTGCTGAGTCCTCGTGGCTCACAGTTACTACAACACCAGATGCAGGTTCAGCCGAGTTTGATGCAGAAGCTGGTTCAAGTACTTCTCTGGGAGCTCGATGAAGAGTGTGGCCGTTTGCTTGTGACGCTTCGACGATCAGTAGTGGTTTCTACTAGGATTCGATCCTGACCTGTGGCTTTATGTTGTTTTGGTATCTTTCTTTGGATCTTCACCCGTAGTCGGGTTGTGATGTTTTGAATGATGTTTTGCTTATGTAATGTATTGTGTGAAGTGGCGAGTGTAAGCCAACTATCTCCTTTTGCAATTTAATCCCTCTTTTACATGAGTCGTGCAAAGATACCAAACTTGAGATCATTCTAGGATGGGCTTATACCTTTAAGTCGTGCCTCGACACGTAGGAGGTATAGTCCCATCCTGGGCATTACAGCCTCCTGGGCTAAAGCGTCTTGCTCCATGCTCTGCTGGGCTTTAGTAAACGTAATATCATCCGGCATGAACCGGCCCCTCCTGGGCGGTTTATACCTGGTAGTAATATCCCTGACGTTAGGCCCCAGATTGATTTGAACCTGTTCGTGTCAATCTTCAACATCTTGTCCAGATTTCCCCTTCCGCAGCTTCAAGTGCTTCATAAATCGGCGTGACGTCATCTTCTCAGATCGCATTAAACCACCGTGACGTCATCTGCACATTTTATACTTGTACTTGTTTCTTATCTTTTATCCATTAAAGATTCCAATAATCAAGGCGACAATATCGTCCTATATCCACCTTTTTTGGCTCCTCGATTCCCGCGCCCGACGTTTTATCCGTCGGCTTATAAATAGGGCGGGCGGGGGGGGGG
>LR738712.1:254368053-254403579 GCA_902687465.1 Secale cereale | reverse complement strand
GGGGGGGGCATCTCCTTTCCCCCCTTGCTCCCTTGCCTTCTCCTTCCTCGCGCCTGTTCATACCCGAGCTCCGCCGCCGCCGTCAAGCTCCGCATCTTCGTCAAGCTTGGCCGCTGCCTCAACCTAACTGGACCAGAAAACTCCGGCGCGCCACCGCATTCGTTTGCTCTGGTAAGTTTCCTTTTATCCCGTACGCAGATCTTGTTAGGGTTTCCTTCCTCATACAAACCTGCGGATAGACACTGTTCTTCATAGTTCTTCGCCATAGCTCGATAGTTTTATCGTAGATCTGACTTTCCTGTTTGATAGCTATAGAAGTAACTCCGTTTCTTCGTAATACCTTCATCTTTCCCAACATTACTAGTTAGATTGCATTTGCTAGAACCTTCATCGCATCAGTTTAATATAAACTGAATATTTCTGAATTTTTAGCATGCGGTAGATCCATATTTTCCTTACTGCCTGTGCGAAAATTGTTTCTTCTTCAGATTTGTATCTTGTATACCCCTATTGGCGGTTTAGCTATTTTCAGACACTATAATCCGATAGATGCCATTGTTTTAGCTGTTCCAAACACCATAATCCGGTAGGTACCAGTAGGCCCCTGCCTAAACCGCCGTTAAATAAGTACCTTTAGAGATGCTACCGGTTAAAACTTGCCAAGATCATAAACTGGCTTTTCATTATATTTTCAGACTTCCTTTCAAAAACGGCCACTCAAGCCAAGCAGTTTACCTCCTGCAACTGGGACCAATCCCGGGTTACTAAGGAGGACTTAGAGAAACTGGCCGAAATTGGCGCTTTAGGCCCAAAAAATGTCCTTCACTGGAGGGTCCCCGGATCAGATTGTCCTCTGGAGCCCAAAGAGGGAGAAGTTGTCGTTTTTCTTCATCACTTAGCCCGGGGATTCAATCCTCCCGGGTCAAAATTCTTCCGCGATGTGCTAGCCAGTTTCCAACTTCATCCGCAAGATATTGGTCCCAACTCTGTGTCAAATAATTGCAACTTCCAAGTTTTTTGTGAAGCTTATCTGCAAGAGGAGCCATCAGTTGAATTGTTCCGGATTTTCTTTCACTTAAACCACCGCACTGAATTTCATGACCGTCCAAATACTGAGCTCGACGGGATGTCTATTCAGAAAAGGAAGGACGTTAGTTTTCCTCACGCCAGTCTCCACAACCATCCAAAGGAATGGAACCAGACTTGGTTCTACTGCCTAGATACTTCCCCTGCCAAAGAGAATCCATTGTCGGGTTATCGCCCTCACTGTCTTCCGGAGAATAATCCCTTTCCACAGCGGCTAAGTGCCCAGGAACGAGCTCAGTACGCTCCTCAGCTCTCAAAGCTCAGGGCTTTTACGGCCAATGGTTTGACAGGGGTTGACTTTGTCCGCTGCTAGATTTCTTGGAGTATTCTCCCGCTAAGCCGGCGTTCCGGTTTAATGTGTGAATATACCGGGAATCCCAAAGACCCTTTGCGCCATACAGAGGCGGTGTTATCAGAAAATAAGATCAATGACTCCATCAAGAAACTGCTCAACGAGCCTATAGAAGTTTGCAGTCAAACCGGATTGGCTCCCTTCTGTGCACTCAATAAAGCACCATCGGTAAAAATTGCTTTCATATTGCTTTGCTTTGTTTTAATCCATCTTCAGTAGTCGTTTTTTGAATGTCTTCATTTCTTCAATAGGGCAATGATCCATTCTGGAAGAAGAAGGCCCAGGATAAACCGGCGAAGGTGCCTCGCCAAAAAACCAAGGTTATTAAGAAGGTTATCAAAAAGAATATTACTGCCGCCTCTGGATCCAATCTGGAAGATGATGAACCGGCCTCCGAGGTACTACCTGATTCTCTTGATTTCTGGGACTTTCCTTTATCTGCATTTTATTAACAATGACCGTACCCAGGGACGCGCTGAAGGCAGCAAAGCGGACGATGTTGAGGTAATCACTCTTTATTCCGATTCAGAACCTCTGCCAACACCAAAAATTCGTCGAGCAAGCCGGAAATTACAGTTTTCTCATCCTTTCGCTTACTTGGACCCAAACTTTCTTTTGAAGAAACAGCAACACGAAGCTCACTGCACCACGCGGCACAGTGGCCACGCCATTGAGTCCACCGGTTTAACACACACTCCGGCTCGGAGGCGTCGTTCCGAGGTTTTACACACTCCAAATGTTTTTTATCCTAAGGCAGGTCTTATTCGACAACCTCTTAATCCGTCTGATCCGAATTATCAGGAAACTCCTCATTCCTCTTCTGGCGAATCAACAGCCACACAAATTCCTCCCCTCAAGACTATTCGTGGGTAAGTTTTTTCGCGTGGCCAGTTTAATTTTTTGTCTTTGACTCTTCTGATTTTCACCTATTTTTATCTTTCCGCAGTAAACCCAGGACTAGCAAGAAGGCCAAATTGAATAAGCCGGTAGATGACGACGCGATTCTTGAACCGGCAAAGGATCTTGAACCTGCTGAAGATCCTATTGACACTTTGCATGACGATCCTCCTCCCATGGATCATGAAATCTTTGTTGATCAGGGGAGTGATCCAATGGATCGTGACCTTGAACCGACCAATCTTGCCCAAGCTAGCACTGCTCCTGCTAGTCCGGCTAAGCAAACGGCCGCTTCCACTGAAGATGTTGAAATTACTGGGACTGGCTATACTACTCCTGGCGAGCCTATCGCTTTGTCCAAGCATATTGCCAAGGATGAAGTTCCCAGCAAGGACAAGTGAAAATGGAGTACTGATTTGTCCAGCTACACTCAGCTCAGCGCCCAAGAACTCCATTGCGGCTATCTAAACCGGCTGTTCACCAGCCGTGATCATGAAGCCGGTTTGGTAAACATGATGAAGGAGCGCTATGAGGTAATCTTTCTGTTTTTTGACTTGTACTCTATTCCTGCTTATTTCTTGCAGCCTGTCTTTACTCCATCGTAGCTCCCAAGTGCCAGTTTAGCTCTTTAGGGTGAACCGGTACTTTAGTAGATCCAGTAGTTAGTTTGTTTTGCACATGTGTAGTCCCCAAGGGCCGGTTTACTCCTTTAGGATGAACCGGGACTTCAACTTGCATTTTGTTCTGAACAATGTCACATTAGCCCCCAAGTGCCAAGTGTATAACTTGTTATGTGCTTGGGACTTGACTGAAAAAAACCCTGTTTAACTGCAAATACACATTAGCCCCCAAGTGTCAAGTGCATAACTTGTTATGTGCTTGGGACTTGACTGATAAAATGTCTCATGAATATATAATGTGCTTTCCTCTTGGGAGACTAATTTAAACCGGAAAACTTCTAAAGTGACCTAGCTCTGGGATACTTTGAAGTTCCAAGAAACTGCTGCTATCAAAGTCAAAGACGAACTGAACCTTGCTTTAGCAACCATAGAAAAGCTGAAGCAAGACTTTGAAAAGGAACGGTCAGATTGGGATGCTGAGAAAACTATCTTGGAGAAGAGGGCCATTGATGCAGAGGCTGCTCTTAATCCGATGACAGAGGAATTGTCCGGATTAAAGCGGCAGATTAATGCCATGACAATTGCTATTTTTGGTAAGTGTTGTTATCATAACCCTGAATATCGCAGTCCTACACTTTTCCGGTTTAACTTATACTTTTTGATGCAGGAAAACACATTGCTCATCTTGGCAATGACATGCGGAGAAAGTTGAAGGCCGCATATACTCTGGTGGAGCAGCTGTATTCCGGTGCCCAGAGGATTGTCTACGCTTCCTCACACAATAAACCGGCTCCCACAACAATCGAGGGTACTTTGAAAAAACTATCCATTCTGCCTGCCCGGCTCGTAGAACTGAAGAAGTCATATGCAAGGGCGGGTGCTCTGATGGCTTTAACTCGAGCGAAAGCTTGGGTGCCTGACTTTGATCCGGCAGAGGTGATGGGCGGCTACCCAAGCATGAAGGAAGATGGATCAGCTTTCTCAAATGATGACTTACGTGCGTTAACAAAGGAAATGCGGCCTCTGGCCAGCAAACTGGCTGATGAGGCTGATTTGTCTCTATATCATCCGGCATACAACGATGAGAACGTGCGGGGCAAGCTTCCAGCTTATGAGATTGAAAATGTTATTCCACCCGTCCGTACCACACTTTTGCTCCTGAAATTGATCCGTCTGAACTCATGAACGATGAAGTTTATTTCCGAGCGCTGACTAAGATTGATTGGACAACCGCTGACTTCCAGCAGCTGGAAAAGACCGCCGAAGAACCGAGCGAGCTGATCCACAACCTTCACATCAGGCTGCACAGAATCCTAAGCCGGTGCTGGTTTAAAATCTATGGCCCAGTACTTTATGAAAAAACTGATATTCTTCTGGGCTCTCCAGTGCCTTGTAATAGGGTAGTTGAAACGCTTTATGTTACCACACACTATCCTTTGTATGAAATTGCTTCAGTTTGCGACTTCATAATTATTTTCTTATAATGCCTTTGACGGTTTACTCCACCTGTTTCTGCATAAAACAATGTTTAAAGTGTTCTGGCGGTTTATCGCCGGACGGGTCATAATGCCCAAACACATGGTCTAAGTTTATAACCTGAACCGTGTATAAAAATATAAAGTATGTATCATACCTGTAATTAAGTGTGTCACAATTAACCTTAATCAATAGTCGATAGCAAAGACAATGATCAAAGATGCAAGTATTGATGACTCCCTTGATCATTTGCCGGTTCATGATGGGACCGAACCGGGTTATGATAAACTCCGGTTTAAAATGTAAGCAGTACTGGTGTTTGTATAATCAAACCAGACTAAGGCTCTGTAAACGCAGGTGTAGTGACAATTTATAGTCATCCACTCCCTGGACCAATGGACTTGGATGAACACCAATGACCTTGAAGATAATGTTTTTTTATAAAAAATCAAAAAAGAAATTTTTGGGCAAATAAGACCGTGTAGTCGAGGCTTTTTACGAGCTACCAGGCTCCAAATTCGAGGCTTTTTATGAGCTGCCAGGCTACTGTCATTAACCATTTTACAAAGCCTGTTAAGATGGTCCTCAATCCTTAACCAAATCATCAATGTTAATGTTACCAAGTTTAGAGTCTGTAAAGATTGACTTGTGTAATCACTCGATGATCGTCAATTTAACATTACCAAGTTCAGGGTCTGTAAAGATTGACTTGTGTATACGTTCGACGGGTCGTACCAGGTTTACCTGGGCGGAGTGACTTACTTAATGCAGGCAGGCTAATTCGGGGTTTTAGGTGTATACACCAGGCTTCCAAGCCATGGCTTGATAGCCTACTACAAGGGTTGTCAACTCGTTGATGCTATGCATCAGGAGCCCCCAGGTAGCATTTGAGCTATGCTCGTCGGGGCCTATGTTTGAGTTGTGCTAGGCATCAAAACTCTCTTTTGCCCCTCATCATCATGTGGGAATTGCCGAAGCAACCAGAGCTATGTCTTATGATGGCCTTGACGTGACCGCCAGTTTAAGAGGCCATAGGAACTCCGTTGCACACAGAAGCCCCCATGTGACAAACTCTTATGGAAAAAAGACGGCTGATACCCCGCTTTATCGGGGGCGCCGGTTTATTATATTGATCATAGTATATACATTGCAAATATATGTACATAAAGCGGAGCCTATGGCTCAGGTGTAGTAAGGTCGAAGAAGAGCGATGTCCCACGGCCGTCGGGTCTCCTCCTCCACCGTACGTGAGTCCTTATGTTCTCGAACGTCAACGAGGTAGTATGCTCCGTTGTGCAGGTTCTTTCTGACCACAAAGGGTCCTTCCCAAGGCGGGGATAACTTATGCATGTCCGTCTGGTCTTGGATGAGCCGGGGCACCAGATCTCCTTCTTGAAACGTTCTGGTTTTAACCCGGCGACTGTGGTACCGGCGCAGATCTTGCTGATAAATCGCCGATCGAGCTACTGATGTGTCCCGTTCCTCATCCAGCCGGTCTAATGCATCTTGCCGTGTTTTTTCGTTATCAGCTTCGACGTAAGCCGCCACTCGCGGGGAATCATGACGGATATCACTAGGTAGGACTGCCAGCTCCATATACCATGAAAAAGGCATGTACCCTGTAGATCTGTTAGGTGTAGTGTTGATGCTCCATAACACAGAGGGTAATTCCTCCACCCAACAACCCGGTGTCCTCTGCAAAGGGACCATAAGCCGGGGTTTAATGCCTCTCAAGATCTCTTGATTGGCTCTTTCAGCTTGACTATTAGACTGAGGGTGAGCTACTGATGATACATCAAGGCGGATGTGCTCTCGTTGACAGAACTCCTCCATAGCACCCTTGGATAGATTGGCACCATTATCAGTTATAATGCTGTGTGGAAAGCCAAACCGGAATATCACCTTTTTGATGAATTGAACCGCCGTTGCTGCATCACACTTGCAGACTGGTTCCACCTCAACCCATTTGGTAAACTTATCCACCGCCACCAAAAGGCGGGTCTTCTTATCTGGGGATCTCTTGAAGGGTTCGACCATGTCAAGCCCCCAAGTCGCAAATGACCAAGTAATTGAAATCATCCTCAACTTCTGAGCCGGTATATGAGCGCGCCGTGAGAATTTCTGGCAAGCATCACATTTTCTGACCAAGTCCTCTGCGTCGGCATGAACCATAAACCAGTAGAACCCATGATGAAAAGCTTTAGCCACCAAATATTTGGAATCAGCATGATGACCACAATCTCCTTCGTGGATCTCTCTAAGAATATCACGGCCTTCATCCGGCGACACACACCGCCTGAAACGCCCCAGAGATGCTGCGATGATGTAGTTCTCCACTGACTATAATCATTGACTTGGATCGCCGGATTATCTGTCTAGCCAAGACTTCGTCCTCTGGTAACTCACCTCAGTTCATGTACGCCAGGTAGGGGAGCGTCCAATCCGGAATAACATGAAGCGCCGCCACCAATTGAGCCTCCGGATCAGGAACGGCCAGGTCCTCTTCTGAAAGTAACTTTACCGACAGATTATGTAATACATCCAGGAAGGTATTGGGTGGAACTAGTTTATGTTGAGAACCCAGCCAGCTTAACGCATCAGCCGCTTCATACTTTCTCCGGTCTATATGGTCCACTTGATAACCCTTAAAGTGTCCTACAACAGCGTCTACCTCTCGTCGATATGCTGCCATAAGTGGATCTTTAGAATCCCACTTACCAGACACCTATTGAGCCACCAGGTCTGAATCGCCAAAGCATTTAACCCGGCTTAAATTCATCTCCTTGGCCATCCGCAAACCATGGAGGAGAGCTTCATACTCAGCTGCATTGTTAGTACACGGGAACGTTAAATGGAGGACATAACAAAACTTATCACCTCGTGGGGAAGTTAATACGACTCCAGCCCCCGAGCCCTCCAATTGCCTGGATCCATCAAAGTGAATAGTCCAATATGTGTGATCCGGCTTTTCCTCTGGTGCTTGCAACTCTGTCCAATCGTTGATGAAATCCACCAATGCTTGGGATTTTATCGCAGTATGGGGCACATACTTCAATCCGTGAGGGCTAAGCTCAATGGACCACTTCGCAACCCGACCAGTAGCCTCTCTGTTCTGGATTATATCCCCCAAAGGAGCTGAACTGACCACAGTGATTGAATGTCCTTGAAAGTACTACTTTAGCTTCCGGTTTGCCATGAAGACTCCATACACTAATTTCTGCCAATGCGGGTATCTCTGCTTTGACTCAATGACCACCTCACTGACGTAGTAAACCGTTCGTTGAACCGGATATTCCTTGCCTGCCTCCTTGCGCTCTACTAAAATGGCAACGCTCACTGCACGGGCGTTAGCAACCACATATAACAACAGTGGCTCATTATCAACTGGGGCAGCAAGGACCGGCGGCTCTGCCAATTGCTTCTTCAAGTCTTCAAACGCAGCGTCAGCAGCATCACTCCAGACGAAACAATCTGTCTTTTTCATCATCTGATAAAGCGGGATGGCCTTCTCCCCCAAACGGCTGATAAACCGGCTGAGCGCCGCAATGCGGCCCGCCAAGCGTTGGACATCGTTGATGCATGCCGGTTTAGCCAAGGATGTAATCGCCTTGATCTTTTCCGGATTAGCTTTGATTCCCCTGTTTGATACCAAGAATCCCAGGAGCTTGCCTGCCGGAACACCAAAAACACACTTATCCGGATTAAGCATTATTTTGCAAACCCGGAGATTATCGAAGGTTTTTTTCAAGTCTGTTATTAATGTTTCCTCCTTCCTAGATTTCACCACAATGTCATCCACATACGCATGAACATTCCGCCCAATCTGTCCATGAAGGCAGTTCTGCACACAACACTGATAGGTCGCCTGGGCACTCTTATGCCCAAATGGCATAGATACATAGCAGAAGGCTCTGAAGGGATTTATAAAGGCCGTCTTCTCTTGGTCCTTAACTGCCATTTTGATCTGATGATAACCTGAATATGCGTCCAAAAAACTTAGGCACTCACAACCCGCCGTAGCATCAATGATGTGATCAATACGGGGGAGGGCAAAGGGATCAGCTGGGCAAGCCTTGTTCAGATCTTTTTAATCAACACACATTCGCCAAGTGCCATTTTTCTTAAGCACCAGTACCGGATTAGCCAACCACTATGGATGAAACACCTCAATTATAAAGCCTGCCGCTAAGATCCTAGCCACTTCTTCACCAATAGCCTTGCGCCTTTCTTCATTGAAGCGGCGCAGAAATTGTTTAACTAGTTTAAACTTAGGATCAATGTTAAGAGTGTGCTCAGCGAGTTCCTTCGGTACACCTGGCATGTCTGAAGGTTTCCATGCAAAAATGTCCCGATTCTCACGGATGAACTCGATGAGCGCGCTTTCCTATTTTGGATCTAGGTTGGCACTGATGGTGAACTGCTTGGATGAATCGCTAGGAACAAAGTCAACCTGCTTAGTCTCTTCAGTTGATTTGAACTTCAAGGCCGGATCATGCTTTGCGATTGGTTTTTTAAACGGAGACATATCCGCCGGATCAACATTATCTTTATAAAACTTCAGCTCCTCAGTGGCACAAGCCGCCTCAGCGTAAGCTGCATCACCTTCTTCGCATTCCAAAGCAATTTTGCGGCTCCCATGGACCGTAATGGTTCCCTTATGGCCCGACATCTTGAGCTGTAGATAAACATAACAAGGCCTCGCCATGAACTTCGCGTAAACCGGCTGCTCGAACAGGGCGTGATACGGGCTCTTAATCTTTGCCACTTCAAAGGTCAAAGTCTCAGACCTAGAATCATGCTCATCTCCAAAAGTGACCTCCAAGTCTATCTTACCAACTGGATATGCCGATTAACCATGCACCACACCATGGAAAACTGTGTTGGATTGCCGAAGCTTCTTATCCGTCAGCCCCATGCGCTCGAAAGTCTCATAGTATAGAATGTTGATGCTGCTGCCTCCGTCCATAAGCACCTCGGTAAACTTGTAGCCACCCACCTGAGGTGCCACAACTAGAGCCAGCTGACCCGGATTGTCAACCTGGGGTGGATGATCCTCTCGACTCCACACAATGGGCTGTTCTGACCAACGCAGGTAGCGCGGCACCGCCGGTTTGACAGAATGTACTGCCCTCTTGTAAACTTTCTGATCCCATTTACATAAGCTCATGGTGAAGACATGATACTGCCCACTGCTCAACTCCTTCGGATTACTCTGATATCCGGACTGCTGCTGCTGTTAGCGCTGTTGATTTCCCTGATGGTTATAACCGCCCTGGCCGTGCTGTTGGTTATGCTGATTGTGCCCGTTGTGGTTGCTGTTATTACCTTGGAACCCTGAACCGGATCCACAACCTTGATAACCCGGCCCGTGAAAACTAGGGCCTAATCCGCCGGACAGTCCATACTCGTACCGAGACCAGTTCATGATTTCCTGCATAATAAAATAGTCCTTCCAGAGGTGCGTAGCTGGTTTTTCTGATGTACCGTGCCTTGGGCAAGGTATGTTCATCTGGCGTTCCAGATTAATAGGCGGCCTCCCATTTCATGGGGGCAGTCTACCCTTGCGGCGCTGGCCGTTCTCCTGAGCATTGGTGTTGGCCACAAAATCTGAGTTACTATCCGGTTTACGCTTACCGTTGTATCCTTGATTCGCCGGGTTGAGCTGCGGTGCTTTACCATTCTTCTTTGCCTTCCCTGACTTGTCCTCATCAGAATCTGGGTATTTGGCACTATCTGAATCCGCATACTTCACCAAGGCACCCATGAGCGTCCCCATTTCATCACAATTACGTTTAAGCCGTCACAACTTCAACTTCAAAGGTTCAAACTGGCAATTGCCTTCCAAGGTTACAACTGCTGTGCTTGGGTTGATGCTGTTGGAGGAATGTAGGATCTCCAACACTCGACGCACCCAATGACTTGTTGATTCGTGCTCCCCTTGAACACAGGCAGCTAAATCGACGACATACATTGGCTGTTTGCACATGTCTTTGAAGTTATTAATAAACCGGCGGCGCAATTGGGTGGCAAGCCTTTCAGCCAAGTGCGAGCTGTGCCCTCCAACATCATTGTGAAATACTTAGCGCACACTGCATCATCCACATCCAGCATCTCCATTGCCATCTCATAGCTTTCGACCCATGTCTTAGGGGATTGATCCGCAGTGTAATTGGGCACCTTGCGTGGTCCTTTAAAATCCTTGGGCAGTTTTATATCGCATAAAGCAGGAGTAAGACAAGGCACTCCCAAGGAGCCGGACATCACCCCCGGTTCAACTGAGGTAGACGGACGAACCGGCGTTGGCTGACGGGCTTCGTACTGTGCTGCTAACTCGGCCTCCCGGCGCTGCCTGCCCTGATCCACCACGTCCTGAGAATTTGCATCTCCCCCTGCCGGATCATCCCTCCGTGGCGGGTTACGTCTTCGCGCGCTGCTTGACACGGCCGGTTCATCCAGGTGCCTAGTATAACTCCGGCTTGGGCGATGGGTTGAATGAATCCTCTCACGGCTATGAGAATAAGCTTGCTGTTGCGTTAGCGCCGTCTCCAAAAACTCCCTGGACCGTCGTGCCTCCACCGCTACGGGGGACGTTCCTTCGATGGGAAGGGCGGCCAGTCGTGAAGCGGTGGCAACTATGTTATCCAATGGATTAGAGTAGTGACCGGGAGGGGTGGGTACATGCTGTGATGGGACAACCTGGAGGGTCGGCTCCGTAGCCTGCGGCTGGACTGACGTTCCTGTGCCCGGCGCTCCTCCCCGGTTTACCTCCGGCTGGTTACTGGTCCCTGCTCCTGGCGTGCTAAAAAGGTTCCTTGCCTCATAAACCGATGGTAGGCGAGATCGTTGCCTTCTCCTCATTACCTCGTGTGAAGCGGTCTGATCCAACATGAGTCGATAAGCCTGAGCATCTAATTCGGCCTATTTGGCAGCCATCCTGGTTTTCTCAGCAGCTAGGTCCAAATTGGCTTGATCTATCCGGCTTTTCACCTGAGCGACTTCCGCATCATGTTGCTCCTTATTGGCCTGGGCTACCTCTGCTGTCAAAGTATCGACCAAGGCGGACAAAGCTTCGGCCGGTGACGGATCAGGACCTCCAGCCCTAGCTCCCGCCGTGTCTGATGTTAACGCCGCTGTAGTTGATGACTGCTGCATAGGTTGTGATCCGGCCATGAAGACAGCAACCCGGTTTGGCGGATCAAGGGTGTTCGAAATACTGTCACCATCGAACAGCCCTCAGACCGGCCATCCTGCAATAGGTATAAAGATTCTGTCTCTCCAGAGGATGATTCATCGCCGGAATAGACAACAGTCTCACCGCCAGAGTCCGACCCGTCCTCAGCTTGCACTCCATGAACTGCTCCACGAAGACGTGCTTCATGGCGGGCCGAATCTGGGCAGGTCTCGCACGCTGAGCCGACTCGATGATGTCGGGGAAGATGTCCGGCTCAGGGCCCGGTTCGCCGATCTTGCCGATGAAGACGTGGATGCCGCCAAAGGGAACCCGGTACCCATATTCGATTGAATCGGCCTCGGGGCCCCAGCCTGCATCATCGATGTAGATCTTGCCGCGACGACTTTTAGTCATCCGGCCCACTCCATAGCCCTTGAGCCCTTCAAAGCTGCCCTTCAAGAACTCGAAACCATCGTGCGAGAGCCCCACGGTGGGCGCCAACTGTCGTGGTTTTGTCACGGCAGATGTCCTAGCAAAAGGACTTAGTCGTGAGGCCATCGCTACGGGTTAGCTTAAAGGGGTTAAAGCGGACAAGGACACAGGGACTTTATACTAGTTCAGCCCCTTCGGTGAAGGTAAAAGCCTACGTCTAGTTTGGTTTAATATTGCTAGGGTTTCGATGACCAGGGAGCGAATCCGCTTTGCCTGTGTCTCGAACTGTTGTTCTCTGCCTTGAACTGTCGCTGGGTCGTCCCTTTATATACATGAGGTGACGCCCGGTCCAGTTTACAGAATCCCGAGGCCGGCTCATAAACGTGTCCGGCTCGGTCTCTATCCTTCCTATCTTACATCACAAGTTTACACGCAGTATGGCGGTTTACAAACCATGGGCCCTAACACTTGGGCTCTAAGCCTCCTGGGCTAAAGCGTCTTGCTCCATGCTCTGCTGGTCTTTAGTAAACGTAATATCGTCAGGCATGAACCGGCCTCTCCTGGGCGGTTTATACCTGCTAGTAATATCCGTGATAGTTCCCGCAGCCTCCCGCGCCGCCCCGCCTCCGTCATCTTCCGACGAGCGCCGCCGCAACTGCCTCCCCGATCTGATCGGGATTGAGGACGACGCCCTGCTCCTGAGCCTCCCCTGCCCGCCGGCCCAGCAGCTCGGCCACGTGGGCCAGGGCCCAGCCGGCCTGCCTCTCCAGCTGCCCCAGCCTGTCACCATCCCGGCCCAAGTGGCCTGAGGTGAGCACCCGTCCAGTTCCTCGCTCGGTGCGTTAGATAGCTATCATGCGCCCGCCTGTTTTTTTCTAGTTATATGACTAAGTCCCCAGTTCTGTATTAAAAATGTGTGCATGTTGTGGTGTCTTGTATCTTTTTGTCTGGTGATCCAAATGGAGCATGTAATACGTCAAAATGTTGGTCTCGTGATGCTATTCATATTGTTGTACAGTGGCATGCTTGTTTGAGTTCATCTTGATGCCCTAATCATTGTTGCAAGAGTGCTAAAAGTTTTAACTGCTGAAAACTGTTATTATGTTAGCATGTTTGTGAGGTGATAACTTTGTGCATGTTGGTCCAAATGGAGTGTGTGATATGTCAAAATATTCATTGTGAAGTGCTCTACACAATGGTTGCTATAGCATGCTTGTTTGAGTTCATCTTGCCATGTTTATCTCTGTTGCAAAAGTGCAAGTGGCTGTTAAGTGCTGAAACTTGTTATGAGATGTTGTTTTGTCTTGTTCATAGCTATTGGTGTGTTTGTCTTTTATGCCACATGTCAATATGTTTTAGGAGCACAATCATGCCATCTTTGCCGTGGTGCAATCCACTTTTAATGATATGCCTTGTGGTGTTTGCAACAAGCTTGTAAAGTAGCCTACTCGCTGTTGTTGTTTCCTGAGACTTGTTGAAAAAACTGCTAAGTCTAAAACTGTTAAACCTGATGCCATGTTTGCTTGATGCCCCACTCAAATCCATGCATGTTTTAGTATGTCAAATGATCATGTTTTGTTGTCCATGTTATGCTCTATCCATCCATGCCCATGTTTGCACATATGGCCTGCTGTAGCTTATTTATATCTTGCTCTCAAGTTGCTATAAAATGTTTCTGTCAGCCTGTTATCAGCATGATCAATTTGGTGAAGCTTGTTGTTATTGATCCATACCTCCTATGGAGTTGTTCCAATGGAGTTGTGTGATGTATGCTATGTCTATTACATGTCCATGATATTTATATACTTAGTAGAGTTGATATGCTTGTTGTTTTGTGCCTCCGAAGGTAGCATCGTGATGATGTTTTTGCCTTCCCAGATTTTGGCTAAGTCCAAGAAATCAGTAAACTTCTCGAATCTTGCCATGCTAGTTTAATTATGTTCCAGCAAGTGTTTGGGTGTGCTCTGAGTTCATGCTTGTTGAGAATCATGTCTATTTCACATCCATGCCTTTTGTTAACATGTTTGGGTGCTGTAGCATAAATATACCTTGCTCCAAAGTTGCTATGTTGCTGTTTTTGGTCAGCTTATTGTTATATCTTGTTTCATGTGTATGTGTTGAACCGTTGCTCCATTTTTTCAGCGTGTCCTATATGAAACTTGTGTGTTTTTGTGTGTAGAAGCATAATATCATGTTGTTTACATGTTTGGAGTGTGTTTGCTTGTTGTTTGGATGCATCTTGCATATTTGCCATGCTTGTCTTGTTTTGCTCATATCTTCTAGGTCGTAGCTCCGAATTTAATAAAATTTATATGAAACTTGACTAGAATTTTGAGTAGATCATCATGGTGCATGTTAACTTGCTGTTTAACAACTTTAACTTAAGGTTTGTTCAGATCTGGACCAATTTCGAAATGTGCATATGAGGACTTACCAGAATTGTTATATGTTGATTCCGACCTCATTTAAAATTGTTGGTTTGTGTTGTTCTTGTGTGCTTCATCCCTTGCCATGTTTTGCATCATATAGACTTGTCTTGCATCATACTTGGTTGAGCATCTTGTTATGTTCTTGAATGGTGTGTTTACCATGTTGTGTGCTTCTTCTCGCTAGTTCATTATTCCGTTGCGATCGTGAGGATTTGTTCGGCTACACTTGGTTCGTCTTCGTGGCTTCTTCTTCGTCTTCTTCATGGACTCGTTCTTCTTCCTTGCGGGATCTCAGGCAAGATGACCATCCCCTTGGATACCTTTACTATCATTGCCATGCTAGTTGTCTTGATGCTATCATTATATGTCGCGCTACCTATCATTTATTGTCAGCCCCTCTCCTTATTGCCATGAAACCTCTAACCTTTCACACCTTGCCAGCAAACCGTTGTTTGGCTATGTTACCCGCTTGCTCAGCCCCTCTTATAGCATTGTTAGTTGCAGGTGAAGATGAAGATTGATCCATGTTGGAACTTGTTGTTGGAACATCACAATATATCTTATATATATTAACACACCTATATACTTGGCAGTGGGTGGAAGGCTTGGTCTTTTGCTCGGTGTTTTGTTCCACTCATGCCATCTTAGGAGCCGATAAACCGACATTATGTTCCTTGATTTTGCGTTCCTAACGCGGTTGGGTATATGGGGACCCCTTGACAGTTCGTCTTTGAATAAAACTCCTCCAGCAAGGCCCAACATTGTTTTTATTTGCAACATAATAAAAACTTAATTAATTAATTGCATAGGGAGTTAGCGCTACTCAAGGATTCTTCTACATACAGGGGGGCAATGCTGATGGTGTTGGTCACAAATGGGCGGACTGCGGGGCCGCCTCGGGGAAACTCGAGGTATCTGGCTCTCGTAGGATGTCCCATCCGGTCGTGGCCTGAGATGAGATACGCGCGGCTACTATCAGGGTGTCGGCACGCCGGGAGGTCTTGCTGGACTTGTTTTACCATTGTCGAAATGTCTTGTGCACCGGAATTCCGAGCCTGATCGGATTGTCCCAAAGATAAGGGGTAATATTATTATTATCTCTGCTGATCGTGAGAGCTTGTGATGGGCTAATTTGGGACACCCCTGCAGGGTTATGATCTTTCGAAAGCCGTGCCCGCGGTTATGTGGCAGATTGGAATTTTTTAATGTCCGGTTGTAGGAAACTTGACAGAGGACCCGAAATAAAACACACGAACTGTGTGAGTAACCGTGACTGTCTCTTTTCACTTTGAGAAGAGAACACGGTGGGGGTTATGTTTGACTCGTAGGTAGTTCAGGATCTTTAGCTATCATTACTAGTCTGCGACCGTTTGTGTAGATGCTCATCTTATTCTTGTACTCGTAAGTTAGCCACCATATATTACTTAGCCGCTGCTGCAACCTCACCACCTTACCTCTCCTTACCCATTAAGCTTTGCTAGTCTTGATACCCATGGTTATGGATTGCTGAGTCCTCGTGGCTCACAGTTACTACAACAACAGTTGCAGGTGCAGGTTTCCGATGACTTGACGTGAGAGCGTTGTTACCTTTTGTTGGAGTTCTTTCTTCTTCTTCTTCGTTAGTCTTGGGCTATGTTCCTGGTCGGCAGCCTGGGATAACAGGTGGATGTCGTTGTGCTTTTCATGTTTGTATCCCTAGTCTGATGCCTTGTATTGATATTGTTATATTTATGTGACTTGTATGAATTGTTGAATCCCCATGTATTTATGTAATGGTACGATGTAATGATATCCATCTTGCTAAGCACCCGAAATGCGGTTGTGCCCCAATCACGAGTGTGTCACGTGATCGGGATAGAATCGCATCTTGGGCCTGACACCTACTCTCTTCAAGGATGCTCATAAGTTTGTCTTATCTTGTGATGAATGTCAAAGAATTGGTAATATCAGTAGACATCAAAAAATGCCTATGAATTATTCACTTGTTATTGAACCGTTTGATGTCTGGGGCTTTGATTATATGGGACCGTTTCCTTCCTCTAATGGGTACACACATATTTTAGTTGCTGTTGATTACGTTACTAAGTGGGTAGAAGCTATTCCAACTAGTAGTGCTGATCACAACACCTCTATTAAGATGCTTAAAGAAGTTATTTTTCCGAGGTTTGGAGTCCCTAGATACTTAATGACTAATGGTGGTTCACACTTTATTCATGGTGCTTTCCGTAAAATGCTTGCTAAGTATGATGTTAACCATAGAATTGCATCCCCTTATCACGCACATACTAGTGGCCAGGTAGAATTAAGTAATAGAGGGGTGAAATTAATTTTGCAAATGATAGTTAATAGGTCTAGAAAGAATTGGTCCAAGAAACTGGATGATGCATTATGGGCTTATAGAACTACATACAAAAATCCTATGGGTATGTCTCCATATAAGATTGTTTATGGAAAAGCATGTCACTTACCTCTCGAGCTAGAACATAAGGCATATTGGGATATTAAAGAGCTCAATTATGATTTCAAACTTGCTGGCGAGAAGAGGTTGTTTGACATTAGCTCCATTGATGAATGGAGAACCCAAGCTTATGAGAATGCCAAGCTATGTAAAGAAAAGGTTAAAAGATGGCATGACAAAAGGATACAAAAGCGTGAGTTTAACGTAGGTGATTATGTCTTGTTATACAACTCTCGTTTAAGATTTTTTGCAGGAAAACTTCTCTCTAAATTGGAAGGTCCTTACGTTATCGAGGAGGTCTATCGTTCCGGTGCCATAAAAATCAACAACTTCGAAGGCACAAGTCCGAAGGTGGTGAATGGTCAAAGAATCAAACATTATATCTCAGGTAATCCTATAAATGTTGAAACCAATGTTATTGAAAACGTAACCCCGGAGGAATACATAAGGGACACTTTCCAGAATGATCCAGACTCCGAAAAGGAAGAGGTATATGGTACTGTAAGTAAACCGACTCCAAAACAGTTCTAATGGCAATTTTCACCGTTTTGGAATATTTAGAAAAATAGAAAATAAGAGGCAGTCCGGAAGAGACACGAGCTGTCCACGAGGGTGGAGGGCGCGCCCCTTCCCCTGGGCGCGCCCTGCCTCCTGGGCACCTCGTGTGCCTCCCAGACTCTGATTTCTTGTATGTTACTCCTTTTGGTCGGTAAAAATTCATTATATATTCTCCTGAAGGTTTTGACCACCGTATCACGCAAAAATCCTCTGTTCTTGTTTTGAGCTATTTTCTGCTAGGGTTGACAAGGCCAGGCATCATGTCGTCTTCCTCCTCCAACAATGAGGGCAATGACGCTTGGCTAATGAAGACAGAGCTGAAGAGGGAAGGACCCGGGGAGATCAACAAGGAGAATAGGATCAAGAAGGCTATGGAGGATCAGGCTCCGGCAACAGGAGAAGAAGACATCCTTCAACCCCTTCCCAACCTTTTTACTTCAACTGAGATTGAAGCTTTCAAGATGATTGAGTTATCTCAAATACAAAATAAGTATCTCACAAGTGAAAATATTTTGCTGAAGGAGCATATAGTTGCACTCAAAGGTATTATCCGCAAGTTGGAGGATCTCCTACGCTCGATGTATGATGATCCGGTGTCACTACTTTCAACTCCATCATCACCACCTCCGAAGAAGGGGACATAATCATACGGGTATGAGCACTCCCCTTGGCAACTGCCAAGCTTGGGGGAGGTGCACCGGTATCGTATCACCATCACACTCCTATCTTTACCGTTTTTCTTAGTTCGATGCTTTTGGTAGTATCTTGATCTAGTAGAATAAAGTTAGCATGATCTAGTTGTGAACTTTTGCTTTTTGATCTTTACCTTTGTATTCGAGTCCGTGAGCTATATAATAAAGATTAGTGTTAATTCAAGGGCTTGATTTCCTCACTTTGGTCATGGGAGAATAAAAGAAAATATAAAAAGTATCAAAGAGATCATATTGATCTTATGGAAAGTAATGTCTTCACATATAAAGAGTATGATTCATAAAAGTTGTTGAGAGTTGAAAAACATAATCTTGGTCATCGTTGCAATCAATAGGAAGTAATAAAGAAAGAGAGGTTTCACATACAAATATACTATCCTGGACATCTTTTATGATTGTGAGCACTCATTTAAATATGACATGCTAAAGAGTTGATGTTGGACAAGGAAGACAACATAATGGGTTATGTTTTCTTATATTCGAAATAAAGTATATTGTCATGGATCATCCAACATGTTGAGCTTGCCTTCCCCCCTCATGCTAGACAAAACTCCTTGCACCAAGTAGAGATACTACTTGTGCTTCCACACAACGTTAAACCCAGTTTTGCCATGAGAGTCCACCATACCGACCTATGGATTGAGTAAGATCCTTCAAGTAAGTTGTCATGTTTGCAAACTCTCTAAAATATGTATGATTTGTTAGTGTGGAGGAAATACGCTTTATACGATCTTGTGATATGGAAGTAATAAAAACGACGGACTGCACAATAAAGGTCCTTATCACAAGTGGCAATATAAAGTGACGTTCTTTTGCGCTAAGACTTTGTGCATCCAACCATAAAAGAACATGACAACCTCTGCTTCCCTCTGCTAAGGGCCTATCTATTATTCTTGCCTTATAAGAGTCAAGGTGAAAATCACCTTTCCTTTTTACATTTTATCCTTTGGCAAGCACATTGTGTTGGAAAGATGCTGACATATATGCCCACTTGGATGTTAGTTATCATGGTCTATTACTGTTGACGTTACCCTCGAGGTAAAAGGTTGGGAGGCAATACCATAAGCCCCTACCTTTCTATGTGTCCGATTAAAACTCCATACCCATAAGTATTGCGTGAGTGTGACCAATTGTGAAATACTATATGATAGTTGAGTATGTGGACTTGTTGAAAAGCTCTTACAATGACTCTTTCCGATGTTATGATAAATTGCATTTGCTTCAATGACTCAGATCATAGTTTGTTGGTTTTCAATGAAGTTTCTGATTCTTACTATGAATTGTTACTTTAGTATAAGAATCATATGACAATATATGTGTGTTGCTGTTATAAGAATGATCATGATGCCCTCATGTCCGTATTTTATTTCTATCGACACCTCTATCTCTAAACATGTGGACATATTTTTCGATATCGGCTTTCGCTTGAGGACAAGCGAGGTCTAAGCTTGGGGGAGTTGATACGTCCATTTGCATCATGCTTTTATGTTGATATTTATTGCACTATGGGCTATTATTACACGTTATGTCACAATACTTATGCCTTTTCTCTCTTATTTTACAAGGTCTACATGAAGAGGGAGAATGCCGGTAGCTGGAATTCTAGGCTGGAAAAGGAGCAAACATTGGAAACCTATTCTGCACAACTCAAAAAGCTCCGAAACTCCACGAAACACCGTTTCATAAAATATAAAAGATATCTGGCAAAAGAGATTCACCAGGGGGCCACCACCTGTCCACGAGGGTGGTTGGGCGCGTCCCCTACCTCGTGGGCCACCCGGTGACCCCCCGATGCCCATCTTATCCTATATGGGGTGTTTTGACCTGGATAAAAATCATAAGGAGGCATTCGGGACCAGACGCCGCCTCTCGAGGCGGAACCTTGGCGGAACCAATCTAGGGCTCCGGCGGAGCTGTTCTGTCGGGGATACTTCCCTCCGGGAGGGGGAAATCGTCACCGCCGTCATCACCAACAACTCTCCCATCTTGGGGAGTGTTATCTTCGTCAACATCTTCACCAGCACCATCTCCTCTCAAACCCTAGTTCATCTCTTGTATCCAATCTTTGTACCCAAACCTCAGATTTGTACCTGTGGGTTGCTAGTACTGTTGATTACTCCTTGTAGTTGATGCTAGTTGGTTTACTTGGTGGAAGATCATATGTTCAGATCCATTATGCATATTCATACCCCTCAAATCATTAACAATATTATGCGTTGTGAGTAGTTACTTATGTTCCTGAGGACATGGGAGAAGTCTTGCTATAAGTAGTCATGTGAATTTGGTATTCGTTCGATATTTTGATGAGATGTATGTTGTCTCTCCTCTAGTGGTGTCATGTGAACGTCGACTACATGACACCTCACCATTATTTGGACCTAGAGGAAGGCATTGGGAAGTATTAAGTAGATGATGGGTTGCTAGAGTGACAGAAGCTTAAACCCTACTTTATGCGTTGCTTCGTAAGGGGCTGATTTGGATCCATATGTTTCATGCTATGGTTATGTTTACCTTAATACATATTTTGTAGTTGCGGATGCTTGCAATAGAGGTTAATTATAAGTGGGAGGCTTGTCCAAGTAAGGACATCACCCAAGCACCGGTCCACCCACATACCAAATTATCAAAGTACCGAACGCGAATCATATGAACGTGATGAAAACTAGCTTGACGATAATTCCCATGTGTCCTCGGGAGCGTTTTCCTTCATATAAGAGTTAGTCCAGGCTTGTACTTTGCTACAAAAAGGATTGGACCATCTTGCTGCACCTTATTTACTTTTACTATTTGTCACTTGCTTCCAATTACCTTATCACAAAACTATCTGTTACCGATAATTTCAGTGCTTGCAGAAAATACCTTACTGAAAACTGCCTACCATTTCCTTCTGCTCCTTGTTGGGTTCGGCACTCTTACTTATCGGAAGGACTACGATAGATCCCCTACACTTGTGGGTCATCAGCCTGCGGCCACATCGCTGCTAGACCATTCATGTACATCGAGGCCGTGGTGACCCAATTGTGCGTGGGCACGCGATACAACTCAAAGTATGAGACACACTGCTCGAGCCAGATGCGCGGGGCGTCACCGTTGAACCACGAAAAGTCATGCTTGGGTGGTTTGGTGTTGGGATCTGCCCTGCGGTCCCGATCAGAAGCTGTCGGTGATGGCTGGAGCAGCAGAGGCGTCCCATGGTTCACGAGCGGCGCAAAGGGCAGCTGGGCCGTCCCATCCGTATAGAGGGGCGCAGGCACGGGGCGAGATGACGGGGGCGGTGGTGGTGGTGTTGCAGAGGAGCCTGCCGCAGTCGGAATTTCGGAGGGCGACATGGTGGCATGGTGCGCGGCGGACGGGTCAGCCGTGGGGGCGGCCTTGCGCGCCTCATCCACATTAGCTTGGGTAAGATCGATTTGCTTGGAGACGTGCTTGAGCTCGGTGGAGACCTGCTCGTTATAGGAGAGCTGCGCTTGGTGTCGCTCATCGGCGGTCTTCTGGTTCGCATAGAGGTGGCGGAGAACCGTCTCAAGGAAGTTTTGCAGCTTGTCGGTGGTCTCCGAAATTGCGTCAAGAACGCGACGGGTCTGCGCCGAGGGTTTGGACGACGCCGTGGTCTCACTCCAAATCGACCGAACCCCGAGCAGGATTTTGAGCGACCTCGCCGGAGAGGCTCGCACTTGACCCGAAGGGTGTTACCGGCGATCGAGAGGGTATGAGATCCGCGGCGGCGGTGCGTGGGGAAAAAAATCAAGGCTATGATTACCAGATTGTCATGACCCAGGGGGAGGAGGAGGGAGATCGAGATCGGGATCGAGAAGTAGGTGAGGAAGCAGGTGAGAGGAGCAGAGCTTGGAGACGGGGAAAGGGAATTGGTTCACAAATCATTCGCTGCCTCATCATATGGTAGCCGTACATTAAGTAGCTGCCCACCTGGGCTCAACCCTGGGCCACAACCCAACTCACACTACATGGCCTCACGCCCAACGCGCGCCACAGTCGTTGCGGTTCAGTTAATAGCAGTTAACTGAACTGCACTTGCAGTCCGCTGCACATCATCATGTGCAGGCATGACATATCTGTAGTCCTTACTCCTTTAGATCCTGTTGTAATGTATATACTGTGAGGTCAGGCTGGAATGAATAAGAATAAGTTATCTAGTATTTACGAGGAAGAAGGGGCATATTATATGATGGGTTTGTCCCGACAAGATACATGTTATTGTAGTTTTGTTTTGATTGGATCTAAACTACTACTCCCTGTGTACATATATTTGTAGCTGGGGCAATTCTCTGACCAGGTGAAAAGGAGGAAAAGTATGAAACTACCCCCAATTCAAAAAAACTCTCATCGCTGGCATCGTCGTCTTTCTCCATCGCTCCTCCCCTCCGCAAGGCTTTGCCCCTCCACTGCAGCGCTAGTGTTCGTCCCTGCTGGTCGCAGCTCCCTCGCCAGCCACCTTCCTTTGCTCCAATCGAGAGTCTAAGTTCCGTCCCTATTGTATGCATCTCCCTCGTCCGCCATAGCAGCCCACGGCTCCTGCGTCGCACCGCCCGTGCTCCTCCCCTCACCGGCTAGCAACAATAACGCAACTCGACGCCCTCCTCTATGTTATAATTAACTAACCATATGTTAATTATAGGATTAATCCTTGCTTGTACTAACCGCGGGTAGTTGTAAAACTGCCGCGTCGGTTCCTGCCGAACAGACACCTTTTCCAATGGTGTCCTTTCCCTTGTATAAATAGCAGATGCCATATAATAAAGAAGATAGTTGATTCATTTTCCTCTCAATACGTTATCAGCACGCTCTTCTCTGTGCGAAGCGACAAACCGTTCCTTTCACGGAAACAGATCGCTGACGGCCTTCGGCTTGGACTCCGGGCATCAGCCGCGATGGAGCAGGCGAGTACAGGACGTCTCAGGCCCAGCGTCGCGACGTGTCACACGACCGGCTAGGCGATGCGCTCGCTGGTGCTGTGGCTGCTGCCTGCGCTGCGCCACGCCCATCCATGCTCCGCCCGAGCCCGCACCAGGCCATGGCCACCACGTCGCTGGACCCCGTAGGACCCGGCCACCATGCCGTTTGACGCGGCCATGGTGTCGCATGTCACGGCCTCAGCGCCAACTACGTGCGAGATGGTGCTCGCCGCCTCGGCCCTCTTCCGCCTTCACCAATGTCCGTAAACTCAAGCGCTGGCGGCGGCTCGGCCTGCATCGCCCGCATCCGTGACAATAGCATGGACTGCTCCCCGTAGGCAGCGGCTGTGCGGTGCGGCTCAACGCCCATGCGCGGCTGCGCAGCGATGCCCGCTCCTCCCTCCTCATCAGAGCCCGACGCGGCCTTGCACGGCGTGGCGGCCGGCTCGCGCCCGCTCGATGCCTCCGACGCGACGATGACCTTGGTGGCACCAGACCACTGGAGGCGCGGCTAGCGCCAGCGTGCGTTGGCCCCTGGCCCCGATGCCTCTGCTCCCGGTGGAGACGTGCCCGACGCACGTGGCGGCCAATGGTCTGTGCGGTGCAGTGCCGCTTCCCGGCACACCGACGCGAGGGAGCTCCTGATAACCCACAAGTGTAGGGGATCGCAACAGTTTTCGAGGGTAGAGTATTCAACCCAATTTATTGATTCGACACAAGGGGAGCCAAAGAATACTCTTAAGTATTAGCAGCTGAGTTGTCAATTCAACCACACCTGGAAACTTAGTATCTGCAGCAAGGTAGTTTAGTAGCAAAGTAATATGATAGTAGCGGTAGCGGCAATAAAAGTAACAGTAATGTTTTTGTAGTTTTTGTAATAGTAGCAGCGGAAAAGTAAATAAGCAACAAGCAATATGGGAAAAGCTCATAGGCATTGGATCGGTGATGGGAAATTATGTCGGATGCAATTCATCATGTAGAAGTTATAACCTAGGGTGACACAGAACTAGCTCCAGTTCATCAATGCAATGTAGGCATGTATTCCGAATATAGTCATACGTGCTTATGGAAAAGAACTTGCATGACATCTTTTGTCCTACCCTCCCGTGGCAGCGGGGTCCTATTGGAAACTAAGGGATATTAAGGCCTCTTTTTAATAGAGTACCGTACCAAAGCATTAACACATAGTGAATACATGAACTCCTCAAACTAAGGTCATCACCGGGAGTGGTCCCGATTATTGTCACTTTGGGGTTGCCGGATCATAACACATAGTAGGTGACTATAGACTTGCAAGATAGGATCAAGAACACATATATATTCATGAAAACACAATTGGTTCAGATCTGAAATCATGGCACTTGGGCCCTAGTGACAAGCATTAAGCATAGCAAAGTCATAGCAACATCAATCTCAGAACATAGTGGATACTAGGGATCAAACCGTAACAAAACTAACTCGATTATATGATAGATCCCATCCAACCCATCACTGTCCAGCAAGCCTACGATGGAATTACTCACGCACGGCGGTGAGCATCATGGAATTGGTGATGGAGGAAGGTTGATGATGACGATGGCGACGATCTCCACTCTTCGGAGCCCCGAACGGACTCCAGATCAGCCCTCCCGAGAGAGATTAGGGCTTGGCGGCGGCTCCGTATCATAAAATGCGATAATTCTTCCTCTTTGATTTTTCTCTCCCAGAAAGTGAATATATAGGATCTTGGGATACGTCGATGGAGCACCAGGGGGCCCACGAGGCAGGGGGCGCGCCCTAGGGGAGGGGGCGCGCCCCCACCCTCGTGGATAGGGTGTGGGCCCCCTGGTCTGGATCTTGTCGCAGATATTTTCTATATTTTCCAAAATAATTCTCCGTAAATTTTCTGGTCATTTCGGGAACTTTTTATTTCTGCACAAAAACAACACCATGGCAATTCTGCTGAAAACAGCGTTAGTCCGGGTTAGTTCCATTCAAATCATGCAATTTAGAGTCCAAAACAAAGGCAAAAGTGTTTGCAAAAGTAGATACGTTGGAGACGTATCAACTCCCCCAAGCTTAAACATTTGCTTGTCCTCAAGCAATTCAGGTTATAAACTGAAAGTGATAAAGAAAAACTATGACAAACTCTATTTGCTCTTGTTGTTGTAAATATGTAAGCCAGCCTTCAGGTTTTCAGCAATGATCATGAACTAACCACACTCACAATAACTTCCAGGTCTCAAGTCTACTCACATCAATGGCATAATCAACTAGTGAGCAATAATAATAAACCTCGGATGACAACACTTTCTCAAAACAATCATGATATGATATAACAAGATGGTATCTTGCTAGCCCTTTCCGAGACCGCAAAACATAAATGCAGAGCACCTTTAAGGATTAAGGACTGACTAGACATTGTAATTCATGGTAAAAGAGATCCAGTCATGATCATACTCAATGAAAATTAATGGTAATACATGCAAATGATAGAGGTGCTCTCCTACTGGTGCTCTTTTATAAGAGGATGATGACTCTGCATAAAAGTAAATAGATAGGCCCTTCGTAGAGGGAAGCATGGATTTGTAGAGGTGCCAGAGCTCGATTTTTAAATAGAGATGAATAACATTTTGAGTGGTATACTTTCATTGTCAACATAACAACCAAGAATCTCGATATCTTCCATGCTACGCACATTATAGGTGGTTCCCTAACAGAATGGTAAAGTTTATACTCCCCCAACCACCAACCAGCACACTCCATGGCTAGCCCGAAATAACGGGTACCGTCCAAACAAGCAACATCCCTGGGGGAGTTTTGTTTAATTATTATGATTTTGAGCATGGGACTGGGCATCCCGATTACCAGCCATTTTCTCATGAATGATGAGCGGGGTCCACTCATCGTGAGAATAACCCACCTAGCATGGAAGATATAGACAACCCTAGTTGATACATGAGCTGTTCGAGCATACAAAACATAATTTCATTTGAAGGTTTAGAGTTTGGCACATACAAATTTACTTGGAACGACAGGTAAATACCGCATATAGGAAGGTATAGTGGACTTATATGGAACAACTTTGGGGTTTATGGAAGTGGATGCACAAGCAGTATTCCCGCTTAGTACATGTGAAGGCTAGAAAGAGACTGGGAAGCGAACAGCTATAGAGCAACAACGGTCATGAACATGCATTAAAATTAATAAACAATGAATGCAAGCATGAGTAGGATATAAATCACCATGAACATAAATATCGTGGAGTCTATGTTGATTTTGTTTCAACTACATGCGTGAACATGTGCCATGTCAGACCACTTGAATCGTTCAAAGGAGGATACCACCCTATCATACTACATCACAACCATTTTAATATCATGTTAGCACGCAAGATAGACCATTATAAACCCTCAGCTAATTAAGCATGGCATAAGCAACTAGATCTCTAATTGTCATTGCAAACATGTTTCATTCATAACAAGCTGAATCCGGAACAATGAACTATCATTTTACAAAAACAAGAGAGGTCGAGTTCATACCAGCTTTTCTCATCTCAATTAGTTCATCATATATCATCCTTATTGCCTTTCACTCGCACGACCAAACGGCGTGGATAATAATAATAGTGCACGTGCATTGGATTAAGCTGGAATATGCGAGCATTTAATACAAGAGAGAAGATAAGGTAATATGGCTCAAGGTTAAATCAACAATAAAGCATATGAGAGCCATTAAGCATTTTAATCATGGTCTTCTACTCTTGACCCCCAAAGAAAAGAAAAGAAACTATTTACACGGGAAAGCTCCCAACAAGCAAAAGAAGAACGAGAAATCTTTTTGGGTTTTCTTTTAATTACTACTACAAGGAAAGTAAACTAGCTAAAAGCTACAACTAATATTTTTTGTTTTGTTTTTCTTAAGGTTTTTCTAGCAGACGAGAAAAAGACTAAGAAAAATAAATTGAAACTAAGCATGGATGGTACAATGAAAGAGTGTGAGCACCAACAACTAGAATAAGTCTGTGAACATGAATGTAAAGTCGGTGAGAAACACGTACTCCCCCAAGCTTAGGCTTTTGGCCTAAGTTGGTCTATGGCCACTATTGGCCTGACGGATATCCAAAGTCATAGTTGGGGTTGTACTGAGATGCAACAGCTACTACCTGCTAAGCTGCAGCTCGAAGGCGGGCTGCTTCCGTCATCCTATGGTACTCATTTGCCTCCTCCATGGTTATAGTGTATCTTCCTTTTGCCTGAAAGTCAAACAAAGTAGGAGCATGAAGAGTAATAGGGATGGCATGATGCCTGTTAACGATTAGTCGATATTTGAGGGATTGGTCATCCCTCTCTATAAACCAGTGACTAGTCATAGCATGGCAATCCAAATGAGCAGGCGGTAAAGGTTCATCATTCTCATGCACATGCACACCAAGACGGCGGGCTATGCAAGTGGCATAAATACCACCAAATAAATCTCCATGCAAACCATTATGGTGTAGCCTACATGCAACAATGGCTCCCAAGTTATATTGTCTATCACCTAATACAACACTCTTGAGAACACTAAGATCTGGGACACACATGTGACAATCCTCATCTTTACCATTTATGCATCTACCAATAAAGAGAGCAAAGTAATAAATAGCAGGAAAATGAATGCTCCCTATGGTAGCCTGTGTGATTTCTCTAGATTCCCCCACAGTGATACTAGCAAGAAACTCTCTATATTCAGATTTGCGAGGATCACCCATACTGCCCCACTGTGGGAGCTTACAAGCATCATTAAAATCCTCTAAGTCCATGGTGTAAGATTTATCATACAGGTCAAACAGGACAGTGTGAGAATTACGTGAAGATGAAAATTTAAACCTTCTCACAAAGGTATCAGTTAAGCCACGGTATTGAGGGCACTTATCTTGTATGAAGCCCTCGAGGAGTGCATTGCGCACATATGTGTAAAACTCGTCCTTGATGCCAACCTGATCCATAAAGTCATCTGACGACCATTCACAAGGCTGCACATCAGCATCCCTCGGTAGTTCATTATCCGGCTCATGAAACGCGAGCCTCAGTTCTTGCTTCCTTGAAGAACCACCTTGGAAGTTTTTCCTATGCATTTTTCTCATTGGGGATATGTATGTCCCCAACAATAAGAATGTCATATGTCTTCTTGACAGTAGGAAGAGGAAATTCAAAACCTCCGATAGTAATAGTTGAATTTTTTCCAATATAGTTAATACTGTGGACCTGAGGTTGTTTCCTTGAAAAGTGAACTATATGCTCATTACCATTGACAAGAAAAGTGACATTGCCTTTGTTGCAATCAATAACAGCCCCTGCAGTATTCAAAAATGGTCTACCAAGGATAATAGACATACTATCGTCCTCGGGAATATTGTAGCGACCCGACCCAAATGGATCAAGTCTATGTGCTTAAGTGTCATCCCTGGATCGGTATGCTAACACACACAGTACTCGAGGATTTATAACAGAGGTAAATCACATGTATAAAGTAACGTAAATACTATTACCTCAATCAATCATAGCGGAAGCAACAAAGGTTGTGGAGTTCCATCAACACCAACGACAAAGTTGAGTGTAGACAGCGCAACCCTAACGTAACACTTACTCGTCGAATAATTCCTGCAACATGAGATGTTGCAGCCATGTAGGTCAGTACATTAAATGCACTGACAATTTCACACTGTAATGATAATGATGAACAATGCCTACAACTACATGCATATTTGGCTGGTGGAGGCTGTAAGGCAGATTTTTGCATAAAGCTGATTTTCCCCTACAACAAAGGAATGCATTTATTTAACTACTTTGTTAAATTTAAAACATGAACAATTGGGAATGGTTCCTCCATCTCAATCCCAAACCAAAGTCATTATTAACCCAACAAATTACTTAAATAGAGTGTTGAGATCAACAGATAATCCACTTCTAGATACTCAAAGATGTCCATAACCGGGGACACGACTACTCATGAATAGTTTGTACACTCTGCAGAGGTTTGTGCATTTTCCCCACAAGACTCGATCTCCTCCGTTGGATTTCTCACACTGCATGATGTTTGAGAAATGGATGACCGAGACACAGTCTTTCAGAAGCATTAACTCTTTACCCCGGGTGGACCGGTACACCAACATCCGCTACATCTGCTAGTCCACCACTAAAAGAGGTCACACAACTTAATCATACTATGCCAGAGCCCATAATGGCTTGTGGCTGCACATGGAAGTTTCTAGGCATGAAAATATTATATGATCCCTTTGAGCCTGGGTGGCATTCCAATAGGGTGATCACATGGTTCCTCCGGGATCCCCTAGGGAAAACACTGGTTTCTCCAGGTGCCCGGCAACCACTTGGTACTCCAGGGTGCCACAACCAGTCCACCCAGATGTGTATTAAATTACCACCTTAAAGTTTCCCTTAAATATCACTCACACCTTTCATGAAACTCTCGTACCAATCCACGTCTACAAGCATGGCTAAGCAATAAGTGACAAGGCGTATACCCCCCCTTGGTTGATCTCAAGTCATTGGGTTCCTACCTCATGAACTACAAAGCATCATATTATGTAACCAGTCCTACTCATGCAAGTGTTTGAGGATATAACTAATGCAATGAAAACTGGGTATTGGAAAATATGATCAAAGTGTGAACTTGCCTTGTACTAACGATGTAGAAGATTTCGCACTTAGAACTCGTGATAGATCTACTCGTCACACTCCGAACAATCTATCATAAGCAAACAATAGTAACCACACATAGGCAATCACTCAGAAGATTGGAAAGAACGAAAAACACTTCGGAAAACTTCGAAAACAAATGAATGACTCTTGAAACATAAAACAATTTCCAACAGTACCAAAATTATGTGAATTTGGCCTTATCAGAAAGTTTAGGTCAAGAGCTTCGATTTGCAAAAAGAATCAACTCAAACGGAGTTACGAAACTCAAGTTATGATCAAACGAAGTTCAAATTCAAAACTAGTTGAATTCAAATTTTAAAACTTTCAAAAACATGTTTAAGTTGTTTTATTGGAAAGAGGGGATCGTAACGAAGACGTGAGCATTGGTTTCGTTGGATTTGGACCAACGAGCAAAAATTTATGGACGAAAAAAGATCAGGGGCTAAACTATAAATAAAATATTTACAGAGAGGTCCCTGGCCGAAAAATAAAAGAAAAATAAAAGAACTATCGAGCGAACGCTCACTATTTGGACCTAACCAGAGAACATTCACTAAATAGATCTAATAGGGAAAAAAAACTAAACTAGGTTTTAAAAATAAAACTGATCTAAGGGAAAAACCGGGGCGGTTCGGCGGTTCTTACCCTTTCGACGGTTTTCGCCGAAAAGCCGGTGGACCGGGCGGTCGGGCGCAGTTCGGGCGATCGGGTCGTATCGGATCCCGCCGGTGGTGAGCTCCGGCGACGCCTGGCTGCGGCGGCGGCGGCGCTGGGCGATATGGCGCGGGGCGGCGCGATGGTGGGGCAGCGGCGACGGTGTGGGCAGCAGCTTGCAGCGGTGGCGGCGGGAAGAGCAGCGGCAGCGGTGAAGCAAGGCAGCGGCGGCGACGAGAAGAGCAGCAGCGGCGGCAACAAAAGAGGCGGCGGTGATGCGAGGGGAGAGAGCGAGGGGCAGGGCTTTAAATAGGCGGAGAGGGTCGAGGCGAGGCGTGGAGAAGGGGGCAGAAGAGGCGGCGGCGGGGAGTCCAGGCGGAGCACGTCCTCTGAGGTCGGCGGCGGCAGGCGTGCTCGGACGGGAGTCCGTCCCGAGCTGGGAGACGGCGAGGCGCGGTGACGGGCCGGCTGGGCCGTGGCCTAGCGATTGCTGGGCCGGCCCAGTTCGGTCTAGGGGATTATTAAAAAAAACAGACAAAAGAAAAGAAAAAGCCCAAATAATATATAATATACTATAGGCATATCATATATGAAAATTGCAGAAAAAGATCCTCTACAAGGTGAACATTTTTCTACAGCCAAATAAAATCCTCACAAATTCTAATAAACCAAAAGGTGCTACTGTTGCAATAAAATCCAATAAAAACCATTTTTAAAATACCAAAATGATTTCAAATTTATTTCTCTCCAATTTTTTGCTCTAGGGAATCATGTTACCCTATTTTCCATATATTTTATTTTTGGAGAAAAATAATTTGAATAAAACCCAAATAACTCAATTTCGAAAATGAGTTATAGAAATTTCAGAAAAACTTCCAACTCATATTTCCTATAATTTGAAGAAGTCATTTTATCTTCTCTCAGGAAAATCGTTGAGTTTATTAAGTGTCTGAATTTGAAATATTTCGAGAATGAAGTTCAAAATCTTTTCAAAGCCCTTTATCATTTAAAATAAATGGAAGACGTCATATTATCTTCACTCTAGGGTTTTGTGTTTGAAAAGAATTTGAATTCATGGAGATCACAAAAGCAAAGTGAAAGCTTGGGAAAGTCATTTCATTCCCTCTCATTTAACTATCAAAAGTTTCGAATTTCACTCAACACATCAAAGAAGCAATCTAACTATCTATTTATTATAACATTCCAAAATTTAGAATTTTGGGATGTCACAAATATCAAGTATAACAAAGTTTGTTAGAATAGTAACATTTGCAACTACAACAGGCACATCCTCACAAATACCGATAGGTATAACAGTCGATTTATCAGCCATTTGCAAAGATATTTCAGTAGGTGTTAACTTACTCAAGTCAAGTCTACGATATAAAGAGAGAGGCATAACACTAACACCGGCTCCAAGATCACATAAAGCAGTTTTAACATAGTTTCTTTTAATGGAGCAAGGTATAGTAGGTACTCCTGGATCTCCTAGTTTCTTAGGTATTCCACCTTTAAAAGTGTAATTGGCAAGCATGGTGGACATTTATACTTCAGGTATCTTTCTTTTGTTGGTAATAATATCTTTTATATACTTAGCATAAGGATTTGTTTTAAGCACATCAGTCAAATGCATACACAAAAAGATAGGTCTAATCATTTCAGCAAAGCGCTCAAAATCCTCATCATCCTTTTTCTTGGATGGTTTAGGAGGAAAAGGCATGGGTTTCTGAACCCATGGTTCTCTTTCCCTACCGTGCTTCCTAACAACAAAGTCTCTCTTATCATAACGTTGATTCTTTGATTGTGGGTTATCAAGATCAACAACAGGTTCAATCTCTACATCATTATCATTGCTAGGCTGAGCATCATCATGAACATCATCATTAACATTATTGTTAGTCCTGTTTTGCCATGTACAAAATAGTCTGTCTTGCTCGCTTCACTGTTGTAACTATATTTTTGCCTAGTCATGTGTACTTACAAAAACATTTCAGGATGAAGTGACATCAACACAAAGATCTACGAGTAGTGCGGCATGGTCGTTACCGAATGATTATGGATTGGAATTGGAATGTGCTGATGTTCTCGAGCATCAACTAGAGGCGGCAAGAAACGTGTACATGATTCTGAACGTACAATGAACAAGTTGAGACTGGACATGCAGGTATTAGATGCAGGAGTCAAAAAAATGAAACCAGACACTGAGGTAACAATGAAAGAATTGGAGATTTTGCAGACTGAAATTTGTGCTATCTAAATCCGGCCAATCCTATTTTCTGAAGAGATTGTAGTTCAAATGGTAAGTTATGTTGATGTGCGTCCATGATGTATGAGCTGTATTTGCCCACTGTATGTAATTTGCTCTTTGTGTATGCTTTATTATCACGGGTGCCGAACCATAATGCCAGTGGGTATAATCGACTGTAATTTCTTTATTGTATAATGTAGGATTATTCTACGTTTCTATGCCTTAGTCTGTTTATTGTATAGTGTATGATTTGTAGAGGTGATAGTATAGAGTAGGATAACTCTTTGAATATGCTATATCGTTCAAATGGGGGCCAACTCGCCCAAACGTTGTAGTGACCATGGCCCTCTACAGGTAGTACGATCCATGGGCCATCTACGGGATGGACGACCCATGGCCTTCTATGGCCGTCGGATCCGTGGGGCTTTTATGGGCTGTCGGATCCGTGGGCCTTCTATCGCCTGTCGTCTCCATGAGCCTTCTATGGGCCAGCGGATCCATGTGCCTTCTATGGGCTGTCGGATCAATGGGCCTTCTATGGGCCGTCGGGTCAATGGGCCTTCTACGTCCCTTACGATCCATGGGCCTTCTACGGGCCGTCTCATCTATGGGCCTTGTACGGGCCGTATAAGGGGTCGTAAACGGGCTAGAGTGGAAATCATATATTTTATGGGCTGACCATAACGGGCCGTTAATAGGCTGTATTTGATGATGCTATGAAAATGGCCCAACGTATTAACGGGCCACAAACGGGCTGACTGTAACCACGGGCTGAATTTGGCCCACAAGCAGAAAATGACAGTAACGGGCTAAAAGTAAACGAATGCTGGAAATGAGCCCAAGAATAAATGGACCCTGAGAAGGCACATAGATAACATGGGCTGGAAACGGCCCAACAGAATAATGGGCCGTTTATGGGTATAAAGTGATATACTGTTCATTACGGGCCAGTTTGTCACACCCTGCATTTTGTAACATGTCATTTGCATCAATAAAGCATGAAAATTTGGACCAGCATATTTTTTTGGCATCATTTGGCTTTTATTTGGAATTAAGTTTTTCTTCCTGTGTTTTTCAAGTGCTCATTTAAGTCAACTACTCCCTCTTGTAGAATTCATCTCCTTACCCAAAACTTCTGCCCAATGATCATACCAAGTGTTTATAGCAGTATAGTATTTTATTATAAAATTAATTTGGCCAAAATGTATTTTCAAAAATTAGTATTCCAAAAACCCCTGAATTAAGGTTTGCACTGCAAGTGCTTGATTTAGGGTGAGAAAATTATTTCAAAAGGTATATTTGAAACCTAGTAGTTATAGGACTCCCAGAAACCACAAAAGTATAATTTTAAAAGTTATTTTCCTATTTTATTTAAAAGCTTTTTCTTAAGGCCAGAAATGGTCTTTAATAGGGAAAAATTATTTAATTATTTCAAAATTATTTACCAAAATTCAGGGAGACTCATATGACATATATTGTCCATATATAAGAGTTTCAACACTTGGTCATGTTCAAAATATTGGGCTAATCCCTCAGAAACCCTTTCTGGATATTTCAAGCTTTTGAAATATTTACAAAGGAAATATTCTCTAAAAATTCCAGGGAAATTCTATCATGTCATATATGACATATTTGATGATATTGCCAAGCCCCATGCCTTGGGAAGCAACAAAACATCATCAAAACCCCTCAAAACCATTCTGTCCATATCTGAAGTTTGAGCAACTTTACATTGCCAAACTTGTCCAAATGTTCTCAAACTTGGTGCACATGCTAGAATGGTCTCATAAGACATCTAGACCAAATGGCACAAGCTTTGGAGAAGGGTAACTTGATCAGAATACCCCAAAACCATTTCTGTTCAAATTCAAATTTGAACAACTTTACACTACCAACTTTTTACTTGGGGCTTCAAACTTTGTGGGCATGGTCATAACCCCAAATGATGACACTACACCAAGTGGTGCATCAAGGGGAGTTGATTAGCTTGAATTAAACATGGTGAAACCATTTGTGTTGATTTCTAGGGTTCACCAAAGTTACATTGGCAAGTTTCTTCAAACAAGCCCAAACTTGGTGAAACACCCTATTTCCATATGCCATTCAATCCTGTTAAGTGCCATGTCAATTGGAAGTCATTTACTTGCCCAAAACATCATCAAACACCTTCTGCCCTTTTACCAAAACCACTGTTTTGCCCCCTTTTACTATTTACCTTTGACTCAACTTTTTACCACAGCATCACCTAGTTACCTTCTACCTCCAGTAACTTCCCCATGGCCAGAGCTCAATAATTGGAGGGTGAAAACCCCATTTTACCTTGCTGGACAGCCCAGTTCTCACCTCCCCTCAGCCTCCCTCCTCTTCCATTGGATAGCCAAGGCATCCAAGGCCTCAGCCCATTTGTTTACTCTGTGCTTGACCCCCCAGACACGGTGGACGCGCCCAGCTAGCCAATGGCATGCCCTGGCATGCAAAAGGCACGCTCCAGAGCACGCTATAGTGCACACCCGCACTGTAGCCTCGCCCAGTCAGCTGCCCCCGACCACCTCGTGCTCCCCCTCGCGCCGTTCGATGCGCCTCGGCGTCCGCAACGCCCCCCGGCGCTGTCCCCCTCCTCCTTCTCCCTCCAGTGGATGCCCTCGCACGCGCGCCGGCCGCCTGCGAGCTCCAGTCCTCGGCCTCACACGTGCGCAGCTCCGAAAGCTTCCCTCGCTCCCTCTCTTCCTCTCCCCAGCCCTGTACCTCGTCCAGCAACCCCGCAGACACCTCCCCAGCGCCTCCCGTGCCCTGTGGCAACGAGCAGAGGCTCGCCGGCGCACAGGTCCACGGCACCTCG
>LR738712.1:254317060-254367819 GCA_902687465.1 Secale cereale | reverse complement strand
GAGATCCTCCACTCCTCACCAGTCGCTCCCTCACCCACTCAATCTCCCCCCTGAGCCACTCACCCCACTCCAGACCGGCCCGAGCTCGAGATCGATCTCGAGCTCCGCCGTGGCGGCTCGCCGTCGTCTGCTCGGTACAGGCCGTCCCAACCACTCCTCTCGCTCGATCTAGCTTCACAACATTCCACTGAGTCGATTCCCCCTCTTTTCCCTCTATGCAGCTGCCGGAGTCGACCGGAGCAGCCTTCACCCGAAGCTCCTTCGCCGCGTGACCTCGCCGCCGGTGAACCAGGCCCCTCCGACGACCCGCACCACCTCCACCAGATCGGCGACACTCCGCTGAATCCATCCCTACCCTTAGCTCGCCCTGCCGTGCCCCGAAACGTCGCCGGTGAGCTCGCCGGCTCTCCGCCGGAGGGTTAGGGATGACAGGCGGGCCCACCTGTCAGCCTCCCCTCGCCCTCGCCCCTCTCTCCACTCACTGACGCCGGGCCCCGCCCGTCAGGTTTAAAAACTAGGCGCGCGCGCTGGCGCCCGTGCGGTGGGCTGTTTTCGCCCTGGGCCTGCTGCACTATGGCCGTTCTGGCCCAGTTGCACATGACCCTTTTTCCTTTTCTTTTCCGTGGAATTTTTAAATAATTCCACTGAATTAAATATTTATCCAAATAAATTAATTCCAGTTCTCAAAAACTTGTAAAAATCCAACCTTTTTAATGATGTCACTTTCACCCATATCCATGAACCTTTTCTGTTTTGTTCAAATTTAAATTCATATTTGAACACTGAAACCTCTGTTCAAAAATTCATGTACCCCATTCTGTCACTCCAAAACTCAAACTAAGAATTTTTGCCATCTTAGTTTTCCCTCTAGTATTTGATAAAAATAAGTTGACATTTTTCTGAGCACTTTGGTTTTTCTGTTTTTATTGTGGTCTTATTTTTTTCCGTGGTTCATTGCGACGATTAGATACCGTGTTTGATGAGGTTGCTGAAGAAGAAGGAGGGGAAGGATTTGAAGAACTTGAAGACCAAGCCAATCCAGGCAAGCAACCCTTTGACCATGACTATGAAACCCCTTTTTATGCATGTCATATAGCACCATATTGTTGTTGCATCGGAATCATGAAGAGGTGGAAACCTCTTGTTGGTTTGCCTCTACTCATCCTCGTTGATATTTGCATTTTTGCATGACCCTACCTTCTTATGAGGGTTATGCTGGTAGGAGTAGACATGTTGCTATAGTAGTGGCTATGGTAGTAGAACGAGATATGCATGATAATGAAAGCATAGTTCATTTGAGGAACTCTTTCAAAAGACCCCATCGGGTGCCACTTATGCCCGAGGGAAATGATGAGATGGGTAACCACTTGATGACGAAGTGGTGTACCAAGAAAAGTGTGTGTGATGTTTTTCAAACGGATTGGTTTAAGTTGCGACCGTTATTCCAACTTTACATGCGCAATCACTCTACCCTTATATGGGAAAGGGCATTATTGATTACCTAGGTCGATACTAGCATGGTGCCCGCATTACCAGTGACGGGGGTGACATGAGGTCACTCTCGGGACGGGATCGTGCTTGGATAGGCGGCCATGACTGTTTTCACAGGGCACCGGACACACCGTTGGTACCCCGTGCCCGTGGTGTGTGAAATAGGAGCAAGGCTCCAAAAATCTTAAGATGTGAAATGTGGGGCACGGGGGTTGCTACCAATCGAGTGGACTCCATATTAGTGTAGCCTAGGGAAAGATAGTGATCGGGTGCTTACCCCGGGTACTTGAGGTACCGCGGGTCGTGGATGACACGGAAGTTCCCCGAATCTTGTGGGTAAAGTGTGCAACCTCCGCAGAGTGTAAAACTATTCGAATAGCCGTGTCCATAGTCAAGGACAGTTGGGTAACCGCTCTTGGGCTACGTCCAATGTTTGCGAAACCCTGTGTGTGTGGGCGAAAGCTTCGTTGGGTTTAAGTCAAAAGGACTTGACCAGATGAAGAGGTCATAGCTCGGCTATGTCGATATCTGTAACCTATAAATTTTTATGATGCATACCTCAGATAGCTCATGTCATTGCACTCTCAATTTTCTGCTTTCCGCAACATATCCTATCTAGTGCTATCTTATATCTTGTCATACTTGTTCCAAAAACATGGGTTGCTTGCGAGTTCATTCAAAGTACTCATTGGCTTGCCACTGGTTATTTAATTGGCCAAGCATGGAAGAGCAGGAATATGAAGAAGAGTTCTATGGAGACGAACATGCGAACTAGGACGCTTTCCCAGTCAGAATGCCTGTAGGGTTAAGGCAGATGGCATGGGTTCTACTTATCTACGAAGACTTCCGCTATTCGAGTTATTTGCTATTCAGCCCTTGAGGCTTTATCTATGGAAGACTTGGCCATAATGGTCATAATTTGTGTAAGACGGTATGTATGGATGTAAGACTCTTGTTATTCAGCTTCTGTGTGTTCAGTGAGCATTGATCTCTGGGATCACTGTACACGTGCATTCGGTGATCTCGACTCTTAAGTCGGGGTCCCCACACAGTTTTACCACGGGCCGTTAATGGGCGGCTGTTACTAAGGGCCTCATATGGGCCAAAAGACGTCATGGGTGATGTCTACTACGCAACCTTCTTCTTGTAGATGTTGTTGGGCCTCCAAGTGCAGAGGTTTGTAGGACAGTAGAAAATTTCCCTCAAGTGGATGACCTAAGGTTTATCAATCAGCGGGAGGCGTAGGATGAAGATGGTCTCTCTCAAACAACCCTGCAACTAAATAACAAAGAGTCTCTTGTGTCCCCAACACACCCAATACAATGGTAAATTGTATAGGTGCACTAGTTCGGCGAAGAGATGGTGATACAAGTGCAATATGGATGGTAGATATAGGTTTTTGTAATAGGAAAATATAAAAACAGCAAGGTAACTAAAGGTAAAAGTGAGCATAAACAGTGTTGCAATGGTAGGAGACAAGGCCTAGGGTTCATACTTTCACTAGTGCAAGTTCTCTCAACAAGGATAACATAATTGGATCATATTACTAGTCCTCAACATGCAACAAAGAGTCACTCCAAAGTCACTAATAGCGGAGAACAAACAAAGAGATTATGGTAGGGTACGAAACCACCTCAAAGTTATTCTTTCTGATCGATCTGTTCAAGAGTCCGTAGTAACGTTCAATCTATCATAGAGTTCGTACTAGAATAACACCTTAAGACACAAATCAACCAAAACCCTAATGTCACCTAGATACTCCATTGTCAACTCAAGTATCCGTGGGCATGATTATACGATATGCATCACACAATCTCAGAAACATCTATTCAACCAAGCCATAGAACTTCAAAGAGTGCCCCTAAGTTTCTACCAGAAAGTCAAGATGAAAACGTGTGCCAACCCCTATGCATAGATTCCCAAGGTCACGGAACCCGCAAGTTGATCACCAAAACATACATCAAGTGGATCACATGATATCTCGTTTTCACCACAGATAAACACGTGCAAGACATACATCAAGTGTTCTCAAATCCTTAAAGACTCAATCCGATATGATAACTTCAAAGGGAAAACTCAATCCATTACAAGAGAGTAGAGGGGGAGAAGCATCATAAGATCCAACTAAAATAGCAAAGCTCGCGATACATCAAGATCATTTCATCTCAAGAACACGAGAGAGAGAGAGAGAGAGATCAAACACATAGCTATTGGTACATACCCTCAGCCCCGAGGGTGGACTACTCCCATCTCGTCATGGAGAGCGCCGGGATGATGAAGATGGCCACTGGAGAGGGATTCCCCCCTCCAGCAAGGTGCCAGAACGGGTCTAGATTGGTTTTTGGTGGCACCAGAGGCTTTCGGCGGCGGAACTCCCGATCTAGGTTAATTTCCGGAGGTTTCAGTATTTATAGGATTTTTTGGCATAGGGCACAAGTCAGGGGGGCCTTCGGGCTATCCACGAGATAGGGGGGCGCCACCACCTGGAGTGGGAGCGCCCCCCACCCTCGTGGGCAGCCCGTGGCTCTCCTGGCCCAACTCTTTTACTTCGGGGGCTTCTTTTGGTCCAGAAAAAATCATCAAAAATTGGCACGTCAATTGGACTCCATTTGGTATTCCTTTTCTGTAAAACTCAAAAACAAGGAAAAATCATATAAACTGGCACTGGGCTCTAGGTTAATAGGTTAGTCCCAAAAATCATATAAAAGTGTATATAAAATCCCATAAAACATCCTGGAAGGATAATATAATAGCATGGAACAATCTAAAATTATAGATACGTTGGAGACGTATCAAGCATCCCCAAGCTTAATTCATGCTCGTCCTCGAGGAGGTAAATGATAAAAACATAATTTTTGATGTGGAATGCTAACCAACATAATTTTCAATGTAATTCTCGTTATTGTGGCATGAATGTTTAGATCTGAAAGATTCAAGACAAAATTCTATATTGACATAAGAAATAATAATACTTCAAGCATACTAACAAAGCAATCATGTCTTCTCAAAATACTATGGCTAAAGAAAGTTATCCCTACAAAATCATATAGTCTGGCTATGCTCCCTCTTCATCACACAAAATATTCATATCATGCACAACCCCGGTTTCAGCCAAGCACTTGTTTTCATACTCTATTCTTTCAAACCTTTCAACTTTCACACAATACATGAGCGTGAGCCATGGACATAGCACTATGGGTGGAATAGAGTGGTGGTTGTGAGAAGACAAAAAGGAGGGAGATAGTCTCACATAAACTAGGCGTATCAACGGGCTATGGAGATGCCCATCAATAGATATCAATGTGAGTAGGGATTGCCATGCTACAGATGAACTAGAGCTAAAAATGTATGAAAGCTTAACAAAAGAAACTAAGTGGGTGTGCATCCAACTTGTTTGCTCACGAAGACCTAGGGCATTTGAGGAAGCCCATCGTTGGAATATACAAGCCAAGTTCTATAATGAAAATTACCACTAGTATATGAAAGTGACTAAACATGAGACTCTCTATCATGAAGAACATGGTGCTACTTTGAAGCACAAGTGTGGACAAAGATAGTAGCAATTGTCCCTTTTTTCTTTTTTTGGGCCTTTCATTTTTCTTTTGCCTTTCTATTCTTTTCTTTTCTCTTTTTTTTTGGAGGGGCTTTCTTTATTTAGCCTTTGCTCACATGGGACAATGCTCTAATAATGATGATCATCACACTTCCATTGAATTACAACTCGATACTAGAACAAAGTATGACCTATATGAATGCCTCCGGCGGTGTACCGGGATGTGCAATGAATCAAGAGTGACATGTATGAAAAATTATGCATGGTGGCCTAGCCACAAATACGATGTCAACTACATGATCATGCATGGCAATATGACAATATGAAGCGTGTCATATGAACGGAACGGTGGAAAGTTGCATGGCAATATATCTTGGAATGGCTATGGAAATGCCATGATAGGTAGGTATGGCGGCTGCTTTGAGGAAAGTATATGGTGGCTGTTTTGAGGAAGGATATATAGTGGGTGTATGGTACCGGTGAAAGTTGCGCGGTACAGGAGAGGCTAGCAATGGTGGAAGGGTGAGACTGCGTAATATCCATGGACTCAGCATTAGTCATAGGAACTCATATACTTATTGCAAAAATTTACGAGTCATCAAAACAAATCAATCAACGCATGCTCCTAGGGGGGAGGTTGGTAGGAGTTAACCATCGCGCGCCCCCTACCTCCACATAAAGGATGACACTCTACAAATACCTCATGCTCTAACTTCGTCACATAGCGGTTCACCATACGTACATGCTACGAGAATCACTAACTTTAACACAAGTATTTCTCAATTTCATAGTAACTCCACTAGCATGACTCTAATATTACTATCCTCATATCTCAAAACAATCATCAAGCATCCAACTTCTCATCATGTTCAATGCACTTAGCATGAAAGGTTTTACTACATTGATCTTGGATGCCTATCATGTGAAGGCTAGTTTTATAGCAAAAGCACATTACCATGCTGTTCTAATAGACTCTCAAAAGGATATAAGTGAAGCATGAGAGATCAACAATTTCTACAAAATATAATCACCACCGTGCTCTAAAAGATATAAGTGAAGCACTAGAGCAAACGACAAACTACTCCGAAAGATATAAGTGAAGATCAATGAGTAGTTGAATAATTATGTAACTATGTGAAGACTCTCTAACATTTAAGAAATTCAGATCTTGGGATATTATTCAAATAGCAAGAAAAACAAAATAAACTAAATTGACGCTCCAAGCAAAACACATATCATGTGGTGAATAAAAATATAGCTCCGAGTATAGTTACCGATAGATGAAGACGAAAGAGGGGGTGCCTTCCCGGGGCATCCCCAAGCTTAGGCTTTTGGTTGTCCTTGAATTTTACCTTGGGGTGCCTTGGGAATCCCCAAGCTTAGGCTCTTGCCACTCTTTGTTCCATAGTCCATCAAAGCAATACTCAAAACCTGAAAACTCCACAACACAAAACTTAGACAAAAATCTCGTGAGCTCCGTTAGTATAAGAAAACAAAACCACAACTTAGGTACTGTTGTGAACTCATTCTTTGTTTATATTGGTGTTAAACCTACTGTATTCCAACTTCTCTATGGTTCATACTTCCCAATACTACTCATAGATGCATTGAAATAAGCAAACAACACACGAAAAACCGAATCTGTCAAAAACAGAACAGTGTGTAGTAATCTGTAGTTTTCGCATACTTCTGTAACTCCAAAAAATTGAAATAAATTGGTAAACGTGAGATATTTGTCTATTAATCATCTGCAAAATAATCAACTAAATAGCACACTCCAGTAAAATCTGGTGACCATTCTAGCGAGCGCTAACGATTCTGTTTTTCACAGCAAGATCATATAAACTTCACCCAAGTCTTCCCAAAGGTTCTACTTGGCACAAACACTGATTGGAACACAAAACCACATCTAAACAGAAGCTGGATGCAATATTTATTCCTAGACAGAAGCAAAAACAAAGAAACTAAAATAAAGTTGGGTTGCCTCCCAACAAGCGCTACCGTTTAACACCCCTAGCTAGGCACAATGATTTCAATGATGCTCGCATAAAATATAAGAATTGAAACATAAAGGGAGCATCATGAAGAATATGACTAGAATATTTAAGTCTAACCCACTTCCTATGCATAGGGATTTTGTAAGCAAACAACTTATGGGAACAATAATCAACTAGCATAGGAAAGCAAAACAAGCATAGCTTCAAAACTTTAAGCACATAGAGAGGAAACTTGATACTATTGCAATTCCTACAAGCATATGATCCTCTCTCATAATAATTTTCAGTAGCATCATGAATGAATTCAACAATATAACCAACACATAACACATTCTTGTCATGATCCCCAAGCATATAAATTTTATTACTCTCCACATAAGAAAAATTCTTCTCATTCGGAATAGTGGGAGTATCATAAGAGACTTGGATACTATAGATTGTTTCCACAATAAAAGAGTAATGTTCAGAAAAGGGGTAATCATAATCATGAAAAGTTTGATAAATATAATCATCACTACATTTTATAGCATAAATGTCATCACAATAATCATCATAAATAGGAGGCATGCTTTCATCATAATAGATTTGCATATCCAGACTTGGGAGGCTAAAAATATCATCTTCATCAAGCGTAGCATCCCCAAGCTTGGGACAAACATTAATTGTAGCAAATAAATTCTCAAATATATCATTCTCATCAAACATAGCATCCCCAAGCTTGGGCCTTTTCATATCATAAGCATAATCACTCTCATTGTTAATAGTATGGATAGCACCGATAGTATAGCAATTATCATCATCACAATGAGTAATAGAAGCAACATCATTTGGGAGGGATACAGTTTTGTCTTTGCTTCACCGTCTTTTCTTTTTCTTCTTCACATTAAGTATGTGTTTAATTTTCTTTTTGGAGCTCCTTATTAATGAGATTGGTAGAATAGGAGGCTCCTCCTGGTTACCTGATTCATCATAATAAATAATAGGAGGATATTGGGAAATCTCTTCCCTTTCATTAGTATTCTCTTCATCTCCTATTTGTTTTCTTGTCTTAAGGTAATTGGCAATATAAGGATTTTCAATGCAATTCACTGCACAATACATATATATTTCCTCTATATCAAAATCAAGAAGTTTATCAAGGGCAAATCCTGGAAGATGCTTAGTTCTACATTTGATTTCTTCATAACCCAAAAGCAAGATAAGTTCATTATGATGTGCAAGGGAAATCAAGTCATCACAATTTTTGGACACGATTCGATCATGAAACAAATCGCAATGGGTAATGAAATGACCACGTTCATTGCAAAGTTCACAAGTATGGCTAAGAAATTTTAAATTTTCAGCACAATCATCTAGCATCTGTAGCAACCATTTAGTTTCTAGATACTTACGCCTCTTCCAAAATCTATCTTCCCTATTTGGTATGTACTTGCAAACTCTATGCACTCCACAAAAATCAACATGCTTATAAGAGATATTTTCATCATGACTAGTGCAATCATCATTAGTACTATGGATATTCAAAGAATTCACACTAAAAATATTGCAAGCATGCTCATCATTCAAGTCTTTAGTGCCAAGCATTCTATGTAATTCTTCTTCTAGTACTTGAGCACAATTTTCATTTCCGTTATTTTCACGAAAGATATTAAAAAGATGAACCATATGAGGTAAACTTAATTCCATTTTTTTGTAGTTTTCGTTTATAAACTAAACTAGTGATAAAACAAGAAACTAGAAGATTCGAACTAACCTCCCCGGCAATGGCGCCAGAAAAGAGCTTGATGTCTACTATGCAACCTTCTTCTTGAAGACGTTGTTGGGCCTCCAAGTGTAGAGGTTTGTATGACAGTAGCAAATTTCCCTCAAGTGGATGACCTAAGGTTTATCAATCCGTGGGAGGCGTAGGATGAAGATGGTCACTCTCAAACAACCCTGCAACCAAATAACAAAGAGTCTCTTGTGTCCCCAACACACCCAATACAATGGTAAATTGTATAGGTGCACTAGTTCGGCGAAGAGATGGTGATACAAGTGCAATATGGATGGTAGATATAGGTTTTTGTAATAGGAAAATATAAAAACAGCAAGGTAACTAAAGGTAAAAGTGAGCATAAATAGTGTTGCAATGGTAGGAGACAAGGCCTAGGGTTCATACTTTCACTAGTGCAAGTTCTCTCAACAAGGATAACATAATTGGATCATATTACTAGCACTCAACATGCAACAAAGAGTCACTCCAAAGTCACCAATAGCGGAGAACAAACGAAGAGATTATGGTAGGGTACGAAACCACCTCAAAGTTATTCTTTCTGATCGATCTATTCAAGAGTCTGTAGTAACGTTCAATCTATCATAGAGTTCGTACTAGAATAACACCTTAAGACACAAATCAACCAAAAACCTAATGTCACCTAGATACTCCATTGTCACCTCAAGTATCCATGGGCATGATTATAGGATATGCATCACACAATCTCAGAAACATCTATTCAACCAACACATAGAACTTCAAAGAGTGCCCCTAAGTTTCTACTGGAAAGTCAAGATGAAAACGAGTGCCAACCCCTATGCATAGATTCCTAAGGTCACGAAACCCGCAAGTTGATCACCAAAACATACATCAAGTGGATCACATGATATCCCATTGTCACCACAGATAAATGATGGCTTCTCGCCCCTCGTTGGTTACCCCAAGTGGAAGGTTTGAGATGCAGTGTAGCGGAAGTTTTCCCTTGGCAAAGATACCAAGGATCAATTTCCCCTGAGACTCCAAGGTTCAACAAGAAGGTGTCAACTGCTAATGGCGCCAGATACTTAGCAATCAACTTGGACCTGCACACAGATACAAATAACTTTGCTCCCAACGAGTACAGAGAGGTTGTCAATCCCTCCGGCCTTGTCGTTTATAAAGGATCAAACGTAAGAGATAATAGTGATAGATACTGCTGCAACTAGTAAGTAAAAGCGGAAAGTAAATAGCGGATGTGATCAATGATGGTAATATGGACCGGAGTCCCATGATGTTCACTAGTGATGTCTCTCTCCCAAAAGACGATACAACAGCTATGTGAGGTAAACGAATTACAGCTGGGCAATTGACAGAATTATGTGTGCAAACCAATGCTAACTATGTTGCAAGAAAGGTAGAGGTTCAAAGCATGGGCGGTACGCCAAGGCAAGTAGACCGAAATCCATCTGCATCTACTACTAATCATCCACCTTCAGATATCTATCCAGAACATCTCGCTGGTATTAAGTTGTGAGTCCCGCCCATAGTGTAAACTCAAAGCAACAGACAACTGCATTAAAAGAACTTTGCGTAAACTAAACAATCCTCGCACCCGCGAGTACAAGCACCGTTGTTTTCCCCCTTGTGGCAACAGCACATCCCCTAGACTCATGTTTCTGTCACTCAAGCTAGTCATCGAGGGGCATGAACCCACAATCGAGCATAATGTTCCCTCTTGGAGTCACTACCTACTACTTGGCCAAAGCAATAAATAGCAACGGAGAACATGCAAGAATTACTTAAGAACGTAAATATAAAAGAGGTAAATCAAATATATTACTCAAACACAATCTGAACATAATCTCACAATCCATCGGATCCCAGCAAACTCAACATAGCAACAGCATAAGGATTACATATGTGCCTCGATCATGTAGGGCAGCTCACGAGGTCTATTTAGTGAACCACAAGAAGGGGAGGAGAACATCACATAGCTACTTGTCATGGACCCATGGTCCAAGGGAGACTACTCACAACTCATCCGGGAGGCATCCATGGTGGTGGAGAGGCTCCCGGTGGTGATCCTCCCCTCCGGCAGGGTGCCGGGAAGAGTTCTCCTGGTGCTCCCGATCTTGGAAGCGCGGCGGCGGCGGAACAGAGATGAGACCGCAAAAAAGGGTTCCGTCCTCGAGGGTTTCGGGACGCGTGTTAAATATATGCCAAAGGGGGGCATCAGCGGCGGCCTGGGGGGCCCAGGCGCCCCCCCGGCGCGGCCAGGAGGGGGGCCGCGCCACCAGGGCGCCTGGAGCCCTGGTGGTCCCCCTCCGGCCCTACTTCGGCCTTGTGGAAGCTTCCGGAACGCTGATTTTTTATATAATTTTTCCGGGATTTTTCTGACAGTTTTCGTGACGGGAAAACCTGAAATACAAAAACAGCAGAAAACAGAAACTGGCACTGGGGTGCACTGAGTTAATAGGTTAGTCCAAATATGATCAAAAGTGTATGGAAGTGTATAAATATCATAGCAATATCACCCAAAGAGGCATGGAGCAAGCAGAAATTATAGATACGTTTTAGACGTATCAACATCCCCAAGCTTAATTCCTGCTCGTCCTCGAGTAGGTAAATGATAACAAGAATAATTTCTGTGGTGACATGCTATTAACCATATAAGGATTTTTCATAGTCATATGACAAAAGCTTACTGAGACAATGAATCTGTAGTAATTAAGTTGCCTCATGAGAAAATCACAAAGAACTGAAAGTTTTACAATATGATACTGAAACATCAAAAAGATTTGTAATGAGCATGGTGTGCAAATATGATAAAGTGATATCTCGCTTGCCCCCTTTAGTGAAGCAAAACATAAATGGAGGGGCACCTCCAAGGTTTAAGTGATGACTAGATACATTGATTTCAGAATAAACGATATCACAATCATGCAAAAGACAATGCTACTTTGGGACAATGCACATTACACTCAGAATGACAATCATGCTCTTAATAGTTGGTGCTTTTAAAAGAAGGTGGAGACTCTCGAACCGTGGCTTTTGTTGGCAAGGTTGAAAACCCGTAGTCGGAAACAAAGACAAAACATGTACCAGAGCTCTTGGTTTTAAAAACAGAGGTAATAATTATTTTTTTAGATTATGCATGTTCCGTCAACGAATGCTAGCAGATAACTCAATCACTTCTTGAGATGGACAAGTTTCGAGGAACGGCTCCCGAATGAGGACGATCACATCCTCTTAATCTCCTTTGTTTATCACTGCCAAAGTTTTCTGATTTCTCATGAACAAAGCGTGAAGGAGGGTTTGTTTGTTATATTAATTTTGAGCCGGGCGCACTCTTTGCCAGTTCCTTCTCGTATTATGGGTTTGCACATTAGACATGCAATCCCGGGGTGAAGCTTGTCCAACTTAAAAAGATCATGAATTAACTACTACTTCCTCATGAACTAAAACAGAGGCACAAAATAGGAATGCTTTTTTTTTTTGAATAATTTTGAGATGGTACATGAAAGTCTCCGTTAGGAATGGCAGGTAAATACCATGTATAGGAAGGTATGGTGGACTCATATGGCATAACTGGTTTAAAAGAATTTGGATGCACAAGCAGTCAGTCCGCTTAGTACAGGTGGAGGTTAGCAAAAGACTGGGAGCGACCAACTAAAAGAGCAATGACGGTCATAATCATGCAGAGCGACAAAGCAACATTGAATCAGGCATGGAAGTTATATCGCTACTCAGAAACAAAAGATCATCAAGGCTTGACAGACTTTCTTTACAGTCTTAAATATGCGTGAGCATACGCCAAGTCAATCAAAATAAATTCTTGAAGGAAGATATCGCTAAACCATACCACATCATAGGCAAACAAATCATGTTGGTACTCCAATAACACATTGGGAACCCCCCAGCTATTTGAGACTAACCATAAGAAAACATGAACTACTAAGCACCATTATGCACGTAGCATTTTTATCATAGACATATCGACCAATGCAACAGAAGCCAACTCTCTTAATAAGATAAGCATGATAAATAAAGAGAGTTCCAACGACCAACTAAACAAAAGCTCTTTAAAAAGATAAGCATGAAAACTAAAAGCTAAACATGATAGTAGCTATTGAAAGACAAAGAACACACACAGCAAGGATAGACATGAAAATTCTATGTTATGTTCTAGGTTGAAGTGGAGCGTGTTTCTCTCCCACACAAAGAAAGCTGAGTTCCGACTCGTTATGAAAATCTAAAGAAAACTAAAAAGGAAACTAAGAGCAAGACGCTCCAAGCATAGCACATAACACATGAAGTGATAAAAATATAGTGGAACGAAAGACGAACTGATAATGTTGATGGAGAAGGGGATGCACGGGGGCATCCCCAAGCTTAGACGCTTGAGTCTTCTTGAATATTTCTAGGGGGTGCATGAGGGCATCCCCAAGCTTGAGCGTTTGACACTCCTGAATCTTTTTATCATCTTCCCTCGCACACTTGAAAACTCCCTTCATACATAACTCATCATAATCTGATTAGCGAGGTTAGTACCCTTAATAAAATAATTGTTCCTTGCTGGAAATAAGGATATTCTTGAAGGTCTACTGTTTCTCAAGATTGCCAAAAGGTTTTTGCAAAGAAAAAGCAAGCTCAAGGTTTGCAAAATGAAGGAAAGGCAAAAGAGGACAGAATCTGTGAAAAACAGACCAGCAGGTAGTAAATGATTTTTTTGGGGCACTTCTGCAACTCTAATAAAAAACTCAGAACAGACGCACGCAAGATAATTGTATAGAGCACGCTGTCGAAAAAATTCAGACCAAAAAGATGATCTGGTGATTTTATATGAATTTTTCTATCCAAGGACAGAATCTGTTTCCTGGACAGCACGTCACAACTTTTGAACTTTCTTTCAATCAGAGGCTACACTTGGCACAAAGTTGAAAAGTAAAGATACAATGATGGTGCTACTGTAGTAACAACATCAAGACACAACAAAAGCAAAATAAAATTTTATTCATGTGGGCTGCCTCCCAAAAGCGCTTTCTTTTATGCCTTTAAGCTAGGCATAATGCAAAGAGATCAAGTTTTATCAAGGGTAAAAGAATAGCTAGCCCGTATAACGGACTCAAAAGGTAACTTAATCTTCTTTCTAGGGAAGTGTTCCATCCCTTTCTTGAGAGGAAATTGAAATTTTATATTCCCCTCTTTCATGTCAATGATAGCACCAACAGTGCGAAGAAAAGGACGTCCCAAAATAATTGGACAAGAAGGTTCACATTCAATATCCATAATAGTAAAATCAACGGGAACGTAGTTGTCATTGACAATGATAAGAACATCGTCGATCCTCCCCAAAGGTTTCTTTATGGAAGAATCAACAAGACGAACACCAAAAGAACAAGAATCAAAAGGTTTCGATTTAAGCATATCATATATTCTTTTGGGCATAACGGAGGTACTAGCTCCAACATCACATAATGCATAGCAAGAGAAGTTATTCAACTTAATTTTAATCATAGGATCCCAACCATCTTCTAGCTTTCTAGGTATGGAGGCTTCTACTCTAAGTTTCTCCTCCCTAGCTTTGATGAGAGCATTAGTGATATGCTCTGTGAAGGCAAGGTTAAGCGTGCTAGTGCGGGGATCTCTAGACATCTTGTGAAGGAAATCAATAACTTCGGTAAGGGTGCAATTATCAAAATCAAGGTCACTACTATCAAGTAAGGTGGTAGTGGTGTCCTTTAGGTTCACTTGTTTGGTAGTTTCTATGGTCATAGCATCACCATTAATAGGTCCATTGGGACCAGGAGTGCATTGGGTGCTAAGAGTTTGGATATCCTCAACAACTTGGATAGTAGCAACAGTGTGGTGGGTAGGAAGGTTCTTAATTCTATCTTCTTCCTCCCTTTCTCTAGCCCATCTCTCTTTAAGTTTAGCCAATATCCTAATGTTTTCATTAATTTGCACTTGAATAGCATTCATAGGAGTGACCTTCCTCTCCTCAAGAGGAGAAGTTCTAATTTTAAGCAATTCTACCTCATGGGCTAAATTGTCTACCTTCGAAGAGAGATTATCTAGTTTGTTTAGTTTCTCTTCTACACTATTATTAAAAGCTTTTTGGGTAGTGATGAAATCTTTAAGCATAATCTCTAGTTCAGTAGTGGAGTTCTTGGTGTTAGGATAAGCATTGTTGTTCCCATAAGAATTAGAGGGGAACGTTCTAGGATTGCTACCAAAATTACTCCTATAAGCATTGTTATTAAAATTGTTTCTAGAGATAAAGTTCACATCTACTTGTTCGTGAGCAATTAAAGAATTTAAAGGAACATCACGAGGATCAATAGAAGATTGCTTCGAAAGTAGAGACATGATCAAGTCAACTTTTTCATTTAGGGAGGAAATCTCCTCGACAGAGTTTACCTTCCTACCTGTTGGAGCGCGTTCGGTGTGCCATTGGGAATAATTGGTCATCATCTCATCGAGAAGCTTCGTGGCAGCACCAAGTGTAGTTGACATAAAGGTTCCTCCCGCGGCTGAATCTAACAAGTTCCGCGAGGTAAAGTTCAAGCCTGCATAAAAAGTTTGGATAACCATCCAAGTAGTCAAACCATGAGTAGGGCAGTTCTTGACAAGAGATTTCATACGTTCCCAAGCTTGGGCAACGTGTTCATTATCCAATTGTTTAAAATTCATTATGTTACTTCTTAGTTGGATAATTTTAGCAGGTGGATAGTATTTTCCAATAAAAGCATCTTTGCACTTGTCCCATGAATCTATGCTATTTCTAGGCAAAGATTGAAACCAAAGTTTAGCTCCTCCTCTCAAGGAGAAAGGAAAAAGCTTAAGCTTAACAATATTACCATCTATTTCTTGGTAATTTTGCATATCACAGAGTTCAACAAAATTGTTTAAGTGTAAAGCAGCATCATCTCCAGCACCGGAGAATTGATCTCTCATGACTAAGTTCACTAAAGCAGGTTTAATTTCATAAAAAGGTGCTGAAGTGGCAGGTGTAGTGATAGGCGTGCAAATAAAGTCATCGTTGTTATGACTAGTGAAGTCACACAACTTGGTGTTCTCGGTGGAACCCATAGTAGCAAGCAAGCAAGATAACTATTTTTGTGATTTTCGATAAAAGACACTAAAGCAAAACTGAAAGGTAAACTAACAAGACTAAAAAGCAAAGGTAAAAGATAGCGTGCAACTCCCCTATCTTGAAGAGTGGAGTCCCCGGCAACGGCGCCAGAAAACTTTGCTTGATGGCTTCTCGCCCCTCGTTGGTTACCCCAAGTGGAAGGTTTGAGATGCAGTGTAGCGGAAGTTTTCCCTTGGCAAAGATACCAAGGATCGATTTCCCCTGAGACTCCAAGGTTCAACAAGAAGGTGTCAACTGCTAATGGCGCCAGATACTTAGCAATCAACTTGGACCTGCACACAGATACAAATAACTTTGCTCCCAACGAGTACAGAGAGGTTGTCAATCCCTCCGGCCTTGTCGTTTACAAAGGATCAAACGCAAGAGATAATAGTGATAGATATTGCTGCAACTAGTAAGTAAAAGCGAAAGTAAATAGAGGATGTGATCAATGATGGTAATATGGATCGGAGTCCCATGATGTTCACTAGTGATGTCTCTCTCCCAAAAGACGATACAACAGCTATGTGAGGTAAACGAATTACAGCTGGGCAATTGACAGAATTATGTGCGCAAACCAATGCTAACTATGTTGCAAAAAAGGTAGAGGTTCATAGCATGGGCGGTACGCCAAGTCAAGTAGACCGAAATCCATCTGCATCTACTACTAATCATCCACCTTCAGATATCTATCCAGAACATCTCGCTGGTATTAAGTTGCGAGTCCCACCCATAGTGTAAACTCAAAGCAACAGTCAACTGCATTAAAAGAACTTAGCGTAAAGTAAACAATCCTCGCACCCGCGAGTACAAGCACCGTTGTTTTCCCCCTTGTGGCAACAGCACATCCCCTAGACTCATGTTTCTGTCACTCAAGCTAGTCATCGAGGGGCATGAACCCACAATCGAGCATAACGTTCCCTCTTGGAGTCACTACCTACTACTTGGCCAAAGCAATAAATAGCAACGGAGAACATGCAAGAATTACTTAAGAACATAAATATAAAAGAGGTAAATCAAATATATTACTCAAACACAATCTGAACATAATCTCACAATCCATCGCATACCAGCAAACTCAACATAGCAACAGCGTAAGGATTACATATGTGCCTCGATCATGTAGGGCAGCTCACGAGGTCTATTTAGTGAAGCACAAGAAGGGGAGGAGAACATCACATAGCTACTGGTCATGGACCCATGGTCCAAGGGAGACTACTCACAACTCATCCGGGAGGCGTCCATGGTGGTGGAGAGGCTCCCGGTGGTGATCCTCCCCTCCGGCAGGGTGCCGGGAAGAGTTCTCCTGGTGCTCCCGATCTTGGAAGCGCGACGGCAGCGGAACAGAGATGAGATCGCGAAAAAGGGTTCCGTCCTCGAGGGTTTCGGGACGCGTGTTAAATATATGCCAAAGGGGGGCATCAGCGTAGGCCTGGGGGGCCCAGGCGCCCCCCCGGCGCGGCCAGGAGGGGGGCCGCGCCACCAGGGCGCCTGGAGCCCTGGTGGCCCCCCTCCGGCCCTACTTCGACCGTGTGGAAGCTTCCGGAACGCTGATTTTTTATATAATTTTTCCGGGATTTTTCTGACAGTTTTCGTGACGGGAAAACCTGAAATACAAAAACAGCAGAAAACAGAAACTGGCACTGGGGTGCACTGAGTTAATAGGTTAGTCCAAATATGATCAAAAGTGCATGGAAGTGTATCAATATCATAGCAATATCACCCAAAAGAGGCATGGAGCAAGCAGAAATTATAGATACGTTTTAGACGTATCAATAAACACGTGCAAGACATACATCAAGTGTTCTCAAATCCTTAAAGACTCAATCCGGTAAGATACCTTCAAAGGGAAAACTCAATCCATTACAAGAGAGTAGAAGGGGAGAAGCATCATAAGATCCAACTAAAATAGCAAAGCTCGCGATACATCAAGATCGTGCCATCTCAAGAACACGAGAGAGAGAGAGAGAGATCAAACACATAGCTACTGGTACATACCCTGCTCCGAGGGTGGACTACTCCCTCCTCGTCATGGAGAGCACCGGGATGATGAAGATGTCCACCAGTGTAATGCCCCGGATGTAATACTTTCCCTTTTGGGTATATAATATATCTCCGGCTTCATCTATTTCCATTCCGGGTTCTTTGTCTTTCGGGTTTTCGTCATTTTGTTGTGTGAGTGTGTGGCATTCATTCTTATCATGTAGACATGTGCATCGCATTGCATTCGTGTTGACGGTTGGATCCGGTTCCGCGTGTTTCTTCCCGTTGTCCGTTTCGCGTTCCGGAGCTCCCTCACGTGTCCGTGACGTCCCGTAGGCCTACTTTGGCGTTTGGCCGTGTAACGTTACCGGTTTGGCGCGAGACTTGTCGTGTGTTGTTGTTTTCGTGTGTGTAACCCGCTTGTCAAATCTCGCCGCGTTTCGAGTCCGTTTGCTCCTCCAACAGTTGTTCTCGTGGGCTCAAAGTGCCTCCGCTTTGAGGCCCCAAACACCCCCTCCAACAGCCCACTAACCACTCCTAGTCACTTCTATCATCTAGGCCATCAAATTCTGATCCGGTGGCTGAAAACCGCACTCCATTTGGAGTCTCCTAGCTCCCTCTACCTATAAAAGTGTGTCCACCCCCGAATTTTGCGGATCCAACCCTAGCTTCTCCCTCCTCCAGCCGCCGGACACGTCCGGACGGACCGGACGCGTCCGCCCGCCGCCGCCCGACCAACCGCAGGCTGCCACGTGTCTGCCCGGGCAGCCGGATCCACCGCGCTGCCGCGGCCCGCGGGGCCCGAGGCCGGCCCGCGCGAGCCCGCGCGCCTTCGCCGCCCGAAGCGTCGCCTTCCCCGCCGCCGGCGCCCGCCTCGCCGCCGCCGGGCGCACCGCGCCACCTCCGGCCGGCCAGCCGCCCGCCGCCGGCCTTGCCGCGCCCGGCCCCGCATATGCCACCGCACCACCGCCGGCCCCCTGCCACCTCCGGCCAGGGCGCCCTCCGCCGCCGGCCCCGCCTCGTCCCCGCCGCCTGCCGGCACCACCGCCGCCACCGCGCCCGGCCACCCCCTCGGGCCATCTCCCGCCGGACCCTGTCGGGCGCCGCCGCCGTTGCGATCGGATCGGAGCGGGAGGCTCCCGATCCGATCTCCCTCGCCTCCAGCGCCCTAACGGGTCCGCCCGGGCCCGATCCGCTACGGGCGCGCCCGATCCGCGCCGCAACGGGTCCGATCCGTCAGCCCGCGCCCGTTGACCAACTCCAGATCCGTTGACCCGGAGGTAGCCCCCAAAACCACCAAGTCCCTGCTGTTTTTGTTCTCTGATGCAATGTTCAACCTGCTCTAACTTTTTGTGCATAGCTCCGTTTTGCGCAAATGAGATGTCCAGACGTTCGTGGAGACGTGCTCTACGTTTCATCTGTTGTTGTCTTGCATGTTAGAGATCATCTAGGTGCTTGTTTTGCTGTTGCAAGAGTGCATCATGATATAAACTGCTGTTGTGTGATATTTTTATGCCACCTTTGCCATGTGATATCTTTTAGCTCGTTTGTCCGAATGATGCAAATGACATGTCCACGTGTTCGTCTTGCCATGCTCTACGTGTAGCTTGTGATAGGTTGCATGATAGAATTTATTATTTCCTTTTTATCATCGTTGCAAAGTGCCATGTGGCCATGATGTTGTTTCACTTGTTATGAAATGCCATCTTGTTGAGCTCGTTGCTATCGTTGTGTTCACCTCTATGATGCATGCTTGTGTGTTTCGGGATCACCGTCATGTGTACTTTGATGAGGTGCTTGCCTCTTGCCATGTTTAGTTTCGAGGTGACTTAAACATGCTCTTTTATATGCCATGATGATATTGCTGTTTTAGGACTTAGTGGTTTTTCACTAAGTCTGAAATCTGTAACGTTCCGATGCCATGTTCGTGTGATGTTCTAGGACAAAGCATGATAGTTTTGGAGTGGATTTTGATTGTTCCTTGTAGTATATATTGTTGTATTTCCATTCATGTCCTCACATGCCCATTTAAGTGGCTGTAGCATGTTTATCTTTTGCTCCAAAGTTTCAATAAAATTCTGCTGCCAGAATTTTATTGTCAAGTTCAATATGTCCAAGATCATTGCTATTGATCCGTGACTCCGTTGGGGGTGCACCTTGGACATAGTTGCTGTAGTATATGTCTAGTTTGTGTTCATGTCCTTTGCCATGTTGTTTGAGTGCTGTAGCTCAATTATTTTGAGCTCCGAAGTTGCTATGTTGCTGTAATTTTCAGCTTTCGCTCAAATCTTGTTTCGGGCATAACTTTTAGCCCGTAACTCCGATTTCAGCGAATCTTATATCAAACTTGATTGATTTTCTGTGTAGATTAATAATATCAGATTGTTTTCATGTTTTGAGGTGTTTTGCTTGAGTGACATTTTACGTGCTCCGTGTGCATCCTTAGTGCATCCATCATGCATTCATCTTTTCCGAGTGCGCATTGCATCTTGTTGATTGGTGCTTGGTGTGATTGTTTTGTTTAGAGCCGGGAGCTGAGTCTGAGTTCGAGTACGAGCACGAGGTTTCCAACGAGGTTGAGCACGAGGACCCTTCTTACGATCCGAACGACTTGTCTTCAGGCAAGATGACCGAACCCCGATAACATTACTATCTTTGCCTATTGCTAGTAGTCTCGATCTATAGTTTTGCCTCGATGCCCATGATATTCTTGTCAGCCTCCTACTTGTAGCCAATTGCCATGTTTAACCAACCTACCTATGCAAACCGTTGCTTGGCTAAGTACGCTTCGCTCAGCCCTTCTTATAGCATTGCTAGTTGCAGGTGAAGATCGAAGATGCTTGCTTCGTGTTGAAGTTGGTTGGGTTTTATCACACTATATAATGCTTAAAATGAAATCATCTATATATTGGCAAGGGTGGAAGGCTAAGCCTTTTGCTTGGTGATTTGTTCCACTCATGCCGTTAGGAACCGTATAAACCGGTGTTATGTTCCTTGATTATGCGTTCCTAACACGATTGGGGTGTATGGGACCCCCTCGATAAACCGCTCAGTGCTAAGTCTTTTCCAGCAAGTCCCAACATTGGTACTATTTGCCTAATAACAAACTAAACTTGCATAGGGAGTAATTAACCCTCTTTCTTAATCAACAACCCCGGGCCAGTGCTCCACATGAGTGTTGGTCCGAAACGGGGAGCCTGCGGGGCCGCCTTGGGGCAACTCGAGGTATCTGGCATACACCCGTAGCTTCGCCCATCCGGCCGTGTCCTGAGACTTAGATACGCGCGGCTACTATCAGGGTGTCGACACGCCGGGAGGATTTGCTGGATTAGCCTTACCTTAGTTCGGTATATCTTGAGCACGGGATTCCGAGGATACTCGGGTCTTCCCACTTTGGAGTTGCGACTCCGCGGATCGTGGGCTTGTAATGGGTCAAGTTGGAACACCCCTGCAGGGTTTGAACTTTCGAAAGCCGTGCCCGCAGTTATGTGGCAGATGGGAGCTTGTTAATTCCGGTTGTAGATAACTTGACACAATGTTACTAATACACTACCAGCGTGTGTTCCGTGACCGTCAGTTTCCGAATAGGGATTCGGGAGTTGAACACGGAGGGGTTATGCTTGTTGAGCTTGTAGCTAGGATCACTTCGTGATCACTTCTCGCCGAGGCCTTCTCTTCTCGCTCTCACTCACGTAAGCTAGTTGCTAGTAGCTGCTGCAGACACTTATTCTTTTCTTCAGCCTTTTCCTCTCCCAAAGGCTTTGATAGTCTTGTTACCCGGGAACGGGATTGCTGAGTCCTCTGTGGCTCACAGTTACTTCACACCAGATGCAGGTCCAGCTGTGAGCTATCCAGGTGATGGCACCGAGCTGGATTGGGAGTACGACGAGGAGCGTAGTCGGTACTATGTGCGATACCCGGATGATCAGTAGTGGAGACTCTTACTAGGATTCGATCCGCCTGTGGTTTATTTATCTAAGTTTGGTACTTTGACATTTGGCTTTTGCCCTTAGAGGGTTGTGATGTTCTTAATGTATGATGTTTGAGACTTGTACTGTAATTCTGTGACGTGGCGAGTGTAAGCCAACTATTTTCTGTTTACTATCCCCTCTTTTACATGAGTTGTGCAAAGATTACCGAACTTGAGATCATTCTAGGATGGATTTATGCCTTTAAGTCGTGCCTCGACACGTAGGAGGTATAACTCCATCCTGGGCATTACAAGTTGGTATTCAGAGCCTTCTCCGACCTAGGAGCCCCCACTGTTTGATCGAATCGTTGACGGTCGAGTCTAGGCACACACTGAAAACTTTTTTTGAGTCCTATATTATATCGGAGAGTAGGATTTCTTTGCTTCTCATCCCCTTTCTCTCTGGTGAGGACTCCTGACGACTACTCTTGTCTCTCCTATCTTCAAAATTGCACAATTTTTTTTTAGGAATCCCGCGAGTATTCTGGGATTGTTTCGATGTTCTTGTGACAAGGATATTGTTCTCGATGCCTCCTGTTACCAAGGAGTTGAGCTTCGGGGTATCATTGACACAAGCATATCGCGGCAGTACTAAATACTTAAGACGGCCGACATCGAAAATCTCCCCTATACGGCCAGTGGCAAGATAACCCCGACATCACCCAGTACTGGGGAGGTAGTTCGGGAGTATTGCCATAGCTTGTTATAGTGGATGCTTTTCGAAGGTCCGAGGTACACAGTTTCCGAGAAAGACTGGTTATGTGTTGAAGGATGGATACACCTGGATGTAGGTTGAGAGTTGATTGCGCGGTGCTTCCCGTGTATCCCCAACACCTGATTGCATAACTGGAATCTTTCGGAAATCTATAGGTGGGTTTTATCCAGTAGATCGTAGGCATTCTTCCAACGGATGCAGGTTAGTGAGTTCGGGGTTCTACATTGAGTGAAGGGGTTATATGACCGATGTTACTATCATGATTTGCATCTTAAAGGGTCCTTGGCTATGCTGATCCGGGGATTGCAAAACCTTTTCGTAACGCGTTCATATGCTTTCAGCACAAAGATGTTAGAACGAAACTCCTCTCTTGTGTTTGTTCCCGTCTGTACCTTGTTGTTTTCTTATTTTACCCTTTTGTCCCCTATGTGGCTTCTCGTGAAGATTGATGTTATCATTTAACTGAGAATTTCATTCGTTCCTCTTGTTCGAATGAATTCATTCGTTCTTATTGTTCGAATGATTATTGTGAAGACTTGATGCAATTCATTTCATTGATTCAGCTTATACCTTTTGTCAATCAATTGCTGATTCGTGGTCATCTCTTACAGGATGGCTCCGAAAAGGGTTCCCAACGCTAACCCAGAGGTGGAAGAGGTCCCAAATCATCCTCCTTCCCCTCCTCCTCCGCCTGAGGCTTGGAGAGCGATTATGCAGACTACTGCTCAGAACACTCAGTTGATGATGCAGATGATGCAGATGATGCAAGCTAATCAAGCTAATCAGGGTATTCCAGGGAATCAAGGCAACTTCTTCAACCAGCAACACCATGCTACCCTCAACCAGTTCCTGGCTAACAATCCTAAAGCTTTCAGTTACTGTGTCGACCCTCTTGATGCTGAGGATTGGTTGACCGACATAAAGAAGCATTTTGAGTGCAGTAACGTGAAGGAAGATGATTATGTGAAGTTTGCAGCCTTCCAACTGAAAGATCAAGCAGCTGACTGGTGGCAGCAGTACAAAGACTCCAGGCCGGGTCAAGTGATCTCTTGGGAGAATTTCTGCAAGGATTTCCGTTCGCACCACATTCCTACAAGTGTCATCGAGGGTATGCGTGAGCAATTCCGCAACCTGAAGCAGGGCTCCATGACAGTCTATCAGTATAATGTCAAGTTCCAAAACCTCGCTCGCTATGCTAAGCAAGACATTCCTGATGCCAAGAGTAAAATCTACCAGTTTCGTGGAGGTCTCAAAGATGAACTTCAGCTTGCTCTCACTTTGTTCGAGCCCGATGAATTCGACAAGTTCTATAACATGGCTTTGAAACAAGAAGCAGCTCAGCTTAAGATGGAGGCTTCTAAGAAGAGAATTCGAGATGCCGTTCACTCTTCCTCATCGTCTCAGTTGGTCTCGAAGCATCAGAAATTCTGGCTTCCTCCTCCTCCAGTGATTCGAGCTCCAAACACCCCCTCCAACAACTCCAACAACAAGAACTCTAGTGGTCGTGGTTTCTCCCACCCACCCAACCCGAGCAACCAGTCGAAGAAGCAGTTTCAGTCTCAAGGCTCCAAATCCAGTGGCTCTCATTTCCGTCCTCTCTCTGAAGTGGTGTGCAACAAGTGTGGCCAGAAGGGTCACTATGCCAACAGATGTCCGAATCCGAAGCGTCTTCCACCTCCTCCACCTGTGAGTTCAGCTATTGTCAGGCATGATCCAAAGGCAGCAAGGGTCAATCTGATGAATGCAGCGCAAGCGGAGAATACTTCTGATGTCATTTTGGGTAACCTTCCAGTGAACTCTATACCTGCTAAAGTGTTATTTGATTCGGGTGCATCATGCTCTTTCATGTCTCAACCATTTGCGTCCAAGCACAATATTGCCACTTCAAATTTGCCTCAGAGGTTGCAAGTCATTTCTCCGGGGAGACGTATGTCTTCTACTGTCTATGCTCCGGATGTTTCTATTCGCATGGGAGATTATCGTTTTATGGCTAAACCGGTGATTCTTGGTAATTCTGACATCGACCTCATCCTCGGAATGGATTGGCTTTCTCAGCACGATGCTCACATTGATTGTGCTCAAAAGGAAGTCAAGATGACTCATTCTGATGAAGATGTGATTATCTTCGCCTCCAGGGATAATACTATCCGGCTTTTCTCTCTCAATGATAAGGGCGAAATTAATGCCATATCTCAAATTCCGGTGGTGAACGAATATCAAGACGTCTTTCCTGAAGAACTTCCAGGCATGCCTCCACACCGTCAGGTGGAGTTTGTCATTGAACTCGAGCCGAGTACTGAGCCAGCATGCCGGCGTCCGTACAAGCTCTCTCCGGATGAATTGAAGGAATTGAAGAAGCAGCTTGATAAGCAGGAGAGTATGGGTCTCATCAGACCTAGTACGTCTCCGTGGGGCTGTGGTGTCTTATTTGTCAAGAAGAAAGATGGCACGGAGCGTCTCTGTGTTGACTACCGGCCATTGAACAAGAAGACGATTAAGAACAAATATCCGCTCCCAAACATCAACGAACTCTTTGAGCAGCTCAAAGGAGCTAAAGTGTTCTCTAAGCTTGACCTCCGAATGGGCTATCATCAAATTCGCATTCGCGAGGAAGACATTCCCAAGACGGCCTTCAGAACGAGCTACGGTTCATACGAGTATACCGTCATGTCCTTCGGTCTCGCCAATGCTCCTCCTACCTTTTCAAGGATGATGCATTACATCTTCAACCCCTATACGGGCGAGTTTGTGCTTGTGTATCTGGATGATATTCTGGTGTTTTCCAAGAATGAAGAAGATCACGCAAAGCACTTACGTCTGGTTCTTGATCGACTCCGAGAGCATAAATTCTATGCCAAGTTCTCCAAGTGCGAGTTTTGGCTCGATAAGGTTTTGTACCTGGGCCACATCATCTCAGCTGACGGTATTGCGGTTAATCCCGAGAAAGTTGAAGCAATTGTCAACTGGGAAGCTCCTCAGAACGTCAAGCAGCTCCGCAGTTTTCTGGGTCTTGCCAGCTATTGCAGAAGATTTGTTGAGAACTTCTCCAAGATTGCCAAGCCTCTTTCCAACCTGCTTCAGAAGAATGTCAAATACTTTTGGTCTCCAGAGTGTGAAGTGGCATTCAAAACCCTCAAAGAGAAGCTTGTTTCTGCTCCAGTTCTGACTCCTCCGGATGAAACCAAGCCCTATGAAGTATTCTGTGATGCTTCTCTTCAAGGTCTTGGTGGTGTGCTTATGCAAGATAAGAGAATTGTGGCATACACTTCTCGTCAGCTAAAGCCAAGTGAGAAGAACTATCCCACACATGATCTCGAGCTAGCAGCTGTGGTACATGCTCTGATTACGTGGAGACATCTGTTGTTGGGCAGAAAGGTCGACATCTTCACTGATCATAAGAGCTTGAAGTACATCTTCACACAGCCGCACCTGAACCTCCGTCAGACTCGTTGGGTCGAAATGATCCAAGAGTATAACCCCAGCATCGAATACACTCCTGGCAAGGCGAATGTGATTGCAGATGCTTTGAGCAGAAAGGCATATTGCAACAGCCTTCTTATCAAGCCGTACCAGCCTGAGCTTTGTGAAGCATTCAGGAAGCTCAACCTTCAAGTTGTTCCGCAGGGTTTTCTTGCAAATCTCCAAATTGCTCCTACCTTGGAAGATCAAGTCCGTGAGGCCCAGCTCAGTGATACTATGGTGAAGAAAGTGAAACATGGGATTGCAAAGGGCACTCCAAAATACAAGTGCTTCCGTGTTGATGAGAGAGATACCTTGTTCTTCGAGGACAGACTTGTTGTTCCCAAAGGTGATCTCAGGAAGCTCATAATGGAAGAAGCTCATGATTCTCTCCTTTCCATTCATCCTGGCAGTTCCAAGATGTATCAAGACCTCAAGCAATCTTACTGGTGGACACACATGAAAAGGGAGATTGCCCAATTCGTGAATGAATGTGATGTTTGCAGAAGAGTGAAAGCAGAACATCAACGTCCAGCCGGTCTTCTCCAACCTCTTCCTATTCCCGAGTGGAAGTTCGACCACATTGAAATGGACTTCGTCACTGGTTTTCCTAAATGCAAGCGAGGAAATGATGCTATCTTCGTGGTGATTGACAAGCTTACCAAAGTCGCTCACTTTCTTCCAGTCAAAGAATCAATCAATGCAGCTCAACTTGCAGAGCTGTACACTTCCAGAATTGTGTCCCTACATGGCATTCCTCAAGTGATATCCTCAGACCGTGGAAGCTTGTTCACATCAAGGTTCTGGGACTCCTTTCAGTCCGCCATGGGCACGAAGATCAGGTTCAGCACTGCCTTTCACCCTCAGACTAGTGGTCAAGTCGAGCGTGTGAATCAGATTCTAGAAGACAGAGCCTGTGTCATCTCCTTTGGCATGAAATGGGAAGACTGTCTTCCATTTGCCGAGTTCTCTTACAACAACAGCTTTCAAGCAAGTGCAGGCAAAGCACCATTTGAAATTCTCTATGGCAGAAAGTGCCGTACCCCTCTCAATTGGTCTGAAACAGGCGAACGTCAACTCCTTGTCAATGACTTGATCTCAGAAGCCGAAGAAATGTGCAAAGTCATACGTGAGAATCTCAAGGCCGCTCAGTCGCGTCAGAAGAGCTACTATGACGGCAATCATCGTGATTTGGCATTCAACATCGATGATCATGTCTATCTTCGAGTTTCTCCGATGAAAGGCACCCAAAGATTCGGTATCAAAGGAAAACTTGCTCCTAGATACGTCGGGCCTTTCAAGATTCTTGGCAAAAGAAGCGATCTAGCCTATCAACTTGAGCTCCCTTCAAACTTCGCAAATGTTCATGATGTCTTCCATGTGTCCCAACTTCGCAAATGCTTCAAGGCACCTGAGCGCATGATTCCATTTGAAGAGATTGATCTTCAACAAGACCTGTCCTACCGAGAGCATCCAGTTGCAATTCTCGAAGAAACCGAACGCAAGACCCGCAACAAGTCCATCAAATTTCTGAAAGTCAAGTGGTCACATCACACCGACCGAGAAGCTACCTGGGAACGAGAAGATCATCTTCGTTCCGAGTACCCTTCCTTTTTCCAGTCCTAGATCTCGGGACGAGATTTTTTTGTAGTAGAGGAGAGTTTGTAATGCCCCGAATGTAATACTTTCCCTTTTGGGTATATAATATATCTCCGGCTTCATCTATTTCCATTCCGGGTTCTTTGTCTTTCGGGTTTTCGTCGTTTTGTTGTGTGAGTGTGTGGCATTCATTCTTATCATGTAGACATGTGCATCGCATTGCATTCGTGTTGACGGTTGCATCCGGTTCCGCGTGTTTCTTCCCGTTGTCCGTTTCGCGTTCCGGAGCTCCCTCACGTGTCCGTGACGTCCCGTAGGCCTACTTTGGCGTTTGGCCGTGTAACGTTACCGGTTTGGCGCGAGACTTTTCGTGTGTTGTTGTTTTGGTGTGTGTAACCCGCCTGTCAAATCTCGCCGCGTTTCGAGTCCGTTTGCTCCTCCAACAGTTGTTCTCGTGGGTTCAAAGTGCCTCCACTTTGAGGCCCCAAACACCCCCTCCAACAGCCCACTAACCACTCCTAGTCACTTCTATCATCTAGGCCATCAAATTCTGATCCGGTGGCCGAAAACCGCACTCCATTTGGAGTCTCCTAGCTCCCTCTACCTATAAAAGTGTGTCCACCCCCGAATTTTGCGGATCCAACCCTAGCTTCTCCCTCCTCCAGCCGCCGGACACGTCCGGACGGACCGGACGCGTCCGCCCGCCGCCGCCCGACCAACCGCAGGCTGCCACGTGTCCGCCCGGGCAGCCGGATCCACCGCGCCGCCGCGGCCCGCGGGGCCCGAGGCCGGCCCGCGCGAGCCCGCGCGCCTTCGCCGCCCGAAGCGTCGCCTTCCCCGCCGCCGGCGCCCGCCTCGCCGCCGCCGGGCGCACCGCGCCACCTCCAGCCGGCCAGCCGCCCGCCGCCGGCCTTGCCGCGCCCGGCCCCGCATACGCCACCGCGCCGCCGCCGGCCCCCTGCCACCTCCGGCCAGGGCGCCCTCCGCCGCCGGCCCCGCCTCGTCCCCGCCGCCGGCCGGCACCACCGCCGCCACCGCGCCCGGCCACCCCCTCCGGCCATCTCCCGCCGACCCCCTGTCGGGCGCCGCCGCCGTTGCGATCGGATCGGAGCGGGAGGCTCCCGATCCGATCTCCCTCTCCTCCAGCGCCCTAACGGGTCCGCCCGGCCCCGATCCGCTACGGGCGCGCCCGATCCGCGCCGCAACGGGTCCGATCCGTCAGCCCGCGCCCGTTGACCAACTCCAGATCCGTTGACCCGGAGGTAGCCCCAAAAACCACTAAGTCCCTGCTGTTTTTGTTCTCTGATGCAATTTTCAACCTGCTCTAACTTTTTGTGCATAGCTCCGTTTTGCGCAAATGAGATGTCCAGACGTTCGTGGAGACGTGCTCTACGTTTCATCTGTTGTTGTCTTGCATGTTAGAGATCATCTAGGTGCTTGTTTTGCTGTTGCAAGAGTGCATCATGATATAAACTGCTGTTGTGTGATATTTTTATGCCACCTTTGCCATGTGATATCTTTTAGCTCGTTTGTCCGAATGATGCAAATGACATGTCCACGTGTTCGTCTTGCCATGCTCTACGTGTTGCTTGTGATAGGTTGCATGATAGATTTATTATTTCCTTGTTATCATCGTTGCAAAGTGCCATGTGGCCGTGATGTTGTTTCACTTGTTATGAAATGCCATCTTGTTGAGCTCGTTGATATCGTTGTGTTCACCTCTATGATGCATGCTTGTGTGTTTCGGGATCACCGTCATGTGTACATTGATGAGGTGCTTGCCTCTTGCCATGTTTAGTTTCGAGGTGACTTAAACATGCTCTTTTATATGCCATGATGATATTGCTGTTTTAGGACTTAGTGGTTTTTCACTAAGTCTGAAATCTGTAACGTTCCGATGCCATGTTCATGTGATGTTCTAGGACAAAGCATGATAGTTTTGGAGTGGATTTTGATTGTTCCTTGTAGTATATATTGTTGTCTTTCCATTCATGTCCTCACATGCCCATTTAAGTGGCTGTAGCATGTTTATCTTTTTCTCCAAAGTTTCAATAAAATTCTGCTGCCAGAATTTTATTGTCAAGTTCAATATGTCCAAGATCATTGCTATTGATCCGTGACTCCGTTGGGGGTGCACCTTGGACATAGTTGCTGTAGTATATGTCTAGTTTGTGTTCATGTCCTTTGCCATGTTGTTTGAGTGCTGTAGCTCAATTATTTTGAGCTCCGAAGTTGCTATGTTGCTGTAATTTTCAGCTTTCGCTCAAATCTTGTTTCGGGCATAACTTTTAGCCCGTAACTCCGATTTCAGCGAATCTTATATCAAACTTGATTGATTTTCTGTGTAGATTAATAATATCAGATTGTTTTCATGTTTTGAGGTGTTTTGCTTGAGTGATATTTTACGTGCTCCGTGTGCATCCTTAGTGCATCCATCATGCATTCATCTTTTCCGAGTGCGCATTGCATCTTGTTGATTGGTGCTTGGTGTGATTGTTTTGTTTAGAGCCGGGAGCTGAGTCTGAGTTCGAGTACGAGCACGAGGTTTCCAACGAGGTTGAGCACGAGGACCCTTCTTACGATCCGAATGACTTCTCTTCAGGCAAGATGACCGAACCCCGATAACATTACTATCTTTGCCTATTGCTAGTAGTCTCGATCTATAGTTTTTACTCGATGACCATGATCTTCTTGTCAGCCTCCTACTTGTAGCCAATTGCCATGTTTAACCAACCTACCTATGCAAACCGTTGCTTGGCTAAGTACGCTTCGCTCAGCCCTTCTTATAGCATTGCTAGTTGCAGGTGAAGATCGAAGATGCTTGCTTCATGTTGAAGTTGGTTGGGTTTTATCACATTATATAATGCTTAAAATGAAATCATCTATATATTGGCAAGGGTGGAAGGCTAAGCCTTTTGCTTGGTGATTTTTTCCACTCATGCCGTTAGGAACCGTATAAACCGGTGTTATGTTCCTTGATTATGCGTTCCTAACACGGTTGGGGTGTATGGGACCCCCTCGATAAACCGCTAAGTGCTAAGTCTTTTCCAGCAAGTCCCAACATTGGTACTACTTGCCTAATAACAAACTAAACTTACATAGGGAGTAATTAACCCTCTTTCTTAATCAACAACCCCGAGCCAGTGCTCCACATGAGTGTTGGTCTGAAACGGGGAGCCTGCGGGGCCGCCTTGGGGCAACTCGAGGTATCTGGCATACACCCGTAGCTTCGCCCATCCGGCCGTGTCCTGAGACTTAGATACGCGCGGCTACTATCAGGGTGTCGACACGCCGGGAGGATTTGCTGGATTAGCCTTACCTTAGTTCGGTATATCTTGAGCACGGGATTCCGTGGATACTCGGGTCTTCCCACTTTGGAGTTGCGACTCCGCGGATCGTGGGCTTGTAATGGGTCAAGTTGGAACACCCCTGCAGGGTTTGAACTTTCGAAAGCCGTGCCCGCGTTTATGTGGCAGATGGGAGCTTGTTAATTCCGGTTGTAGATAACTTGACACAATGTTACTAATACACTACCAGCGTGTGTTCCGTGACCGTCAGTTTCCGAATAGGGATTCGGGAGTTGAACACGGAGGGGTTATGCTTGTTGAGCTTGTAGCTAGGATCACTTCGTGATCACTTCTCGCCGAGGCCTTCTCTTCTCACTCTCACTCACGTAAGCTAGTTGCTAGTAGCTGCTGCAGACACTTATTCTTTTCTTCAGCCTTTTCCTCTCCCAAAGGCTTTGATAGTCTTGTTACTCGGGAACGGGATTGCTGAGTCCTCTGTGGCTCACAGTTACTTCACACCAGATGCAGGTCCAGCTGTGAGCTATCCAGGTGATGGCACCGAGCTAGATTGGGAGTACGACGAGGAGCGTAGTCGGTACTATGTGCGATACCCGGATGATCAGTAGTGGAGACTCTTACTAGGATTCGATCCGCCTGTGGTTTATTTATCTAAGTTTGGTACTTTGACATTTGGCTTTTGCCCTTAGAGGGTTGTGATGTTCTTAATGTATGATGTTTGAGACTTGTACTGTAATTCTGTGACGTGGCGAGTGTAAGCCAACTATTTTCTGTTTACTATCCCCTCTTTTACATGAGTTGTGCAAAGATTACCGAACTTGAGATCATTCTAGGATGGATTTATGCCTTTAAGTCGTGCCTCCACACGTAGGAGGTATAACTCCATCCTGGGCATTACAACCAGAGAGGGATTCCCCCCTCCGGCAGGGTGCCAGAACGGGTCTAGATTGGTTTTCGGTGGCACCAGAGGTTTTCGGGGGTGGAACTCCCGATCTAGGTTAATTTCCGGAGGTTTCAGTATTTGTAGGAATTTTTGGCGTAGCGCACAAGTCAGGGGGGCCTCCGGGCTGTCCACGAGATAGGGGGGCGCCACCACCTGGAGTGGGCGCCCCCTGTCACATCCCTAGTCAGTGCTTGCATTAGGACTAGCTAGAGTGTGCATTATGTTTACTTTCTACAGAAACTTGAAATGGGAATGACAGAAACCCCAGCACCCCTCTCCTAACAACTAGGGTTTAATAAAATCTTTTCCAATGTACCCAAAATGCCCTTCAAAAATGTTCATCATCTTTGCCTTGGTCTTAAACCTCTGACAAAAATGGTGCACAATTTTCTAGGACATCCAAAGGTTTGTGGATTAATTCATATTTTAATTGCATTTGGGCATTTAAATGCTATAAAATAATTTAGGTGCCCAAATAATCATAAACTAAAATGTTCCATGCTGTTCATATTATATACAGTGGGCATGACTAGTTTCATGATTTATAAAAATGTTCTAGCATTTTTATTAATTCAACAAAGTTGAAAAAGAAAACAAACAAAAACAAAATAGAAAAGAGAGGAGAGAGGGGGACTTACCAGACCGGCCCACCTGGCGGCCCACCTGGCCGGCCCAGCCCAGCAGCCGCTCCACGCAGCTGCTTCCTCTGGCCAGGCAGGCACAGAGGAGCACGCCAGCGAGCCTGCGGTCGCCACGCAGCTGCCCGCCGCCCTGCTTCACTCCCCCGCCTCCACGACGCCTGGTTCACCTCCACGTCGTCGCCCGAACGCCCTGGATGCCTCACTTCTCCCCCTACCTCTCTCCTTCGCCCTCTCCTCGCCATGGCCGACGCAGCCGCCGCCGTCCTGCCGCCATAGCCGCAGCCACTGAGCCCCCCTCGCCTCGCCGACGTGTCCCCGAGCTCCGCCACCGTCTGCTACGCCTCCCCGATGAGCCACGCTTTGCCGAAAGCTCCAACACGCCGTCCCCGAGCACTTCTCCCCCGTTCGGCTGTCGAGATCGCCGGCGACCTCACCGTCGCAGCAGCTCGTCCCCGACCTCGCCGTCAACTCCAACGCGACCGCCGTGAGCCCAGCTACCTCCCCATCCTCTCCATTTCCCCCCTCGAGTCCTGTACCGACTGCACGAAGCCCACCTACATGCGCCGACGCGGAGCTCGTCGCCGACGAGGCTCCGGCCACTCAACGGCCGCGCCACCCTGTCCATTAGCTTCCCCGCGCCTCCAGGAGCCTAGAGCACCTCACCACGAGCCTCGCCGTGCCCCCTAGCGACTAGCCCGAGCTCACCCGAGCTCCGGCAGCCGCTGGACTCGTCGTCGGCGTCGTTTCCGGCGACCCCAAGGCCAACCACCAACACCACTCGATGCGGCACTTCACCAGTAGCACGGAAACGTGCTCCGCCGTCGATTTGGTCGCCGAAGCACGAATTCCGCACCTCACCGCCGCGTCTGGCCTCGCCGGCGACTAAACGCCGGCGAGTCAACCTAGTTTGACCAGGGGTTTGACTCCCCTGGGTCACTAACATGTGGGCCCTCCCTGTTAGTCAAACCTAGGTTAGTGCCTAAACTAATCCTATTAGTTAGTTAACTAACCGTGACACTGACCAGTGGGTCCCACTGGTCAGGTTTGACCTGGGCCGCCCTGTTGACTTGCTGACGTCAGCATGATGTCATGCTGACACAGTAAATGCTTTTCTGGGATTAATTGATTTAAAACAATATAGGAAATTCCAGAAAAATCTTTAAACTTCAAAAAATCATATAAATTCAACAGTAGCTCAGACCTTTGGGTATAAATTTGAATCTTTGATTCAAATGAGCTCAAACCTTTCTGTTTATAGTTGCATTAGTCCAAAACACATTCTTCTTGCCATGTCATGAGCATGCATCATATTGTTGCATTTGTTTGTATATTGATTGTATTGTCGGTGTTCTCCGTGGTAGGTCCTGCTCCCGAGGATACTTCTACGTATCCAACTGAAGAGCAGTACCCGACAACCAATCTATCAGGCAAGCAACCTTTGATCATTCCGATACAAACCCATCTTTTCGCTCCTGCTCTCTTTTACTGCATTAAGGCAACAACATGTGAACTGCTACTTGCTGCGGTAGTTGAACCCTATTCCCTTACATGACCTGCCATTGCCATAGTAAATAGTTGAAACCCACTAGCATGTGTAGGAGTTGATTGAGCCATGTGATGTGTGTTCCACCATGCTATTTGTTTATGTTGCCTGCTATGCTTAGAGTTGTGTCAGGTCTGGTTCATCTGGGTGATGGATCAGAGTGAAATGATCATGCTCGATAAAGAGAGGGAAGTGTGGAACATGTTTGGTAAAGGTATCAATGAAAGGCCATGTAGGAGTACATGGTGGGTTATTTCATTAGAACCGTCCATAGGACCTGAGATCTGTATGTGTGGTTCAAGGATCAGCTACTACCATGCATTGGGCCCGAAACCAATGGACCCTCTCGGCTTATTAACTGCCCTTGTCCTCTGTCCAGGAGTTGCAACTAGTTTTTGGTATCTGTAGTATACTGGTGGTCGTGCACAACGCTGACCCTCGGGGTGGGCTGTGATGTGGCAGGTACGTGGCACGATGTACCGGTCCCCCGTTTGGTGACTCGGGAACCCCGTACACATCGTTTGGGGCCGGGAGCGACACCCCGGCCAGATCTCCCCACGGATGGAACCCAAATAGGAGATAAACCTGGACTAGGGACTTGTGTAATTAGTCAGGTCGTCGCCGACACCCTCGCTGGGCTTCCGCTTGAAGGTTGCCGAGTACATGTCGAGTAAACGACGATAAGTGGTGGAAGCGTGTGTGAAGAAGTACACCCCTGCAGGGTTACCAATCTATTCGAATAGCCGTTGTTCGCGGTACGGACCACTTGGTTACTTATACAGTTCATAGACAAGTTGATGGATACTACTAAAAGCCTCAAGACAAGTGTGAGTGTCGTGGATGGCCCTTTCGTAGGATGACAGAAGAGGATCCATGGTGGTGTATTGTTGTGGTGAGTAGAGGACTCGTGTACGTAGTCTTATCTTGCAATCTGCTGAGAGTTGTAGTATAGGTTAGCCAAGAGTCAAAGCTCGCTTGCTGCTATGAACTCCACTACCCTTGTTGATAATGATGCATGTATGATAGGATCTGTTGTAAGTCTTGCTGAGTACCTTTGTACTCATGTTTGCTTAATAACTGTTGCAGAGGAGAACCCTGCCCCTTCTGATGGGTTTTACATAGACGTTGACGTCGACGAGTAGCTTGCTACCCAGACGGAGATCCTGAGCTTGTGAAGGGCCTTGTAGATAGTCAGGCTACACCAAGCCTATTTTATTTCCAAGTTGTCTGTACTCAGACATGTTAGCTTCCGCTTGTGCTTGTATGATTGTATGACTTGAGTGTTGGGTCATGTGACCCCTACCTGTATGGATATGTTATGTATGGATCTTCGGAGCCTCTTAAATAAAGTACTTTGAGTCATAGAGTTCTGTTGTGATGCATTGTTGTATTTGCACATATTGAGAATATTGTGTGTATGATTGAAATGCTTGGTATGTGTGGGATCCGACACCTAGTTGTTTACCTTTGGTAGCCTATCTTACAGGGAAATGCCTCCTAGTGCTTCCACTGAGCCTTGGTAGCTTGCTACTACTCCGGAACACGTAGGCTGGCCGGCACGTGTCCTTCTTCGTTCCTGTGTGTGTCCCTTAGGGGAAATGTCTCGCGTTGTTCCTTTAAGTCCATGTAGCTTGCTACGACTTGGGTTCATACGTTGATGACCGACACGTTCGTTGCTGGGTCATGGATGCTTGTCTCTGTAATTTAGTGCCACTTTTGGTTTATAACTAGCCATGTCGGCCCGGGTTCTCTGTCATATGGATGCTAGCGACACTATCATAATGCGCAAACGGTCCCGGGCCAGGTAAGGTGGCACCCGTGGGGATACCATGCGTGAGGCCGCAAAGTGATATGACGTGTTACAAGCTAGATCAGTGTGACTTAGGATCGGGGTCCTGACAACGTTGGCATCAGAGCCGGACTGCGTGTAGGTTTCTCAAGCCAAACTGGTCGATGTTGAGTCTAGAAAAATTCTTAGTTATATGTAGGGGAATTGATTGTGGAAGGGAACGTAAGGCTCTTTTTACTTCTTTACCTTATGCCATTCTGATCTGAGTCAGCCTATTCTTTCTATGAGGGTTTAGGACTAGGCCTCTCATCTTTACTAGGTTCACATGTTACTAATCTGTAGACTGTTAGGATTGTTGGTTTCAAGCCTCAGCTCAGTTTCTACCCTTCTAGTATGTTGATTAGTTGGACCCGAAACCTTGATATGATGTTGTTGAGTGGCCTTGCTATCTTTTATATGATGTCTCAAAATCTTTTTTGAGCATTTACAGTTGTTATGCTGCCTGATTTCTTCCAGAAATTCTAATGCCTTTGCATTATTTCGTGTTTCAGATGTCTGGTCGCACACCTCACCAGGTGGTCCGTTTGACTCGGTGCATTAATGTGCGCTAGTCCGTGTGTTGACTGAGACCGGTTACCGTTGGTATCCTGAGTACACCATGGAGAAACAGTACCGGGATTTCAACCAGAGTCAGTATTTCTGCACAGTCCGGATATACCCCTCATATCCCGGAGCTACCGACCCCATCCATTGGTCTTATGGACTCAGGGTTACCATCGAGATGGCAGTGCAGGATGCCGCTTACTCAATGATGACCCTCATCCGGGCTAGGCATGCCCTCCTGCTGAACACCGAGTTCTGTTACATGCCAGCCTCACTTCCTGAAGAGGAAGGCTACTACATTGGTGTGTATACTAATGGTGCTCATGAGGAGCCACTGCTTCAGACTACTAATCAGATTCTGGAGGATAGGGACCGTGAGGTCCGTGCCCTCCGGATGGAGCTTTATAACACTCGAGCCGCCCACTGGACTACTTTGACACGGCTTGCACCTGCCGTGCACACCGGATATCTGGATATGCGGGATTTGTACCCCGTGCGGACTCGTCTGCCTGATCGTATGGATTGGCGTGACGTTGGGGGTATTACACCTCCACATGGGCGTCGGTTACCACCAGCATCAGGACCGAGGCCGCATCCATGTCCCTATGGTCCACAACCTTCGAGTGCTCGAGAGTTTCAAGATCCACCTGTTCCACTTCCAGGATACGGTGGTAATCTTTACGAAGATTACTACGGGAGTGTCTGAGCTAGACCGTGGCAGTAGTAGTATCATAGTAGTTGTATTTCCACAGTCCTGCGCGTCTTGTGGAATATGACTTAGTTTGTACTGAGTTCCGGAGGCGTAATTAAATAATGTATAGGAGCTTGGAGTGCCTCTGATGAGATGTATCGTCTTTCACCGCAGTTGTACTTTAGCCTTGGCTTGTACTAAACTATGTATGGTGTGTATGACCACTGGTGTATATATGGCAGTTTCTATATTACCATGTCGTACGGATGAACATCTCTGCATTCCGTGTCATCCATTACATTCTGCACTCCTATGTCAAAGTTTTGCCATCCTTCTCTAAACCGTTGTTTTGTTTTGCTAGGATGGTCAACACTCGCAGCACTCCTGCTGCTCAGGAGCAGGGTGAGGCCAGTGGGGCTAGAGATGGGAATCTGCCCCGACCACCCTCCTTGGCTGAAGTTATGCTCGAGGCAGAAAGGAACAAGAGAGAGACCAACCGTCTGCTGGAATGCATAGAGCAGAACACTGCCTTTCGCCAGAGGAATGACGTGGTGTCAATCAATGACTTTATCAAGATGTGCCCACTGAAGTTCCATCATTCCGCTGAACCTCTGGATGCGGATGACTAGCTTCGCAGTATCACCCACAAGATACACTCTGCCCGTGTGGCCGAAGCTGACAAGGTTAATTACGCTACCTACCATCTTGAGGGCCCTGCTAGCCTATGGTGGGAAAACTTGAAGCTACGCGTCCTGCTGGCCAGCTCACTACTTGGGCAGAGTTCTGTGAGGCATTCCGTGAACATCACATTCAGGAAGGTCTCATGGATCGCAAGCGGGAGGAATTCTGCAATTTCACCCAGGGCCGGCTAACCGTGGATGGCTATTGTCGCGAGTTTGGAAACTTGGCACGCTATGCACCCGAGGAAGTGTCCACCGATGCCAAGAAGCAGGCGAGGTTCCACAAGGGACTCAGCCCTGAACTTTGCCGAGATCTACGTCTGCACGAGTGCACCTCCTTCCAGAAGTTGGTGAACAAAGCCATCAGTGCTGAGATGGGCCATACTGATTTTGAAGCCACACGCAAGCATCCTCGTGACTTGGGTTCCTCATCCGGCTCTGGCTCTCACAAGCGCCGTGTGTGGGTTCCTAACACTGCTCTGCCCCCCAGGTTCACTCCGAGGCCATCCTATGAGGCGCCTCACCCAACTCAATAGTATGCACCTACCAAGATTTATGGAGGACCACCTACCAACTTTGCTGCACGCACTGGCACTGTGACATGCTTCAAGTGTGGAGAACCAGGGCACTACATGCATGAGTGTCCTCAGAACCAGCCTGGAAAGTTCGTTGGCCGTGGTAAGCCAACAAGCAAGGTGAACTATGTCAAGCCAATCCCCACTGCACGTGGTCATGTCAACTATGTCTCTGCTGAGGAAGCTTATGAGGATCCTAACGTCGTCCTTGGTACGCTTCTTGTTAACTGCCATCCGGCATCTGTTCTTTTCGATACTGGAGCATCTCATTCGTTCATATATGAGAGCTATGCTCGAATGCACAACATGCCTTTTTGTGACATGCCCACTTCCATGGTTATTCAAGCTCCTGGTTCAAAATGGCAAACCTCAAGGGTAAGCCATGGGAATGAAATTCTTGTCGATAGACTTGTTTTCCTTGCATCACTAATAGATCTCAAGTCCTCGGACATAAACATCATCTTGGGTATGGACTGGATGACAGCCCATTACACCAAGATTGATTGCTACACTAGGACTGTTCAACTTACACACCCATCCGGCAAGACAGTCAATGTCTTGGCCCGAATGGCTGAGCATCAACTCTACTCTCTTAATGCCAGCCCTCTACCAGAACTCGAAGATATCCCGGTAGTCCGTGACTTTCCGGATGTCTTTCCAGAAGAACTGCCAGGTGTTCCACCTGACAGAGATGTCGAGTTCATGATAGATCTTGTTCCAGGAACTTTCCCAATCTCTAGGAGACCCTATAAGATGGCACCCCTAGAACTAGCTGAGCTTAAGAAACAACTCGATGAGTCCTTGAAAAAGGGTTTCATCCGTCCTAGTTCTTCTCCTTGGGCTTGTCCCGTCCTCTTCGTCAAGAAGAAGGATGGAACGGAACGGATGGTTGTAGATTATCGACCTGTCAATCTAGTCACCATAAAGAACAAGTATCCGCTCCCCAGGATCAACGACCTGTATAATCAGCTCGCTGGATCCTCAATCTTTTCCAAATTGGATTTGAGGTTGGGCTACCATCAAATCAAAATTAAGAACGGGGACATTCCCAAGACGGCCTTTGTTACTTGTTATGGCCAATACGAGTACACCGTTATGCCCTTCGGGTTAACCAATGCCCCATCCACTTTCTCCCGGCTAATGAATTCTATATTCATGGAGTACCTGGATAAAATCGTCGTGGTATACCTCAATGATATACTCATTTACTCCAAGAACAAGGAAGATCATACCGAGCATCTAAGGCTGGTATTGACGAAACTTCGAGAGCACCGTCTCTATGCCAAATTCTCCAAGTGTGAATTTTGGTTGCCCGAAGTGACCTATCTGGGTCATGTAATCTCTGGTAAGGGTATTGCCGTCAATCCCGAGCGAGTTCAGGCCGTCCTTGATTGGACTCCCCCTGAACCGGTCAAGCAAGTTAGGAGTTTCCTTGGCTTAGCGAGCTATTGCCGCCGCTTCGTCGAGAATTTCTCCAAGGTTGCTAAACCTCTAACTGAACTCCTCAAGAAAGATAAAAAGTTCGAGTGGACCCCACAATACGAGTTCAGCTTTCAGGAACTGAAAAGACGCCTGACATCTACACCCGTACTGGTACCACCGGACTTTTCCAAGGACTTTATTATCTATTGCGACGCCTCGCGACAAGGACTAGGTTGTATACTCATGCAAGATCGTCAGGTGATTGCCTACGCATCTCGGTAGTTTCGTCCACATGAGGATAACTATCCTACACATGATCTAGAGCTTGCAGCTGTAGTCCACGCACTCAAAACATGGCGACATTACCTTCTTGGTAATCGTTGTGAAATCTTCACTGATCACCAAAGCCTGAAATACATCTTCACCCAACCGGATCTGAATCTCAGGCAAAGACGTTGGGTTGAGTTGCTCACAGATTACGACTTAGGAATCACTTACACCCCTGGGAAGGCCAATGTCATGGCTGACGCACTAAGTCGTAAGTCTTATTGTAATAACCTGATGTTACAACAAGGGCAACCACTTCTCCACGAGGAATTTCGTAAGCTTAACCTTCACATTGTTCCTCGAGGATTCCTTTCCACCTTGGTGGCGAAACCTACCCTTACGGATCAGGTCATCAAAGCACAGAAGGTTGATCCGGGAATCTCCCGTATCAGGAGGAACATCAAGAAAGGAGTCACGGGATGTTTCTCAATTGATGATCAAGGTGTCGTGTTCTTTGGAAACCACTTAGTGGTCCGAAGGTATGAAACCTGAGATGGTTGATCCTTAAGGAAGCTCATGAATCTCCTCTCACGATTCATCCCGGTAGCACCAAAATGTATCAGGACCTACGCCAGAGGTTCTGGTGGACTAGGATGAATAGAGAAATCGCTCAGTTCATTGCTAACTGCGACGTTTGTCGTCGAGTCAAAGAAGAGCATCAACGGCCTGCTGGCACCCTTCAACCTTTAGCTATTCCTGAATGGAAATGGGACAAGATCGGTATGGACTTCATTATCGGGTTTCCCAGGACCAGGAAAGGGAATAATGCTATCTTCGTCGTTATCGACCGCCTCTCCAAAGTAGCCCATTTCCTGCCTGTTCGAGAGAGTATAAACGCTAGCCAGCTAGCAAACTTGTATATCTCTCGGATAGTATCACTTCATGGTGTGCCGTTGGAGATTAACTCAGACCGTGGAAGTATTTTCACTTCATGACTTTGGGAAAGTTTCCAGAATGCTATGGGGACTCATCTCTCTTTTAGCACCGCCATTCATCCCCAGTCAAGTGGTCAAGTAGAATGAGTCAATCAAATTTTGGAAGATATGCTTCGAGCCTCTGTCATCTCTTTCGGTATGGATTGCGAGAAGTGTCTTCCATTCGTCGAATTCGCTTATACCAATAGTTATCAAGCCAGCTTAGGCAAGGCTCCCTTCGAAGTTCTATATGGACGAAGGTGTCGAATGCCTCTTAACTGGTCAGAAACTGGGGAAAGACAATTCTTTGGTCCGGATATGATCCAGGAAGCAGAAGAGTAAGTTCGCATTGTTCGTGAGAAATTGAAAACAGCCCAGTCTCGCCAGAAGAGCCAATATGATAGTCATCATAAGGCTGTGACTTTTGAAGTCGGCGATAAGGCTTACCTTTGGGTTAATCCTCTTAAGGGAACCCATCGCTTCGGTATCAAAGGCAAATTGGCTCCTCGTTACATCGGTCCTTTTCGCATTCTTGCTAAACGAGGAGAAGTTGCCTACCAATTGGAACTACCTCCGCACCTTTCCAGAGTTCATGATGTCTTCCACGTTTCTCAACTCAGGCGTTGCTTCTCGGATCCTATCCGCAGAGTGGACCACGAAACGCTTGATCTCCAGGACAATCTCACATATCGAGAATACCCCATTCGTATTCTCGATCAAACCGAGCGTACCACTCGACGTCATAATACCAAGTTTCTCAAAGTTCAATGGTCACATCATTCCGAGAGTGAAGCTACTTGGGAAAGGGAGGATCGTCTTCGACTTGAGTACCCCACCCTTTTTCCGGAGGAACCCGAATCTCGGGACGAGATTCTTTTGAGTGGGGGTGAGTTGTCACATCCCTAGTCAGTGCTTGCATTAGGACTAGCTAGAGTGTGCATCATGTTTACTTTCTACAGAAACTTGAAATGGGAATGACAGAAACCCTAACCCCCCTCTCCTAACAACTAGAGTTTAATAAAATCTTTTCCAATGTACCCAAAATGCCCTTCAAAAATGTTCATCATCTTTGCCTTGGTCTTAAACCTCTGACAAAAATGGTGCACAATTTTCTAGGACATCCAAAGGTCTCTGGATTAATTCATATTGTAATTGCATTTGGGCATTTAAATGCTATAAAATAATTTAGGTGCCCAAATAATTATAAACTAAAATGTTCCATGCTGCTCATATTATATACAGTGGGCATGACTAGTTTCATGATTCAAAAAATGTTCTAGCATTTTTATTAATTCAACATAGTTGAAAAAGAAAACAAACACAAACAAAATAGAAAAGAGAGGAGAGAGAGAGGGACTTACCAGACCGGCCCACCTGGCCGGCCCATCCCAGCAGCCGCTCCACGCAGCTGCTTCCTCTGGCCAGGCAGGCACATAGGAGCACGCCGGCGAGCCTGCGGTCGCCACGCAGCTGCCCGCCGCCCTGCTTCACTCATCTGCCTCCACGACGCCTGGTTCGCCTCCACGTCGTCGCCCGAACGCCCTAGACGCCTCACTTCTCCCCTTCCTCTCTCCTTCGCTATCTCCTCGCCATGGCCGACGCAGCCGCCACCGTCCTGCCGCCATATCCGCAGCCACCATGCCCCCCTCGCCTCGCCGACGTGTCCCCGAGCTCCACCACCGTCTGCTACGCCTCCCCGATGAGCCACGCATCGCCGGAAGCTCCAATATGCCGTCCCCGAGCACTTCTCCCCCGTTCGGCCGTCGAGATCGCCGGCGACATCACCGTCGCAGCAGCTCGTCCCCGACCTCGCCGTCAACTCCAACGCGACCGCCGTGAGCCCAGCTACCTCCCCATCCTCTCTGTTTCCCCCCTCGAGTCCTGTACCGACTGCACGAAGCTCACCTGCATACGCCACCGCGGAGCTCGTCGCCGATGAGGCTCCGGCCACCCAACGGTCGCGCCACCCTGTCCATTAGCTTTCCCGCGCCTCCAGGAGCCTAGAGCACCTCACCACGAGCCTCACCGTGCCCCCTAGCGACTAGCCCGAGCTCACCCGAGCTCCGGCAGCCGCTGGACTCGTTGCCGGCGTCGTTTCCGGCGACCCCGAGGCCAACCACCAACAACACTCGATGCGGCACTTCACCAGCAGCACATAGACGTGCTCCGCCGTCGATTTGGTCGCCGGAGCACGAATTCCGCACCTCACCGCCGCGTCTGGCCTCGCCGGAGGCTAAACGCCGGCGAGTCAACCCAGTTTGACCAGGGGTTTGACTCCCCTGGGTCACTGACATGTGGGCCCTGCTTGTTAGTCAAACCTAGGTTAGTGCCTAAACTAATCCTAATTAGTTAGTTAACTAACTGTGACACTGACCAGTGGGTCCCACTGGTCAGGTTTGACCTAGACCACCCTGTTGACTTGCTGACGTCAGCATGATGTCATGCTGACACAGTAAATGCTTTTCTGGGATTAATTGATTTAAAACAATTCAAGTAATTCTAGAAAATGCTTTAAACTTCAAAAAATCATATAAATTCAAGAGTAGCTCAGATGGAAAAGATTTGTATATGAAAATTGATCAGAAAAATACAATCTTTCCAATGGCACTGGTTTCATGCATGTTTGAGCAAGTTAACCTTGCTGTTCACATTAAAACATGATAATGCACTTTAATAAATAATAGTTTGGGTATAAATTTGAATCTTTGATTCAAATGAGCTCAAACCTTTCTGTTTATAGTTGTATTAGCCCAAAACACATTCATCTTGCCATGTCGAGCATGCATCATATTGTTGCATTGGTTTGTATATTGATTGTATCGTCGGTGTTCTCCGTGGTAGGTCCTGCTCCCGAGGATACTTCTGCGTATCCAACTTAAGAGCAGTACCTGACAACCAATCTGCTAGGCAAGCAACCTTTGATCATTCCAATACAAACCCATCTTCTCGCTCCTGCTCTCTTTTACTACATTAAGGCAACATCGTGTGAACTGCTACTTGCTGCGGTAGTTGAACCCTATTCCCTTGCATGACCTGTCATTGTGATACGTCCAAAACGTATCTATAATTTCTGCTTGCTCCATGCCACTTTTGGGTGATATTGCTATGATATTCATACACTTCCATACACTTTTGATCATATTTGGACTAACTTACTAATCCAGTGCACCCCAGTGCCAGTTTCTGTTTTCGGCTGTTTTTGTATTTCAGGTTTTCACGTTTCGAGAACTGCCCAGAAAAATCCAGAAAAATTATATAAAAAATCAGCGTTCCGGAAACAACTCTGCGTCCGAAGGGCAGCCTGGGGGGCCACCAGGGCTCCAGGCGCCCTGGCGGCGCGCCCCCCCTGGGCCACGCCGGGGGGGCGTCTGGGCCCCCCGAAGCTCCCCCGATGCCCTACTTTGGCATATATTTAAAGGGTCCTCCGAAACCCTCAGAACAGGAACTCTTTTCGCGATCCCATCTCTGTTCCGCCGCCGCCGCCGCTTCCAAGATCGGGAGCACCAGGAGAACTCTTCCCGGCACCCTACCGGAGGGGAGGATCACCACCGGGAGCTTCTCCACCACCATGGACGCCTCCCGGATGACTCGTGAGTAGTCTCCCTTGGACCATGAGTCCATGACCAGTAGCTATGTGATGTTCTCCTCCCGTTCTTGTGCTTCACTAATTAGTCCTCGTGAGCAGCCCTACATGATCGAGGCACCTATGTAATCCTTATGCTGTTGCTATGTTGAGTTTGCTGGGATCCGATGGATTATGAGATTATGTTCAGATTGATCTTGAGTAATATATTTGATCTACCTCTTTTATATTTTTGTTCATAAGTAATTCTTGCATGTTCTCCATTGTTATTTATTGCTTTGGCCGAGTAATAGGTAGTGACTCCAAGAGGGAACGTTATGCTTGATTGTGGGTTCATGCCCCTCGATGATTAGCTTGAGTGACAGAAACATGAGTCTAGGGGATGTGCTGTTGCCACAAGGGGGAAAACAACGGTGCTTGTGCCCGCGGGTGCAAGGATTGTTTACTTTACGCAAAGTTCTTTTAATGCAGTTGTCTATTGCATTGAGTTTACACTATGGGTGGGACTCGCAACTTAATACCAGCGAGATGTTCTGGATAGATATCTCAAGGTGGATGATTAGTAGTAGATATTGATGGATTTCGGTCTACTTACTTTGGCGTACCGCCCATGCTTTGAACCTCAACCTTTCTTGCAATGTAGTCAGCATTGGTTTGCGTTCGTGGTCCTGTCAATTGCCCAGCTGTAATTTGTTTACCTCACATAGCTATTTTATCGTCTTTTGGGAGAGAGACATCACTAGTGAACATCATGAGACTCTGGTCCATATTACCATCATTGATCACATCCGCTATTTACTTTCCGTTATTATTTACTATTGCAAAACACTATCTATCACTACTATCATTGCTTTTAATCCTTTGTGAAGTACAAGGCCGGAGGGATTGACAACCTCTCTGTACTCGTTGGGAGCAAAGTTATTTGTATCTGTGTGCAGGTCCACGTTGATTGCTACTAATCTGGCGCCGTAGCAATTGACACCTACTTGTTGAACCTAGGAGTCTCTGGGATTCGATCCTTGGCATCTTTGCTAAGGGAAAACACTTCTACAATACTGCATCTTACACCTTCCACTTGGGGTAACCAAGGAGGGGTTCGAGGCCCATCAAGGAGTATTTTCTGGTGCCGTTGCCGGGGACTCCACTCTTCAGGATAGGGGAGTTGCATGCTATCTTTTACCTTTGCTTTTTAGTCTTGTTAGTTTACCTTTCGTTTTTGCTTTAGTTCCTTTTATCGAAAATCACAAAAATAGTTATCTTGCTTGCTTGCTACTATGGGTTCCACCGAGAACACCAAGTTGTGTGACTTCACTAGTCACAACAACGATGATTTTATCAGCACACCTATCACTACACCTGCCACTTCAGCACCTTCATATGAAATTAAACCTGCTTTACTGAACTTAGTTATGAGAGAACAATTCTCCGGTGCTAGAGATGATGCTGCTTTACACTTGAACAACTTTGTAGAACTTTGTGATATGCAAAAGTACCACGAATTAGATGGTAATATTGTTAAGCTTAAGCTGTTTCCTTTCTCCTTGAGAGGAGGAGCTAAAATTTGGTTTCAGTCTTTGCCTAGAAATAGCATAGATTCATGGGACAAGTGCAAAGATGCTTTTATCGGAAATACTATCCACCTGCTAAAATTATCCAACTTAGAAGTAACATAATGAATTTTAAACAATTGGATAATGAACACGTTGCCCAAGCTTGGGAACGTATGAAATCTCTTATCAAGAACCGCCCTACTCACGGTTTGACTACTTGGATGGTTATCCAAACTTTTTATTCAGGATTGAACTTTACCTCGCGGAACTTGTTAGATTCGGCCACGGGAGGAACTTTTATGTCAACTACACTTGGTGCTGCCACAAAGCTTCTCGATGAGATGATGACCAACTATTCCCAATGGCACACCGAACGCGCTCCAACAGGTAGGAAGGTAAACTCTGTCGAGGAGATTTCCTCCCTTAATGAAAAAGTTGACTTGATTATGTCTCTACTTTCGAAGCAATCTACTGTTGATCCTCGTGATGTTCCTTTAAATTCTTTGATTGCTCAAGAACAAGTAGATGTGAACTTTATCTCTAGAAACAATTTTAACAACAATGCTTATAGGAGTAACTTTGGTAATAATCCTAGACCGTTCCCCTCTAATTCTTATGGGAACAACAATGCTTATCCTAACACAAAGAACTCTTTCCAAAAAGATAGAGATTTACCTGGCTATGAGAAACTGCTAGAAATAGAGAAGGCCACTAAGAATTACATGCACACCCAATATGAACAAAACAAAACCTTCTCGAGGCAATTAAATGAGCATACTGCTATCTTGCAAGACATTAGTAGACGATTAGAGAACATAAATATTGAGATTTCTAACCTCCAGACTAGACTCACTATCACTGAGACTCAAGTTTCCAATATGTCCCACACACAAGCCACTTTGATAAACCAAATGGCAGCTAAACCCAAAGTGGTTGCATCCCTAAGGGAGGAAGAGGAAAGAATTAAGAGCCTTCCTACCCACCACACTGTTGCTACTATCCAAGTTATTGAGGATGTTCACACTCTTAGCACCCAATGTACTCCTGGTCCCAATGGACCTATTAATGGTGATGCTATGACTATAGAAACTACCAAACAAGTGAACCTAAAGGACACCACTACCACTTTACTTGATGCTCATGACCTTGATTTTGATAACTGCACTCTTACCGAAGTTATTGATTTCCTTCACAAGATGTCTAGAGATCCCCGCACTAGCACGCTTAACCTTGCCTTCACAGAGCATATCACTAATGCTCTCATCAAAGCTAGGGAGGAGAAACTTAGAGTAGAAGCCTCCATACCTAGAAAGCTAGAAGATGGTTGGGATCCTATGATAAAAATTAATTCGAATGACTTCTCTTGTTATGCATTATGTGATGTTGGTGCTAGTACCTCTGTTATGCCCAAAAGAATATATGATATGCTTAAATTGAAACCTTATGATTCTTGTTCTTTTGGTGTTCGTCTCGTTGATTCTTCCATAAAGAAACCTTTGGGGAGGATCGACGATGTTCTTATTGTTGTCAATGATAATTATGTGCCCGTTGATTTCACTATTATGGATATTGAATGTGATCCTTCATGTCCAATTATTTTGGGACGTCCCTTTTTGCGCACCGTTGGTGCTGTCATTGACATGAAAGAGGGTAATATAAAATTTCAGTTTCCTCTCAAGAAAGGGATGGAACACTTCCCTCAAAAGAAGATCAAGTTACCTTTTGAGTCCGTTGTACGGGCTAGTTATTCTTTTACTCTTGATAAAACTTGATCTATGCATTATGCCTAGCTTAAAGGCATAAAAGAAAGCGCTTTTGGGAGGCAGCCCACATGAATAGATTTTTTGCTTTTATTGTGTCTTGATGTTGTTTACTGTTGTAGCATCATCATTGTATCTTTGCTTTTCATATTTGTGCCAAGTATAGCCTCTGATTGCTAGAAAGTTCAAAAGTTGTGAGGTGCTGTCCAGGAAACAGATTCTGTCCTTGGATAGAAAAATTCGTATAAAATCACCAGATCATCTTTTTGGTCTGAATTATTTCTACAGCGTTCTCTATATAATTGTCTTTCGTGCATCTGTTCTGAGTTTTTTGATTTGAGTTGCAGAAGTATCCCGAACAGATCAATTACTGCCTGCTATTCTGTTTTTCACAGATTCTGTCCTGTTTTGCCTTACCTTCACTTTGCAAATCAAGAGCTTGCCTTTTCTTTGCAAAAACCTTTTGGCAATTTTGGGAAACAGTAGAACTTCAAGAATATCCTTATTTCCAGCAAGGAATAATTATTTTATTAAGGGTTCTAACCTCGCTAATCAGATTATGATGAGTTATGTATGAAGGGAGTTTTCAAGTGTGCGAGGGAAGATGATAAAAAGATTCAGGAGTATCAAGCGCTCAAGCTTGGGGATGCCCCCGTGCACCCCCAAAAAATATTCAAGGAGACTCAAGCGTCTAAGCTTGGGGATGCCCCCGTGCATCCCCTTCTCCATCAACATTATCAGTTCGTCTTTCGTTTCGCTATATTTTATCACTTCATGTGTTATGTGCTATGCTTGGAGCGTCTTGCTTTTAGTTTTCTTTTTAGTTTTTCATAACGAGTCGGAACTCAGCATTCCTTTATGTGGGAGAGAAACACGCTCCACTTCTACCTAGAACATAACATAGAATTTTTTATGTCTATCTATGCTGTGTGTGTTCTTTGTCTTTTAATAGCTACTACCATGCTCTGCTCATAGTATTCATGCCTATCTTTTCAAAGAGCTTTTATTTAGTTGGTTGCTTGAACTCTCTTTAATTACCATGCTCACCTTATTAAGAGAGTTTGCTTCCGTTGCACTGGTTAATGTGTCTATGATAAAGATGCTACTTGCATGATGGTGCTTAGTAGTTCAGGTTTTCTTATGGTTAACCTCAAATAGCTGGGGGGTTCCCAATGTGTTATTGAAGTACCAACATGATTTGTTTGCCTATGATGTGGTATGGTTTAGTAATATCTTCCTTCGAGAATTTATTTTGATTGACTTGGCGTATGCTCACGTATATTCAAGACTGTAAAGAAAGTCTGTCAAGCCTTGATGATCTTTTATTTCTAAGTAGCGATATAACTACCATGCCTGATTCAATATTGCCTTGTTGCTCTGCATGATTATGACCGTCATTGCTCTCTTAGTTGGTCGCTCCCAGTCTTTTTGCTAACCTCCACCTATACTAAGCAAACTAACCATGCAATACATAGCTCATGGGAAAGTAGCCTAAAAACTATTGTGGTAAAGAATATGTTGCTTATGTATATTATTTCTTATAAGTTGCTTGCTGAGCAGTAACCATGTTTCTGGGGACGCCATCAACTGTCACACTTTTGTTGAATATCATGTGAGTTGCTATGCATGTTCGTCTTGTCTGAAGTAAGGGTGATTTGCCGTGGGTTGTATTAATGTGCATATTGTTAGAGAAGAACATTGGGCCGCCAACCAAAGCCATGCATCATGGTGGAAGTTTTAGCTTGGACCTTAATCCTCAATCTCATATGAGAATATGCTTATGCATTGAAGAGGAGTCCATCATCTATTTTCTATGTTGTCCCGGTATGGATGTCCTCAAGTTGAGATCTATCAAAAACGAGAAATCAAATGCGATTTATCTCCTTGGACCTTTGTACAGGTGGCATAGAGGTACCCCTTTGTGACACTTGGTTGAAACATATGTAATACAATGATAACCCATGGAGATCCGAGCTAATTAGGACAAGGAGCGAGCACTATTGGTATACGATGCATGAGGCTTGCAACTTATAGGATGTCTTATGCATGACACATATGAAGTACTACTACCGTTGACACAATTGCTTCCATGTTTTCAAAATAAAAAGCTCTAGCACTTAACCTTTCTTTTACTTTTATGTTGAAGCACCAACTACTGAGAGCATGATTGTCATTCTAAGTGTAATGTGCATTGTCCCAAAGTAGCATTGTCTTTTGCATGATTGTGATATCGTTTATTCTGAAATCATTGTATCTAGTCATCACTTAAACCTTGAAGGTGCCCCTGCATTTATGTTTTGCATCACTAAAGGGGGCAAGCTAGATATCACTTTATCATATTTGCACATCATGTTCATTGCAAATCTTTTTGATGTTTCAGTTTCATATTGTAAAACTTTTAGCCATTTGTGATTTTCTCATGAGGCAACTTAATTACTTTAGAATCATTGTCTCAGTAAGCTTTTGTCATATGACTATGAAAAGTCCTATATGGTTAATAGCATGTCACCACAGAAATTATTCTTGTTATCATTTACCTACTCGAGGACGAGCAGGAATTAAGCTTGGGGATGTTGATACGTCCAAAACGTATCTATAATTTCTGCTTGCTCCATGCCACTTTTGGGTGATATTGCTATGATATTCATACACTTCCATACACTTTTGATCATATTTGGACTAACTTACTAATCCAGTGCACCCCAGTGCCAGTTTCTGTTTTCGGCTGTTTTTGTATTTTAGGTTTTCACGTTTCGAGAACTGCCCAGAAAAATCCAGAAAAATTATATAAAAAATCAG
>LR738712.1:254230469-254317050 GCA_902687465.1 Secale cereale | reverse complement strand
CCTGGGCCCCCCGAAGCTCCCCCGATGCCCTACTTTGGCATATATTTAAAGGGTCCTCCGAAACCCTCAGAACAGGAACTCTTTTCGCGATCCCATCTCTGTTCCTCCGCCGCTGCCGCTTCCAAGATCGGGAGCACCAGGAGAACTCTTCCCGGCACCCTGCCGGAGGGGAGGATCACCACCGGGAGCTTCTCCACCACCATGGACGCCTCCCGGATGACTCGTGAGTAGTATCCCTTGGACCATGAGTCCATGACCAGTAGCTATGTGATGTTCTCCTCCCGTTCTTGTGCTTCACTAATTAGTCCTCGTGAGCTGCCCTACATGATCGAGGCACCTATGTAATCCTTATGCTGTTGCTATGTTGAGTTTGCTGGGATCCGATGGATTATGAGATTATGTTCAGATTGATCTTGAGTAATATATTTGATCTACCTCTTTTATATTTTTGTTCATAAGTAATTCTTGCATGTTCTCCGTTGTTATTTATTGCTTTGGCCGAGTAATAGGTAGTGACTCCAAGAGGGAACGTTATGCTTGATTGTGGGTTCATGCCCCTCGATGACTAGCTTGAGTGACAGAAACATGAGTCTAGGGGATGTGCTGTTGCCACAAGGGGGAAACAACGGTGCTTGTGCCCGCGGGTGCAAGGATTGTTTACTTTACGCAAAGTTCTTTTAATGCAGTTGTCTGTTGCATTGAGTTTACACTATGGGTGGGACTCGCAACTTAATACCAGCGAGATGTTTTGGATAGATATCTCAAGGTGGATGATTAGTAGTAGATATTGATGGATTTCGGTCTACTTACTTTGGCGTACCGCCCATGCTTTGAACCTCAACCTTTCTTGCAATGTAGTCAGCATTGGTTTGCGTTCGTGGTCCTGTCAATTGCCCAGCTGTAATTTGTTTACCTCACATAGCTGTTTTATCGTCTTTTGGGAGAGAGACATCACTAGTGAACATCATGAGACTCCGGTCCATATTACCATCATTGATCACATCCGCTATTTACTTTCCGTTATTATTTACTATTGCAAGACAATATCTATCACTACTATCATTGCTTTTAATCCTTTGTGAACTACAAGGCCGGAGGGATTGACAACCTCTCTGTACTCGTTGGGAGCAAAGTTATTTGTATCTGTGTGCAGGTCCACGTTGATTGCTACTAATCTGGCGCCGTAGCAATTGACACCTACTTGTTGAACCTAGGAGTCTCTGGGGATTCGATCCTTGGCATCTTTGCTAAGGGAAAACACTTCTACAATACTGCATCTTACACCTTCCACTTGGGGTAACCAACGAGGGGTTCGAGGCCCATCACATTGCCACAGTAAATAGTTGAAACCCACTAGCATGTGTAGGAGTTGATTGAGCCATGTGATGTGTGTTCCACCGTGCTATTTTTTTATGTTGCCTAGTATGCTTAGAGTTGTGTCAGGTCTGGTTCATCTGGGTGATGGATCCGAGTGAAATGATCATGCTCGATAAAGAGAGGGAAGTGTGGAACATGTTTGGTAAAGGTATCGCTGAAAGGCCATGTAGGAGTACATGGTGGGTTGTTTCATTGGAACCGTCCATAGGACCTGAGATCTGTATGTGTGGTTCAAGGATCAGCTACTACCATGCATTGGGCCCGAAACGAATGGACCCTCTCGGCTTATTAACTGCCCTTGTCCTCTGTCCAGGAGTTGCAACTAGTTCTGGTGTTTGTAGTATACTGGTGGTCGTGCACAACGCTGACCCTCGGGGTGGGCTGTGATGCGGCAGGTACGTGGCATGATGTACCGGTCGCCCGTTTGGTGACTCGGGAACCATGTACACATTGTTTGGGGCCGTGAGCGACACCCCGGCCGGATCTCCCCACGGATGGAACCCAAATAGGCGATAAACCTGGACTAGGGACTTGTGTAGTTAGTCAGGTCGTGGCCGACACCCTCGCTGGGCTTCCGCTTGAAGGTTGCCGAGTACATGTCGAGTAAACGGCGATAAGTGGTGGAAGCGTGTGTGAAGAAGTACACCCCTGCAGGGTTACCAATCTATTCGAATAGCCGTTGTTCGCGGTACGGACCACTTGGTTACTTATACAGTTCATAGAAAACTTGATGGATACTACTAAAAGCCTCAAGACAAGTGTGGGTGCTGTGGATGGCCCTTCCGTAGGATGACGGAAGAGGATCCACGGTGGTGTATTGTTGTGGTGAGTAGAGGACTCGTGTACGTAGTCTTATCTTGCAATCTGCTGAGAGTTGTAGTATAGGTTAGCCAAGAGTCAAAGCTGGCTTGCTGCTATGAACTCCACTACCCTTGTTGATAATGATGCATGTATGATAGGATCTGTTGTAAGTCTTGCTGAGTACCTTTGTACTCATGTTTGCTTAATAACTGTTACAGAGGAGAACCCTGCCCCTTCTGATGGGTTTTACATAGACGTTGACGTCGACGAGTAGCTTGCTACCCAGACAGAGATCCTGAGCTTGTGAAGGGCCTTGTAGATAGTCAGGCTACACCAAGCCTGTTTTATTTCCAAGTTGTCTGTACTCAGACATGTTAGCTTCCGCTTGTGCTTGTATGATTGTATGACTTGAGTATTGGGTCATGTGACCCCTACCTGTATGGATATGTTATGTATGGCTCTATGGAGCCTCTTAAATAAAGTACTTTGAGTCATAGAGTTCTGTTGTGATGGAATGTTGTATTTGCACATATTGAGCATATTGTGTGTATGATTAAAATGCTTGGTATGTGTGGGATCCGACACCTAGTTGTTTACCTTTGGTAGCCTATCTTATAGGGAAATGCCTCCTAGTGCTTCCACTGAGCCTTGGTAGCTTACTACTGCTCCGGAACACGTAGGCTGGCCGGCATGTGTCCTTCTTCGTTCCTGTGTCTATCCCTTAGGGGAAATGTCACGCGTTGTTCCTTTAAGTCCATGTAGCTTGCTACGACTTGGGTTCATACGTTGATGACCGACACGTTCGTTGCTGGGTCATGGATGCCTGTCTCTGTAATTTAGTGCCACTTTTGGTTTATAACTAGCCATGTCGGACCGGGTTCTCTGTCATATGGATGCTAGCAACACTATCATATACGTGTGCCAAAATGCGCAAACAGTCCCGGGCCAGGTAAGCTGGCACCCGTGGGATACCGTGCGTGAGGCCGCAAAGTGATATGACGTGTTACAAGCTAGATCGGTGTGACTTAGGATCAGGGTCCTGACAGCCCCCACCCTCGTGGGCAGCCCGTAGCTCTCCTGGCCCAACTCTTTTACTTCGGGGGCTTCTTTTGGTCCAAAAAACACATCAAAAATTGGCACGTCAATTGGACTCCGTTTGATATTCCTTTTCCGTAAAACTCAAAAAAGGGAAAAAAACATAAACTGGCACTGGGCTCTAGGTTAATAGGTTAGTCCCAAAAATCATATAAAAGTGTATATAAAATCCCATAAAACATCCTAGAATGATAATATAATAGCATGGAACAATAAAAAATTATAGATACGTTGGAGACGTATCAATGGGCCATACATGGGCCAGAAGTTAAAACGGGCTGGAATTATATTGGACGGTCCAGATGACGCTATTGGGCCTAATTCGGATAGGCCATAAATGGGCGCTAGTTTAGCGGGCTGTAAATGGGCTATACACGAACAAGCCATTAACAGGCTTGCCGTTGGCCGACCCGCCACCTTTTGACCAAGTCAAACGGGCCAGCCTTTTCATAGGAATGGGCCTCCGTTGGGCCGGGCCACGTGTCGACGTATCATAGGCGCTTTGGGTTCAATGAGTAGATGACGCTACTGGGCCTAATTCGGATAGGCCGTAAACGGGCCCTGGGTTAGCGGGCTGTAAATGGGCTATATGCGAACATGCCGTTAACATGCTTGCTGTGGGCCGGCCCGCCATCTTTTGACCAAGTCAAATAGGCCGGCCTTTTCAAAGGAATGGGCCTCTGTTGGGCCGTGACATGTGTCGACGTATCATAGGCGCTATGGGTCCAATGAGTGGATGACATCTGTTCCAATGGCGAGCCGACACGTGTTCCCTCCAGCCAATGATGATTTTACACGTGGAAAATCCCCATTGGTCGGGGCTGTTAATGGGTTATCGGATCCAAAACCGGAACCGATAGCTTAACGGCGTTCCGTTACGGTGGATGCCACGTGTCGGTCACCCTTGATGAAAGCACTTCTGTGACGCGTGATTTATCGTCATGGAAGTGGACACTTCCGTGATGATAATTTTGGTAATGTCAGGGAACACTTCTACGACAGCACAGGTATGACTATCTTGATTCTGTCATAAAATCGTCATGGATGTACATGCATGACAGAGAACGTGACCTACTGTGACAAACACGTATCATCACGCAAGTGTATTTTTTTGTAGTGGTGGCACCCCTTTCCTTCCACCACGGTGACGAAATGCTTCATATCATCTGCATGTCAACTTTTTCACAATTGCATGGAACTTGAATATGTGATCCGCATCATGTTAGCAACATTTAAAATATTTAATATTTTTGTTTGCATTATAATTGCTAAATGACATGGGGATTTACCGGGATTGTTGTTTGTTGTTTGCGGCCCCATTTAAATTGCTTAGCTAGTGTAGTTTATTTTAAGCCTCACCTCTTGCCATGTTAAACAATATTTAAACTTGGGTTCATAACGAGAGTCAACTCAATAAATAGAATGTGGTATTTTGATAATATGCAACCCGTTGCATATTGAGCTCCACTTAAATTGTAGTATTGTTTGTCCACTTCGCTATGCTTATTTAAACCGAACATGCATCATACTTGATTGTGCATTATGCCATGGTTATGCTTGTGTGTTTACCATGTTGTTTGCTTCTCTCGTTAGCTTTGGTTTCGTTCCGGAGTTGTGAAGATTCGTTCGACTATGTCCGTTGTCTTCTTCATGGACTCGTTCTTCCTCCTTGCGGGATTCCAGGCAAGATGAAAATTCCTTGATATCACCTCTATTGTTGCTATGCTAGATGCCTCGCTCTATTGCTTTGTTGCGATACCTATCCTTTTGCATGTCAGCCCCCATTTTGCCATGAAACCTCTAACTACCTACCTAGCAAACCGTTGTTTGGCTAAGTTACACTTTTGCTCAAGCCCCCTCTTATAGCGTTGCTAGTTGGAGGTGAAGATGAAGTTTGCTCCATCTGGATTGGGTTTTTGGGAATAACACAATATCTATTATTTACATTAATGCACCTATATACATGGCAATGGGTGGAAGGCTTGGCCTTTTGCTCGGTGTTTTGTTCCACTCATGCCGCCTTAAGAACCAATAAACCGGTGTTATGTTCCTTGATTTTGCGTTCCTAACACAGTTCGGTATATGGGGACCCCTTGATAGTTCGCTTTGAATAAACCTCCTCCAGCAAAGCCCAATATTGGTTTTACCATTTTCCTAATAACTAAAACTTGCATAGGTACCGGTGATACGTCCATTTTGCATCATGCTTATATGTTGATATTTATTGCATTATGGGCTGTTCTTACATGTTTTGTCACAATACTTATGCCTTTTCTCTCTTATTTTACAAGGTTCATAGGAAGAGGGAGAATGCCGGCAGCTAGAATTCTGGGCTAGAAAAGGAGCTGGAAACCTATTATGCACAACTCCAAAAGCCCTGAAACTCAACAGAACATCTTTCAGAAAATATAAAAAATATCTGGCGAAAGAAATCCACGAGGGGGGCCACCGGCTGCCCACGAGGGTGGGGGGCGCGCCCCCTTCCCAGGGCACGCCCCTACCTCGTGGGCCAGCCGGAAGGCCCCCAGTGCCCATCTTCTCCTATATGAGGTGTTTTGACATGGAAAAAAAATCAGAAGGAGGCTTTCGGGACCAGCCGCCGCCGTCTCGAGGCGAAACCGAGGCGGAAACCAATCTAGGGCTTTGGCAGAGCTGTTCTGTCAGGGATACTTCCCTCCGGAAGGGGGAAATCATCGCCGCCGTCATCACCAACAACTCTCCCATCTTGGGGAGGGCTATCTTAATCAACATCTTCACCAGCACCATCTCCTCTCAAACCCTAGTTCATCTCTTGTATCCAATCTTTGTACCCAAACCTGAGATTGGTACCTGTGGGTTGCTAGTAGTGTTGATTACTCCTTGTAGTTGATGCTAGTTCCTTTATTTGGTGGAAGATCATATGTTCAGATCCATTACGCATCTTAATACCCCTCTGATCATGAACAATATTATGTCTTGTGAGTAGTTACTTTTGTTCCTGAGGACATGGGAGAAGTCTTTCTATTAGTAGTCATGTGAATTTGGTCTTCGTTCGATATTTTGATGAGATGTATGTTGTCTCTCCTCCAGTGGTGTCATGTGAACGTCGACTACATGACACTACACCATTATTTGGGCCTAGAGGAAGGAATTGGGAAGTAATAAGTAGATGATGGGTTGCTAGAGTGACAGAAGCTTAAACCCTAGTTTATGCGTTGCTTCATAAGGGGCTGATTTGGATCCATATGTTTCAGGCTATGGTTAGGTTTACCTTAATACTTCTTTTGTAGTTGCGGATGCTTGCATTAGACATTAATCATAAGTGGGAGTCTTTTCCAAGTAAGGGCAGCACCCAAGCACCGGCCCACCCACATACCAAATTATCAAAGTACCGAACGCGAATCAGATGATCGTGATGAAAACTAGCTTGACGATAATTTCCATGTGTCCTCGGGAGCGCTTTCCTTTATATAAGAGTTTGTCCAGGCTTGTCCTTTGCTACAAAAAGGATTGGGCCACCTTGATGCACAATATTTACTTTTACCTTTTGTCACTTGCTACTAATTACCTTATCACAAAACTATCTGTTACCTATAATTTTAGTGCTTGCAGAAAATACCTTACCGAAACCTGCCTATCATTTCCTTCTGCTCCTCGTTGGGTTCGACACTCTTACTTATCGAAACGACTACGATAGATCCCCTACACTTGTGGGTCATCAAGACTCTTTTCTGGCGCCGTTGCCGAGGAGTGAAGCGCCTTTGGTAAGTGGAATTTGGTAAGGAAAAATTTATATAGTGTGCTGAAATTTATTGTCACTTGTTACTATGGCTCAAAATCCTTTGAGGGGCTTGTTCGGGGTATCTTCACCCCGAACAGAAGAGCAAAGAGTTGCTCCTCAACCTACTGCACCTATTGAAAATGTTTGCTTTGAGATTCCTTCGGGTATGATAGAGAAACTGCTTGAAAGTCCCTTTACAGGAGACAGAACACTGCATCCCAACTTACACCTAATCTATGTGGATGAAGTTTGTGGATTGTTTAAGCTTGCAGGTATGCCCGAGGATGTTATCAATAAGAAGGTCTTCCCTTTATCTTTGAAGGGAGATGCATTGACATGGTTTAGGCTATGCGATGATATGGGATCATGGAACTATAATCGTCTGAAGTTGGAATTTCATCAGAAGTTCTACCCTATGCACCATGTTCATCGTGATCGCAATTATATCTATAATTTCTGGCCTCGCAAAGGAGAAAGCATTGCTCAAGCTTGGGGGGAGGCTTAAGTCAATGTTATATTCATGCCCCAATCATGAGCTCTCAAGAGAAATGATCATTCAAATTTTTTATGCTCAGCTTTCTCATAATAATCGCTCCATGCTCGATACTTCTTGTTTTGGCTCTTATATGATGAAGACTATTGACTTCAAAGGGGATTTATTGGAAAGAATTAAACCTAACTCTGAAGATTGGGATCTCGAAGAAGGTAAGGAGTCAGGTATGACCCCTAAGTTTGATTGTGTTAAAGCTTTTATGGATACCGATGTTTTCCGTGAGTTTAGCACTAAATATGGACTTGACTCTGAGATAGTAGCTTCTTTCTGTGAATCTTTTTCTACTCATGTTGATCTCCCCTAGGAGAAGTGGTTTAAATACCATCCCCCTATTGAACTAAAAGTAGTTGAACCTATTAAAGTTGAAGAAAAGACTATCACTTAATATTGTTGATCCTGATATACCTACCGCTTATATTGAGAAACCACCTTTCCATGTTAGGATAAAGGATCATGCTCAAGCTTCAACTGTAGTTTGTAAAAGTAATACTAGAACACCTAAACCCTCTGAGCAAATTAAAGTTGAACCTAGTGTTGCTATGGTTAAAGATATCTTGGTAGAAGATTTAGATGGACATGTTATTTACCTCCAAGAAGAGTCTGCTAGAATAGCCAAACCCAATGCTAGGAATAAACATAAACCTGTTGTAGGCATGCCGGTCATCTATGTTAAGATCGGAGATCATTGCTATCATGGTTTATGTGACGTAGGTGCTAGTGCGAGTATTATCCCTTTTGATTTGTACAACGAAATTATGCATGATATTGCACCTGTTGAGTTAGAAGGGATTGATGTTACTATTAAGCTTGCCAATAGAGATACTATTTCACCAGTTGGGATTATTAGAGATGTTGAAGTCTTGTGTGGGAAGGTTAAATACCCTGCTGATTTCCTTATTCTTAGTTCCCCACAAGATGAATTTTGTCCCATTATATTTGGTAGACCCTTCTTGAATACTGTTAATGCCAAGATTGACTCCGTCAAACATATTGTCACGGTTGGATTAGGGGACATGTCTCATGATTTTAATAACTTTGCTAAATTTTATAGACAACCCCTCGAAAAGGCACCACCCAGTAAGGATGAACTTATTGCTCTTGCTTCCATTGCCGTGCCACCTAATGATCCTTTAGAACAATACCTGCTAGACCATGAAAATGATATGCATATGAACGAGAGAAGGGAAATAGATGAAATATTGGTTACCCAGGGACCTGTATTGAAAAACAACTTGCCTGTTGAAATCCTAGGGGATCCTCCTCCACCCAAGGGTGATCCCGTGTTTGAACTTAGACCTTTGCCTGATAATCTTAAGTATGTTCATCTTGATGAAAAGAAGATATATCCTGTTATTATTAGTGCTAACCTTTCAGAGCAGGAGGAAGTAAAATTATTGAAAACTCTGAAGAAGCATCATGCTGCTATTGGATATACTCTGGATGATCTTAAGGGCATTAGTCCCACTATATGCCAACACAAGATAAAATTGGAAGAAAATACTAAACCAGTTATTGATCGTCTGCGGCGGTTAAATCCTAAGATGAAAGAAGTGGTAAGGAAGGAAATACTAAAGCTCCTAGAGGCAGGTATTATCTATCCAGTTGTTGATAGCCAGTGGGTAAGTCCTGTCCATTGTGCCCCTAAGAAAGGAGGTATGACTGTCGTTCCTAATGATAAAGATGAATTGATCCCGCAAAGAATAGTTACAGGTTATAGGATGGTAATTGATTTCCGTATGTTAAATAAAGCTACTAAGAAAGATCATTAACCCTTGCCATTTATTGATCAAATGCTAGAAAGATTATCCAAACATACTCATTTCTGCTTTCTAGATGGTTATTCTGGTTTCTCACAAATACCTGTGTCAAAAGGGGATCAAGAAAAGACCACCTTTACTTGTCCTTTCGATACCTTTGCTTATAGACGTATGCCTTTTGGTTTATGTAATGCACCTGCTACCTTTCAAAGATGCATGATGGCTATATTCTTTGATTTTTGTGAAAAGATTGTTGAGGTGTTCATGGATGATTTCTCCGTTTACGGAACTTCTTTTGATGATTGCTTAAGCAACCTTGATCGAGTTTTGCAGAGATGTGAAGACACTAATCTTGTCTTGAATTGGGAGAAGTGCCACTTTATGGTTAATGAAGGCATTGTCTTGGGACATAAAATTTCTGAAAGAGGTATTGAAGTTGACAAAGCTAAAGTTGATGCTATTGAAAAGATGCCATGCCCTAAGGATATCAAAGGTATACGAAGTTTCCTTAGTCATGCCGGGTTTTATAGGAGGTTCATTAAGGACTTCTCCAAAATCTCCAGGCCTCTGACTAATCTTTTACAAAACGATATTCCTTTTGTCTTTGATGATGATTGTCTAGAAGCATTTGAAATACTTAAGAAAGCATTGATCTCTGCACCTATTCTCCAGCCTCCTGACTGTAATTTACCCTTTGAGATTATGTGCGATGCTAGTGATTATGCTGTAGGTGCTGTCTTAGGGCAAAGAGTTGATAAGAAATTGAATGTTATCCAGTATGCTAGTAAAACTCTAGATAGTGCCCAAAGAAATTATGCTACCACTGAGAAATATTTTTTAGCAGTCGTATTTGCTTGTGATAAGTTTAGAACCTATATCACTGATTCTAAGGTAACCATTCACACTGATCATGCTGCTATCAAATAACTTATGGAAAAGAAAGATGCTAAGCCTAGACTTATTAGATGGGTTCTCTTGCTGCAAGAATTTGACTTGCATATTATTGATAGAAAAGGAGTTGAGAACCCTGTAGTAGATAACTTGTCTAGGTTAGAAAATATACTTGATGACCCACAACCTATTGATGATAGCTTTCCTGATGAACAATTAGCTGTCATAAATACTTCTCGTACTACTCCATGGTATGCTGATTATGCTAATTACATTGTTGCTAAGTTTATACCTCCTAGCTTCACATAACAGCAAAAGAAAAAGTTCTTCTATGATTTGAGACATTACTTTTGGGATGACCCACATCTTTATAAAGAAGGAGTAGATGGTATTATTAGACGTTGTGTACCTGAGCATGAACATGAACAGATCCTACGCAAGTGCCACTCCGAAGCTTATGGAGGACACCATGCGGGAGATAGAGCTGCACACAAGATATTGCAATCGGTTTTTATTGGCCTACTCTCTTCAAGGATGCCCGTAAGTTTGTCTTATCTTGTGATGAATGTCAAAGTATTGGTAATATTAGTAGACATCAAGAAATGCCTATGAACTATTAACTTGTTTTTGAACCATTTGATGTTTGGGGCTTTGATTATATGGGACCCTTTCCTGCCTCTAATGGGTACACACATATTTTAGTTGCTGTTGATTACGTTACTAAGTGGGTAGAAGCTATTCCAACTAGTAGTGCTGATTATAACGCCTCTATTAAGATGCTTAAGGAAGTTATTTTCCCGAGGTTTGGAGTCCCTAGATACCTAATGACTGATGGTGGTTCACACTTTATTCATGGTGCTTTCCGTAAAATGCTTGCTAAGTATGATGTCAACCATAGAATTGCATCTCCCTATCACCCACAGACTAGTGGTCAAGTAGAACTAAGTAATAGGGAGTTGAAACTAATCTTGCAAAAGACAGTTAATAGGTCTAGGAAGAATTGGTCCAAGAAACTAGATGATGCATTATGGGCTTATAGAACTGCATACAAAAATCCTATGGGTATGTCTCCATATAAGATGGTATATGGAAAAGCTTGTCACTTACCTCTTGAGCTAGAACATAAGGCATATTGGGCTATCAAAGAGCTCAATTATGATTTCAAACTTGCCGGTGAAAAGAGGTTATTTGACATTAGCTGCCTTGATGAGTGGAGAACCCCGGCCTATGAGAGTGCCAAGCTGTTTAAAGAAAAAGTTAAGAGATGGCATGACAAAAGGATACAAAAGCGTGAGTTTAACGTAGGTGATTATGTCTTGCTATTTAACTCTCGTTTAAGATTTTTTGCAGGAAAACTTCTCTTCAAGTGGGAAGGACCTTACGTTATCGAGGAGGTATATCGTTCCGGTGCCATAAAAATCAACAACTTCGAAGGCACAAATCCGAAGGTGGTGAATGGTCAAAGAATCAAACATTATGTCTTAGGTAATCCTATAAATGTTGAAACCAATATTATTGAAACCATAACCCCGGAGGAATACATAAGGGACACTTTCAAGAATGATCCAGCCTCCGAAAAGGAAGAGGTATGTGATAGAGTAAGTAAACCGACTCCAAAACAGTTCTAAAGGCAATTTTTTCTCCGTTTTGGAATATTTAGAAAAATAGAAAAATAAACCACAGTCCGGAAGAGACACGAGGCGTCCATGAGGGTGGAGGGCATGCCCCCCTTCCCAGGGCGCGCCCCCTGCCTCGTGGGCACCCCGTGTGTTCCCTGGACTCCGTTTTCTTGCGGGTTACTCCTTTTGGTCGGTAAAAATTCATTATATATACTCCCGAAGGTTTTGACCTCTGTATCACACAAAAATCCTCTGTTCTTGTTTCGAGCTGTTTTCTGCTAGGGTTTGCGAAGTCAGACATCATGTTGTCTCCCTCCTCCAACAACGAAGGCAACAATGCTTGGCTAATGAAGATAGACCTGAAGAGGGAAGGACCCGAGGAGATCCACAAGGAGAAGAAAATCAAGGTGGAGGTGGAAGATCCGGCTCCGGCAGCGGGAGAAGAAGACACCTCCAAACCCCTTCCTAACCTCTTTACCTCAACTGAGCTAGAAGCTTTCAGGATGATTGAGTTAGCTCAGATTCGTAACAAGCATCTCACAAGTGAAAATATTTTGTTGAAGGATTACATTGTTGCTCTCAAAGGTATTATCCGCAAGCTGGAAGATCTCCTACGCTCGATATATGAGGATCCTCCGTCACTTCTTGCAACTCCATCATCACCACCCCCGAAGAAGGAGACATAATCATATGGGTATGGGCACTCCCCTTGGCAACTGTCAAGCTTGGGGGAGTGACCCGGTATCGTATCACCATCACTCCTATCTTTACCGTTTTACTTAGTTCGATCCTTTTGGTAGTATCTTGATCTATTAGAATAAAGTTAGCATGATCTAGTTGTGAGCCTTTGCTTTGTGATCTTTATCCTTTGTAATCGAGTCCGTGAGCTATATAATAAAGATTAGTGTTGAGTCAAGGGCTTGATTTCCTCACTTGGGTCATGATAAAAAGAAAGAAAACATAAAGAGTACCAAAGAGATCATATCGATCTCGTGGGAAGTAATGACTTCACATACAAGAGTATGATAAATAAAAGTTGTTGGGAGGTGACAAACATAGTTTTGGTCATCGTTGCAATTAATAGGAAGTAATAAAAGAAGAGAGGCTTCACATACAAATATACTATCTTGGACATCTTTTATGATTGTGAGCACTCATTAAAGTATGACATGCTAAAGAGTTGTTGTTGGACAAGGAAGACAACATAATGGGTTATGTCTTCTTATATCCGAAATAAAGTATATTGTCATGGATCATCCAACATGTTGAGCTTGCCATTCCCCCTCATGCTAGCCAAAACTCCTCGCACTAAGTAGAGATACTACTTGTGCTTCCATATATCCTTAAACCCAGTTTTGCCATCAGAGTCCACCATACCTACCAATGGATTGAGAAAAATCCTTCCAAGTAAGTTGTCATGTTGCAAACTCGCTAAAATAAGTATAATTTATTAGCGTGGGAGAAATTAACTTTATACGATCTTGTGATATGGAAGTAATAAAAGCAACGGACTACATAATAAAGGTCCTTATCACAAGTGGCAATATAAAGCAAAGTTCTTCTATGCTAAGACTTTGTGCATCCAACCATAAAAACACATGACAACCTCTGCTTCCCTCTGCGAAGGGCCCTTCTATTATTCCTGTCTTATAAGTGTCAAGGTGAATCCACCTTTCCTTTTACATTTTATCCTTGGGCAAGCACATTGTGTTGGAAAGATCCTGACATATATACCCACTTGGATGTAAGTTTTCATGATCTATTACTGTTGACATTACCCTTGATGTAAAAGGTTGGGAGGCAACACCATAAGCCCCTATCTTTCTCTATGTCTGATTAAAACTCCATAAACATTAATATTGCGTGAGTGTGAGCAATTGTGATAGATTGTATGATAGTTGAGTATGTAGGCTTGCTGAAAAGCAGTTATATTGACTGTTTCCGATGTTACGATAAATTGCAATTGCTTCAATGACCGAGATCAAAGTTTGTTAGTTTCCAATGAAGTTTATACTTCATACTTGATATTGTGGATGAATTGTTACTTATCATAAGAATCATATGACTATATTTATATAAGTTGCTGTTATGAGAATGATCATGATGCCCTCATGTCCGTATTTTGTTTTATCGACACCTCTATCTCTAAACATGTGGACATATTTTTTGATATCGGCTTTCACTTGAGGACAAGCGAGGTCTAAGCTTGGGGGAGTTGATACATCCATTTTGCATCATGCTTATATGTTGATATTTATTGCATTATGGGCTGTTCTTACATGTTTTGTCACAATACTTATGCCTTTTCTCTCTTATTTTACAAGGTTCACATGAAGAGGGAGAATGCCGGCAGCTGGAATTCTGGGCTGGAAAAGGAGCAAACTATGGAAACCTATTCTGCACAACTCCAAAAACCCTGAAACTCAACAGAACATCGTTTCGGAAAATATAAAATATCTGGCGAAAGAAATCCACGAGGGGGGTGATGGGCCTCTAACCCCTCGTTGGTTACCCCAAGTGGAAGGTGAAATATGCAGTGTTGTGGAAGTGTTTTCCCTTAGCAAAGATGCCAAGGATCGAATCCCCAGAGACTCCTAGGTTCAACAAGTAGGTGTCAACTGCTAACGGCGCGTATTAGCAATCAACGTGGACCTGCACACAGATACAAATAACTTTGCTCCCAACGAGTATAGAGAGGTTGTCAATCCCTCCGTCCTTGTAGTTCACAAAGGGTTAAACGCAAATGATAGTAGTGATAGATAATGTTTGCAATAGTAAATAATAGCGAAAAGTAAATAGCGGATGTGATCAATGATGGTAATATGGATCAGAGTCTCATGATGTTCACTAGTGATGTCTCTCTCCCAAAAGACGATAAAACAGCTATGTGAGGTAAACGAATTACAGCTTGGCAATTGACAGGACCACGAACGCAAACCAATGCTGATTACATTGCAAGAAAGGTTGAGGTTCAAAGCATGGGTGGTACGCCAAAGTAAGTAGACCGAAATCCATCAATATCTACTACTAATCATCCACCTTGAGATATCTATCCAGAACATCTCACTGGTATTAAGTTGCGAGTCCCACCCATAGTGTAAACTCAATGCAACAGACAACTGCATTAAAAGAACTTTGTGTAAAGTAAACAATCCTTGCACCCGCGGGCACAAGCACCGTTGTTTTCCCCCTTGTGGCAACAGCACATCCCCTAGACTCATGTTTCTATCACTCAAACTAGTCATCGAGGGGCATGAACCCACAATCGAGCATAACGTTCCCTCTTGGAGTCACTACATATTACTTGGCCAAAGCAATAAATAACAACAGAGAACATGCAAGAATTACTTATGAACATAAATATAAAAGAGGTAGATCAAATATATTACTCAAGATCAATCTGAACATAATCTCATAATCCATCGGATCCCAGCAAACTCATCATAGCAACAGCATAAGGATTACATATGTGCCTCGATCATGTAGGGCAGCTCACGAGGACTAATTAGTGAAGCACAAGAACGGGAGGAGAACATCACATAGCTACTGGTCATGGACTCATGGTCCAAGGGAGACTACTCACAACTCATCCGGGAGGCGTCCATGGTGGTGGAGAAGCTCCCGATGGTGATCGTCCCCTCCGGCAGGGTGCCGGGAAAAGTTCTCCTGGTGCTCCCGATCTTGGAAGCGGTGGCGGCGGCAGAACAGAGATGAGATCGCGAAAAAGAGTTCCCGCCCCGAGGGTTTCGAAGTACGCTCTAAATATATGCCGAAGGGGGGCACCAGACGGGGCTCAGGGGGCCCAGGCGCCCCCCCGGCACGGTCCAGGGGGGGGGGCGCCGGCCGGGCGCCTGGAGCCCTGGTGCCCCCCCGGTTGCCCTTCGGGCGCAAGGTAGGTTCTGGAACGCTGATTTTTTATATGATTTTTCTGGATTTTTTCTGGCAGTTCTCGTAACGTGAAAACCTGAAATACAAAAACAGCCGAAAACAGAAACTGGCACCGGGGTGCACTGGATTAGTAGGTTAGTCCAAATATGATCAAAAGTGTATGGAAGTGTATGAATATCATAGCAATATCACCCAAAAGTGGCATGGAGCAAGCAGAAATTATAGATACGTTTTGGACATATCAGGGGGCCACCGGCTGCCCACGAGGGTGGGGGGCGCGCCCCCTTCCCAGGGCGTGGCCCCTACCTCGTGGGCCAGCCGGAAGGCCCCCGGTGCCCATCTTCTCCTATATGCGGTGTTTTGACCTGGAAAAAAATCAGAAGGAGGCTTTCGGGACCAGACGCCGCTGTCTCGAGGCGGAACCGAGGCAGAAACCAATCTAGGGCTCCGGCAGAGCTGTTCTGCCGAGGATACTTCCCTCCGGAAGGGGGAGATCGTCGCCCCCGTCATCACCAACAACTCTCCCATCTTGGGGAGGGCTATCTTCATCAACATCTTCACCAGCACCATCTCCTCTCAAACCCTAGTTCATCTCTTGTATCCAATCTTTGTACCCAAACCTGAGATTTGTACCTGTGGGTTGCTAGTAGTGTTGATTACTCCTTGTAGTTGATGCTAGTTGGTTTATTTGGTGGAAAATCATATGTTCAGATCCATTATGCATCTTAATACCCCTCTGATCATGAACAATATTATGTTGTGAGTAGTTACTTTTGTTCCCGAGGACATGTGAGAAGTCTTGCTATTATTAGTCATGTGAATTTGGTCTTCGTTCGATATTTTGATGAGATGTATGTTGTCTCTCCTCTAGTGGTGTCATGTGAACGTCGACTACATGACACTTCACCATTATTTGGGCCTAGAGGAAGGCATTGGGAAGTAATAAGTAGATGATGGTTTGCTAGAGTGACAGAAGCTTAATCCCTAGTTTATGCGTTGCTTCGTAAGGGGCTGATTTGGATCCATATGTTTCAGGCTATGGTTAGGTTTACCTTAATACTTCTTTTGTAGTTGCGGATGCTTGCATTAGAGGTTAATCATAAGTGGGAGGCTTGTCCAAGTAAGGGCAGCACCCAAGCACTTATCCACCCACATACCAAATTACCAAAGTACCGAACGCGAATCAGATGATCGTGATGAAAACTAGCTTGACGATAATTCCCATGTGTCCTCGGGAGTGCTTTCCTTTATATAAGAGTTTGTGCAGGCTTGTCCTTTGCAACAAAAGGATTGGGCCACCTTGCTGCACCTTATTTACTTTTACCTTTTGTCACTTGCTACCAATTACCTTACCACAAAACTATATGTTACCTATAATTTCAGTGCTTGCAGGAAATACCTTACCGAAAACTGCCTATCATTTCCTTCTGCTCCTCGTTGGGTTCGACACTCTTACTTATCGAAAGGACTACGATAGATCCCCTACACTTGTGGGTCATCAACCGGCTAGCACCCGAGGACTTAATTTACAACCCGGGCCAGTGCTCCTCATGAGTGTTGGTCCAAACTAGGCAGCCTGCGTGGCCGCCTTGGTGAAACCCGAGGTATGTGGTATTCACCCTAGCTTGACCTATCCAACCGTGGCCTGAGACGAGTTATGCGCGGCTCCTATCAGGGTGTCGGCACGTCAGGAGGCTTTGCTGGACTTTTTTTTACCATTCTCGAAATATCTTGTACACCGGGATTCTGAGTCTGATCGGGCAGTCCCTAAGATAAGGGGTTTTAACCTCTGTTGATCGCGAGAGCTTGTGATGGGCTAAGTTGGGACACCCCTGCGGGGTTATGATCTTTCGAAAGCCATGCCCGCGGTTATGTGGCGGATTGGAATTTGTTAATATCCGGTTGTAGACAACTTGTCACAAAACCTCAAACATAATACACTACCGTGTGAGTAGTCGTGATGGTCTCTTTTCGAGGGAGTTCGGGAAGAGAACACGGCTGGGTTATGGATGACTTGTTGGTAGACATGATCATCTAGTGATCATTATTTAGTTCATGACCGATGGCTTTCACTTCTCTTCTCGATCTGATGATACGTAAACTAGCCACCTCATCTACACTTAGCGCTTGCAGCAGCCCACTTATACACTTTCTCCTTACTCAAAGGCTTTGATAGTTTTGATACCCGGGAATGGGATTGCTGAGTCCTCGTGACTCACGGTTTACTACCAACACATGTGCAGGTACAATCGAGTACGATTCAGTTGATGGCCAGGAACTCAAGTGTGAGTTCAATGAGGAATGTGGGCGTATGTATGTGACATTTCCCGACGATCAGTAGTGGTTCCTACTAGGGCCGATCGGGCATAGTGGGTGGTTATCTTCTTTTCATTTGGATTTTTCCGTAGTCGGACCATGATTGTACTTGGATGAATGTATGAATTATTTATGCATTGTGTGAAGTGGCGATTGTAAGCCGACTATGTATTTTTTTCCCTTTATTCTTGTACATAGGAATGTGTGAAGATAACCTTCTTGCGATCGTACAAAAATGCGATTATGCCTCTAAGTTGTGCCTCGACACGTGGGAGATATAGTCGCATCTTGGGCGTTACATAAACATAACCCATTAAGTTGTCTTCCTTGTCCAACATCAACCTTTTAGCATGTCATATTTTAATGAGTGCTCACAATTACAAAAGATGTCCAAGATAGTATATTTATATGTGAAATCTCTCTTCCTTTAATATTCTTTCATGAATTGTTCAAGTGACCAATTCTGTGTTTGCTAACTTTCAATAAGTTTACTACCTATACTTATTCTGTGTGAAGTCATTACTCCCCATGGTATAAGCATATGAAACATATATAAATTCGGATTTATGATATTCAATTCATTCAACCATTTACTCATAGGATGTACGTGAAGCACGTGAGTAAATGACAAACTACTCCAAAAGATATAAGTGAAGGACACTGAGTAGTCAAATAATTAACTAGCCATGGGAGGATTCTTTTTCATTCAAGATTTCAGATCCAATGATTTTATTCAAACAACAAGTAAAATTGAAAATACGCTCCAAGCAAAACACATATCATGTGACGAATAAAAATATAGCTCCGAGTAAGGTATACCGACGGTTTTGAAGACGAAAGAGGAGATGCCTTCTGGGGCATCCCCAAGCTTAGGCGCTTGAGTCTTCCTTGAATATTACCTTGGGGTGACTTGGGCATCCCCAAGCTGAGGGCCTTTCCACTCCTTATTCTCCTCATATCGATATCTCACCGAAAGCTCGAAAACTTCAACCACACAAATCTTAACGTAACTTCATGAGATAGGCTAGTATGATAAAGAGTAAACCATTCACTCTGGTACTGTCAAAGACAAGGTTCATAATTGTTATCACACAATGCCTACTGTACCATATCATTTCTACAATTTATATTGAGAAATATAAGCCATAGAAACTAGAAAACAAGCAAACTATGCAATGAAAACAGAATATGTCAAGAAACAGAACAATCTGTAATGATCTGAACAACAACAATACTTCTGCTACTCTAAAAATTATGAAATAAATTGGTGGACGTGAGGAATTTTTCTATTAATATTCTTCAAAAGGAATCAACTCAAAAGCACTCTTTTGTAAAAAATGGCAGCTAATCCCGTGAGCGCAAAGTTTCCGTTTTGTTTACATCAAGATCACATTAACTTTTACCCAAGTCTTCCCAAAGGTTTTACTTGGCATTTTATTGAAACAAAAGCTATAAAACATGATTACTACAGTAGCTTAATCATGTAAACACACAAAAACAGTACGGGTAAATATTGGGTTGTCTCCCAACAAGCGCTTTTCTTTAATGCCTTTTAGCTAGGCATGATGATTTCAATGATGCTCACATAAAAGATAAGAATTGAAACATAAAGAGAGCATCATGAAGAATATGACTAGCATATTTAAATCTAACCCACTTCCTATGCCTAGGGATTTTGTGAGAACATAATTTATAGGAATAAGAATCAACTATCATAGGAAGGCAAGACAAGTATAACTTCAAAACTTTAAGCACATAGAGAGGAAACTTGATATTATTGCAACTTCTACAAGCATGTATCCTCCCTCATAATTTTTTTCAGTAGCATCATGAATGGGTTCAACAATATAACCATCACATAAAGCATTCTTTTCATGATCTACAAGCATAGAAATTTTACTACTTTCCACATAAGCAAAATTCTTCTCATTCGGAATAGTGGAATCATTACTAACTAAAGTTGACACTCTTCCAAATCCACTTTTGATGATAGTATTATTCATACTCCAAAATATATAAGTGAAGTTCATGGAGTAATCTAGGATTAATATTGACTAGCAAATATCCAAGCTCAAAATATATAAGTGAAGCACACAAAGCATTCTATAAAACCGTACTCAAAAGATTTAAGTGAAGCACAAAGATCATTCTATAAGATTATACTCAAAAGATATAAGTGAATCACATGAAGAATTCTATAAATCAAGGAAGGGCTATCTCATACTAGCTGTAACATCCCAAATTTTCAATTTGGAATGTTTTACAATTATTAGCTAAGCATCTATGCATTTTTTTATTTGAGTGTCATTTGGAAATTTCAGAGGCATTTGAATTTTATCTGACTTTGAATTCTACTTGGCAATTGAAATTTATTTCAAAAATCCCTGACCAGATACTTGTTCAAAAGTATGAGAGGAGCTAACATGACACTCCAAAAAGTCAGAAGAAAACAATGCCGAAAGTTTTAAATTCAAATTTGAGTTTCATTTGGATTTTTTAGAAAAATGTTTTTTATAAAGTTTTTATTTCGCCTCTGAAAAATAGTTCATCTTGTAGGATTTATTTTTCTGAATTTTTTGATATATATATGTCCTATATAAAATTATTTTTATTTTCTGTCTTTTTATTTTTTTTCTCTTTGTCTAATTAAAAAAAAGAACCTACAGCCATGGCCCAACTTGACCCATTGGCCGAGCAGCCCACGAGCTAATGGCTCGTCTTCCTCCTCGTGCACGTACACAACACACACAACATCCATGGCCACGCACATCCATCCGGCGCCCCACCCCTCCCCTTCCTCTCCCCCGCCCCAAAACGCCTCTGAACGGAACCCCCTCGCATTCCTCTACCCCTTCCCCTTCACTAGTGCGCCTTAATTCCATCTCTAATGGCCACCATGAACGCTTGAAACTGCAGCCATTAACACATCTCGCCCCACCCAACTCTGGACCTCCCCAAGCCCTATAAAAGGCACCCCGCGAGCCCCTCTCACCCCTCGTCCGAAGCCCTCTCCTTCTGGAGCTTTTCCCCCTCCCTAACCTCGCCAATTGCTCGCTCGAGTTCGTGAATTCCGGCGACCTCTCACCGTGTGTACATGAAACTATCTACAACCACACCTTGATCAAGTGGTTCACCTCATCGTCCTCTACACCGTCCTGCACGCATCCTTCGCCGAAGCACACCAGAGCCGCCTTCTTCCTCGTCTTCGGCGACAAGTCCGGTGAACACCCTGTCCGATTTTTTTTCTCTTTTATCAGTATATTTTCCAATTTAGATTCTTTACCGAATCTTGTTTCTAGTATATCTTTTAGTCTATATACCCGATTTAGTTGATTCTTTTTCCTACGGTTTCATAAAAATATCCTCTATCCAGAGAACCAAACGAAATATATTTTTGAAAATTTTAAAATTTGAATTCAAACATATCTGAATTCAAACTTTGTTAGGCCATAACTTGAGTTTCGTAACACCGTTTTGGGTGATTCTTTTTGCAAATCGAAGCTTGTGACATGCACTTTCTGTTAAAACCAAAACCATTTATTTTTGTTGCTGTAAAAATTACGTTTTGTACAGAAACTTTATTTTGGTGTTTTTGGAGTTTTTCGAAGTCTTTTATTTGTTTCCTTTTTGGATCCTTGCTTGTATGCTTATGTATGTTATTGCTTGCTTACGCTAGATCATCCGGAGTGCGAAGCTTGCTACTATGAATCTTTACAGTTCAACGAACGTCAGCAAGGCAAGTTCACACTTTGATCATAAGTTTAAATACCCAGTTTTTACTATGCATTAGTTTCACCCTCAAAGATTACATGAGTAGGATTGGGAACATGTGGTTATGCTATGTAGTTCATTTGGTAGGAACCTATGACCTTTTATCACCCCGGGAATATTCGTTATATCATATATTGCTTAGCCATGCTCGTAGACGGGGATTGGTATGTGTGATACATCCAAGTTGCGAGAGATAATAATTTTGGGACAACATAAGGTGGCAACTTTAATACACATCTGGGTGGATTGTTTGGGGCACCTGGAGAAACCAGTTCTTGCCCAAGGGGAATCCCGGAGTACCCGTGTGATTACCCTAGGTCCGCTACCCAGGCTCAAAGGGATCATAAGATATTTCATGCCTAGAAACTTCCGTGTGCAGCCACAAGCCATTATGGGCTCTGGCATAGTTGAGTAAGTTGTGTGACCTCTTTTCCTGGTAGACTAGCTGATGTAGGGGAAAGTAGGTGTACCGGTCTACCCAGGGTTTGGAGGAAATACTTCAGAAATACTATGTCTCGATCTTCCGATCATGGAGGTGGTCGAGTCTTGTGGGGAAAAGTGCGCAAACCTCTGCAGAGTGTACAAACTAATCATGATTAGCCGTGTCCCCGGTTATGGACAACTTGAGTATCTGGAAGTGAATTATTGGTTGATCTCATCACTCTATTTAATGAAATTATTGGGTTACTAATAACTTGGGAATTTTGGGATTGAGTTGGAGGAACCTTCTCAATAATGGTTTTTTTAACTTAGTAGTAAATAAAAATGTATTCCTTTGTTGTAGGGTAAAATTGGCTTTATGCAAAAAAAAATTAAACTTAGAGCCTCCACCAGCTAAATTTGCATATAGAGATAGTATTTTTCATTATTATTATTCTATGGTGTGACATTGCCAGCATATTCCATGTGCTGACCTACACGGCTGCAACGTCTCATGTTGCAGAGTTTTCCGACGAGGAGTAAAGGTGCGATAGGTCGTTGTTTTGCACTCAGTTTGCCGTGGAGTTGATGGACTCATTTTACTTTTGATGCTTCCGCAGTTATTTTATCCAGATGGCCTTTCGCCATATTATTGTAATAAATACTCTTTTGAGGACCTCGATGTAATAAAGTGTGTGATTGAACTCTGTTATAATTCATCGAGTACTGTGTGTGTCAGCATACCGATCCAGGGATGACACTTAACCACAGAGACTTCAATCCATTTGGGTCGGGTCGCTACAAGATGGTATCAGAGCACACGCTGACTGTAGGACGCGACCACTAGGAAATGGAAAACCATAGGTAGAAAACTCTATTTTACCACTTCCTTATATATCCGTTGGTATGTACTCTTCTCTATTCATTTCTATCTCTTCTCTACTTCAATTCAATAGTTGTTGAACCCCGTGACCAAGTTGCTCAGCTGATGAGACCAAGACCCATGAAGACAACATTGACGAAGAAGAAGAAGCTAGAATTGACTTTGATTTGAGAAGATTTAGTTCAGACCACCACTACCAAATGTAGTCCAACGAATGATTGCGGTAGTATGAAGAGATCATATCTCTTGTGGATATGACCTTACCTGTAGGTTTTGCTTGTGTGGTGTGATTTGTGTGAATTGCTTGATTTGAAGTTTTATTGCAATCATAAGCATATGGGTAGTGATTTCTCTCATTAGGCCCTTATTCTATTCTAATTTCTCATCCACTCTAAACCGAACAGATTCCTCCGAGACGTGACCCGGAATTTCTGCCGGAACTTACCCAGTTGATCCAGAACCAGAATGCCCTCATGCAGCTACTCATCCAGAATCAGAACCAGAACAACAACAACAACCCACCGCCGCCACCCCCGGTCGACAACCTTACCCGTTTCCTGAGGTTGAACCCACCCGTGTTCTTTAGCAGCACGGAGCCGATCGTCGCAGATGACTGGCTCCGCAAGATCGGAAGGGAGCTGACCACCGCAGGATGTACTGACGCAGAGAAGGTGCGCTTTGTCGCACATCAACTGGATGGACCAGCAGCTTCGTGGTGGGAAAATTACACCACCACATTCCCCATAGCAAATGTGACTTGGGATCAGTTCCAGCAGGCATTTCGTACTGCACATGTTTCAGCCGGAGCTATGAGTCTGAAGAAGCGTGAGTTCCGCAACTTACGCCAGGGTAATCGTTCTGTTGGTGATTATGTGGAGGAATTCAGCAAGTTATCCAGGTATGCTCCCGGAGACGTGGCTGATGATGCCGCTAAGCAGGAGAAATTTCTTGAGGGACTAAATGATGATCTGGGACTTCAGTTGACTGTGGCTACCTTTAACAATTATCAAGAGTTGGTTGACAAGGCTCTCATTCTGGAAGGCAAGCAGCAGCAGGTGGAAAACCGCAAGAGAAAGTACGGACAGGGAAAGTACAACTCTGGAGTTCAGCAGAAGCCCCGCTATACCCCGTACTCGGGAAATAATGGATCAGGATCCGGCAAGTATGGTGGACACACTCACCATAACCATGGAGGACATTCACATCATGGAGGGAATGGACACAACCATAATGGCCATAGGAATGGCAATGGAAACGGAGGAAATAACAATCAGCATCACTCCAACCCCGCTACACCGACAAAGAAGGATCTGAGCCACATTACCTGTTTCAAGTGCGGGAAGCCCGGACACTACACCACCGAATGTCCCGAGGCGAAGAACGGGAATGGCAATGGAAGCTCTGGAAAGAAGCCAAATCCTTTTACCAGAGGTCAGGTGAACCATGTCAATGTAGAGGAAGTTTATGACCAGCCTGACGCCGTTGTTGGTAAGTTCTTGATTAATTCATTTACAGCGCTTGTTCTTTTTGACACTGGTGCATCGCATTCATTCATATCAAGGGGGTTTGTGGATAAGTTTAAGTTGCCGACCGTAGCCCTTAAAACACCAATGTTAGTGAGTTCCCCAGGAGCAGAGAACATGGCTAGTCGGGGATGTTTTCAGTTGCCATTGACCATAGGGAGACACGTTTTTCCCACAGACCTCATCATCCTAGAATCACAAGGATTGGACGTAATTCTAGGCATGGACTGGCTATCCAAGTATGAAGGGAATATTGATTGTGCTAGTAAGTCGATTCTTCTCACCACCCCAGAGGGGAAACGGATCAAGTATGTGTCACACCCTGCATTTTGTAACATGTTATTTGCATCAATGAAGCATGAAAATTTGGACCAACAATTTTTTTTGGCATCATTTGGCTTTTATTTGAATTGAGTTTTTCTCCATGTGCTTTTTCATGTGCTCAATAAAGTTAACTATTCCCTCTTGTAGAATTCATCTCCATACCCAAAACTTCTGCCCAATGATCATGCCAAGTGTTATATAACAGTATAGAATTTTCTTACAAAATTAATTTGGCCAAAGTGTATTTTATAAATTTAGTTTTCCAAAAACCCCTAAATTGAGATTTGCACTGCAAGTGTTTGATTTAGGGTGAGAAAATTATTTCAAAAAGTATATTTGAGACCTAGTAGTCATAGGACTCCCAAAAACCACAAGGGTATAATTTTAAAAGTTATTTTCCTATTTTATTTAAAAGCTTTTTCTTAAGGCCAGAAATGGTCTTTAATAGGGAAAAATTATTTAACTATTTCAAAAATATTTGCCAAAATTCAGGGAGACTCAGAGGACATATATTGTCCATATATAAGAGTTTCAGCACTTGGTCATGATCAAAATAATGGGCTAATCCCTCTAAAACCCTTTCTGGATATTTCAAGCTTTTGAAATATTTACAAAGGAAATATTCTCCAAAAATTCCAGGGAAATTCTATCATGTCACATATGACATATTGGATGATCTTGCCAAGTCCCATGCATTGGGAAGCAAGAAAACATCATCAAAACCCTCCATAACCATTCTGTCCATAATTGAAGTTTGAGCAACTCTACATTGCCAAACATGTCCAAATGCTCTCAAACTTGGCGCACATGCTAGAAATGCCTAATAAGGCATCTAGACCAAATGGCACAAGATTTGGAATAGAGCAACTTGATCAGATCACCCCAAAACCCTTTCTGTTCAAATGCAAATTTGAACAACTTTACATTACCAACCTTTTACCTGGAGCTTCAAACTTTGTGGGCATGATCATAACCCCAAATGATGATGCCACACCAAGTGGTGCATCAAGGGGAGATGATTAGCTTGACTCAAACAAGATGAAGCTATTTCTGTTGTTTTCTAGGGTTCACCAAAGTTACATTGGCTAGTTTCTTCAAATGAGCCCAAAATTGGTGAAGCACCCTATTTTCACACGTAATTCAATCCTGCTAAGTGTCATGGCAAGTGAAGACCATTTGCTTGACCAAACACTGATCAAACACCTTCTGCAGAATTACCAAAACCCTCTTCTTGATCACTTTCACCTTTTACCTTGGCCTCAACTTTCTACCACATGTTCATCCAGTTACTAGCCACCTCCAGTAACTTCCCCAGAACCCCAGCTCCACGATTGAGGGGTAAAAACCCTAGTTCACCCTGCTGGACAGCCATTTCTCACCAAGTTACCAGCTTCCTCTCTCTCTCACAGCATCTCCAGAGCATCCAAGGCCACATGCCATTTCTTTACTCCTCCCTTGACCTTCTAGACAATCCTGGGCACGTTGGACATGACCAGAGCGGCGAGGGCACGAATGTGCCAGCCATTCGGGCGCTCTGGAGCACGCTACAGTGCGCCACCGCACTGTAACTTCGCCCAATCAGCTGCCCCCGACAGCCTCGGGCCTCCCCCTCGCGCCTCTCAACGCGCCTCGACGTCCGCTACCACCCCGGCGCTGTCCCCCCTCCTCCTGCGCCCTCCAGTGACCGTCACCGCACGCGCACCGGCCGCCCGCGACGCCCACTCCTCGGGCTCACACGCGCGCACGGCCTGGAAGGTTCCCCGCTCCTCCTCTCACCTCATATGGACGTAGAGCTCGTCCAGCAACGCCGTGGACTCACTCCCATCACCTCCCGTGCGCTGTAGCGTCGAGCGGGAGCTCGCCGACGCACTGGACCATGGGGCTCCGCCGTTCCCCTATATATAGGACCCCCCGAGCCTCTCCAACAGCACTAGCAGCTTCTCCACATCCTCCTCGGTCCCCCAGCACCACTAGTTCATCCCCGAAGAGCTTCTGTGCTCGGGATCGACCGGAGCTCCACCGCGTCAGGCCGCCGGTGATCTCGCAGTACGGGCCTCTTCTGCCCCTCCTTTTTCCCGATCTAGAACCGTCGTGCACCACTGAGTCTTTCCCCTCGCTTTCCCCTCTCTATGGCAGTTGGAATCGGCCGGAGCGACGACCTCCCGAAGCTCCTCCGCCGTCCCACCTCGCCGCCGGCGAACCCGACCTCCCCGGCGTGCCGCACCACCACCCCTACCTCCGCAACACGACGCTGAGCCCGTTCCTGCCCTCCGTTGCCGTCGCCGTGGCCGGAATCACCACCGGTGAGCTCGCCGTCGCCGTGGCCGTGAGGTTGGAGATGACAGGCGGGCCCCGCCTGTCATCCTTACCCCTCTCTCCCCCTCCTCACAGCCACTGACCGCCGGGCCCCGCCTGTCAGGTTTGAAGACCTGACATGCGCGTGCTGGCGCCCGAGCGGCTAGGCTGGATGCCCTGGGCCGTGCACTGTGACCCCTCTGGCCCAGCTGCACAGGGCATTTTCTCTTTTTTCTTTTCTATAAATAATTCAAACATTTTTTACAGAAAAGAAAATTGATCCAAATGAAATAATTCCAACTCCTAAATTCATGTAATATTCCAACCTATTTAATGGTGTCACTTTCACTCTCATCCATGAAACTTTTCTGTTCTGTTCAAATTTAAATTCAAATTTGAGCAATAAAACTCCTGTTCTAAAATCAATAGATTCCATTCTGTTACTCCAAAACTTCAACTAAGAATTTTCCCCATCTTAGAAATCCCTCTAGTATTTTACAAATATGAGTTGACATTTTTCTGAGCACTTTGATTTTTCTGTTTTATTTGTGGTCTTATTTTTCCGTTGTTATTATGCGACGTATAGATACCGTATTTGACGAAGTTGCTGAAGAAGGAGAAGGAGAAGGATTTGAAGACTTTGAAGACCAAGCCAATCTAGGCAAGCAGGCCTTTGACCATGATACACTTGTTCTTCGGAACCCGTTTGTTTCCGATGCATGATGATAGGGTTACGGTGGTGACCTAGTTGAAACCACCACATGATGCATGCTTTACTTTTGATCTTGCCATGTGCTAGATGCAATGCATATGGTTAGTAGTAATGAGTAGTGATGCATGTGTGACATGAACCCTCGTGGTTGAAATCTTTGCATAAAAACCCCGTCGGGTGCCATTCATGCCAGAGGGAGATGATGAGTTGGGTAACCACTTGATGACGAAGTGGTGTACCGAGACAAGTGTGTGTTTTTCAAACGGATTGGTTTAAGTTGCGACCGTTATTCCAACCATACATGTGAAACCACTCTACCCCTTATGGGACGGGGCGTTATTGATTACTTAGGTCGATACTAGCATGGTGCCCACATTACTAGTGACGGGAAGACTTAAGGTCTTTCCCGGGACGGGGTCGTGCTTGGATAGACGGCCATGACTGTTTTTACAGGGCACCGGACACACCGTAGGTCCCTTCGGGTACGCGTGACATTGAAATTAGGGCAAGTCCCGTGATCTATTGTTTGTACTCGAGGGCCGTGTACCAACGAGTGGACTCTATGTTAGTGTCGTCTAAGGAAAGGTAATGACCGGGTGCTTACCCCGGGTACTTGAGGTACCGCGGGTCATGGATGACACGGAAGTTCCCCGGATCTTGTGGGTAAAGTGTACAACCTCTGCAGAGTGTAAAACTATTCAAATAGCCGTGTCCACGGTCAAGGACAGTTGGGTAACCGCTCTTGGGCTACGTCCAATGTTTGCAAAACCATGTGTGTGTATGAGAGTCAAGGTGGTGACTAGACTCGATGAGTTGAATCATATTCATGTTGATATCGGTAACCTGCCTTCGAGGTTACGCGAGTTTATTGATGCATAAACTTGATGGTAGAATATTTATTTCTAGCTCTTTGCTAGATTGTTCATTATTGCACTATTACTTTGTACCACATCATGGGTTGCTTGCGAGTACATTAAAAGTACTCATTGGCTTGCCACTGGTTATTTAATTGGCCAGGCATGGAAGAACAGGAATATGATGAAGAGTTCTTTGGAGACGAACATGCGAACTAGGACGCTATCCCAGTCAGAATGCATGTAGGGTTAAGGCAGATGGCATGGGTTCTACCTATTATCGAAGACTTCCGCTATTTGAGTTATTTGCTATTCAGCCCGTGAGGCTTTATTTATGTAAGACTTGGCCATAATGGCCTTAATTCGTGTAAGACGATATGTATGGATGTAAGACTCTTGTTATTCAGCTTCTGTGTGTTCAGTGAGCATTGATCTCTGGGATCACTGTACACGTGCATTCGGTGATCTCGACTTCTAAGTCGGGGTCCCCACAGAGCTGGTATCAGAGCCATCCTGACTATAGGAAGCCTTAGTTAGCCTGGGCGTTAGTTATATGAGACCCTTTTTCAAAAACCTTCTGAACCTCTCTTCTTTTCTAAACCTGAGATTTCATCAGCTTATTAACCCCTCCTATTCCACCTTTGTAGATGGCCGCTGTACCCGAAGAGCACCTGACCACTGGGTTTCCCTTGCTTCTCGAGGATAGCCTCCAGGAGTGTCAGTTCCATCGAGCACCCATCCTCACCTACCTTGAGCATTGGGTTAGCGACACTGAGGTGGAGTACCATGTGGAAGTGATCATGAAGGCAAACGATCCTCCCACAAGTTGGTTCTTCGAGGGACTCGATATGGCAACACTACCACTCGCTGTCGAGGCTGCTGCACTCAAGGCACTAACCCGTCTCCGCGAGCTTCTTCCGGAGATGGCAGCCAAGATGACAACTCGCTTCTTACCTTACCGGAAGGAAGGTGAAGAAGAAAGCAGCGCACTAGCCCCTCCACTGAAGGAAGGACTCTCGCTTCGATTACAGACCTACTTCAGTCTATGTGCCGACAGCTTGGCACAAGACATGGCCTCGGAATCAATGAAGCTTCGAGAAGAACTTCACAAGACCAAGGCACTTCTTCGTCGAGCTCAAGAGAAGACAAATAGGATCAAGAAGGAAGGAGCACCTTCTGGACAGTCCGCTATCGCATATCGAGGCGGAAGGCCCTCCGAGGATGTATCTTCCAAGAATGAAGAACCACCTCGGCGACGCCGGATGACGGCAAGGGAATATCGCAAGCTTTTCCCTGCACCACCGACGAAGCACCATCGCATCCAACTCCTCCACTCCCCCACACCCTCAAGTGACAAGGGGGCCCAGACAGATGAAGACAAGGAGGAAGACCCAGAAGAGCCGGAATACGCGACCGAGCATTCCGCCGCTTAGGCATTACTCGTTACTCGGATATGCCAGTTGTGACCCCTACGGTAGGATAGGTCGTGTAACCCCTATGCGCAGTCGAGTCCTTGTATGGTTCATATGAAACCATCTAGTGTTTGCTTTTGTTGTGTCAGGATGTATGTCGTATTCTTCCTTCGGGAATGTGTAAACGGCTACGTCACCCATTTGGATTTTTATGCATGTGTTTTGGCCTTTCGGCCCTTGCATGATTTGATTAGTGTCACACCCACCCCCTCACTAGGCACCCATCTATCTTGCTTTCCCTCTTCCAAGTCATGAGACCTTTTACCGCTCCAAGAGGATGCCTCTTGTAACTCGTACTGGTACCTCTACCCAGCAGCCTGAAGCCGGAGCATCCGCTTAGCCAGAGGCAGGCCACGCTCAAACCAACGACCAAGCTCCACCACCACCTCCTCCGAACATGGACATGGCTCAGCTTCTCCAAGCTTTCCGAGAGGAACGCCAAGCCAACACTGCAGCCCTTCAGCTGATTGCTCAAGCTGTCACCAACAACCGCCAGCCGGCGGGGAATGGCAATGGACGTTCCACGTTGGCAGAGTTCAAGAAGCATGCACCGCCAACTTTCATCGAGACTGCTGAACCCCTGGATGCAGACGACTGGGTCCGCTCCATTGAGGAAATACCGGAACTAGTCGGATGCACCGAAGACCGCGAGAAGGTGGCTTATGCAGCCCACTGCCTCGGGGGGACTGCTAGAGCTTGGTGGGATGGATTCAAGGTCATGCATGCTGAACAAGACATCACTTGGGTTAACTTCAAGGCAGAATTCCGCAAGGCCCACATTCCTTCCGGAATCATGGCTATCAAAAAGCGTGAGTTCCGAGCCCTGAAGCAAGGAAGTGGCACTGTCAAGGAGTACATGCAGAAGTTCAGTGTTCTGTCAAGGTATGCCCCTGAAGATGTCAGCACTGATGCTGCAAAAAGGGAGCGCTTCATGGAAGGCCTCAATCAGACTCTGCAGTACTCGCTTGTCGTGTGCGACTGCCCATCCTTCCCTGACCTGGTGAACAAAGCACTTATGCTTGAAGACAAGCGGCGTGCTTTGGAAGACACTCGCAAGCGCAAGTTGGTCAGCAAGGAAAGTTCCAGCAACCAGAAGCCTCGTCCGTGGCAGTCAGCCCCGGCCAAGCCAACCTATCAGCAACCAAGAGCTCATGCACCTCGCACCAACCCTCAGCCTCAGCAGTATGCCAACCCCAGGCCAGCTTTCAACCCCAATACCAGTGGTGGCAACAATATCAATCCAAACCAAGTCACTTGCTTTAGATGTGGTCAGTCCGGGCACATCTCAAGGGTGTGCCCCAACAAGAAGCCTGATGCCCCGCGCCCCAATGCGTAGAATCAGGGACAAGGCCGCGGGATGCCACCAAGGAACCCAGCTCCTCGCAATCCACCTAACCATGGGAAGGGGCGTGTGAATCACGTCACTGCTGAAGAAGCCCAGGAAGACCCGGACGTCGTGCTGGGTACGTTCCTTGTCAACTCAGCACCTGCAACTGTCTTGTTTGATTCTGGAGCAACACATTCATTTGTCACTCAAAGATTTGCATTAAAAAGTGGCATGACCCCTACACCCCTGAATAACCCTATGGTGGTACAAACCCCCGGAGCCGAGATGAGAGCCAAGATAGGCTGCAAAGGAGTCGGTATTACCATTAATGGTGTAGATTTCCTAGCAGACCTCATCGTCCTGAGATCACAAGGCTTGGATGTGATCCTAGGCATGAATTGGCTCAGCAAGCACCAAGGCTTGTTAGACTGTGCCAATCGGACAGTCACTGTGACCAATGACCAGGGAGTCGAAGTCAAGTTTGCTTCCAACTCCTCTTCCGCTCAAGCCGCTCAAGTCAACTGTCTGTCTGAAGTTGGGCTAGAGCAAGTACCGGTGGTATGTGAGTATCCTGATGTCTTTTCGGATGAACTACCGGGAATGCCCCCTGACCGTGACATTGAGTTCATCATCGAGCTCGTGCCTGGAGCAGGACCCATCTATAAGAAGCCTTATAGAATGGGGACGGAAGAATTAGCCGAGTTGAAGAAGCAGCTGGAAGAGCAGCCGAGGAAGGGATTTATCCGCCCAAGTGCCTCCCCTAGGGGATCTCCTGTTCTGTTTGTGGCAAAGAGGGACGGTACCATCCGCTTATGCATTGACTATCGTTCCCTCAATGAAGTTACAATCAAGAACAAATATCCACTTCCCAAGATCGAAGCTCTATTTGATCAGCTCAGCGGAGCCAAGGTGTTCTCCAAGATCGACCTCAGATCTGGGTACTACCAGCTGAAGATCAGACCCCAAGATATTCCGAAGACGGCATTCGTAACCAGATATGGCCTGTACGAGTGCACGGTCATGTCCTTTGGGTTAACCAATGCCCCAGCTTATTTCATGTATCTCATGAATAAAGTCTTCATGGAATATTTGGACAAGTTCGTTGTTGTCTTCATTGATGACATTCTTGTCTTCTCGAAGTCGGAGGAAGAGCACGAGCAGCATCTGAGGATGGTCCTAGACAAGCTTCGGGAGCACCAACTGTATGCCAAATTCAGCAAGTGTGAGTTCTGGCTGCATAAAGTTGGATTCTTAGGTCACGTCTTGAGCGAAGAAGGATTATCAGTTGATCCCGCAAAGATCGAAGCCGTGACCCAATGGTAATCTCCAACGACCATCAAGGAAGTCAGAAGCTTCCTCGGACTTGCGGGCTATTACCGCAAATTCATGGAAGGATTCTCTAGCATTGCACGACCAATGACTCAGCTCCTCAAGAAGGACAAGAAGTTCGAATGGACGCCAAAATGCGAAGAAAGCTTCCAAGAGCTCAAGAAGAGATTGACCACCGCCCCAGTTCTGGCAACACCTGATATTCACAAGGAGTTCATGATATATTGTGATGCCTCTCGAACCGGACTGGGAAGCGTTCTGATGCAAGAAGGCCGAGTCATAGCATACCTCTCCAGGCAGCTACGACCCCATGAGGAGAACTACGCTACTCACGATCTTGAGCTAGTGGCAGTAGTTCATGCTTTGAAGACATGGCAGCATTACCTCCTAGGGAAACGGTGTGAGATCTACACTGACCACAAAAGTCTGAAGTACATTTTCACCCAAAAGGTATTGAACATGAGGTAGCGAAGATGGTTGGAACTCATCAAAGACTATGACCTCAGTGTTCAATATCACCCCGGGAAGGCTAACGTGGTGGCCGATGCCTTAAGCAGGAAGGCTTGTTCTTTGAATGCCATTATTCAAAAGAGGCAGCCAGCCTTGTTTAAGGAGATCGAGCAATTCAGTTTGGAATTGGTCACCCCTGGATTTCTGGATCATTTGGAAGTCAGACCGACCCTGATGGACGAAGTCAAGAAGGCACAAGATGGACACGCAAGCATTGAAGGCATCAAGAAGAAGATGAAGCTAGGCAAGGCCCCAGGATTCTGCGAAGACGAGCACAGGATTGTTTGGTACAAAGGTCGCATCTGCATACCAAACAACACAGAGATGAAGAACCTGATTCTGCAAGAAGCCCACGGCACTCCGTATTCCATCCACCCCGGAGGAACCAAGATGTATCAAGACTTGAAGGCACGATTCTGGTGGCACGGGATGAAAAGAGAGATTGCAACCTATGTTGCAAAGTGTGATGTGTGCCAAAGGGTCAAGGCTGAATATCAGCGACCCGTTGGATTGCTTCAACCACTCAAGGTTCCTGAGTGGAAGTGGGATAAAGTCGGAATGGACTTCATCACTGGATTACCAAGGTCGAATAGAGGACATGACTCTATCTGGGTCATAGTCGATCATTTGACCAAGGTGGCCCATTTCATTCCTGTCAAGACTACCTACTCAGGCAACCAGCTGGCAACTCTCTATATAAACCGAATCGTAAGTCTTCATGGTGTTCCCAAGGAGATTGTGTCAGATCGAGGCACCCAGTTCACTTCAAGGTTCTGATTAGATTCCAAGAAGCATTGGGAACCAAGTTGTCTTTCAGCACAGCTTTCCACCCACAGACCGGAGGTCAGACAGAACGAGTAAATCAAATTCTCGGAGATATGCTCCGAGCCTGTGTCCTGGCGTATGGAGCCAAGTGGGAAGATTGTCTCCCTTTTGCCGAGTTCTCCTATAACAACAGTTACCAGTCGAGCCTTCAAATGGCACCATTTGAGGTGTTGTACGGACGCAGATGCCGCACACCCCTCAACTGATCAGAGACTGGAGAAGGACTAGTCTTTGGACCGGATATTCTCCGCGCAGTAGAAGAGCAAGTCCAACTAGTCAAAGAATGTTTGAAGGCAGCCAAGTCAAGGCAGAAGAGTTATGCTGACACTCGACGCCGAGACATGAGTTTCCGTGTTGGAGATCATGTGTACCTGCGAGTAACTCCTCTAAAGGGAACCAAGCGTTTCCACGTTAAGGGGAAGTTTGCACCAAGGTTCATTGGCCCTTTCAAGATCACCGACCGATGAGGAGAAGTGGCTTACCAGTTGGAACTACCACCTGAGCTATCCGATGTGCACAATGTATTCCATGTGTCACAACTCCGGAAATGTCTCCAAGTTCCAGACAAGACCAATCTCTACAAGGATGTTGATCACCAAGCCATTGATCTGCAGCCTGATTTGACCTACCGCGAGAAGCCCATCCGCATTCTGGACGAAGCAGAGCGACGGACGCGAAGCCGTACCATCAAGTACTTCAAGGTTCAGTGGAGCAACCACACCGAAGCAGAAGCAACCTGGGAACGTGAAGACTATCTTAGATCCGAGTTTCCCGATTTCTTTTAAGACCTAGTTTAGGAATCTCGGGGATGAGATTCTTGTAAGGGGGGTAGGTCTGTCACACCCTGCATTTTGTAACATGTTATTTGCATCAATGAAGCATGAAAATTTGGACCAACAAACTTTTTTTTGGCATCATTTGGCTTTTATTTGAATTGAGTTTTTCTCCATGTGCTTTTTCATGTGCTCAATAAAGTTAACTATTCCCTCTTGTAGAATTCATCTCCATACCCAAAACTTCTGCCCAATGATCACGCCAAGTGTTATATAACATTATAGAATTTTCTTACAAAATTAATTTGGCCAAAGTGTATTTTATAAATTTAGTTTTCCAAAAACCCCTGAATTGAGATTTGCACTGCAAGTGTTTGATTTAGGGTGAGAAAATTATTTCAAAAAGTATATTTGAGACCTAGTAGTCATAGGACTCCCAGAAACCACAAGAGTATAATTTTAAAAGTTATTTTCCTATTTTATTTAAAAGCTTTTTCTTAAGGCCAGAAATGGTCTTTAATAGGGAAAAATTATTTAACTATTTCAAAAATATTTGCCAAAATTCAGGGAGACTCAGAGGACATATATTGTCCATATATAAGAGTTTCAGCACTTGGTAATGATCAAAATAATGGGCTAATCCCTCTAAAACCCTTTCTGGATATTTCAAGCTTTTGAAATATTTACAAAGGAAATATTCTCCGAAAATTCCAGGGAAATTATATCATGTCACATATGACATATTTGATGATCTTGCCAAGTCCCATGCCTTGGGAAGCAAGAAAACATCATCAAAACCCTCCATAACCATTCTGTCCATATTTGAAGTTTGAGCAACTCTACATTGCCAAACTTGTCCAAATGCTCTCAAACTTGGTGCACATGCTAGAAATGCCTAATAAGGCATCTAGACCAAATGGCACAAGATTTGGAATAGATCAGATCACCCCAAAACCCTTTCTGTTCAAATGCAAATTTGAACAACTTTACATTACCAACCTTTTACCTGGAGCTTCAAACTTTGTGGGCATGATCATAACCCCAAATGATGATGCCACACCAAGTGGTGCATCAAGGGGAGATGATTAGCTTGACTCAAACAAGATGAAGCTATTTATGTTGTTTTCTAGGGTTCACCAAAGTTACATTGGCTAGTTTCTTCAAATGAGCCCAAAATTGGTGAAGCACCCTATTTTCACATGTAATTCAATCCTGCTAAGTGTCATGGCAAGTGAAGACCATTTGCTTGACCAAACACTGATCAAACACCTTCTGCAGAATTACCAAAACCCTCTTCTTGATCACTTTCACCTTTTACCTTGGCCTGAACTTTCTACCACATGTTCATCCAGTTACTAGCCACCTCCAGTAACTTCCCCAGGACCCCAACTCCATGATTGAGGGGTAAAAACCCTAGTTCACCCTGCTGGACAGCCATTTCTCACCAAGTTACCAGCTTCCTCTCTCTCTCACAACATCTCCAGAGCATCCAAGGCCACATGCCATTTCTTTACTCCTCCCTTGACCTTCTAGACAATCTTGGGCACGTTGGACATGACCAGAGCGGCGAGGGCACGAATGTGCCAGCCATTCGGGCGCTCTGGAGCACGCTACAGTGCGCCACCGCACTGTAGCTTCGCCCAATCAGCTGCCCCCGACAGCCTCGGGCCTCCCCCTCGCGCCTCTCAACGCGCCTCGACGTCCGCGACCACCCCGGCGCTGTCCCCCCTCCTCCTGCGCCCTCCAGTGACCGTTGCCGCACGCGCACCGGCCGCCCGCGACGCCCACTCCTCGGGCTCACACGCGCGCACGGCCTGGAAGGTTCCCCGCTCCTCCTCTCACCTCATATGGACGTAGAGCTCGTCCAGCAACGCCGTGGACTCACTCCCATCACCTCCCGTGCGCTGTAGCGTCGAGCGGGAGCTCGCCGGCGCACTGGACCATGGGGCTCCGCCGTTCCCCTATATATAGGACCCCCTGAGCCTCTCCAACAGCACCAGCAGCTTCTCCACATCCTCCTCAGTCCCCCAGCACCACTAGTTCATCCTCGAAGAGCTTCTGTGCTCGGGATCGACCGGAGCTCCGCCGCGTTGGGCCGCCGGTGATCTCGCAGTACGGGCCTCTTCTGCCCCTCCTTTTGCCCGATCTAGAACCGCCGTGCACCACTGACTCTTTCCCCTCGCTTTCCCCTCTCTGTGGCAGTTGGAATCGGCCAGAGCGACGACCTCCGGAAGCTCCTCCGTCATCCCACCTCGCCGCCGATGAACCCGACCTCCCCGGCGTGCCGCACCACCACCCCTACCTCCGCGACACGACGCTGAGCCCGTTCCTGCCCTCCGTTGCCGTCGCCGTGGCCGGAATCAACGCCGGTGAGCTCGCCGTCGCCGTGGCCGTGAGGTTGGAGATGACAGGCGGGCCCCGCCTGTCATCTTCACCCCTCTCTCCCCCTCCTCACAGCCACTGACCGCCGGGCCCCTCCTGTCAGGTTTGAAAACCTGACATGCGCGCGCTGGCGCCCGAGCGGCTGGGGTGGATGCCCTGGGCCGTGCACTGTGGCCCCTCTGGCCCAGCTGCACAGGGCATTTTCTCTTTTTTCTTTTCTATAAATAATTCAAACATTTTTTACAGAAAAGAATATTGATCCAAATGAAATAATTCCAACTCCTAAATTCATGTAATATTCCAACCTATTTAATGGTGTCACTTTCACTCTCATCCATGAAACTTTTCTGTTCTGCTCAAATTTAAATTCAAATTTGAGCAATAAAACTCCTGTTCTAAAATCAATAGATTCCATTCTGTTACTCCAAAACTTCAACTAAGAATTTTCCCCATCTTAGAAATCCCTCTAGTATTTTACAAAAATGAGTTGACATTTTTCTGAGCACTTTGATTTTTCTGTTTTATTTGTGGTCTTATTTTTCCGTCGTTATTATGCGACGTATAGATACCGTATTTGACGAAGTTGCTGAAGAAGGAGAAGGAGAAGGATTTGAAGACTTTGAAGACCAAGCCAATCTAGGCAAGCAGGCCTTTGACCATGATACACTTGTTCTTCGGAACCCGTTTGTTTCCGATGCATGATGATAGGGTTACGGTGGTGACCTAGTTGAAACCACCACATGATGCATGCTTTACTTTTGATCTTGCCATGTGCTAGATGCAATGCATATGGTTAGTAGTAATGAGTAGTGATGCATGTGTGACATGAACCCTCGTGGTTGAAATCTTTGCATAAAACGCCGTCGGGTGCCATTCATGCCCGAGGGAGATGATGAGTTGGGTAACCACTTGATGACGAAGTGGTGTACCGAGACAAGTGTGTGTTTTTCAAACGGATTGGTTTAAGTTGCGATCGTTATTCCAACCATACATGTGCAACCACTCTACCCCTTATGGGACGGGGCGTTATTGATTACTTAGGCCGATACTAGCATGGTGCCCGCATTACTAGTGATGGGAAGACTTGAGGTCTTTCCCGGGATGGGGTCGTGCTTGGATAGACGGCCATGACTGTTTTTACAGGGCACCGGACACACCGTTGGTCCCTTCGGGTACGCGTGACATTGAAATTAGGGCAAGTCCCGTGATCTATTGTTTGTACTTGAGGGCCGTGTACCAACGAGTGGACTCTATGTTAGTGTCGTCTAAGGAAAGGTAATGACCGGGTGCTTACCCCGGGTACTTGAGGTACCGCGGGTCGTGGATGACACGGAAGTTCCCCGGATCTTGTGGGTAAAGTGTACAACCTCTGCAGAGTGTAAAACTATTCGAATAGCCATGTCCACGGTCAAGGACAGTTGGGTAACCGCTCTTGGGCTACGTCCAATGTTTGCAAAACCATGTGTGTGTATGAGAGTCAAGGTGGTGACTTGACTCGATGAGTTGAATCATATTCATGTTGATATCGGTAACCTGCCTTCGAGGTTACGCGAGTTTATTGATGCATAAACTTGATGGTAGAATATTTATTTCTAGCTCTTTGCTAGATTGTTCATTATTGCACTGTTACTTTGTACCACATCATGGGTTGCTTGCGAGTACATTCAAAGTACTCATTGGCTTGCCACTGGTTATTTAATTGGCCAGGCATGGAAGAACAGGAATATGATGAAGAGTTCTTTGGAGACGAACATGCGAACTAGGACGCTATCCCAGTCAGAATGCATGTAGGGTTAAGGCAGATGGCATGGGTTCTACCTATTATCGAAGACTTCCGCTATTTGAGTTATTTGCTATTCAGCCCGTGAGGCTTTATTTATGTAAGACTTGGCCATAATGGCCTTAATTCGTGTAAGACGATATGTATGGATGTAAGACTCTTGTTATTCAGCTTCTGTGTGTTCAGTGAGCATTGATCTCTGGGATCACTGTACACGTGCATTCGGTGATCTCGACTTCTAAGTCGGGGTCCCCACAGTATGTGTCGAGGCATACGCCAAGGAGGACTCAAGTGAATTCTCTTTCGGGAGTTGTTCAGGAAGAAGTACCAGTTGTGAAGGATTATCCCGATGTTTTTCCGGAGGAACTACCAGGCATGCCACCGGATCGAGACATAGAGTTTTTGATTGAATTGTTACCAGGCACCGGACCAATATCCAAGAGACCGTACCGGATGCCCGCAAATGACCTGGAGGAAATTAAGAAGCAGATTAAGGAATTATTGGAGAAAGGTTATATTCGACCGAGTTCATCACCTTGGGGAGCCCCAGTGCTTCTAGTTGAGAAGAAGGATGGATCCTTGAGAATGGTTATGGATTACCGTGCGTTGAATGAGGTGACGATCAAGAACAAGTACCCTCTGCCGATGATCAATGATTTGTTTGACCAGCTACAAGGAGCAAAAGTTTTCTCAAAAATTGATCTTCGATCTGGATATCACCAGCTGAAGATTCGAGAACAGGATATACCCAAGACAGCCTTTACCACGAGATATGGGCTTTATGAGTATACAGTCATGTCTTTTGGTTTGACTAATGCCCCTGCCTATTTTATGAGTATGATGAATAAGGTATTCATGGAGTAATTGGATAAGTTTGTTGTGGTATTCATTGATGACATATTGATTTACTCAAAGAATGAAGAAGAACACAAGGAACATTTGCGCTTGGTTCTTGAGAAGCTCAGGGAACATCAGTTATATGCAAAGTTCAGCAAGTGTGAATTCTGGTTGAAGGAAGTTGGATTTCTCGGACATGTTATATCAGGGGAAGGAATAGCAGTGGATCCTTCGAAAGTTGAAGCCGTCACCGAATGGAAGGCACCCACCTCAGTCGGAGAGATTCGCAGTTTCCTTGGACTCGCAGGATATTATCGGAGGTTTATTGACAATTTCTCCAAGATCGCGAAGCCCATAACAGAGTTATTGAAGAAAGACACCAAATTTAATTGGACCGAGGAATGTGAGGCCAGTTTTTAGGAGTTGAAGAAACATTTGGTCACATCCCCAGTGCTAATTCTTTCGAATATACGCAAGGATTTTCAGGTATATTGCGACGCTTCTCGTCAGGGACTTGGAGGTGTTCTTATGCAAGAAGGAAGAGTTGTTTCATATGCCTCACGTCAACTTCGACCCCATGAGCGGAATTATGCCACGCATGATTTGGAGTTAGCAGCCATAGTGCACGCTCTCAAGACCTGGAGGCATTTTCTTATTGGAAATCATTGTGATGTTTAGACGGATCACAAGAGTTTGAAATACATCTTCACGCAAAAGGACTTGAACCTCAGGCAGAGAAGATGGTTGGAGCTCATAAAAGATTATGACATGAAATTGCACTATCACCGAGGAAAGGCCAATGTTGTGGCAGATGCATTGAGCCGCAAGAGTTATGTCAATACCCTCATAACAGGAGGATTACCTCAAGAGTTAATTGATGATCTCAGAGATCTTCAATTGGAGATAGTACCACGAGGTTTTGTTACCGCAATGGAAATTCAATCCACCTTGTTGGGAAAGATCCGAGAAGCCCAGAAGTTAGACAAAGGTATTACGGAAATAAAGGAAAGGATGAACCAAGGAAAGGCAGAAGGATTTCGTAAGGATGAACACGGAACCATATGGTTTGAGCAGCGTATTTACGTGCCCAATGACACAGAGATCAGGAAGTTGATTCTTTAGGAGGCTCATGATTCGCCTTATTCGATACACCCAGGCAACACCAAGATGTATTTGGACTTGAAGGAAAGTTTCTGGTGGACAGGTATGAAAAAGGATATTGCCGAGTATGTCGCAGTATGTGATGTATGTCAAAGGGTTAAGGCAGAGCACCAGAAACCAGCAGGATTACTTCAGCCTTTGCCGATACCGGATTGGAAGTGGGACAAGCTTGGCATGGACTTCATTACAGGATTACCCAGGACCCGATCAGGCTATGATTCTATTTGGGTAGTAGTTGATAGCTTGACCAAGGTAGCTCACTTCATCCCCGTGAAAACCACATATACAAGTGCTAAATTGGCCAAGATATACATGACCAGGATCGTATGTCTGCACGGAGTTCCGAGGACCATCGTATCAGATAGAGGAACACAATTTACCTCAAAGTTTTGGCATCAGTTACATGAAACTTTGGGTACCAGGCTAGAGTTCAGTACAGCCTTTCATCCGCAGATAGATGGGCAGACCGAGAGAGTCAATCAGATTCTGGAGGACCTGTTGAGAGCTTGTGCGCTAGATTATGGATCTAGTTGGGATGATTATTTGCCATACGCAGAATTCTCATATAACAACAGCTATCAAGCTAGTTTGAAGATGGCCCCTTTCGAAGCTTTGTACGGAAGGAGGTGCAGGACACCATTAATGTGGGATGAAGTTGGAGACCGTAAATTATTCGGACCAGATTTAATTAAAGATTCAGAGGAGAAAGTCAAGTTGATCCGTGACAGACTTAAGATAGCCCAATCCAGACAGAAGAGTTATGCCGATACTAAACGCAAGGAAGTAACTTATGAAGTCGGAGATAGAGCATATCTTCGTGTGTCTCCACTTCGAGGAGTTAAACGGTTTGGAGTTAAAGGCAAACTAGCACCACGATTTGTGGGGCCATACAGAATTTTGGAACACATGGGTGAAGTTGCCTACAAGTTGGAATTACCCGAAGCCTTGTCAGGAGTTCATGATATGTTTCACGTTTCCCAGTTGAAGAAGTGCCATGCAGAGATGGCTGATATTCCTTTGAGAGATACAGTGCCACTGGAGGCCATACAGTTGGATAGTGATCTGACCTATGATGAGAAGGCCGTCAAGATTCTCGAAACAACAAGCAGGGTTACCCGCAGCAAGGTCATCAAGTTTTGCAAGGTTCAGTGGAGTCATCATACTGAGGAAGAAGCCACGTGGGAACGCGAAGAAGATCTTCGACAGGATCACCCACACCTTTTTGCTAGCCAAGCCGAATCTCGAGGGCGAGATTCATCTTAAGGGGGGTAGGTTTGTAACATCCCAAATTTTCAATTTGGAATGTTTTACAATTATTAGCTAAGCATCTATGCATTTTTTTATTTGAGTGTCATTTGGAAATTTCAGAGGCATTTGAATTTTATCTGACTTTGAATTCTACTTGGCAATTGAAATTTATTTCAAAAATCCCTGACGAGATACTTGTTCAAAAGTATGAGAGGAGCTAACATGACACTCCAAAAAGTCAGAAGAAAACAATGCCGAAAGTTTTAAATTCAAATTTGAGTTTCATTTGGATTTTTTAGAAAAATGTTTTTTTATAAAGTTTTTATTTCGCCTCTGAAAAATAGTTCATCTTGTAGGATTTATTTTTCTGAATTTTTTGATATATATATGTCCTATATAAAATTATTTTTATTTTCTGTCTTTTTATTTTTTTCTCTTTGTCTAATTAAAAAAAAGAACCTACAACCATGGCCCAACTTGACCCATTGGCCGAGCAGCCCACGAGCTAATGGCTCGTCTTCCTCCTCGTGCACGTACACAACACACACAGCATCCATGGCCACGCACATCCATCCAGCGCCCCACCCCTCCCCTTCCTCTCCCCCGCCCCAAAACGCCTCTGAACGGAACCCCCTCGCATTCCTCTACCCCTTCCCCTTCACTAGTGCGCCTTAATTCCATCTCTAATGGCCACCATGAACGCTTGAAACTGCAGCCATTAACACATCTCGCCCCACCCAACTCTGGACCTCCCCAAGCCCTATAAAAGGCACCCCGCGAGCCCCTCTCACCCCTCGTCTGAAGCCCTCTCCTTCTGGAGCTTTTCCCCCTCCCTAACCTCGCCAATTGCTCGCCGGAGTTCGTGAATTCCGGCGACCTCTCACCGTGTGTACATGAAGCTATGTACAACCACACCTTGATCAAGTGGTTCACCTCATCGTCCTCTACACCGTCCTGCACGCATCCTTCGCCGAAGCACACCGGAGCCGCATTCTTCCTCGTCTCCGGCGACATGTCCGGTGAACACCCTATCCGTTTTTTTTCTCTTTTATCAGTATATTTTCCAATTCAGATTCTTTACCGAATCTTGTTTCTAGTATATCTTTTAGTCTATAGATCCGATTTAGTTGATTCTTTTTCCTACGGTTTCATAAAAATATCCTCTATCCAGAGAACCAAACGAAATATATTTTTGAAAATTTTAAAATTTGAATTCAAACAGATCTGAATTCAAACTTCGTTAGGCCATAACTTGAGTTTCGTAACACCGTTTTGGGTGATTCTTTTTGCAAATCGAAGCTTGTGACATGTACTTTCTGTTAAAACCAAAACCATTTATTTTTGTTGCTGTAAAAATTACGTTTTGTACAGAAACTTTATTTTGGTGTTTTTGGAGTTTTTCGAAGTCTTTTATTTGTTTCCTTTTTGGATCCTTGCTTGTATGCTTATGTATGTTATTGCTTGCTTACGCTAGATCATTCGGAGTGCGAAGCTTGCTACTACGAATCTTTAGAGTTCAACGAACGTTAGCAAGGCAAGTTCACACTTTGATCATAAGTTTAAATACCCAGTTTTTACTATGCATTAGTTTCACCCTCAAAGATTACATGAGTAGGATTGGGAACATGTGGTTATGCTATGTAGTTCATTTGGTAGGAACCTATGACGTTTTATCACCCCGGGAATATTCGTTATATCATATATTGCTTAGCCATGCTCGTAGACGGGGATTGGTATGTGTGATACATGCAAGTTGCGAGAGATAATAATTTTGGGACAACATAAGGTGGCAACTTTAATACACATCTGGGTGGATTGTTTGGGGCACCTGGAGAAACCAGTTCTTGCCCAAGGGGAATCCCGGAGTACCCATGTGATTACCCTAGGTCCGCCACCCAGGCTCAAAGGGATCATAAGATATTTCATGCCTAGAAACTTCTGTGTGCAGCCACAAGCCATTATGGGCTCTGGCATAGTTGAGTAAGTTGTGTGACCTCTTTCCGTGGAAGACTAGCTGATGTAGGGGAAAGTAGGTGTACCGGTCTACCCAGGGTTTGGAGGAAATACTTCAGAAAGACTATGTCTCGATCTTCCGATCATGGAGGTGGTCGAGTCTTGTGGGGAAAAGTGCGCAAACGTCTGCGGAGTGTACAAACTAATCATGATTAGCCGTGTCCCCGGTTATGGACAACTTGAGTATCTGGAAGTGAATTATTGGTTGATCTCATCACTCTATTTAATGAAATTATTGGGTTACTAATAACTTGGGAATTTTGGGATTGAGTTGGAGGAACCTTCTCAATAATGGTTTTTTTTAACTTAGTAGTAAATAAAAATGTATTCCTTTGTTGTAGGGTAAAATTGGCTTTATGCAAAATAAATTAAACTTAGAGCCTCCACCAGCTAAATTTGCATATAGAGATAGTATTTTTCATTATTATTATTCTATGGTGTGACATTGCCAGCATATTCAATGTGCTGACCTACACGGCTGCAACGTCTCATGTTGCAGAGTTTTTCGACGAGGAGTAAAGGTGTGATAGGTCGTTGTTCTGCACTCAGTTTGCCGTGGAGTTGAAGGACTCATTTTACTTTTGATGCTTCCGCAGTTATTTTATCCAGATGGCCTTTGGCCATATTATTGTAATAAATACTCTTTTGAGGACCTCGATGTAATAAAGTGTGTGATTGAACTCTGTTATAATTCATCGAGTACTGTGTGTGTCAGCATACCGATCCAGGGATGACACTTAAGCACAGAGACTTCGATCCATTTGGGTCGGGTCGCTACACTAGCATGGTTCTTAAAGAAAAAAACACAAGGGACACAAAATCATGTGAACAAAACAAAAACCGAGGTATACCGATCATTGTTGAAGAAGAAAGATGGGATGCCAACCGGGGCATCCCCAAGCTTAGATGCTTGAGTATCCTTGAAATATTTACTTGGGGTGCCTTTGGCATCCCCAAGCTTGAACTATTGCCTCTCTTTATTCTTCTCATATTGATAGCTCCTCAATCTTCGAATACTTCATCCACACAAAACTTTAACAAAAACTTTGTGAGATCCGTTAGTATAATAAAGCAAATCACTACCTTTAGGTACTGTTGCAAACTTATTCCAATTTCATATTAGCACTTTATCTACTGTATTCCAACTTCATCATGGTTCGTAACCCCTGATATTACCCATAGGTTCATCAAAATAAGCGATCAACACGTAGAAAACAGAATCTGTCAAATACAGGAGAGTCTGTAGTAATCTGGAAGTTTAGTAAACTTTTGTAACTCTAAAAAATTCTAAAAAATATGAAAATTTGAAAACTTTGCACAGAAGTAATGTGCAAAAATTTTTAGACCCATTTGACATTCCAGTAAGAAATGTAAAATCACGCGCTACAGCCAAAGTTTCTGTTTTTTGTTCTGCACATAGAAAACAAGCAATCTAATTATCCTAAAACCAAAGCTTGGCACATTATTTTTATAATACAATGGATATATAGAAGGGGATAATTATTTATAGAGAAACTTCCATGAAAAATTCTACATTATTTCCATGAGCATGAATACAAGCGCTCAAGGTCGACCCTCACTTCTTCAATGCATAACTTTCCAATCACTTCTCTTTTTGAAAAAAAATTTGGCATAAGAGGCAAGCAATTTTTTTTGTTATTTCATTATTTTAATTTTTTTGTATGTTTCACCCACAACTAAAAAGAAACAAAAAGGAAAAAGATCTACTTAGTGAAGAAAGCAAACAAGCACACACGAGAATATCAACCCCACGCTATTGCTCGTCGGCAACGGCGCCAGAAAAGAGATTGATAATCCCCAAGTGCAGGGAATCATTGTAGCAATTCCCAATGGTGGAAGTGATAAGTATGGAGTGTCGAACCAACAAGGAGCTAAAAGTAAGATCAATATTCTCTCAAGTCATATCTGCCACTAATACGACTCTACGTACACCGAACGTTTGCTTCCAACTAGAAATGAGAAATAAAACTACATTGTGGGTATGTAGAGGATACCTTTGCATGATATCGGATGGCTAAAATATAAAAGTAGGTGCTGTTACCATAAAGTTAGAATATATTACTAAATATTATAAATAGCGAGTGTGGAATAATGATGGATCAGTGTGCGGAATTGTCCTAGGCAATTGTTAACAAGACCGGTAGTCGTCATTGCAATTTCATATGAGGGAGAGGCATAAGCTAACATACTTTATCTTCTTGGATCATATGCACTTATGATTGAAACTCTAGCAAGCATCCTCAACTACTAAAGATCATTAAGGTAAAACCCAACCATAGCATTAAAGCATCAAGTCCCCTTTATCCAATACGCAACAACCCCCTTACTCGGGTTTATGCTTCTGTCACTCAAGCAACCCACTATAAGCGAATCATGAACATATTGCAACACCCTACAGCAGGAATCCCTCATGCTTGTGTGACACGGAGGGCACCATAGGACAGCATCAAAATAAAACATACAACTCGTGCCAATCTAGATCATCAATCAACCCAAAGACAAAGGATATCTACTCAAAACATCATAGGATGGAAACACATCATTAGATCATAATATGTGGCATAAAGAACCATGTTCAGGTAGGGATTACAATGGGGCGCGGGAGAGTGGACTGCGTAAAAGAGATGAGGATGGTGATGATGATGGTGATGTTGATGAAGACGATCACCGCGGCGATGATTCCCCTCCCGATGGCACTCCGGCGCCACCGAGAAAGAGGAGGAGAGGTTCCCCCCTTGTGCTTCCTCCTCCATGGCCTCCCCCCTAGATGGGGAGAGGTTCTCCCTCTGGTCCTTGGCCTTCATGGCGATGATGGCCCCTCTGGGATCCTCCTCCATGGCCTATGGTGATGATGGGCCCCTCCTGCAGGGTGCCAGAGAGGGCCTAGATTGATTTCTCGTGGTTATAGAGGCTTGCGGTGGCGGAACTTCTGATCTCTGTTATTTTCTGGAGGTTTCTGTATTTATAGGAATTTTTGGTGTCGGTCTCACGTCCAGGGGGTCTCTGAGTCGTCCACGAGACAGGGGCCCACGCCGGGGGGGGGGGCACCCTCGTGGACTGCCCGGGACTATTCTGGCCCAACTCTTTTACTCCAGGGGCTTCTTTTGGTCCATAAAAAATCATCAAAAAATGGCAAATCATTTGGACTTCGTTTGGTATTCCTTTTCTGTAGAACTCAAAAAACAAGGAAAAACAGAAACTGGCACTGGGCTCTAGGTTAATAGGTTAGTCCCAAAAATCATATAAAATAACATATAAATATATACAAAACATCTAAGATGAATAACTTAATAGCATGAATACTTCATAAATTATAGATACGTTGGAGACGTATTAGCGGCTTGGTGAAGGAATCCTCTCGAGGTTGTTGCTGGTGATAGTGGTCCGTTTGCCACTAGTGCTGGTCAAGGCAGTTGGGGAGCGGTGGCCCGTCGTTTGCCAGTCGCGCGAACTGCTGATTGCCAGCCAACTCTTGTGGAATAGGCAGTTCCCTCGGGGGAGGAGCGGTCTGCGGGGCTGGTGGAGGTGGAGGGGGAACGTGCTGCTGGGGCCCTTCCTTGGTCGCCCGCGCGTGGAGCACTGCCACAGACAGGTTGTGGACAGCCAATCTTGGGGAAGGAGATGTCGAGGCCGTGGGAGAGGTAACCTTGCGGATGCCGTCCACATCGGCCTGGGTGAGGCCGATCTATTTCGAGAGTCTCTTTAATTCATGAGAGACTTGTCTGTTGAAGGCGGCATGCACCTCGGCGCGCTTCCCCGCCTCCGCCTTCTCCTTATCGAAGCGCTCGAGCAGCTTCTCCATGAGGGCCGTGAGGTTGGACGTCTGGTTCTCCATGGCGGTCATGAGATTCCGCGTCTGCGCATAAGCCTTGGACGGCGCCATTGCTCCCGCTCCAAGTTAATTGAACCCTGCACAGGATTTCGTGCGAATTCACCGAAGCGAATCCACACCTGATGTAGTGGATGTTACCGAGTTTACCAAGAGGATATGGGGCGGCGGCATGGATTGGTAGTGGAGGAGAAAACTTAGTGGCCTCTGATACTAATTGTGACGACCCAAACCCTAGGAAAGGGGATCGGCCGCACAAGAAGGAATGGGATGAGAAGAGGAGCAAGAGGGGAGAGGTAGACGAAGCAGGTGAGAATGAATTTAGATATATCTCATTTTCTGCCTCTCTGTTCAGCTCGATAGAGTTAAGTACATCACGCTAGTTCCAGGCCACATGCGGCCCAACACAACCCAGGCCTACAACTCACTTGCTCTCTCCTACTACTTGTCCACTGATACCTCTGTATCAGGTGTGACATGCTTCGGATCTAGCCGTCGGAGATAAAAAATCAAATCTTGAAGAGGGAGTGGCGGTGGTGTGTGGCAACATGGGGAGGCGACAACGACGCGAGAGGGAGAGGTGCCGATGGGTGCTGCGTGCGGGGTAGAGGCGTCCCTTCGACGCGTGCGAGGGGGAGGCGCCGACGATGCTTGCGAGGGCGAGGGAGACTCGGCGATGAGCTAGGGGGAGTGGGTGCACGAGGGAGTGGGTGAGCAAGAAAGAGTGGGGGTCAACGAGTGCGAGGGTAATTTTGGAAGCGACAACTATTTCCTAACGTGACGGAAATTGTACTAGAATCCCCGAGAGACAAATATTTCGTTACATATAGAGTAGTATGTCTTCATCCAAATGTCTCTTGTTATAGCTTGCTATTGATGGTACATATTTGATGCCTTTATGCTCATATGGTGTAACGCCCCGGACACACCCGTCGATGGTCGTTACTCCTGGCGGGATCTAGACTTGTCACGCCCAAGATGCGATTCTATCTCGATTACGTAATAACTTCATGATTGGGGCACAACTGCATTTCGGGCGCTTAGCAAGATGGATGTCATTACATCGTACCATTACATAATAGATGGGGAGACATATAAAGGCATACAATTGCCACACGAATACAAAAAACATCATACACAAGAGGGACATTTGACTACGGATGAAAACACATGAAAGGCACAAATGACATCCACCCTGCTAGCCTAGGCTTCCTACCAGGAACCTATCCCAAGATCGACGAAGAAGAAGAAAGAAATCCAAACAAGAAAACATCGCTCTCATGTCATGTCATCGAATAACCTGTACTTCCAACTATCGTTGTAGCATCTGTGAGCCACGAGGACTCAAAAATCCCATTACCATGGGTATCAAGACTAGCAAAGCTTAATGTGTATGGAAATGATAAGTGATGAGGTTGCAGCAAGCGACTAAGAATTTATATGGTGGCTAACTTACGATTTCAAGAGAAAGATGAGAAGCTACGCAAACGGCCGCAAACTAGTAATGATCACTAAGTGACCCTGCACTACCTACGAGTCAAACATAACCCCACCGTGTTCTCTTCCCGAACTTGCTCAAAAAGAGATGATCACGGTTACGCACACGGTTGGTGTATTTTATTTCGGATCTGGTGTCAAGTTTGCTACAACCGGATATCATAAATTTCGAATCCGCCACATAACCGCTGCTACTTCTCGAGCTTGCGTTGTATTCCCTCGAAGAGGAAAGGGTGATGCAGGATAGTAGCGTAAGTATTTCCCTCAGTTTTTGAGAACCTATGTATCAATCCAGTAGGAGACCATGCGCGAGTCCCTCGTACCTGCACAAACAAATAAGAACCTTGCAGCCAACACGATAAAAGGGGTTGTCAATCCCTTCTTGGTCACTTACAAAAGTAAAATCTCATAGGTATGATAAGATAATATTTTTGGTATTTCTGGTATAGGGAAAAAGTAAATAATGCAAAGTAAAGCAACGGTAAAAGAAATTGGCAAGTTGATGGGAAACTAATATGATAAATATAGACCCGGGGCCATAGGTTTCACTAGTGGCTTCTCTCATGATAGCAGATTTCTATGGTGGTGAACGAATAACTTTCGAGCAATTGATAGAAAAGTGCATAGTTATGAGAATATCTGGGCATGATCATTGTATATAGGCATCACGTCCGTGACAAGTAGCCCGAAATGATTCTACATCTACTACTATTACTCCACACATCGACCGCTATCCAGCATGCATCTAGAGTATTAAGTTCATAAGAACAGAGTAACGCCTTAAGCAAGATGACATGATGTAGAGGGATAAACTCAAGCAATATGATATAAACCCCATCTTTTTATCCTCGATGGCAACAATACAATACGTGCATGGCTGCCCCTGCTGTCATTGGGAAAGGACACCGCAAAATTGAACCCAAAGCCAAGCACTTCTCCCATTGCAAGAACTATGGATCTAGTAGGCCAAACCAAACCGATAATTCGAAGAGAATTGCAAGGATATTTAAATTACGCATAAAAGATTTCAGAAAAGAATCCAATATTGTTCATAGACAATCTTGATCATAAACCCACAATTCATCGGATCTCGACAAACACACCACAAAAACAATTACATCAAATAGATGTCCTGGAAGATCGAGGAGACTTGGTATTGAGATCCAAAGAGAGAGAAGAAGCCATCTAGCTAACAACTCATCAGAGAGGCTATGGTGTTGATGTAGAAGCCCTCCGTGATCAATGCCCCCTCCGGTGGAGCTCCGGAACAGGCCCCAAGATGGGATATCACAGGTACAGAAGGTTGCGATGGTGGAATTAGGGTTTCGTGGTGCTCCTCGATAGTTTCAGGGTACGTAGGTATATATAGGCTCAAGAGGGACGTCGGGGAAGCAACAGGGGGCCCACGAGGGTGGGGGGCATGCCTACCCCCCTGGGCCCACCCCCTGCCCTCGTGGCCGCCTCTCTCGCTTCCCGGCGTGTACTCCAAGTCTTCTGTGTTGATATTGTTCCAAAAATAACTCTCCCGAAGGTTTCATTCCGTTTGGACTCCGTTTGATATTCCTTTTCTGCGAAACACTACAATAGGCAAAAAACAACAATTTGCACTGGGCCTTGGGTTAGTATGTTAGTCCCAAAAATAATATAAAAGTATATAATAAAGCCCATTAAACATCCAAAACAGAATATATAATAGCATGGAACAATGAAAAATCATAGATACGTTGGAGACGTATCAAGCATCCCCAACCTTAATTCCTACTCGTCCTCGAGTAGGTAAATGATAAAAAACAGAATTTTTGATGTGGAATGCTAACCAACATAATTCTCAATGTAGTTTTCTTTATTGTGGCATGAATGTTCAGATTCGAAAGATTCAAGACAAAAGTCTATATTGACATAAGAATAATAATACTTCAAGCATACTAACAAAGCAGTCATGTCTTCTCAAAATAACACGGCAAAAGAAAGTTCATCCCTACAAAATCATATAGTTTGGCTATGTTCCATCTTCGTCACACAAAATACTCAAACCATGCACAACCCCGGTTTAAGCCAAGCAATTGTTTCAAACTTAATTTTTTTCAAACTTTTTCAACTTTCACGCAATACATGAGCATGAGCCATGGACATAACACTATAGGTGGAATAGAGTGATGGTTGTGGAGAAGACAAAAGAGGAAGGTGGTCTCACATCAACTAGGCGTATCAATGGGCTATGGAGATGCCCATCAATAGATATCAATGTGAGTGAGTAGGGATTGCCATGCAATAGATGCACTAGAGCTATAAATGTATGAAAGCTCAACAAAAGAAACTAAGTGGGTGTGCATCCAACTTACTTTCTCACGAAGACCTAGGGCATTTAAGGAAGCCCATCATTGGAATATACAAGCCAAGTTCTATAATGAAAATTCCCACTACTATATGAAAGTGACAAAACAAGAGACTCTCTATCATGAAGATCATGGTGCTACTTTGAAGCACAAGTGTGGAAAAAAGATATTAGCATTGTCCCTTTTTTTTCTTTTTTTTTTCTTTTTTGGGCCTTTCTTTTTTGCCTTTTCCTTTTTTTCTTTGGGACAATGCTCTAATAATGATGATCATCACAATTTTATTGATTTACAACTCGATACTAGAACAAAGTATGACTCTATATGAATGCCTCCAGCGGTGTACGTGATGTGCAATGAATCAAGAGTGACATGTATGAAAAATTATGCATGGTGGCCTAGCCACAAATACGATGTCAACTACATCATCATGCATGGCAATATGACAATGATGAAGCGTATCATAGTAAACAGAACGGTGGAAAGTTGCATGGCAATATATCCCGGAATGTCTATGGAAATACCATGATAGGTAGGTATGGTGACTGTTTTGAGGAAGGTATATGGTGGGTGTATGGTAGCGGTGAAAGTTGCGTGGTACAAGAGAGGCTAGCAATGGTGGAAGGGTGAGAGTGCATATAATCCATGGATTCAACATTTGTCATAAAGAACTCATATACTTATTGCAAAAATCTACGAGTTATCAAAACAAATTATTCAACGCATGCTCCTAGGGGAAGGGTTGGTAGGAGTTAACTATCGCGTGATCTCGACCTCCACACAAAGGATGACAATCAATGAATAAATCATGCTCCAACTTCATCACATAACGGTTCACCATACGTGCATGCTACGGGAATCACAAACTTTAACACAAGTGTTTCTCAAATTCACAATTACTCCACTAGCATGACTCTAATATCACCATCCTCATATCTCAAAACAACCATCAAGTATCAAACTTCTCATAATATTCAATGCACTTTATATGAAAGTTTTTACTATACCCATCTTGGATGCCTATCATATTAGGACTAAATTTATAACCAAAGCACATTACCATGCTGTTCTAAAGGACTCTCAAAATAATATAAGTGACGCATGAGATATCAATAATTTCTACAAAATAAAACCACCACCGTGCTATAAAAGATATAAGTGAAGCACTAGAGCAAAACTATCTAGCTCAAAAGATATAAGTGAAGCAGATAGAGTATTCTAATTAATTTTGATTCATGTGTATCTCTCTAAAAAGGTGTGTCCATCAAGGATGATTGTGGTAAACTAAAAAGCAAAGAATCAAATCATACATGACGCTCCAAGCAAAACACATATCATGTGGTGAATAAAAATATAGTCTCAAGTAAAGTTACCGATAGACGAAGACGAAAGAGGGGATGCCTTCCTGGGGCATCCCCAAGCTTAGGCTTTTGGTTGTCCTTGAATTTTAACTTGGGGTGCCTTGGGCATCCCCAAGCTTAGGCTCTTGCCACTCTTTGTTCCACAGTCCATCAAATCCTTACCCAAAACTTGAAAACTTCACAACACAAAACTTAGCCAAAAATCTCGTGAGTACCGTTAGTATAAGAAAACAAACCACCACTCAAAGGTACTGTAATGAACTCATTCTTTGTTTATATTGGTGTTAAACCAACTGTATTCGAACTTCTCTATGATTCATACCACCGATACTACTCATAGATTCATCAAAATAAGCAAACAACACACGAAAATTAGAATCTGTCAAAAACAGACTAGTCTGTAGCAATCTGTAAGTTTCGAATACTTCTGTAAAAAATCCAAATAAATTGGTAGACGTAAGGAATTTGTCTATTAATCATCTTCAAAAGGAATCAACTAAAAATAACTCCCCAGTAAAAAATGGTAGCTAATCTCGTGAGCGCTAAAGTTTCTGTTTTTTACAGCATGATCGCATAAACTTCACCCAAGTCTTCCCAAAGGTTGTACTTGGCACAAACACTAATTAAAACAAAAAAAACATCTAAACAGAATCTAGATGCAAAATTTATTACTAAACAGAAGTAAAATCAAAGAAAATAAAATTAGGTTGCCTCTCAACAAGCGCTATCATTTAACGCCCCTAGCTAGGCATTGAGATTTCAATGATGCTCACACGAAAGACAAGAATAGAAGCACAAAGGGAGCATCATATAACACGTGACAAACACATCTAAGTCTAACATACTTCCTATGCATAGGAATTTTATAGTAAAACAAATCAAGACAAGCAATATCTAGCATTTGCAAGGAAGAAAAAGAAAACAAGATCAATCTCAACATGAAGAGAGGTAATTTAGTAACACGATGATTTCTACAACCATATTTTCCTCTCTCATAATAATTGCATGTAGGATCATAAGAAAATTCAACAATATAGCTATCACATAACATATTTTCAACGCGATCCACATGCATGTGAAGGTGACACTCTTCCAAAATAGTGGGATCAACATTAACTAAAGTCATGACCTCTCCAAACCCACTTTTATCAAAAATTCCATAAGATTGATAATTCTCCAAATATGTGGGATCTAAAGTTGACACTCTTCCAAACCCACTTTCAATATTATTGCAAACATTATTATCAATCTCATATATATCATGGGGATTAAATAAAATTTCAAGATCATAAGAAGAATCACCCCAATCATGATCACTGCAACAAGTAGTGGACATAGCAATACTAGCAACCCCAAGCTTAGGGTTTTGCATATCATTAGCACAATTGATATTAACAGAATTTATAATAACATCATTGCAATCATGCTTTTCATTCAAGGAGCTATCTTGAATCACTTTATAATCTTCTTCTTTCAACACTTCATCACAATTTTCGAACTCACGAATTTCAAGAAAAACCTCATAAAGATAATCTAGTGCACGCAGATCACTAGCAATTGGTTCATCATAATTGGATCTCTTAAAAAGATTAGCAAGTGGATGAGGATCCATAATTTAGCAAGCGAAGATGCAAACTAATAGAGGGCACAAGGCAACACAAGCAAACAGAAAGGCGAACGGAAAAAGGCAAAGGTGAAGTAGGGGAGAGGAAAACGAGAGGCAAATAATGTAATGCGAGGGATAAGGGTTTGTGATGGGTACTTGGTATATGACTTTTGCGTAGATCTCCCCGGCAACGGCACCATAAATTCTTCTTGCTACTTCTCGAGCTTGCGTTGTATTCCCTCAAAGAGAAAAGGGTGATGCAGCACAGTAGCGTAAGTATTTCCCTCAGCTTTTGAGAACCAAGGTATCAATCCAGTAGGAGACCACGTGCGAGTCCCTCATACCTGCACAAAAAAAAGAACCTTGCAGCCAACGCGATAAAAGGCGTTGTCAATCCCTTCTCAGTCACTTACAAAAGTGAAATCTGATAGGTATGATAAGATAATATTTTTGGTATTTTTGGTATAGAGAAAAAGTAAATAATGCAAAGTAAAGCAACGATAAAAGAAATTGGCAAGTTGACGGGAAACTAATATGATAAAGATAGACCCGAGGGCCATAGGTTTCACTAGTGGCTTCTTTCATGATAGTAGATTTCTACGGTGGGTGAACGAATTACTGTCGAGCAATTTATAGAAAAGCTTATAGTTATGAGAATATCTAGGCATGATCATTGTATATAGGCATCACGTGCGTGACAAGTAGACCGAAACGATTCTGCATCTACTACTATTACTCCACACATCGACCGCTATCCAGCATGCATCTAGAGTATTATGTTCATAAGAACAAAGTAATGCCTTAAGCAAGATGACATGGTGTAGAGGGATAAACTCAAGCAATATGATATAAACCCCATCTTTTTATCCTCGATGGCAACAATACAATACGTGCCTTGCTGCCCCTGCTGTCACTGGGAAAGGACACCGTAGGATTGAACCCAAAGCCAAGCACTTCTCCCATTGCAAGAACTATAGATCTAGTAGGCCAAACCAAACCGATAATTCGAAGAGACTTGCAAGGATATTTAAATCATGCATAAAAGATTTCAGAAAAGAATCCAATATTGTTCATAGATAATCTTGATCATAAACCCACAATTCATCGGATCTCGACAAACACACCGCAAAAAGAATTACATCGAATAGATCTCCTCGAAGATAGAGGAGAACTTGGTATTGAGATCAAAAGAGAGAGAAGAATCCATCTAGCTAATAACTATGGACCCGAAGGTCTGTGGTAAACTACTCACAACTCATCGGAGATGCTATGGTGTTGATGTAGAAGCCCTCCATAATCGATGCCCCCTACGGTGGAGCTCTGGAATAGGCCCCAAGATGGGATCTCATGGGTACAGAAGGTTGCGGCGGTGGAATTAGGGTTTCGTGGTGCTCCTTGATAGTTTCAGGGTACGTAGGTACATATAGGCTGAAGAGGGACGTCGGGGAAGCAACAGAGGGCCCACGAGGGTGGGTGGTGCGCCTACCCCCCTGGGCGCGCCCCTGCCCTCGTGGCCACCGCTCTCGCTTCCTGGTCTGTACTCCAAGTCTTCTGTGTTGATATTGTTCCAAAAATAACTCTCCCGAAGGTTTCATTCCGTTTGGACTCCGTTTGATATTCCTTTTCTGCGAAACACTGAAATAGGCAAAAACAACTATTTGCACTAGGCCTTGGGTTAGTACGTTACTCCCAAAAATAATATAAAAGTATATAATAAAGCCCATTAAACATCCAAAACAGAATATATAATAGCACAGAACAATAAAAAATTATAGATACGTTGGAGATGTATCAACCGCGGGCATGACTTTTGGAAGTTCAAACCCTGTAGGGGTGTACCAACTTAGCCCATCACAAGCTCTCACGATCAGTAGAGGAAAAACTCCATCTTGGGGACAAACCGATCAGACTCGGAATCCCGGTGCACAAGACATTTCGACAATGGTAAAACACGTCCAGCAAGACCTCCCGACGTGTCAATGATCTCGATAGGAGCCGCGTATCTCGTTCTCAGGACACGACGGATAAGCGACACATACATGTGCAAAATACCCCAAGTTGCCAAGGGGTGGCCCCCCACAGTACTCTAGTTTGGACCAATACTCATGAGGAGCACTGGCCCAAGAGGTTAATAGAAAAATCTTCGGGTGCTAGCAAGTCCCTATGCAAGTTTTAGTTATTATTAGGCACATGGTAAAACCAAAGTTGGGCCTTGCTGGAGGTGTTTTATTCAAAGCGAACATTTGAGGGGGGCCCATAAACCCCAATCGCGTTAGGAACACAAAATCAAGGAACATAACACCGGTTTAGAGGAAACTAGGGCGGCAAGATGGGAACAAAACACCAGGGAAAAGATTGAGCCTTCCACCCTTTACCAAGTATATATGTGCATTAATTAAATAAGAGATATTGTGATATTCCAAGATATTCATGTTCCAACATGGAACAACTTGCAACTAGCAACACTATATGTCAGGGATATTACTACTGGGTATAAACCGCCTAGAGGGGGCCGGTTTATGCCTGTCAAGATTATTTATTCTGAAGCCTAGCGGAGCATGGAGCATAACACTTTTTACCAGAAAGGATTAGAGCCCAAGAGGTGTTAGGGCCCATGATTTGTAAACCGCCATACGGCGTGTAACTTTTGATGTAAGGTAGAAAAGGTAGACACCGAGCCGGACACGTTTATGAGCCGACCCGGGACTCTGTAAACCGGACCGGGCGTCACCTCGTGTATATAAAGGGACGACCCGACGATGGTTCAGAGGACGGAGAACAACAACTCGAGACATAGGCAAAGCGTATTCGCTCCCTGGTCATCGAAACCCTAGCAATATTACACCAAACTAGATGTAGGCTTTTACCTTCATCTAAGGGGCCGAACTAGTATAAAACCCTTGTGTCCTTGTCCGCTTTAACCCCTTTAAGCTAACCCGTAGCGATGGCCTCACGACTAAGTCCTTTTGCTAGGACATCTGCCGTGACAAAACCACAACAGTTGGCACCCACCGTGGGGCTATCGCACGATGGTTTCAAGTTCTTGAAGGGCAGCTTTGAAGGACTCAAGGGCTATGCAGTGGGCCGGATGACTAAGAGTCGTCGCGGCAAGATCTACACTGATGATGCAGGCTGGGGCCCCAAGGCCGATTCAATCGAATACGGGTACCGGGTCCCCTATGGCGGCATCCACATCTTCATCGGCAAGATCGGCAAACCGGGCCCTGAGTCGGACATCTTACCCAACATCGTCGAGCCGGCTTGGCGTGCGAGACCTGCCTGGATTCGGCCCGCCGTGAAGCACGTCTTCCTTGGAGCGGTTCATGGAGCGCAAGCTGAAGATGGATCAGAATCTGGCGGTGAGACCGTCGTCTATTCTGGCGATGAGTCGTCCTCCGGAGAAACAGAATTATACTTGCTACAGGATGGCCGGTCTAGGGGCTGCTCCGATGGTGACAGTATTTCGGATCCCCTGGATCCGCCAAACCGGGTCGCAGTATTCATGGCCGGATCACAACCTGTGCAACAGTCTTCAACTGCGGCGACGTTAACATCGGATCTGGTGGCAGCGGCGGCTAGGGCTGGTGGCCCGGTTTAGTCACCGGTTCAGGTATTAACTGCCTTAGTTGACAAGTTGACGGCGCTGTTAACTGTAGAGGTGGCCCAGGCCGATAAGGAACAACATGATGCAGAAGTGGCTTAGGTGAAGGGCCAGATAGATCAAGCAAAATTGGATTTAGCCGCTGAGAATACCAGGATGGTTGCAAGGCAGGCCGAGCTAGATGCTCAGGCTTACCGGCTCATGTTGGATCAAACTGCTTCACGTGATGTAATGACGAGAAGGCAACAATCCCGCCTGCCACCGGTTTACGAAGCGAGGAACCTTTTCAATACGCCAGGAGTAGGAACCAGTAACCAGCCAGAGGTAAACCATGGAGGAGAGCCTGGCACAGGAGCGTCAGTCCAGCCACATGCCGCAGAGCCAACTCGCCAGGTCATTCCGTCACAGCGCGTACCTACCCCTCCCGGTCATTACTCCAACCCATTGGATAACATAGTTGCCGCCGCTTCGCGACTGGCCGCTCTTCCCATTGAAGGAGCATCCCCTATAGCAGTAGAGGCACGGCGGGCCAGGGAGTTTTTGGAGACGGATCTAACCCAATAGCAAGCTTATTCTCACAGCCGTGAAAGGATTCACTCCACCCCTCGCCCAAGCCGGAGTTACGGTAGGTACCTGGAGGAGCCAGCCGTGTCGAGCAGCGTGCGAAAACGTAACCCGCCACGAAGGGATAATCCGGCGGGGGGAGATGCGAACGCTCAAGACGTAGTGGATCAGGGCAGGCAGCGCCGAGAGGCCGAGTTAGCAGCACAGTACAAGAACCGTCAGCCAATGCCGGTTCGTCCATCTACCACGATTGAACCAGGAGTCATGCTAGCTCCTTGGGAGTACCGTGCCTTACTCCCGCTTTACGTAACGTGAAATTGCCCAAGGACTTCAAAGGACCGCGCAAGGTGCCCAACTATACCGCCGACCTGTCTCCTGAAGCCTGGGTTGAAAGCTACGAGATGGCGATGGAGATGCTTGATGTGGATGACGCGGAGTGTGCCAAGTACTTCACCATGATGTTAGAGGGCACGGATCGCGTCTGGCTAAAGGGATTGCCACAGAATTCTATTGGATCATGGGCTGAGTTGTGGCGCCGGTTTATCAATAACTTCAAGGACACATGTAAGCAGTCCATGTCCATTGTAGTCTTGGCGGCGTACGTTCAAGGTGAAAATGAATCAACGAGTAATTGGGTACGCCGGGTGTCAGAAATTTTACATTCATCGGACCGCATTAATCCGGATATAGCAGTAGTAACATTTGAGGGCAACTGGCGGTTTGAACCTCTAAAGCTGAATCTGGGAAGACACAAATGTCATTGTGATGACATGGGGACACTCATGGGGGGGGGGGTAAAGTATGTGGATTCAGATAGTACCAAATATCCAGAGTCTGATGATGAGAAATCAGGGAAGGCAAAGAAGAGCGGTAAAGCGCCGCAACCTAGCCCGGCGAATCAAGGATATAACGGTAAGCGTAAAGCGGATAGTAATTCAGATTTTGTGGCTAACACCAATGCTCAGGAGAATGGCCAGCGCCGCAAGGGTAGACCACCCCCGCGAAATGGGAGACCGCCTATCAATCTGGAACGTCAGATGAACATACCTTGCCCGAGGCACGGTACGCAGGAAAAGCCAGCAATGCATGTGTGGAAGGACTGCTTTATTATGAAGGAAATCCTGAACCGGTCCCAGTATGATCATGGACCGTCTGGCGGTTCAGGCCCTGGTTTTCACGGGCGGGTTATCAAGGCGGAGGATCCGGTTCAGGGTTCCAAGGTAACCAGAACAATCACAGCAACCAGAACGGGCACAATCAGCATAACCAACAGCACGACCAGGGTGGTTATAACTATCAGGGCAATTACCAGCAGCAGTCAGCATATCAGAATAATCCAAAGCAGTTGAGTAGTGGGCAGTATCACGTCTTCACCACAATCTTATGTAAACGTGATCAGAAAGTTTACAAGAGGGTAGTACATTCTGTTGAACCGGCGGTGCCGCACTACCTGCGCTGGTCAGAATAGCCCATTGTGTGGAGTCGAGAGGACCACCCGCCCCGAGTTGATAATCCGGGCCAGCTGGCTCTGGTTGTGGCACCTCAAGTTGGGGGCTATAAGTTCACTAAGGTGCTCATGGACGGAGGAAGAAGCATCAACATCCTATACTACGAGACTTTCCGTCGCATGCGTTTGACAGACAAAAAGCTTCGGCAGTCCAACACGGCTTTTCACGGAGTGGTGCCTGGTAAATCGGCATATCCGGTTGGTAAGATAGACTTGGAAGTCACCTTTGGGGATGAGCATGATTCAAGGTCCGAAACTTTGACCTTTGAAGTGGTAAAGATCAAGAGCCCGTATCACGCCCTGTTCGGGCGGCCGGTTTATGCTAAATTCATGGCGAGGCCTTGTTATGTTTATCTGCAGCTCAAGATGCCGGGTCACAAGGGAACCATTACGGTTCATGGGAGCCGCAAGATCGCTCTAGAGTGCGAAGAAGGGGATGCAGCTTATGCTGAGGCGGTTTGTGCAACCGAGGAGCTGAAGTTTTATAAAGATAATGTTGGTCCGGCAGATATGTCTCCACTGAAGAAGCCAACCACGGAACATGATCCGGCCTTGAAGTTTAAATCAGCTGATGAGACCAAGCAGGTTGATTTTGTCCCTGGTGATTCATCCAAGAAGTTCACTATCAGTGCTAACCTGGATCCAAAAGAGGAAAGCACGCTCATCGAGTTCATCCGTGAGAATCGGGACATCTTTGCATGGAAACCTTCTGACATGCCAGGTGTACTGAGGGAATTCCCTGAGCACACTCTTAATATTGATCCCAAGTTTATACCGGTCAAATAGTTTCTCCGCCGCTTCAATGAAGAAAGGCGCAAGGCTATTGGTGAATAAGTGGCTAGGCTCTTGGCAGCAGGCTTTATAGTAGAAGTATTTCATCCGGAGTGGTTGGCTAATCCGGTACTGGTGCTTAAAAAGAATGGTACTTGGCGAATGTGTGTTGATTATAGAGATCTGAACAAGGCTTGCCCAGCTGATCCCTTTGCCCTTCCTCGTATTGATGAAATCATTGATGCTACGACGGGTTGTGAGCGCTTAAGTTTTTCGGACGCATATTCAAGTTATCATCAGATCAAGATGGCAGTTAAGGATCAGGAGAAGACGACCTTCATAACTCCCTTTGGAGCCTTCTGTTATGTACCTATGCCATTTGGGCCTAAGAGTGCCCAGGCGACCTATCAACGATGTGTGCAGAATTGTCTTCATGGACAGATTGGGCGGAACGTTCATGCTTATGTGGACGATATTGTGGTAAAGTCCAGGAAGGAGGAGACGTTGATACCAGACTTGAAGGAAACCTTTGATAATCTCCGGGTCTATAAGATGATGCTTAATCCAGCCAAGTGTGTTTTTGGTGTTCCGGCAGGCAAGCTCCTGGGGTTCTTGGTGTCAAACAGAGGAATTGAAGCTAATCCGGAGAAGATCAAGGCGATTACATCCTTGGCTAAACCAGCGTGCATCAACGATGTGCAATGCTTGGCAGGCCGCATTGCGGCGCTAAGACGATTTATCAGCTGTTTGGGGGAGAAGGCCATCCCGCTTTACCAAATGATGAAAAAGACAGACCGCTTTAATGTGTGGAGTGATGCTGCTGATGCGGCATTTGAAGATTTGAAGAAGCAATTGGCAGAGCCGCCGGTCCTTACTGCACCAGTTGATAATGAGCCGTTGTTGCTATACGTGGCTGCTAATGCCCGAGCAGTAAGCGTTGCCATCGTGGTAGAGCGCAAGGAGGCAGGAAAAGAATATTCGGTTCAACGGCCGGTTTACTATATCAGCGAGGTACTCATTGAGTCAAAGCAGAGATACCCGCATTGGCATAAGTTGGTATATGGAGTCTTCATGGCAAACCGGAAGCTGAAGCAGTACTTTCAAGGTCAGCCAATCATCGTGGTCAGTTCAGCCCCTCTAGGCGATATAATCCAGAACAGAGAAGCAACCGGTCGGGTTGCAAAATGGGCCATTGAACTTAGTCCCCACGGGTTGAAGTATGTACCTCGTACTGCAATCAAATCTCAAGCACTGGTGGACTTTATCAACGACTGGACAGAGTTATAGGCACCGAAGGAAAAGCCGGATCATAAATACTGGACGATTCACTTTGACGGATCCAGGCAATTGGAGGGCTCGGGGGTTGGAGTCGTATTAACTTCCCCACGAGGTGATAAGTTCTGTTATGTCCTCCGCTTAATGTTCCCTTGTACTAACAATGCATCTGAGTATGAAGCTCTCCTCCATGGTCTACGAATGGCTAAGGAGATGAATTTAAGCCGGGTTAAATGTTTCGGCGATTCAGACCTGGTGGCTCAACAGGTGTGTGGTAAGTGGGATTCGAAAGATCCACTTATGGCAGCGTATAGACGAGAGGTGGATGCTGTGGCTGGACACTTCAAGGGATATCAGGTGGACCATATAGACCGGCGAAAGAATGAAGCGGCCGATGTGTTAAGCCGGCTGGGTTCTCAACGTAAACCAGTTCCACCCAATGTTTTTCTGGACGTATTGCATAGTCCGTCAGTGAAGTTGCCTTCAGAGGAGGACTTGGCTGTTCCTGATCCGGAAGCTCAATTGATTGCGGCGATTCATGTGATTCCGGATTGGACGGTTCAGTAATTAGCGTACATGAACCGAGGTGAGTTACCAGAGGATGAAGTCTTGGCTAGACAGATAGTCCGACGATCCAAATCAATGACTATTGTCAATGGGGAGCTACATCATTGCATCGTCTCTGGGGCGTTTCAACGTTGTGTATCACCAGATGAAGGGCGTGATATTCTTAGGGAGATCCATGAAGGAGATTGTTGTCATCACGCCGGTTCAAAATCCTTGGTGGCTAAAGCTTTTTGTCATGGGTTCTACTGGTTGACGGCTCATGCCGACGGAGAGGACTTGGTCAGAAAATGTGATGCTTGCCAGAAATTCTCACGGCGCGCTCATATACCAGCTCAAAAATTGAGGATGATTCCAATTACTTGGCCATTTGTGACTTGGGAGCTTGACATGGTCGGACCCTTCAAGAGATCCCCAGATAAGAAGACCCACCTTTTGGTGGCGGTGGAGAAGTTTACCAAATGGGTTGAAACGGAACCAGTCAGCAAGTGTGATGCGGCAACGGCAGTTCAATTCATCAAGAAGGTGATTTTCCGGTTTGGCTTTCCACATAGCATTATAACAGATAATGGTACCAATCTATCCAAGGGGGCTATGGAGGAGTTCTGTCAACGAGAGCACATCTGCTTTGATGTATCATCAGTAGCTCACCCTCAATCCAATGGAAAAGCTGAGAGAGCCAATCAAGAGATCTTGAGAGGTATCAAACCCCGGCTTATGGTCCCTTTACAGAGGACGCTGGGTTGTTGGGTGGAGGAATTACCCTCTGTGTTATGGAGCATCAACACCACACCTAACAGATCTACAGGGTACCCGCCTTTCTTCATGGTATATGGAGCTGAAGCTGTCCTCCCTAGTGATATCCGTCATGATTCCCCATGGGTAGCGGCTTACGTCGAAGCTAATAACGAGAAGGCATGACAAGACGCGTTGGACCGGCTGGATGAGGAACGTGACATGACAGCAGCTCGATTGGCGATTTATCAGCAAGATTTGCGCGGGTATCACAGTCGCCGAGTTAAAACCAGAACGTTTCAAGAAGGAGATCTAGTACTCCGGCTCATCCAAGACCAGACAAACATGCACAAGCTATCCCCACCTTGGGAAGGACCCTTTGTGGTCAGCAAGAACCTACACAACGGATCATACTACCTCGTCGACGTTCGAGAACATAAAGACTCACGTACTGCGGAGGAGGAGACCCGGCGGCCGTGGAACATCGCTCTTCTTCGACCTTACTATACCTGAGCCATAGGCTCCGCCTTATGTAGATAACTTTGCAATGTATATATTATGATCAATATAATAAACCGGCGGCCCTGATAAGCGGGGTATCTGCTACTTTTTCATAAGACTTTGTCACATGGGGGCTTCTGTGTGCAAAGGAGTTCCTATGGCCTATTAAACCGGCTACTAGACCAAGACCATCATAAGAGCATAGCTCTGGTTACTTCGGTAATCCGGCTATTAAAGCCCACATGATGATGAGGGGCAAAAGAGAGTTCGATGCATAGCACAACTCAAACATAGGCACCCGACGAGCATAGCGCAAATGCTACCTGGGGGCTCCTGATGCATAGCATCAACGAGTTGACTACCGTTGTAGTAGGCTATCAAGCCATGGCTTGGAAGCCTGGTGTATACACCTAAAACCCTGGATTAGCCTGCCTGCATTAAGTAAGTCACTCCGCCCAGGTAAACCTGGTATGACCCGTCAAACGTATACACAAGTCAATCTTTTACAGACCCTGAACTTGGTAACGTTAAATTGACGATTGGTTAAGGATTGAGGACCATCTTAATAGGCTTTGTGAAATGGTTAATTCAGTAGCCTGGCAGCTCATAAAAAGCCTCGAATTTGGAGCCTGGCAGCTCGTAAAAAGCCTCGACTACACGGTTTTTATTTGACAATGTCTCTTGTGATATTTTCTTAATTTTTTTATCGTCAAGGTCATTGGTGTTTATCCAAGTCCATTGATTCAGAGTGGATGACTATAAGTTGCCACTATGATACACTAGTGTTTACAGAACCTGGTCTGGTTTGATTATAAATCGCCAGTACTGTATACAGTTAAACCGGAGTTTATCATAACCTGGTATGGTTACATCATGAACCGGAAAATGATCAAGGGAGTCATCAACACTTGCAACTTGGATCACTGTCTTTGCTACTGATTATTGATTAAGGCCAATTGTGCAAAACTTAATCACAGGTATGATATATGTTTTATATTTTATATACAGTTCAGGTTATAAACCTCGACCATGTATTTGGGCATGACGACCTGTCCGGCGATAAAACGCCAAGACACTTTAAACATTGTGTTATGAAGAAACAGGTGGAATAAATCATCAAAGGCATTATAAGCAAGAAATAACTATGAAGTGGCCAGCTAAAGCAATTTCATACAAAGGACAGTATGCGTGAGGACATAAACAAACATGTTTTCAGCTACCCTATTACAAGGCGCTGAGTAGCCCAAAAGAATATCTACTTTTGTCTAAACGTACTGGGACATAATACTTAAACCGACACCGGTTTAGGACTCCACGTGAGCTCGGCGTGAAGGCTGTGGATCAACTTGCTCCAACTCCGGGACATTCTCTTCTAGCAGCTGGAAGTCTATGGTTGCCCAATTTATCCTGGCCAGCGCTTTGAAAACAACTTCATCGTTCACGAGTTTAGACGGATCAATATCAAGAGCGTAAGTGTGCTTACGGACGGGTGGGATGATATTTTCAATCTCGTAAACCGGAGGGTCGACCCGCACGTTCTCAACATCATAACCCGGATGATAACGAGACAGATCAGCCTCATCAGATAGTTTGCTGGCCAAAGGCCGCATTTCTTTAGTTAGAGCACACAAATCGATGTCTATAAATGTTGGTCCATTTTCTTTCATGCTGGGATAGCCATTCATTGCTTCTGCCGGATCAAAGTCAGGCACCCACGCTTTCGCCCGAGTTAAAGCCTTCAAGGCACCCACCCTTGGAGACGATTTCTTCAGCTCGACGAGACATGCAGGCAGAATTGATAACTTCTCTAAAGTTCCCTTGATCGTTTTGGGAGTCGGTTTATTGTGGGAAGCAGCACAGACAATTCTCTGAGCACTGGAATACAACTGTTCAACAAGAGTATATGCAGCCTTCAACTTTTTCCGCATGTCAGTGCCGAGATGAGCAATACGTTTTCCTGCATCAAAGAGTATGAGTTAAACCAGAAGGTGCAGGACTACCATATTCAGGATTATGTTAACAACACTTTCCAAAGATAGCAGTTGTCATGGCATTTATCTACTGCTGTAAACCGGACAGTTGCTCTGTCACCGGATTAAGAGCAGCCTCTGCATCAGTTGCCTTTTTCTCCAAGATAGCTTTTTCAGCATCCCAATCCGACCGTTCCTTTTCAAAGTCCTTCTTCAACTTTTCTATATTCGCTAAAGCAAGTGTCAGCTCATCTTTGACTTTGGAAGCGGCGGTTTCTTGGAACTTCAGAGTATCTTGGAGCTCGGCCACTTCAGAATATTTCCGGCTTAAGTTAGTCTGCCAAGAGGAGAGCATATTATACATTTATGAGACATTTTTTCAGTAAAGTCCCAAGCACATAACAAGTTATACACTTGGCACTTGGGGGCTAATGTGTATTTGCAGTTAAACTAACATTTTTTAGTAAAGTCCCAAGCACATAACAAGTTATAAACTTGGCACTTGGGGGCTAATGCGACATTATTCAAAACAGAATGCAAACTAAAATCCCGGTTCATCCTAAAGGAGTAAACCTGCCCTTGGGGACTACACTTGTGAAAAACAAACTATCTACTGGATATTCTGAAGTCCCGGTTCGTCCTAAAGGATTAAACTGGCCCTTGGGGGCTATGATGGAGTAAGGACAAGCTACAAGACTTACGCAGGAAGAGAGTACAAGTTAAAGTAGAAAGTTACCTCATAACGCTCCTTCATCATGTTTACTAAACCGGCTTCATGATCACGGCTAGTATACAACCGGTTCAGATAGACGGAATGGAGTTCTTAGGCACTAAGCTGAGCATAATTGGACAAATTAGTACTCCATTTTCCTTTGTCCTTGCCAGAAATTCCATCCTTTGCAGTATGCTTGGACAAAGTGACAGGTTCACTAGGAGTAGTGTAGCCGATTCTAGTGATCTCAACATCTTTAGTTGAAGCGGCTGTGTGTTTAGCCGGGCTAGCAGGAGCAGTGCTGGCTCGGACAGGATTGGCCGGTTCAACATCACGATCCATTGGAGCACTCCATTGGTCAACAAAGACTTTGTGATCCATGAGAGGAGGATCGTCATGCAGAATATCAGCATTTTGTTCAGCAGGTTCAACAAATTCAGGGTCTTTGGCCGGTTCAGGAATTGTGTTATCACCTGCCGGTTTATTCAGCTTAGCCTTTTTGCTAGGCTTGGGCTTACTGCAAAAGTTAAAGATGACGAAAATCAGAAGAGTTAAGACAAAGAGTAAACCGGCCAAATGAAAAAACTTACCCAGGAACAGTCTTCAGAGGAGGAATCTGAGTAGCTGTTGATTCGCTAGACGACGAATGAGGAGTTTCCTGATAATTCGAATCAGACGGATTATGACGTTGTTGAATATGACCTGCTTTGAGATAAAGAGCGTCTGGAGTGTGTAAAACCTCAGAATGACGCCTCCGAGCTGGAGTGTGTGGTAATCCGGTGGATTCAATGGCGTGACCACTATGCCGTGTGGTGCGGCCAGCTTCATGTTGCTGTTTCTTCAAAATAAAGTTCGGATCCAAGTAAGCGAAAGGGTGAGAAAACTGTACTTTCCGGCTTGCTCGACGAATTTTTGGTGTTGGCAGAGGTTCTGAACCGAAAGAAAGAGTAATTACCTCAACATCATCCGCTTTGCTGCCTTCAGTGTGTCCCTGGGTACAGTCACTGTTAATAACATGCAAGTGAAGAAAGTCAAAGAAATCAAGAGAGTCAAGCAGTACCTCGGAGGCCGGTTCATCATCCTCCGGGTTGGATTCAGACACGTCAGTGGTTTTCTTCTTGACGGTCTTCTTAATGGCTTTGGTCTTTTGGCGAGGCACCTTCGCCGATTTATCCTGGACCTTCCTCTTCCAGAATGGGTCATTAACCTGTTGAAGATTATGAAAAAGCATTCAAGAAGAGTGCTAAAGATGAATTGAAATAGAGCAAAACAATATGAAAGAAGTATTTACCGATGGCTATTTATTGAGCTCACAGAAGGGAGCCAATCCAGTTTGATTGCAAGTTTCCACGGGTTCATTCAGCAGTTTCTTGACAGACTCGTTGATCTCATTTTCTGATAGCACCGCTTCTGTATGGCGCAAAGGATCTTTAGGGTTTCCAGTATACTCGCACATTAAACCGGAGCGCCGGCTTAGCGGGAGAATACTCCAAGAAATCCAGCAACGAACGAAATCCACCCCTGTCAAGCCATTGGCAGTGAAGGCCCTGAGCTTTGAAAGCTGAGGAGCATACCTAGCCCGTTCCTCGGCATTTAGCCGTTGTGGAAAGGGATGGTTCTCGGAAAGTCGGTGGGAACGATAACCCGGCAGAGGATTTTTACCTTCTGGAGAAGTGTCTAAGCAGTAAAACCAAGTTTGATTCCACTCTTTGGGGTGACTGTGGTGACTGGCGTGAGGAAAACTAACGTCCTTTCTTTTCTGAATGGACATCCCGCCAAGTTCAGTGTTTGGACCGTCAGAGAATTTCGTCCGACGGTTTAGATGGAAGAAATCCCGGAATAACTCTACTGACGGCTCCTCTTGCAGATAAGCTTCACAAAAGACTTGGAAGTTGCAGATGTTTGACATAGAGTTGGGCCTAATGTCTTGGGGATGAAGTTGAAAATTAGCTAGCACATCACGGAAGAACTTCGACCCGGGAGGACTGAATCCCCGGGCTAAATGATCAAGAAAAACAATAACTTCTCCCTCCTTGGGCTCTGGAGGGTACTCTGATCCGGGGGCTCTCCAGTGAAGGACATTTTTTGGACCTAAAGTGCTAATCTCAGCCAGGATCTGGAATCTTCCTCAGTAACCCGGGACTGGACCCAATTGCAGGAAGTAAACTGCTTGGCTTGAGTTGCCATTTTGGAAGGGAAAAGCTGAAATGATAATGAAGAGCCAGTTTATGATCTAAGCAAGCTTAAACCAGCAGTATTTTCAAAGGTACTTAATTAACGACGGTTTAGGCAGGGGCCTAATGGTATCTACCGGGTTATAGTTTTTTCTAAAAAGCTAAACCGCCAATGAAAATATGAAAGATGCAGATCTGAAGTTATGGAGAAACAGGTTTTGTACAAACAGTAATGAAGCTATGGATCTACAGCATGTTAGAAATTCAGAAATATCCAGTCTATATCAATAGACGTAACAAGGGCTCTAAGAAGATGCAATCTAACCTAGTACTATTGGGGGAAACAAAGGCATATTCACGAAGCGAAGTTACGGGTACGACTGCGAGACAAGAGTATTAGATCTACACGGACTAATGGAGCTGTAAGGAAGAACTATGAAGAACAACGCATACCCATGAGCTCGTAGGGAGAAGAAACCCTAATGAGATCTATGTGTGGGGGAGGAAAGAACTTACCCAAGTCAACAGATGCGGAGGCGCGCCGGCGATTTCTGACCCAACCAGGTTGATGCAGCGGCCAAAGCTTGATGAGGAGGCAGAGCCCGACGGCGGCGCCGGAGCTTGAGCACGAATAGACGCGAGGAAGAAGAAGATGCAAAGGAACAAGGGGGAAAAGGAGATACCCCTCTTCCCTATTTATAAGCCGCAAAATGAAACGGCAGGCGCAGGAATCAAGGAGCCGGAAAAGTAGATATGGCAAGATACTATTGCCTCGATCTTCGTAGCCTTTAATGAGTAAGAATAAAAACAGGTACAAGTGTTAAATGGGCAGATGACGTCACGACGGTTTAATGTGATCCAGGAATATGACGTCACGGCGGTTTGTGAAGCATTTGAAGCTATGAAAGGTGAAATCTTTACAAGACGTTGAAGATTGACATGAACAGGTTCAAATCAATCCGGGGCCTAATGTCAGGGACATTACTACTGGGTATAAACCGCCCAGAGGGGGCCGGTTTATGCCTGCAAGATTATTTCCTCTGAAGCCCAGCGGAGCATGGAGCATAACGCTTTGTACCAAAAAGGCTTAGATCCCAAGAGGTGTTAGGGCCCATGATTTGTAAACTGCCATACGCGTGTAACTTGTGATGTAAGGTAGAAAAGATAGAGACCGAGCCGGACACGTTTATGAGCCTGCCCGGGACTCTGTAAACCGGACCGGGCGTCACCTCGTGTATATAAAGGGACGACCCGGCGACGGTTCAGAGGACGGAGAACAACAACTCGAGACACATGCAAAGCGTATTCGCTCCCTGGTCATCGAAACCCTAGCAGTATTACACCAAACTAGACGTAGGCTTTTACCTTCATCGAAGGGGCCGAACTAGTATAAAACCCTGGTGTCCTTGTCCACTTTAACCCCTTTAAGCTAACCCGTAGCGATGGCCTCACGACTAAGTCCTTTTGCTAGGACGTCTGCCATGACAAAACCACGACACTATAAGAGAGGCTAAGCAAAGCGGTAACATAGCTAAACAACGATTTGCTGGGATGGTTAAAAGGTTAGAGGCTGTTTCATGGCATATTGCGATGCTTGACAAACAAGTGGTGGGTAGCGCGACATAGTGATAGCATTGAGACAACTAGCATATCAAAGATAGTAGTGAGATCCAAGGTGACAGTCATCTTGCCTGGAATCCCGCTAGGAAGAAGATCGAGTCCATGAAGAAGAGGAACGAGCATAGACGAACCAAACGTAGTCGAACGAATCCTCACAATCGCAACGAAATCGGAACTAACGAGAGGAAGCACAACTGGAAAGACGCAAACAACATGGTAAACACACAACACATAAATATGACATGATGCTCAACCAAGTATGATGCATGGCAATGCTACATGATGCTACTCATGGCAAGAGATGATGCAAACAAGAAGATCACAACAAATCAAGTTTAAATGAGGCCGGAAACAACATATAACGATTCCGGTAAGTCCTCATACGCAAACTTGAAATCGGTCCAGATCTGAACAACACATTATGTTAAAGTTGTTAAAAAGCAAGCTAACATGCACCATATTATCTACACGATTTTCTAGTCAAGTTACATATGAAGTTCATTTAATTCGGGGCTAAGGCCTAGAAGATACGAGCAAAACAAGTTAGGCATGAAATTGATACAAAATGCATTCAAATATCAAGCACACATACTCAAATTAAGGATGGAACATGTCAATATGAATCTACACACAAAACCAAGCAAGTTTCATATAGAGCATGCTCCAAACGGAGCCACAGTTCGACACACACACACACACGAAACAAGATTAAAACACAATCTGTCCACAACATCAACTAGGCATTTTACAAGCATCATAACAACATGCTACAAGAACAATATAGGCACAAACATGACATGCACCCATATTACAAATTACATGCTTCAAATATGATCAAGGTTCAGGTTCATATGCATCAAGGTTAAACCAACAAGAACAATGCAAAAATCAACTTTATAACACATATTAGGACTTAATGAAAACTAGGCATACAAGTGAGTAGAGTTAACATGATGACATGTTGGAGGCATGAAATAAATATGCTACAACACAAGAACATGGCATCAAAATACATAGCATGCTAGTACGTATCATGGGGATCAATTAACACAAAATGGCATATACATAGGAGTAACATGTTCATGGGAATCATAAAGACAAGATGCGACCCTGATATCAGATTCTTAGACTTAGTCAAAATCTGGGAATGCAAAACAGTAACTTTATGATACTGACTATGGAGGCACATAACAACAAGCACATCAATTCTAATAATTATGCAAAGGGCATGAACATATAGTAGACATGGCATACTCCAACTATCTCCGTGGGCACAACTCCATATGATGCATAGATTAATTATAATGCAAATCTGAAAATGCAAAACAATAACAATATAATGAAAATCTAGGAATCTGGGAATGCAAAACAAGAACATTATGATACTGACTTTGGAGGCACATAACAGCAAGCACATCAATTCTAGGAATTATGCAAAGGGCATGAACATATAGTAGACATGGCATACTCCAACTATCTCCATGGGCACAACTCCATATGATGCATAGATTAATTACAATGGGCTTTACAAAATAGAACATGCTATTAACAGATTGACAGATTTATCATGAGGACAACTTGAGAGAAACAAAGAGACATGCTACAACAACTTTACATAGCAATGAAGGCTATGGCATCAAATTAAAGGTAAACCATGGCAAAACATGCTTAATAAACATCTCCATATGACCTCTAGATCAGTGGCATTCATCAAGAGAAGATTTCAAGGCATAAAAGATTCTCAGACTTAGTGAAAAACAATATGACAGAAAATAGATTCATGATGCAAACTTTGAGACACCAAAAGTATATGCTACATGAACTTTTCATGGCATGAAAGAGCATGACAAGCAAGTACTATACACCCTTAACAAAACATCATTACTGAGCATGATCATTTGTGCAATAGATTTGATGATAACTTCAGTGCAAAAGGGGCAAGTGATATGAACAGTATCAGACTTAGCAGATTTCAACGTGTAAACTACAATAATATCATGGCATGTTTGCAAGCTTGTTTCACTCACCACAAGGCATATGATGGCATGCAAATAATTCTAGCATCAAGAAGACATGAAAATGAAGCAAAGTCATGTTGACAAGAAGTTCATATAGCACATGCATTAATTCACACGGAAAAGACAAAAGGGGAAGTTATAACAATTTTTAGTAGTTAACATCAACATGAACTTTTGCAACATCGATAAGCATGTCAATATGCATCCTAACATGAATGCAACCACCACCATCATGTAGAGCACTCTGAGAAGATCATTTTGACATATAGAACACCCTAATCGGATAACCATGCACAAAGTTATGCCCATCACAATAATGCAACATGATATGAATTTTCAGGGACTTAGCAGTTTTTCACCTTGCAGAAGTCAGGACGGAGAGGTACGGGATGGCGCGGTGCAGGCCGGGGAAGTGTTTGGATGGTGGGATGTCATCGTGCAGGGATGACGGGGTACCAGGACGGCGCCGACACGTGACGAAGCTGTCCCGGCGTCCGTTTGGATCGGGGTCATAGTGGACCTGGGATGGCGGTGTGCAGATCGGCACCGGCGGCGGATCTAAGGACGTGGATGGGGTCTCGGCGAGCCTGCAATGGTGGGAGTCGTCCGTACTGGGCGGATCTGGTCGCTGGCGACGCCGAATCTGAACGGAGGAGGTACGGTGGCAGCGAGCTCCAGCGGCGATTGGGTTCCTGTAGTAGCTCGGGTGAGAGGCGGGGAGAGAGACAGGGAAGAAAACAGGGGCGGCGGCGAGGGCGCGGGCCAGGTCCAGCAGCGGCGGACTCTGGTGGCCAGCGGGGATGAAGGCGAGGCGCGATGCGGCAGGGTTGAGTAGTTGGAGCATGCGAGCTCCTGGTCGGCTGGGATCGGGCGGCTGCGCGGGGGCACAGGCTGCGGCGGCGGGCGGCTGGGGCCCCGATGGGCTCGAGCGGGCCCTGGATGGGCCTGGAGGGCCGGCGGCGGTGGGAGGCGCTAGGAGCCGAGGTGGCGTCCAGGGATTGGGTGCGGAGGCGGCTGGCGGCGGCGCTGACTGCATAGGGGCACACCAAGTGGCGGAGGTGGATTCGGGCGGCGCTGAAAACGAGGAGGAGGGAGGTGGGATTGCGGCTGGAGGTTAGGGGAGGCTAGGGCATGCCCAAAATGTCATGGGGTGGTGTATATATAGGGTAAGGGCTAGGGTTTAGGGGTTTGGGGATGTTTTCGAGCCGTCCGATCGGCGAGAGGGAGAAGGTTATTGTACTAGATGGGCTGTGTAGGAGGGTTGGGCTAAGAGGAGAGAAGAGAAATGCAGCCCGGGAAGGGTTTCCGGAGACCAAAGACATCCGACATTTAACCGGCTATAGTGCCGCCATAGTCTAATGGTTGGACTATGAAACAGACTCCGAATGCGACAAAATTTGGCAAGCGGTCTACCTACAATATAATAAGACCACACACCAACTTTCTCCCCATTCCGAGAACATTTTTATGCCACTTGTAAAATAATATTTCGGAGGTGCTGCGGGTGCATGCGAGTGTGTTCGGGATTTGAATGGACAACTGAGAGAACCGGGAGATCGGGCAACTACGGAAAGGTGCAAGTTTTAAAAGAAGCAGATGAAATGCACATGATGACATGGAAAAGTGCAACATGCAAGCGAATAACATGGCAACATCGGCGAATAAAAGGAAGACATTTGGCGCATCAGTCTCGGGGCGTCACAACACTCCCCCACTAACAAGAGATCTCGTCCCGAGATCTTAGGAACGAGACAGAAGAGGAATAGGAATAGCAAAGTTGCTTCTTGGACAAATGAGTGAAACCAATGAACCTTGAGAGGTTGAACAACTTGAAAGAAGAACACAACAGAGATGAACGAGATCGAGAAGCTCCGTTACAAAAGAGGAACAAGGAACATGACGAGAACCTTGTAGGTTGTAAGGCATGAAACAAGAGCTTAACGAACCAAAAGAATGTGAAACTACAACGACATAATGAGATAACCAAGGGACAAGAATGAAAGAATTTAGACATCACTCCGGTTGAACAAGGAATGGAATAAAGAATGAGCTTGACAAGATGGAACGATACTTGATGAGTGGGCAACACAATGCATCCGGAAAAATTGGAAGGATGGAATGAAAAGAACGGAGAAGAAGATGACAACTTCTACCACAATTTAATTTGAAAGAGAATCTTCAAGAGAAAGGCATGAATGGAGTTGTTGAAGAATGAACAACAAAAGATTTGATTTGCGTGGCCTTATGTAAACATCTCAAAATTTGAGGTGAATTTCTGTCATTACCAAATGATTGAATTGATGATAAGAACGACGAATTTGCAAAACTCCACTTCAAAAGAATACGGAGAATTAATTGCACCTCGAGATGCAAGAAGAAGAATACTTGAGCTGCTCCACAAGAATTTTGATGAACATTTGAAGAATGAATTAAATAATGAAAAACCACCATGAAGAACTCCGGTGACAAAAGGATGATAAGATATAAATGAGGATGAAAAGAATAAGATTAAAGCCGTGCGATGACTTAGATGGAGGTTCCGACGAGATGACCGAGGATACTTTAAACTATGGAAAGAAAAGATGAAAACACTTGGGACTAGAATTTATTCGTCATGAACAAACTCCGAAGGACGGGATTACTCAACTTGATGAAAAGAATAAGAATTAAGTTATGCTTATCCTCCACCAACTAAATTGATGTGAATAAATGGATTTGCATACTACTTATTCGTGTTGAAATTGATTCAACAAGGATATAGCGCGAACTTGGGAAAGACTTCATGAACCACCAGTATGATTGGAAAGAATGAATGAATTGATATGATGACAAGGAAAAAGGAATCTTGAACTAACCACCGTAAGAACTGAAATTGAACGAAGAAAAGAGAATGAATCGTCAAAAAGAATTGGAAAACAAACGAAGATACTTGAAGCAATTTAGAGACAAGAGAACGAAGAGATCGTGAACTGATTAAAGAAGACTTGAATGATCCGTCGGGATAATTAAGGACAATTGCTGGAATGTGAGGAAGAAGAATTCTTCTAGAATGACGGCCTGCGGTGAATCGAAATGGAAAACAATTCCTGAAATATTCCGGATGGGTAAGCAAGAATTTTTGACAAACGAAATAATTCGATGGGATAAGCTAGAACCACAAATGTTCGATGTAAGGGACAAGAATTAGAGTAAAACTCTTCTTCAGTCTTCAAATGTTGAGAATGACGACGAGGAACACCACCCAAAATTGTTGAGATACCCCGGAAGGTTGAAAAGAGGAAAGGTTGAACCAACAATGAGAAGAATTTGAAAGTGATCTTGGAGAAGGCTTGTGACTGATAGAATCCATTCTTATGTCACACCTTGAAAAGAATTTGGGAGTAATTCCGAAAAGAATTAGAAGAGTCAAGTAAGATCCTGGAAAAAGACCTATGGATTAGGGCCCACTAAAAAGAAAACACCATTGGAAATGATTGTTTGGAAGATAGATGATGCACCAGAACGAGTGAAAGACTTGAATGAGGTGACAACCTTGAATTAACTCGCACATAGACGAATCTCCTGAGATGTCTTCAGAACTTCGGAACAATTAAATGGCGAGAGGAAAACGAGCAAGGGGAAACATTTGAGCCAAGGAAAAGAATACGATCAACACTGAATACTCGAATTGAATCCACCGGAGAAGAAAATAGATGAAGAATGTTGAACGAGACGATAATTCACCAGTTGGAATAATTTGGGGAAATAATTCAAAGGCTTTGCACGAATAGAATGGATACTTGATTAAGGACTCCGGCTCCGAGAAGAAAAAGGGTGGGTGGGTGGGAAAAAGAAAGACCACTTCAGACGACATTGTTTCCCCATCCGAGAAAGAACTAAGGATTGATCTTGCAAAATATGAATATGATCGAATAATCGAAGAGAGGTGCACCAGATGAAAAGAGCTGACATCACAACGATCAGAAAACTAGCTGCGTGATCCTAACGAAATTTTGAAGGGGAAGATGAGTAATTCAAAACACCTAAGTCAAGATTCCTCACCAGAGCGACAAGGGGCTGAGGAGTAAAAAGAATTCCTACTCTCCGATATAACTAGACTCCAAAATAGTGTTTTTTGCTAGACTCGACAACGCAAAAACTACGATCAAGCAAGGGGGTTCCTATGGTCGGTCGAGGTTCTGATACCAACTTTGCATGTCCAAGATGCGATTCTATCCCGATCACGTGATAACATCATGATTGGGGCACAACCGCATTTTGGGCGCTTAGCAAGATGGATATCATTACATCGTACCTTAACATAATAGATGCTGATACATACAAAGGCATACAATTTCCACACGAATACAACAAACATCATACACAAGAGATACATCCGACTACGGATGGAAACACATGAAAGTCACAATTGACATCCATCGTGCTAGCCCAGGCTGTGGACCAGGAACCTATCCCAAGATCGACGAAGAAGAAGATAGAAATCCAAACAAGCAAACATCACTCTCACGTCATGTCATCACATAACCTGTACCTACAACTATTGTTGTAGTATCTGTGAGCCATGATGACTCAGCAATCCCATTACCATGGGTATCAAGACTAGCAAAGCTTAATGGGTATGGAAAGGATAAGTGGTGAGGTTGCAACAAGCGACTAAGCATTTGTATGGTGGCTAACTTATGATTTCAAGAGAAATATGAGAAGCTACGCAAATGGTCGCAAACTAGTAATGATCACTAAGTGATCCTGAACTACTTACGAGTCAAACATAACCCCACCGTGTTCTCTCCCCGAACTTGCTCAAAAAGAGACGATCACGGTTACGCACACGGTTGGTGTATTTTATTTCGGATCTGGTGCCAAGTTCTCTACAACCGGATATCATAAATTTATAATCCGCCACATAACCGCGGGCACAGCTTTCGAAAGATCAAACCCTGGAAGGTTGTCCCAACTTAGCCCATCACAAGCTCTCACGATCAACAGAGGTAAAACCTCCATCTTGGGGACAACCCGATCAGGCTCGGAATCCTGGTGCTCAAAACATTTCGACAATGGTAAAACAAGTCCAGCAAGACCTCTCGATGTGTCGACGATCCCAATAGGAGCCGCGTATCTCATTCTCAAGACACTGTCGGGGGGATAAACCGCAGGCAGGCAACGGAAGCCGGATCCTTTTCAAAAACAACGGGGCCATCCTCGCTCCACAATTCGCCTCTGACTTGGCCGGGTCGCTCGACCCGACCACGCCCCACAATCTGGCAAGACTCTCCTGTTCGACTGGCTCCTGCGATCCGGTCCCAACGGCCCACTCGAGGGATCCGGACCCGGCACACCAAGACTTCCTCAACAAGCCAGACCGGTCCGTGGCGTGTTCCCCAATCCGGCCATGGGCCAGCTCCCGTCCCATCTCAACCATACGATGGGATGAGGTGCACCTACCGATGACCTAGGAAACAGTGCCTCGCCCATACTCCTTGTCAGCCGGGGCGTGGCAACAGTGCAATCATCACAGCCCATGATGCCGGCAGACGGTGATGTGACGGAGCATGTCGTATCCGACCCAGCTCGGCCAATCCTTGGTGACCGACAAGACAGCACACAGTGCCCCCCATACCTAGCGGGCCCCGCGTCCGGAGAACCCGGCGAGCCCTGTACCCAGCGGGTCACAGCGCCGGCTTCGTGGAAGATGACAATCCGGCCCCACGGTCATGTAACTTTACCATTGTATCCCTAGGGGGTTAGCCTATATAAAAACCCCCAGAGCCCTCGTGCACGAGAGGACGCATACGAGATAGAAAGAAGAACTAGAGAACATGATAGACTCACCCCGGGAGAAGCAGCCTAAGCCCCCGACCACAAAGCTCGAGGAGCAACTCTGTACTGGTAAATCATCAAACCACCATCGGCAGGATTAAGGGTATTATCTCCATGGAGAGCCCCAAACCTGGGTATGTCTTGCGTCCCTCGCTCGCTCATACCAACCCCGCTTCTGGAGTCCACCAGTGCCCTCGAGCCGCCTCCTATCTTAGCCATCCCTTGGCATCTGCCATGCGCCCACCACGACAGTTGGCGCCCATCGTGGGTCAGCTCGAGGTCCTGGCCGGGAGCATGCTTCAGACGGGGCCCCGCTCCTACTCCGACGAGGTCGTCATGCTGACAGACGATGTCATCGATGCCCTCGCCGCTTCCTTCGCCGCACTGCGCATCTCCGATGCGCCAGCGGCCGATGAGTACCCTAGCGAGGTACTAGATTTCTCCAACTGCCCCATCACTCCCGACGGCAGCACTCCCGACGGAGCGATGGACCTCTGCGTAGAGGTTTTCTTCACTGACACCGGCGCCACCTCTTCGTCAAGCGCGGCGAGGAAGGCCACCGAGGCTGAGGCCGCGGCGGAACGGGTCGCCCGGCCCAACCCACTGCGCGCTGCTATCTAGCGCCTCCGCGTGCCCATCGGCACCGACATCAACGCCTCCAACATCGCCGAGGCGCTGACCCGCCTCGACGGGGACCGCCAACACCTGCTGGACCTCACCCAGTCGCTCGCCGCGACGGAGCGCCGCCTCGCAACTGCTCAGATGGAGCACGGCACCGCCTATGGTTTCACGCCTGGTGCCGCCGAGCCAAGCCGGGCCGCGGACGTGCGGACCCGGGGCGGCGCGATCGGACGCGCCCTCGGTGCCCTCCCTCCCATCTACGAAACTCTAGTGAAGAACATGCGCTCTGCTCAGGCGGTCGCGGTCGGCATGGAGTAGCTCGCAGGTGAAGAACTGCAGGAGCGCCTCAAGAGGGTGAGCGACCTCCTCACGACGGCCAACGCACAGCAGGACCGTCTCAACCGGCATGCCAAACCAGCCGGGTCTGGCTCCGCCCGCGTCGTTGGAGCCGGCGATGACTAGCACTCGGCGTCTTCCCCACCCGGCGAGGCACACTCCGGCCGCACCCAGACCCGGCGCAACCCCACCCCAACTACCGCTGGCGGCTTAGGCGACGAGTCAGCTTCCGAAGCCCAGCGCTGGCTCAACCCGGCTCCCCAGCCGACCCGGTAGCAGACTGTGGTCGACCCCGGTGCCCGTGGCGCGGTCACCGGCCGGCTGGGCCCACGCGCCATCGACACTGCCGACGGTCGCCACCGCCTGGACCGGCTCCCCTACTCCCAGGAGCTGGAGGAGACCGGCGTGGTCGGCCCAGTGTGCTTCGGTCCGCGCATCCGAAGCGAGCCCTTTGCCAAAGGGTTCACACTTCCCCGCGACATGCCTAAGTACAACGGTACCGTGAAGCCAGAGGACTGGCTCACCGTCTACACCACCACCATCGACATCACTGGCGGCAACCACCGTCTGGCCGTCCACTACGGACCACTCATGCTCCAGGGATCGGCCCGCACGTGGCTGAGCAGCCTGCCGGTGGGCAGCATCAACACATGGGTCGATTTCGATTAGGCCTTCGTGCGCAACTTCACCAGGACCTACCGGCGACCCGGCCGTCCCAGCCAGCTCGCCATGTGCGTGCAGGGGCCGACGGAAACCGGCCGGGAGTACCTAGCACGTTGGACCGAGCTCCGCAACAGTTGCGAAGGCGTCCACGAGCTCCAGGCAATCCAGTACTTCGTCAACAGATGCCGGGACGGTACCCTCCTCAAGCACAAGCTGCTACGCTTCGAGCCGACCACCATGTCCGCCCTCATAGGAATGGCGGACAAGTACGCAAACGCTGACTCCGCCATGAAGATCCAGGTGGCCCTGGACGAAGCCGGCAAGACCAAGCCGGTTCCCCCTCCGAAGCCGGCCGGCGACGGAAGCCGGCAGTATCAGCATAACCAACAACAACACAAGCGCAAGGCCGAACAGTAGGCCCAGCGACATGACAACCGGCTCGTGGCGGCCGCCGAGCAGGCGCCCGCAACCGAGCCGGCCACCAAGCGCTGGCAGACTAGCAAGACAACATGGCAACCCGCCATGAGCTTCGAGGAGATGCTCGACGCTCCATGCAAGCACCACAGTGGTGCGAGGCCATCCACACACACGCTCCGGTAATGTGCCATCACCAAGTGCATCATGAGGGGCGACGTCCCGCTGCCTCTAGCCCCGGCTCCAGGAGCGGGGCAGCAGCCTCCGCCTCCCCCACCACCTCTGGCTGGCGGTGCCTTGCGCAACGACACCTACCCAGACCCGAACGCGGCTTACCTCGTCTTCACCAGCCTCAGCGACGACAAGCGCAGCGAGCGCCTCATCCGGCAGGAAGTGAACACTGTCGCCCTGGCCAGGCCAGAATACATGCACTGGTCGGAGCGCCAGATCACATGGATGCGTGAGGATCACCTGGCCATCATGCCGAATCCAGGTGGATACACCCTCGTCCTCAACCCCACCATCGTCGCGCCTCGACGCACATGCAAGTTCTCTCGAGTCCTCATCGACGGCGGCAGCAGCATCAACATCCTCTACCGGGACACCATGACCAAGCTCGGCCTCGAAGCCAAGGACCTGGAGCCGACCAGGACCGTCTTCCATGGCATTGTGCCCGACCACTCCTACTCTCCGATTGGCCGGATCTAGCTCGACGTCCTATTCGACGATAGCAACCATTTCCGACGCGAGCCGATCTGGTTCGAGGTGGTGGACCTATCCAGCGTGTCCACGCGCTGCTCGGCCGACCCGCACTCGCCAAATTCATGGCGGTCCCCCACTATGCCTACTTTAAGATGAAGTTGCTGGGTCCAAAGGACCTCATCACCATCATCGGCGACTATCGCAAATCTCTGGAGTGCGCCCGAGATGGATCCAAGCTGGCCGAGTCGACGGTCATCGCCAGGAGCGGCGCAGCTCGACCAGATCGTTGCCCTTGCTGGTGAGGCGGCAGCCACGCCAGTCCCGACCGAGGAGCCGGCCAACGAAGCCTCGTTCAAACCGTCCAAGGAAACCAAGAAGGTGAAGCTGAGCCCAGAAGACCCCAGCTGCAGAAAGTACGTCGTCGTGGGCACCCGTCTCGGCGACAAATAGGAAGGCGAGCTCGTCGACTTCCTCCGTGAGAATCGGGATATCTTTGCATGGTCCCCAAAGGACATGCCGGGCATCCCGAGGATGTACGCCGAGCACAAACTTCACGCCCGCAAGGACACCAAGCCTATCCGCCAACCCCTACGACATTTCTCCGAATTGAAGAGAAGGACCATCGGTGAAGAGATCGCCAAGCTTTTGGTGGCCGGCTTCATCATGGAAGTATTTCACCCTGAGTGGCTGGCCAACCTAGTCCTCGTCCTGAAGAAAAACAACACCTGGCGCATGTGTATCGACTACACCAGCATCAACAAAGCCTACCCCAAGGATCCATTCGCTCTCCCGCGAATCGACCAAGTCATCGACTCCACCGCCGGGTGCGAGCTCCTGTCCTTCCTGGACGCCTACTCCGGCTACCACCAGATCAAGCTGGACCCGGCTGACACCCTGAATACGTCCTTCATCACGCCCTTTGGGGCGTATTGCTACATCACCATGTCATTCGGCCTGACGAACGCCGGAGCCACCTTCTAGCGGTGCATGCAGAAATGCTTGCTGCCGCAGCTCGGCCGCAATATCCACGTCTACGTGGACGACATCTTCTAAAGACCAAGCAGCACCTCACACTCCTCAACGACCTGAAAGAAAACCTTCGCTAACCTGCGCGAGTACAAGGTCAAGCTCAACCCAGAGAAATGCGTTTTCGGCGTCCCGTCCGGAAAGCTACTCGGCTTCCTTGTCTCAGAGCGCGACATTGAGGCAAACTCGGAGAAAATCAAGACCATTGAGCACACGCGCAAGCCGGCTCAGTTGCGTGTTGCCCAGAAGTTCACCGGCTGCTTGGCCTCGGTCAGCCGGTTCCTCAGCCGTCAGGGCGAGAGGGCCTTGCCCCTATACCAGCTGATGAAGAAGACGATGTTGTTCGAGTGGAACGACCAAGCGGACGAGGCTTTTTGGGACCTCAAGCGCATGCTCTCCACCGCACCCGTCCTGAACGCCCAGCCGAGAAGGAGCCGTTATTGCTCTACATAGCCGCAACCTCGCGTTCGGTCAGCACGGTGCTCGTGGTCGAGCGACCAGAGAAGGGCAAGATCCAAGCCGTCTAGCGCCCTGTCTACTTCCTAAGAGAGGTGCTCTCCGCCTCAAAGCAGAACTACCCGCACTACCAAAAGATGTGCTACGACGTGTACTTCACCGCCAAGAAGCTGAAGCAGTACTTCCAAGAGCATGAGATCACCGTGGTCAGCACGGCCCCCCTCGGCGAGATCATCGGGTGCCGCGACGCTTCTGGCCGGGTCGCCAAGTGGGCGCTCGAGCTAGCCGGCCACAACATTCTCTACGAGCCCTGCACCACGATCAAGTCCCAAGCTCTGGCCGACTTCCTCGTCGACTGGACAGAGACCTAGTACTTGCCGCCGCCTCCAGACTCGACGCACTGGCACATGCACTTTGACGGCTCGAAAATGCGCCTTGGCCTGGGAGCCGGCATAGTGCTGTCATCCCCAAAGGGCGACCTACTCAAGTATGCAATCCAGATCCACTTCGCCACCTCCAACAACGTCTCTGAGTACGAAGCCCTTGTGCACAGCCTCCGGCTGGCCAAGGAAATCGGAATCCGGCGAATCCTGTGCTACGGGAATTCGGACCTGGTGGTGCAGCAGTGCTCCGGCGAGTGGGACGCATGCGACCCAACATGGCAAGCTACCGCTTCCTCATGCAGAAGCTGTCCGGCTTCTTCGCAGGCTGCGAGTTCCTCCATGTCCCATGAGTGGAAAACGAGGCGGCCGACACACTCGCCAAGATCATCTCGTCTCGACAGTCCATTCCGGTCGGCGTTTCCCTCGAGAACCTGCGAAAGCCGTCTGTCAAGGCGTCTCTGGACTCAAAATCCATCCACGTCCCGGACGAACCAGGGACTGCTCAGCCCGGCCAGGGGATTGCTCAGTCCGGCCCGGCAATAGCAGAGCCCGGCCCGGGTACTGCTCAGTCCGGCCCGGCAACAACAGAGCACGGCCCGTGGACTGCTCAGTCCGGCCCGGCAACTTCAGAGCCTGGCCCAGGGACTGCCCAGCCCGACGCGGGGACTGCCCAGCCCGACCCGGGGACTGCTCAGCCCGACCCGGGGACTGCTTAGTCCGGCCCGGGGACTGCTCAGTCTTGCCCAGTGACTTCCGACCCCGGTCCGGCAATAGCAACCCTCAGTCCAGCCACCCCCGCACCCAACCCAGGGACCGACAGATCCAGCTCGGTGGACGACGCCCCAGAAGCAACCATAATGGCCGTTCTCACCGAGGTGAAAGCACCATCTTGGGCCCTGCCCATCAAGGAGTTCCAGGAGAGAGTGACCCTCCCCGTCGACGAGACCGAAGCCAGGCAAGTGCAGCGCCGAGCGTCTGCCTACATCATCATCAATAACTGGCTCGTCAAGCGTAGCCCCACCGACGTGTTCCAGCGCTGCATCGAGCAGGACAAGGGCATGGACATCCTCCTCGACATACACCAGGGGGAGTGTGGGCACCACGCCGCGTCACGATCCCTGGTTGACAAGGCTTTCCGCCATGGCTTCTATTGTCCCACAGCCCTCGAAGACGCTGAATCGCTCGTCCTCAAGTGTGAGGGATGCCAGCGCTTCAGCAAACGCACCCACCAACCAACATCGGCGCTCCGGACCATGCCAATCGCCTGGCCTTTCGCGGTCTGGGGGCTCGACATGGTGGGACCTTTGAAAACAGCCCGAGGCGGCATGACGCATTTGCTGGTAGCAATTAACAAATTCACCAAATGGATCGAGGCAAGACCGATCAAGAAGCTGGATGGGCCAACAGCCGTCCGATTCGTCAAGGACATAGCGGTGCGCTACGGCATGCCGAACAGCATCATCATGGACAATGGCACCAACTTCGCAAGGGCACGATCGCGCAATACTGCTCCGTCTCCGGCATCCGCCTCGACCTGGTGCCCGTTGCCCACCCATAGTCGAACAGCCAGGTCAAGCTGGCAAATGGGCTCATCCTATCCGGCATCAAGCCACGGCTCGTCGAACCACTCGTCCGCTCACCCGGAAGCTGGCACCTCCAAACAATGCCGAACAGGTCGACCGGGTTTACTCCGTTCTTCCTCATCTACGTAGCTGAAGCCGTCATTCCGACCGACGTCGAGTTCGACTCACCGCGCCTCACGATGTATACTGAGGCCGAAGCCAGGAAAGCCCGCGAGGACGGCGTCGACCTACTAGAAGAAGCACGTCTACTAGCGCTCAGCCACTCAGCCATCTACCAGCAAGGTCCCAGGCACTACCACAACAAGAAGATCAAGCCCCTCGCTTTCCGCATGGGAGACCTCGTCCTCTGACTCGTCCAACAGCAAGCCGGCCAGCACAAGCTGTCCTCCCCATGGGAGGGCCCCTTCATCATCAGCAAGGCTCTGAGCGACCGCAATGCCTACTACCTCATCGACGCGCGCAAGTCAAACAAGCGCAAGAGGGACACGGCCGGAGAAGAAACAATTTGGCCCTGGCACGCGGAACTCCTCTGTCCGTTTTACAATTAGCCATGTATGTGTATGTATCGCTACCTTTTCCGCTCAATTAAAAACTATGGGGTCCCCGAATGATGCTCGGGTCCACCCTTTTCCGACCAAGTTATTTGTGTCTCTAGCGTTTTATGCCTCACCTGCCTCTTCGTCCAAACCCGGCCGCCAGTTCGACTCGCTCGACCCGGGGACTCGGGGGCTGGCTGGCTCGGTGCCCTCCCGTCACTTCCCTTAGAGCTTCTTGGCGCGTTGAGATCGCCGCGGTCTCCGGCTCCATCCTAAGCCACAGATCCGGCTTCGGCTGTTGGTCGGCGAGCACGCAAAGGCCAGAGCACCAACACGCCATGAGAACTAAGCCCTGGACTGCCGGGTCACCCAACCCGGCCACGACACGAACAGTCAAGTCACCACATGGCCGGCTGCTCGTCACCCGGCCATGCCGGATCACTGCGAGCGGGCCCTGTGGGTGTTTCGCTCACGCTCAACGTTTCGAACACCTAACTACTGCGCTTCCTCTCCCAAAGGCCAAACTCCTTGTCACGGACCGGAGCCTCGGCCTTCAGACTAGCGGGAGGGGGAGGCCCGAGGGGGAGAGGCACGGGAAAATGGCTCGACAAACGAAAAGCAAAGGCGCAAACATCCACGAACACCGCAACACGGCGCCGGATCGATCAATCTGGCCCCTCCACTTGCAAACTTCAAAACACAACCGGCTGCCTGTCATCCGGCCACGCCGGATCACCGCAAGCCGGCCCAGTGGGTGTTTCGCGCACGCTCAACATTTCAAATGCCTAACTACAATGCGTCCTCTCCCAAAGGCCAAACCCCTTGTCACAGACCGGATCCTCAGCCATCAGACTCGCGGGGGGGGGGGGGGGGGGGGGGGGGGGGGGGG
>LR738712.1:254098555-254230441 GCA_902687465.1 Secale cereale | reverse complement strand
AGGGGGGAGAGGCACATGAAAACAGCTCGACAAACAAACAAGCAAGAGCAGAAACATCCACGACATTCATACAGACGTTTAAATTCATAAATGACCCAAGGCCAGAATTCGTTACACCCAGTGAACCCAGTGGGTGGGGTGTGATACGTCCATTTTGCATCATGCTTATATGTTGATATTCATTGTATTATGTGCTGTTCTTACATGTTTTGTCACAATACTTATGCCTTTTCTCTCTTATTTTACAAGGTTCACATGAAGAGGGAGAATGCCGGCAGCTGGAATTCTGGGCTGGAAAAGGAGCAAACTCTGGAAACCTATTCTGCACAACTCCAAAAGCCCTGAAACCCAACAAAACTCCATTTTAGAAAATATAAAAAATATATGGCGAAAGAAGTCCACGAGGGGGGCCATCGGCTATCCACGAGGGTGGGGGGCGCCCCCCTTCCCAGGGCGCGCCCCCCTGCTTCGTGGGCCAGCCGGAAGGCCCACGATTCCCATCTTCTCCTATATGAGGTGTTTTGACCTGGGAAAAATCACAAGGAGGCTTTTTGGACCATACGCCGCTGTCTGGAGTCGGAACCGAGGCGAAAACCAATCTAGGGCTCCGGAAGAGCTGTTCTGCCGGGGATACTTCCCTCCGGGAGGGGGAAATCGTCACTGCCGTCATCACAAGCAACTCTCCCATCTTGGGGAGGGCTATCTTCATCAACATCTTCACCAGCACCATCTCCTCTCAAACCCTAGTTCATCTCTTGTATCCAATCTTTGTACCCAAACCTCAGATTGATACCTGTGGGTTGCTAGTAGTGTTGATTACTCCTTGTAGTTGATGCTAGTTGGTTTATTTGGTGGAAGATCATATGTTCAGATCCATTATGCATATTAATACCCCTCTGATCATGAACTATATTATGTCTTGTGAGTAGTTAGTTTTGTTCCTGAGGACATGGGAGAAGTCTTTCTATTAGTAGTCATGTGAATTTGGTCTTCGTTCGATATTTTGATGAGATTTATGTTGTCTCTCCTCTAGTGGTGTCATGTGAACGTCGACTACATGACACTTCACCAATATTTGGGGATAGAGGAAGGCATTGGGAAGTAATAAGTAGATGATGGGTTGCTAGAGTGACATAAGCTTAAACCCTAGTTCATGCGTTGCTAGAGTGACAGAAGCTTAAACCCTAGTTTATGCGTTGCTTCGTAAGGGGCTCTTTTGGATCCATATGTTTCAGGCTATGGTTAGGTTTACCAAAATACTACTTTTGTAGTTGGGGACGCTTGCATTAGAGGTTAATCATAAGTGGGAGGTTTCTCAAAGTAAGGGCAGCACCCAAGCACCGGTCCACCCACATACCAAATTATCAAAGTACCGAACGTGAATCAGATGATCGTGATGAAAACTAGCTTGACGATAATTCCCATGTGTCCTCGGGAGCGCTTTACTTTATATAAGAGTTTGTCCAGGCTTGTCCTTTGCTAGAAAAAGGATTGGGCCACCTTATTGCACCATATTTACTTTTACCTTTTGTCACTTGCTACCAATTACCTTATCACAAAACTATGTGTTACCTATAATTTCAGTGCTTGCAAAAAATACCTTACAGAAAACTACCCATCATTTCCTTCTGCTCCTCGTTGGGATCGACACTCTTACTTATCGAAAGGACTACGATAGATCCCTACACTTGTGGGTCATCAAGACTCTTTTCTGGCGCCGTTGCCGGGGAGTGAAGCGCCTTTGGTAAGGAAAAATTTATATAAGTGTGCTGAAATTTATTGTCACTTGTCACTATGGCTCAAAATCCTTTGAGGGGCTTGTTCGGGGTATCTTCACCCCAAACAGAAGAGCAAAGAGTTTCTCCTCAACCTACTGCACCTATTGAAAATGTTTGCTTTGAGATTCCTTCGGGTATGATAGAGAAACTGCTTGAAAATCCCTTTACAGGAGACGGAACACTGCATCCCGATTTACACCTAATCTATGTGGATGAAGTTTGTGGATTATTTAAGCTTGCAGGTATGCCCGAGGATGTTATCAAGAAGAAGGACTTTCCTTTATATTTAAAGGGAGATGCATTGACATGGTTTAGGCTATGCGATGATATGGGATCATGGAACTATAATCGTTTGAAGTTGGAATTTCATCAGAAGTTCTACCCTATGCACCAGGTTCATCGTGATCGTAATTATATTTATAATGTCTAGCCTCGCGAAGGAGAAAGCATCGCTCAAGCTTGGGGGAGGCTTAAGTCAATTTTATATTCATGCCCCAATCATGAGCTCTCAAGAGAAATGATCATTCAAAATTTTTATGCTCGGCTTTCTCTTAATAATCGCTCCATGCTCGATACTTTTTGTTCTGGATCTTATATGATGAAGACTATTGAATTCAAATGGGATTTATTGGAAATAATTAAACGCAACCCTGAAGATTGGGATCTCGATGAAGGTAAGGAGTCAGGTATGACCCCTAAGTTCGATTGTGTAAAAGCTTTTATGGATACCGATGTTTTCCGTGAGTTTAGCACTAAATATGGGCTTGACTCTGAGATAGTAGCTTCTTTCTGTGAATCTTTTGCTACTCATGTTGATCTCCCCAAGGAGTAGTGGTTTAAATACCATACCCCTATTGAAGCAAAAGTAGTTGAACCTATTAAAGTTGAAGAAAAGACTATCACTTATAATGTTGATCCTGTTATACCTACTGCTTATATTGAGAAACCACCTTTCCCTGTTAGGATAAAGGATCATGCTCAAGCTTCAACTGTAGTTCGTAAGACTAATACTAGAACACCTACACCCTCTGAGCAAATTAAAGTTGAACCTAGTGTTGCTATGGTTAAGGATCTCTTGGTAGAAGATTTAGATGGACATGTTATTTACCTCCAAGAAGAGTCTGCTAGAATAGCCAAACCCAATGCTAGGAATAGACATAGACCGGTTGTAGGCTTGCCTGTTATCTCCGTTAAGATAGGAGATCATTGCTATCATGGTTTATGTGACGTAGGTGCTAGTGCGAGTATTATCCCTCTTGATTTGTATAATGAAATTATGCATGATATTGCACCTATTGAGTTAGAAGGGATTGATGTTACTATTAAGCTTGCTAATAGAGATACTATTTCACCAGTTGGGATTGTTAGAGATGTTGAAGTCTTGTGTGGGAAGGTTAAATACCTTGCTGATTTCCTTATTCTTAGTTCCCCACAAGATGAATTATGTCCCATTATATTTGGTAGACCCTTCTTGAATACTGTTCATGCCAAGATAGACTATGTGAAAGATATTGTCACTGTTGGATTAGGGGATATGTCTCATGATTTTAACTTTGCTTAATTCCGTAGACAACCCCTTGAAAAGGCACCACCCAGTAAACATGAAATTGTTGGTCTTGCTTCTATTGTCGTGCCACCTAATGATCCTTTAGAACAATACTTGCTAGACCACGAAAATGATATGCATATGAATGAGAGAAGGGAGATAGATGAAATATTCCTTACACAGGGACCCGTATTGAAAAACAACTTGCTTGTTGAAATCCTAGGGGATCCCCCTCCACCCAAGGGTGATCCCGTGTTTGCACTTAAACCTTTACGTGATAATCTTAAGTATGTTTATCTTGATGAAAAGAAGATATATCCTGTTATTATTAGTGCCAACCTTTCAGAGCAGGAAGAAGAAAAATTATTGAAAACTCCGAAGAAGCATCGTGCTGCTATTGGATATACTATGGATGATCTTAAGGGCATTAGTCCCACTATATGCCAACACAAGATAAAATTGGAGGAAAATGCTAAACCAGTTACTGATCATCAGCGACGGTTAAATCCTAAGATCAAAGAAGTGGTAAGGAAGGAAATACTGAAGCTTCTAGAGGCAGGTATTATCTATCCAGTTGCTGATAGTTAGTGGGTAAATCCTGTCCATTGTGTCCCAAAGAAAGGAGGTATGACTGTCGTTCCTAATGATAAAGATAAACTGATCCCACAAAGAATAGTTACAGGTTATAGGATGGTAATTGATTTCCATAAGTTGAGTAAAGCTACTAAGAAAGATCATTACCCCTTGCCATTCATTGATCAAATCCTAGAAAGGTTATCCAAACATACTCATTTCTGCTTTCTAGATGGTTATTCTGGTTTCTCTCAAATACCTGTGTCAAAAGGGGATCAAGAAAAGACCACTTTTACTTGTCCTTTCTGTACCTTTGCTTATAGATGTATGCCTTTTGGTTTATGTAATGCACCTGCTACCTTTCAAAGATGCATGATGGCTATATTCTCTGATTTTTGTGAAAATATTGTTGAGGTTTTCATGGATGATTTTTCCGTTTACGGAAGTTATTTTGATGATTTCTTAAGCAACCTTGATCGAATTTTGCAGAGATGTGAAGACACTAATCTTGTCTTGAATTGGGAAAAGTGCCACTTTATGGTTAATGAAGGCATCGTCTTGGGACATAAAATTTCTAAAAGAGGTATTGAAGTTGACAAAGCTAAAGTTGATGCTATTGAAAAGATGCCATGCCCTAAGGACATCAAAGGTATACGAAGTTTCCTTGGTCATGCTGGGTTTTATAGGAGGTTCATAACGGACTTCTCCAAAATCTCTAGGCCTCTGACGAATCTATTACAAAAAGATATTCCTTTTGTCTTTGATGATGATTGTCTAGAAGCGTTTTAATACTTAAGAAAGCATTGATCTCTGCATCTATCGTCCAGCCTCCTGACTGGAATTTACCTTTTGAGATTATGTGCGATGCTAGTGATTATGCTATAGGAGCTGTTTTAGGGCAAAGAGTCGATAAGAAATTGAATGTTACCCAATATGCTAGTAAAACTCTAGATAGTGCCCAAAGAAATTATGCTACCACTGAGAAAGAATTTTTAGCAGTTGTATTTGCTTGTGATAAGTTTAGACCCTATATCGTTGATTCTAAAGTAACTATTCACAGTGATCATGTTGCTATCAAATACCTCATAGAAATGAAAGATGCTAAGCCTAGACTTATTAGATGGGTTCTCTTGCTGCAAGAATTTGATTTGCATATTATTGGTAGAAAGGGAGCTAAGAACCCCGCAACAGATAACTTGTCTAGGTTAGAAAATATACTTGATGACCCACAACCTATTGATGATAGCTTCCCTGATGAACAACTAGTTGTCATAAATACTTCTCATACTGCTCCATGGTATGCTGATTATGCTAATTATATTGTTGCTAAGTTTATGCCTCCTAGCTTCACATACTAGCAAAAGAAACAGTTCTTCTATGATTTGAGACATTACTTCTGGGATGACCCACATCTTTATAAAGAAGGAGTAGATGGTATCATTAGACGTTGTGTACCTGAGCATGAACAGGAACGTATCCTACGCAAGTGCCACTCCGAAGCTTATGGAGGACACCATGCGGGAGATAGAACTGCAAACAAGGTATTGCAATCCGGTTTTTATTGGCCTACTCTCTTCAAGGATGCCCGTAAGTTTGTCTTATCTTGTGATGAATGTCAAAGAATTGGTAATATTAGTAGACATCAAGAAATGCCTATGAATTATTCACTTGTAATTGAACCTTTTGTTGTTTGGGGCTTTGATTATATGGGACCCTTTCCTGCCTCTAATGGGTACACACATATTTTAGTTGCTGTTGACTACGTTACTAAGTGGGTACAAGCTATTCCAACTAGTAGCGCTGATCATAACACCTCTACTAAAATGCTTAAGGAACTTATATTTCCGAGGTTTGGAGTCCCTAGATATCTAATGACTGATGGTGGTTCACACTTTATTCATGGTGCTTTCCGTAAGATGCTTGCAAAGTATGATGTCAACCATAGAATTGCATCCCCCTATCACCCACAGACTAGTGGTCAAGTAGAACTAAGTAACAGGGAGTTGAAACTAATCTTGCAAAAGGCAGTTAATAGGTCTAAGAAGAATTGGTCCAAGAAACTAGATGATGCATTATGGGCCTATAGAACTGCATACAAAAATCCTATGGGTATGTCTCCATATAAGATGGTATATGGAAAAGCTTGTCACTTATCTCTTGAGCTAGAACATAAGGCATATTGGGCTATTAAAGAGCTCAATTATGATTTCAAACTTGCCGGTGAAAAGAGGTTATTTGACATTAGATGTCTCGATGAATGGAGAACCCAGGCCTATGAGAACGCCAAACTGTTTAAAGAAAAAGTTAAAAGATGGCATGACAAAAGGATACAAAAGCTTGAGTTTAACGTGGGTGACTATGTATTGCTATACAATTCTCGTTTAAGATCTTTTGCAGGAAAACTTCTCTCCTAGTGGGAAGGACCTTATGTTATCAAGGAGGTCTATCGTTCTGGTGCCATAAAAATCAATAACTTCGAAGTCAAAATCCGAAGGTGGTGAACGGTCAAAGAATCAAACACTGTATCTCAGGTAATCCTGTAAATGTTGAAACCAATGTTATTGAAACCGTAACCCCGGAGGAATACATAAGGGTCACTTTCCAGAACGATTTAGCCTCTGAAAAGGGAAGATGTATGTGATACGGTAAGTAAACCGACTCCAAAACCGTTTTAAAGGCAATTTTTCTCCATTTTGGAATATTTAGAAAAATAGAAACTTAAGCCGCAGTCCGGAAGAGACACGGGCCGTCCACGAGGGTGGAGGGCGCAGCCCCCTGCCTCGTGGGCACCCCGTGTGTCCCCCGGACTCCGTTTTCTTGTGGGTTACTCCTTTTGGTCGGTAAAAATTCATTATATATACTCTCGAAGGCTTTCACCTCTGTATCACGCAGAAATCCTCTGTTTTCTTTCCGAGCTGTTTTTGTCGCAGATAAGAGCAACATGTCATCCCAGTATTCAGAAGGAGAAAGCTATGTGTTTGATTCCCTTGCTGACCCTAAGGTCTATGGAGACTGGGAGCATTACGGCTGGACCACGGAGGAAGAAGAGGACCATGATACCAAGGGGAAGGATTGGACTAGCTCTGATGAAGACGAAGTTCCACTTCCTCAACCGGGGACATGCATGTGGAGTTCAAAAAGTCAAGCCTCCCCGACAGAGTAAAGAAACCTAAGATCGAATTTATCCCTTTTAACCTCTTGCAGGAGGACAAGCAGACACTATGCAAGAAGATATCACATCTTGAGCAAGAGATCAATGATCTAAAGGAGCAAAATTCTGCCCTTAAGCGTAAGCTGAGGAAGAAGTCATCATCACCACCCCCGAAGAAGGAGACATAATCATATGGGTATGGGCACTCCCCTTGGCAACTGCCAAGCTTGGGGGAGTGACCCCGGTATCGTATCACCATCACTCCTATCTTTATCGTTTTACTTAGTTCGATCCTTTTGGTAGTATCTTGATCTAGTAGAATAAAGTTAGCATGATCTAGTTGTGAGCTTTTGCTTTGTGAGCTTTACCCTTTGTAATCGAGTCCGTGAGCTATATAATAAAGATTAGCATTGAGTCAAGGGCTTTATTTCCTCACTTGGGTCATGATAAAAAGAAAGAAAACATAAAGAGTATCAAAGAGATCATATCGATCCTATGGGAAGTAATGACTTCACATACAAAAGTATGATAAATAAAAGTTGTTGGGAGTTGACAAACATAGTTTTGGTCATCGTTGCAATTAATAGTAAGTAATAAAAGAAGAGAGGCTTCACATACAAATATACTATCTTGGACACCTTTTATGATTGTGAGCATTCATTAAAGTATGACATGCTAAAGAGTTGATGTTGGACAAGGAAGACAACATAATGGGTTATGTCTTCTTATATCCGAAACAAAGTATATTGTCATGGATCATCAAACATGTTGAGCTTGCCTTTCCCCCTCATGCTAGCCAAAACTCCTCGCACTAAGTAGAGATACTACTTGTGCTTCCATATATCCTTAAACCCAGTTTTGCCATGAGAGTCCACCATACCTACCTATGGATTGATAAAGATCCTTCCAAGTAAGTTGTCATGTTGCAAACTCGTTAAAATATGTATGATTTATTGGTGTGGGAGAAATTAGCTTTATACGATCTTGTGATATGGAAGTAATAAAAGCGACGGACAGCATAATAAAGATCCTTATCACAAGTGGCAATATAAAGTGAAGTTCTTCTATGCTAAGACTTTGTGCATCCAACCATAAAAACACATGAAAACCTCTGCTTCCCTCTGTGGAGGGCCTATATATTATTCCTGTTTTATAAGTGTCAAGGTGAAATCCACCTTTCCTTTTTACCTTTTATCCTTTGGCAAGCACACTGTGTTGGAAAGATCCTGACATATATACCCATTTGGATGTAAGTTTTCATGATCTATTACTGTTGACATTACCCTTGAGGTAAAAGGTTGGGAGGCAACACCATAAGCCCCTATATTTCTCTGTGTCCAATTAAAACTCCATAAACATAAGTATTGCGTGAGTGTGAGCAATTGTGAAAGACTATATGATAGTTGAGTATGTAGGCTTGCTGAAATGCTCTTATATTGACTCTTTCCGATGTTACGATAAATTGCAATTGCTTCAATGACCGAGATCAAAGTTTGTTAGTTTCTAATGAAGTTTATGATTCATACTTGATATTGTGGATGAATTGTTACTTCAGTATAAGAATCATATGACTATATTTATATAAGATGCTGTTATGAGAATGATCATGATGCCCTCATGTCCCTATTTTGTTTTTATCGACACCTCTATCTCTAAACATGTGGACATATTTTTCGATATCGGCTTTCCCTTGAGGACAAGCGAGGTCTAAGCTTGGGGGAATTGATATGTCCATTTTGCATCATGCTTATATGTTGATTTTCATTGCATTATGGGCTGTTCATACATGTTTTGTCACAATACTTATGCCTTTTCTATCTTATTTTACAAGGTTCACATGAAGAGGGAGAATGCCGGCAGCTGGAATTCTGGGCTGGAAAAGGAGCAAACTCTGGAAACCTAGTCTGCACAACTCCAAAAGCCTTGAAACTCAACAGAACGTTGTTTCAGAAAATATAAAAAATATCTGGCGAAAGAAGTCCACGAGGGCCACCGGCTGTCCACGAGGGTGTGGGGCGCGCCCCCTGCCTCGTGGGCCAGTTGGAAGGCCCCCGATGCCCATCTTCTCCTATATGAGGTGTTTTGACCTGGAAAAAATCACAAGGAGGCTTTCGGGACCAGACGCCGCCGTCTCGAGGCGGAACCGAGGCGGAAACCAATCTAGGGCTCTCGCAGAGCTATTCTACCGGGGATACTTCCCTCCAGGAGGGGGAAATCGTCACCGGTGTCATCTCCAACAACTCTCCCATCTTGGGGAGGGCTATCTTCATCAACATCTTCACCAGCACCATCTCTTCTCAAACCCTAGTTCATCTCTTGTATCCAATCTTTGTACCCAAACCTCAGATTGGTACCTGTGGGTTGCTAGTAGTGTTGATTACTCCTTGTAGTTGATGCTAGCAGGTTTATTTGGTGGAAGATCATATGTTCAGATCCATTATGCATATTAATACCCCTCTGATCATGAACCATATTATTTCTTGTGAGTAGTTAGTTTTGTTCCTGAGGACATGGGAGAAGTCTTTCTATTAGTAGTCATGTGAATTTGGTCTTCGTTCGATATTTTGATGAGATGTATGTTGTCTCTCCTCTAGTGGTGTCATGTGAACGTCGACTACATGAAACTTCACCATTATTTGGGCCTAGAGGAAGGCATTGGGAAGTAATAAGTAGATGATGGGTTGCTAGAGTGACACAAGCTTAGACCCTAGTTTATGCCTTGCTTCGTAAGGGGCTGGTTTGGATCCATATGTTTCAGGCTATGGTTAGGTTTACCTTAATACTTATTTTGTAGTTGTGGATGCTTGAATTAGAGGTTAATCATAAGTGGGAGGTTTGTCCAAGTAAGGTCACCACCCAAGCACCGGTCCACCCACATACCAAATTATCAAAGTACCGAACGCGAATCAGATGATCGTGATGAAAACTAGCTTGACGATAATTCCCATGTGTCCTCGGGAGTGCTTTACTTTATATAAGAGTTTGTACAGGCTTGTCCTTTGCTACAAAAAGGATTGGGCCACCTTGCTGCACCATATTTAATTTTACCTTTTGTCACTTGCTGCCAATTAGCTTATCACAAAACTATGTGTTACCTATAATTTCCTTCTACTCCTCGTTGGGTTCGACACTCTTACTTATCGAAAGGACTATGATAGATCCCCCACAGTTGTGGGTCATCAGGGTGGACCTGCTACCTAACAGAGATATCTACAAAGATTTAAAACTGGAGCTTCAGGCGTCCGCATCCGCACCCGCTGGGCCTGCCGAGGTGCCGGTGTCTTCATCGTCGACACCCCCGTTGAGATAGACACGCGTCTCCTAGGAGCTGCCATCCGATCATCCAGAAGAAGGCCGAAGTCGTCAACAGGCACGACTAAGCTGTCTTCTGTCCGCTCCAGCCGGAACTCGTCGTGGTTGGAGAACCCGGCGATGTAGCTGGCCCGGGCGGTGATCTCGCCGGCCTGCGCCCACAGCTAGCTCTCCGAGCCGGCTCGCGGGCCCATCAGCGCCTTCAGCGAAAGGTCCGGATACAAAGACATCGCGAACCTGAGCACCATCTCAGCGCTGACACGAGAGGCGGAAAGGCGCGAGTCGTGGAGCCGATCTGGCCCCGCCTCAAGACACCGCACAAGCCGCGAGAAGGTGGTCGGCGCAGCGAAGCCCGGCCAAAGGGCCGCTGTCATCGTTGTGCCGGCCTCGGAAAGCCGCGCCATCTGCGAACCCAAGGCTTGCAGACGAGCCTCAGCGGCGGCCATGATCTCTCGGAAGGTCCAGGCCACGTGCGGGTCGGTCCCGGAGCCAGCCACGCCCCCGGGATCACGCTGGAAGCGGACCGCCTCCTCCGCCAACTCCCGCGTCTCCGGGAAGACACCTGTCAAAGACAAGAGTCAGAAGAAATTTGCAACGAAAAAAGAAGCCGGAACCTCAGTCCGGTAAAAGACTCAAGAAAAGCACTCACTAGGGAAGGACTCTTCCAGGTGCTGCGCCTCAAGCAACGTACCGCGCCGCTCCTAGTTGAGAGTACGGTCACGGTGTTTGACCGCCTCCTCCAGCTGGGCGATCTTGGCAAGGGCCGCCTTCAGCTCGGCGTCCTTGTCCGCGGCCGCCTTCTCGACTCCCTCACTGTCGGCGTCCTGGGAAACAGGGTACCGAGACTTGCCTATCTACGGGCCGCGACGCGCTCCAACCACGGCCTGGTACGGCCCAGCTGATCGACCAGCTGTCCAAGACCCACGCGAGGGGGCTAAGCCTCGCGAGGAGAACAACGTCAAGACCCCCTTAGGAGCGTCCTCGGCAAGGTGCTCCGGAGGGGTGGAGAATCCAAGTTAAACCTGCCTCAGGAGGAGGCAGTGACGTAAGCAGTGACGCACTGCGCCAGCGTGTGCCAGCGCCCGCCAGCGGCGTAGTTGCCATTTCGGTGCAAAGGTGACAACACAGACGCAGGTTCCTGAGGAGCGGGACAAAGGTTTCCCCTTTGGTGCAACAAGACCGAAGACCGCAAGGACGACAAGGAGGATGTCACCGCCGAGCCCACCACCGCGTCACCGCCTGATCCTTTTGCAGGTGAAGACTCCTTTTGTCAGGATAGGAACGTCCTTGTGTTCCCGCTCAAAAATTGCCGTTGTGGGATCCCTTCCCGCCTAAACATTTCGGGGGAAGAGGACCCTGGCCACCTATATAAGTAGCTAGGATCCTCACTATGAAGGGATCAAGTTAGACCAAGCCCCGTCGAGTGGAGCAGATCCACAATCTCTGCCACCACGCAAAGGAGCAAGAACACCTGCCTCCTAACCCTCCTGAACTCACCTCCTGAGCTCAGGAACCATTGTACTAGTTCATATTCTAGCCCTCTTGAGGCCAATCCACCAAAGCAGGAAGTAGGGTTTTACACCACACGGTGGCCTGAACCTGGGTAAACTCTTGCGTGCTTCACTTGTTGTTTGCTTGAATCTCTTCACTGGGCGAGGGTGAGGCGCTAGGTAGACGTGAGTGGGAGAGATCTTCGTTCACGCCCGTGTGTTCGAACTTCTTGGGTTTTGCGGAGCCTGAAATCTGACATTTGCGCGCCAGGTAGGGGGCATGTCGAGATCTCGCCTCTCCGACGACCTCGTCCTGCTCTCGTCGTCGACTTTGCTCCATAGCCATGGTGGACACACGTCGAGCTCGCGCTGCCCGCTGCGCCGCGAACGTCGCTTAGACGGCACCGACGGGCAACAACGCGCCGCTCCGCACCAACTGGCCGGTCGCCAACGCCGCCACCGACCCGGCCATCCACGAGCAGGACTCGTCGCTGCCGCCGTCCGTGCAGCGCGATGGCCGCACGGCGACGCCTTCACCCTCACCAGCCGTGGCGTCGTCCTTGCTGGTCCGCCGCGGGCCAGTCTATCAGCCGCCCGCGCTACTAATGGCGCGGGAGCTCTTGCACTACCGCCCGCAGATGACCTCTACGATGAGTGGCTCCACCGCATCACCGAGCTCGTCAACGCAGTTGGAGAAGCACCTGCACCAACACACTCCTCCCGTCCCCCGTCGCCCCCGGCAGGGAACGGAGGTCACGGAGTCCCGGCTCCTCCTCCGCTCTACGGCGCCGGCCAGGAGGTCCGGCGCGAAGCTCCTCGACGTGAGCAACCCCGCAGAGCCCATGCGCACGCCGAGGAGAGCTGCTAGGTGATTCCGCATCCCCAGGCGGGGGCTCGCGGGCCCCCTGGCCCGCAGCGCCAAGACCGCGCACCATAGGAGGTGGTGGCGCCAGTGCCCCAAGAACCAGCACCGCAGGCACAGGGGGCGCCCGCGATCATGAGCGTGGCTGGATGTCGTGCCCTAGCTCCTGAGCTACGGTGCCTCATCTGGCCTGGCAAGTTCAAGCCGGACCTGCCTCTGTGCTACGACGGCACCACCGACCCCACGGAGTTCCTCCAACTCTACGAGCTGAGCATCGAGGTATCCAACGGCACTGAGCCGGTCATGGCGAATTGGTTCCCCATGGCTCTCAAAGATGGTGCATGCTCCTGGCTCCTGAACCTCCCCGTGGGATCCATCTCCTCCTGGGAAGAGCTTCGTGAGTGTTTCGTCGCCAACTTCCAAGGCACCCGCGACCAAGCCCCGGTGGCTACTGATCTGCGCCGCGTGAGGCAGCAGCCGGGAGAGATCCTGCAAAAGTACATCCAATGCTTCAACACCATGCGCCTCCGAATAGCTAGGGTCTTGGACGAGGCCATCATCTCGACGTTCTCCGACGGTGTCCGTGACGTGAGGATGAGGGAGGAGCTCGCCATCCACGAGAACCTGTGCACAGCCCTCGAGATGTTCAAGCTCGCGGCAAAGTGCGCCAGGGCAGAGGAAGGACACCTCTCCCTCCAGGAGCTGCCTGAGGCGGAGGCGGACGACAAGAAGGCCAAGGACAAAGAAGCAAAGTGCAAGGGACCCGCTGTGCTGGCTCCGGAGCCAGAAGTGAAGCGTGGCTGTGGCTACGACGACCTCCCCAGAGACAACCGGCCGTACTGCGTCTTGCACAATGTCCATAGCCACAACACTAACGACTGCCAGGAGCTCAGGGCGATGCGTGGCGGGCGCATTGGGCAGCGCCCTGAGTGCGAGAACCGCGGCTACGGCCGTGGAGGAGGCCGAGGTGGAGGACGTTGGGATGGCAGAAACTCATGCCAAGGGTGACGCGAACAGCCTCGTGAAGACCACTGGCAGGAGCAGCCTCGTGACGCCCCCTTGCGTGACCAGCCTCGTGAGGGTCGCCCTCAGGGCAATGGAGGCCTGCCTCCGCTACCACCACCGCCAAGAAGGAACGACGACGACCGCCAGGGAGACGGAGCAGGGGGCTTCCAGGAGCCGCGTGCGGTTGCATGCATCTTGGGAGGAGCCCATGCTCCGGCTTCCCATCGCATCTTTAAGTAGTTCGCCCGTGAGGTGAACGCGGCGCTTCCCAGGCTTGACGCCGCGTGCAACCTCAGGTGGACCAAGCAAGTCATCGCCTTCGACCCCAAGGACCAACTCAAGTGCACCGCGGCCCTAGGCGCTCTCCCAATGCTCTGCACCCCGACCATCAGCAACGTCCTCGTGACCAAGACCCTCATGGACGGTGGGGCAGGACTCAACGTCCTCTCCGTCCAGACCTTCGAGACACTCCAGGTCCCCTACGACCAGCTCCACCCGACCAAGACATTCTACGGAGTCACAGATGGCTCCACTCTCCCGATGGGGCAGGTCCGCCCTCCCGTCACCTTTGGTGACCGTGACAACTACCACACCGAGCTCATCGACTTCGACGTCGCCAACATCCAACTCCCGTACAACGCCATCCTTGGGTATCCTTCCCTCGCCAAGTTCATGGTGGCGACCCATCACGACTACAACGTCCTCAAGATGCCTGGGAGCGGCGAAGTCATCATGATGGCCTCCGGCGAGAAGGAAGCGGTGCGTTACATGGAGCGCGCCTACCAGACTGCGGTGATCCAATGCTCCGATGAGGATGGATCCATCCTCGCCCTGCAGACCGCCCCCAAGAAGAAGAAGAACCTGCCCGTCAACGGACCTCAGGACACAGGGGCTCCTGACGACACCACCTCAGGACTCGCGCCTGCTGACAAGGCGCCCTCCACCCTTGCATAGGGAGGCGCGCCCGACGCACCTCTCGTGACGGGCTCGGGGGCTCTCCTCTGGAGTGTCTCCGGACTAACCTGCGTCTCGAGGGAGGTGTTCGGGCACCACCGGCAGGCGCGTCTTGACGCGCGTTTTTGTGAACCCAGCGTGGACCGCTCAGTGCTGGGGGCTCAGGACTTCATCGACCAAGTTACCGAGGAACTTCAGTACGCAAGGCTCATCCGCGGTGAGCGTAACCGCACAACCCCAAGCTCACCTGCCCGCGGCCCGAGTGACCGCTTCCACGTCTGCATTGACATCGCGGGTCTCAACCGGGCCGCCTCTCAGGAGCCCTTCTGCCCGACAGCGGTCGGCCGGAGGAGGGCCCTCCCCTGTAGCTACGTCCGCACACTCTTCGGCTTTCGCAACGCAGCTGCCACGTTCCAGCATCTCGCGTACAAGGCCTTAGGGGCTCGGGGGGCTCAGTGGCAGGCGGTCCGGACGGAGCAATAACCAGACCCGCGCGACCACTGAGGGCCTTCGGAGCCCCTGGGCCTCAGGAGCCCGACGATCTTCTGGAGCGACCCGCATGGCTCGCGTCTTCAGCTACCCCAACTCTTCTTCGACAAGTATCAGGTGACGCTTCAGGTATCCAATCGAGGGCGCCCCTCGGGCTGCATCATCCTCGGACTGCTGGGGGCTGTTCCCCCGTAGTTGTCTCCCTTTTTGTGCATGATCAAGGCTAGTTGCTTCTTTCCATTCGCATTATCTGCATGCTTGGCATTCTCACCGCCGCAAAGGTCATGAGCCCTTGTGAGCCCACTCGCGACCGCCCCATGATTAAGGACTGGCACGACGTCTGTGCTCGGGTCGGTCACTGCAGCGTCGCTAAACCCAAGGGCTGAGCTCTGTCTCGCGAGCCATTCCCATGATGTCACCTCCCGTGGTCCTTGGTGCCTTGTTCTCGCATGGGCTAGTCGTGGATGGGTAAATAGGGGCCCGTGGCAGGTGCCTCGCTCACGCGGGAACCACACGCCGGTTGTTTTTCTTTTGGATCGTTGCATGAGAAGACTGGGCATGGTGTCTGTGCTCAGGACCGTCCCTGCAGCACCGACAAATCCAGCGGCTGAGCTCTGTCTCGCGAGCCATTCCCGTGACGACACCTCCTGGGGTCGCTGGTGCTGCGGCCTTCTCATGCGATACCCTCTAGAGATGCACTTGACGCAGGTCGACACAACACCTCTCTTTTCACATTTTGCAGAAGAAGACTCAGGCGCAACCCGCCTTAGGGTAGGGTCTCGTGAGTGATGCGTAAGCTCACGAGAACTTCCTCAGAGTCGTTCAGCTCATCCTGAGGAGGGCCCATATACACCTTGGTTGTTCTACCATGCAAGCCACATGTCGGGACGGGGCTGTACACGCCATGAAGTCTCTCCCGGTGGGAGGCTCCCTCCCACGGTCCAGTGGAAGTACCACGCTCCGCGCTGACAGATCCAACCGGGGAGCGGTTATGCCCACGAACCAGTGGAAGCACCAAGCTCCGCGCTAGCTGCTACGACCGAGGCGCGGTTATGCCCACACTCTGCGCAAGGGTGGTAGCTCTATGCTCCGCGCTAGTTATAAACAACTGAGGGCGGCCCCCAGTGGTCGCACCAACCTTAGGGAGCTTTTCAGCTCATGACGCTCACAGCTTCTCCTTGGATGGGTGTCGCGAGGGGGGCTAGGCACGGGGGCTATGCTCAGGTCACACCTGGCAGACGCCACCCTACCAGGTGCCCAGACACATGGCGCGCCCCCATCCCAGGCGAAGGTGATGGGCCTCGAACCCCTCGTTGGGTACCCCAAGTGGAAGGTGTAAGATGTAGTAAGTAGAAGTGTTTTCCCTTAGCAAAGATACCAAGGATCGAATCCCCAGAGACTCCTAGGTTCAACAATTAGGTGTCAACTGCTACGGCGCCAGATTAGTAGCAATCAACGTGGACCTGCACACAGATACAAATAACTTTGCTCCCAACGAGTACAGAGAGGTTGTCAATCTCTCCGGCCTTGTAGTTCACAAAGGATTAAAAGCAATGATAGTAGTGATAGATATTGTTTTGCAATAGTAAGTAAATAGCGAAAAGTAAATAGTGGATGTGATCAATGATGGTAATATGGACCGGAGTCTCATGATGTTCACTAGTGATGTCTCTCTCCCAAAAGACGATAAAACAACTATGTGAGGTAAACAAATTACAGCTGGGCAATTGACAGGACCACGAACGCAAACCAATGCTGACTACATTGCAAGAAAGGTTGAGGTTCAAAGCATGGGCGGTACGCCAAAGTAAGTAGACCGAAATCCATCAATATCTACTACTAATCATCCACCTTGAGATATCTATCCAGAACATCTCGCTGGTATTAAGTTGCGAGTCCCACCCATAGTGTAAACTCAATGCAACAGACAACTGCATTAAAAGAACTTTGCGTAAAGTAAACAATCCTTGCACCCGCGGGCACAAGCACCGTTGTTTTCCCCCTTGTGGCAACAGCACATCCCCTAGACTCATGTTTCTGTCACTCAAGCTAGTCATCGAGGGGCATGAACCCACAATCGAGCATAACGTTCCCTCTTGGAGTCACTACCTATTACTCGGCCAAAGCAATAAATAACAACGGAGAACATGCAAGAATTACTTATGAACAAAAATAGAAAAGAGGTGAATCAAATATATTACTCAAGATCAATCTGAACAGAATCTCATAATCCATCGGATCCCAGCAAACTCAACATAGCAATAGCATAAGGATTACATAGGTGCCTCGATCATGTAGGGCAGCTCACGAGGACTAATTAGTGAAGCACAAGAACGGGAGGAGAACATCACATAGCTACTGGTCATGGACTCATGGTCCAAGGGAGACTACTCACGAGTCATCCGGGAGGCGTCCATGGTGGTGGAGAAGCTCCCGGTGGTGATCCTCCCCTCCGGCAGGGTGCCGGGAAGAGTTCTCCTGGTTCTATCGATCTTGGAAGCGGCGGCGGCGGCGGAACAGAGATGGGATCGCGAAAAGAGTTCCTGTTCTGAGGGTTTCGGAGGGTCCTTTAAATATATGCCAAAGTAGGGCATCGGGGGAGCCTCGGGGGGCCCAGGCGCCCCCCCGGCGCGGCCCAGGGGGGGGGGGCGCCGCCAGGGCGCCTGGAGCCCTGGTGGCCCCCCAGGCTGCCCTTCGGACGCAGTGTTGTTTCCGGATCGCTGATTTTTTATATAATTTTTCCGAATTTTTCTGGGCAGTTCTCGAAACGTGAAAACCTGAAATACAAAAACAGCCGAAAACAGAAACTGGCACTGGGGTGCACTGGATTAGTAAGTTAGTCCAAATATGATCAAAAGTGTATGGAAGTGTATGAATATCATAGCAATATCACCCAAAAGTGGCATGGAGCAAGCAGAAATTATAGATACGTTTTGGACGTATCAACATCCCCAAGCTTAATTCCTGCTCGTCCTCGAGTAGGTAAATGATAACAAGAATAATTTCTGTGGTGACATGCTATTAACCATATAGGACTTTTTCATAGTCATATGACAAAAGCTTACTGAGACAATGATTCTAAAGTAATTAAGTTGCCACATGAGAAAATCACAAATGACTGAAAGTTTTACAACATGAAACTAAAGCATCAAAAAGATTTGCAATGAACATGATGTGCAAATATGATAAAGTGATATCTAGCTTGCCCCCTTTAGTGATGCAAAACATAAATGCAGGGGCACCTTCAAGGTTTAAGTGATGACTAGATACAATCATTTCAGAATAAACGATATCACAATCATGCAAAAGACAATGCTACTTTGGGACAATGCACATTACACTCAGAATGACAATCATGCTCTCAGTAGTTGGTGCTTCAACATAAAAGTAAAAGAAAGGTTAAGTGCTAGAGATTTTTATTTTGAAAACATGGAAGCAATTGTGTCAACGGTAGTAGTACTTCATATGTGTCATGTATAAAACATCCTATAAGTTGCAAGCCTCATGCATCGAATACTAATAGTGCTCGCACCTTGTCCTAATTAGCTCGGATTTCCATGGGTTATCATTGCATTGCATATGTTTTAACCAAGTGTCGCAAAGGGGTACCTCTATGCCACCTGTACAAAGGTCCAAGGAGATAAATCGCATTTGATTTCTCATTTTTGATAGATCTCAACTTGAGGACATCCATACCGGGACAACATAGAAAATAGATGATGGACTCCTCTTCAATGCATAAGCATATTCTCATAAGAGATTGAGGATTAAGGTCCAAGCTAAAACTTCCACCATGATGTATGGCTTTGGTTGGCGGCCCAATGTTCTTCTCTAACAATATGCATATTAATTCAACCCACGGCAAATCACCCTTACTTCGGACAAGACGAACATGCATAGCAACTCACATGATATTCAACAAAAGTGTGACAGTTGATGGCGTCCCCAGAAACATGGTTACCGCTCAGCAAGCAACTCATAAGAAATAAGATACATAGGCAACATATTCTTTACCACAATAGTTTTTAGGCTACTTTCCCATGAGCTATGTATTGTATGGTTAGTTTGCTTAGTACAGGTGGAGGTTAGCAAAAAGACTGGGAGCGACAAACTAAGAGAGCAATGACGGTCATAATCATGCAGAGCGACAAAGCAATATTGAATCAGGCATGGTAGTTATATGGCTACTTAGAAATAAAAGATCATCAAGGCTTGACAGACTTTCTTTACAGTCTTTGAATATGCGTGAGCATACGCCAAGTCAATCAAAATAAATTCTCGAAGGAAGATATTACTAAACCATACCACATCATAGGCAAACAAATCAAGTTGGTAATCCGATAACACATTGGGAACCCCCCAGCTATTTGAGATTAACCATAAGAAAACCTGAACTACTAAGCACCATCATGCAAGTAGCATCTTTATCATAGACACATTAACCAATGCAATGGAAGCAAACTCTCTTAATAAGGTGAACATGATAATTAAAGAGAGTTCAAGCAACCAACTAAACAAAAGCTCTTTGAACAGATAAGCATGAATACTAAGAGCAAAGCATGATAGTAGCTATTAAAAGACAAAGAACACACACAGCATAGATAGACATGAAAATTCTATGTTATGTTCTAGGTAGAAGTGGAGCGTGTTTCTCTCCCACATAAAGGAATGCTGGGTTCCGACTCGTTATGAAAAACTAAAAAGGAAACTAAAAGCAAGACGCTCCAAGCATAGCACATAACACATGAAGTGATAAAAATATAGCGGAACGAAAGACGAACTGATAATGTTGATGGAGAAGGGGATGCACGGGGGCATCCCCAAGCTTAGACGCTTGAGTCTCCTTGAATATTTCTTGGGGGTGCATGGGGGCATCCCCAAGCTTGAGCGCTTGACACTCCTGAATCTTTTTATCATCTTCCCTCGCACACTTGAAAACTGCCTTCATACATAACTCATCATAATCTGATTAGCGAGGTTAGTACCCTTAATAAAATAATTATACCTTGCTTGAAATAAAGATATTCTTGAAGTTCTACTGTTTCTCAAGATTGCCAGAAGGTTTTTGCAAAGAAAAAGCAAGTTCTTAATTTGCAAAGTGAAGGAAAGGCAAAACAGGACAGAATCAGTGAAAAACAGAACAGCAGGTACTAATTGATCTGTTCGGGATACTTCTGCAACTCAAATCAAAAAACTCAGAACAGACGCACGAAAGACACTTATATAGAGAACGCTTTCGAAAAAATTCAGACCAAAAAAATGATCTGGTGATTTTATACGAATTTTTGTATCCAAGGACAGAATCTGTTTCCTGGACAGCACCTCACAACTTTTGAACTTTCTAGCAATCAGAGGCTATACTTGGCACAAATATGAAAAGCAAAGATACAATGATGATGCTACAGCAGTAAACAACATCAAGACACAACAAAAGCAAAAACTTTATTCATGTGGGCTGCCTCCCAAAAGCGCTTTCTTTTATGCCTTTAAGCTAGGCATAATGCATAGATCAAGTTTTATCAAGAGAAAAAGAATAACTAGCCCGTACAACGGACTCAAAAGGTAACTTGATCTTCTTACGAGGGAAGTGTTCCATCCCTTTCTTGAGAGGAAACTGAAATTTTATATTACCCTCTTTCATGTCAATGACAGCACCAACGGTGCGCAAAAAGGGACGTTCCAAAATAATTGGACATGAAGGATCACATTCAATATCCATAATAGTAAAATCAACGGGTACATAATTATCATTGACAACAATAAGAACATCGTCGATCCTCCCCAAAGGTTTCTTTATGGAAGAATCAACGAGACGAACACCAAAAGAACAAGAACCATAAGGTTTCAATTTAAGCATATCATATATTCTTTTGGGCATAACAGAGGTACTAGCACCAACATCACATAATGCATAACAAGAGAAGTCATTCAAATTAATTTTTATCATAGGATCCCAACCATCTTCTAGCTTTCTAGGTATGGAGGCTTCTACTCTAAGTTTCTCCTCCCTAGCTTTGATGAGAGCATTAGTGATATGCTCTGTGAAGGCAAGGTTAAGCGTGCTAGTGCTGGGATCTCTAGACATCTTGTGAAGGAAATCAATAACTTCGGTAAGAGTGCAATTATCAAAATCAAGGTCACGAGCATCAAGTAAAGTGGTAGTGGTGTCCTTAGGATTCACTTGTTTGGTAGTTTCTATAGTCATAGCATCACCATTAATAGGTCCATTGGGACCAGGAGTACATTGGGTGCTAAGAGTGTGAACATCCTCAATAACTTGGATAGTAGCAACAGTATGGTGGGTAGGAAGGCTCTTAATTCTTTCCTCTTCCTCCATTTCTCTAGCCCATCTTTCTTTGAGTTTAGCCATCATCCTAATATTTTCATTAATTTGCACTTGAGTGGCATTAATAGGGATGACTTCCCTCTCCTTAAGAGGAGAAGTTTCAATTTTTAGTAGTTTTACCTCATTGGCTAAGTGGTCTACCTTAAAAGAAAGATCATCTAGTTTATGTAGTTTCTCTTCTACATTCTTATTAAAGGCTTTTTGGGTAGTGATGAAATCTCTAAGCATAGTCTCTAGTTCAGTAGTGGGGTTCTTGGTACTAGGATAAGCATTGTTGTTAGCATAAGAGTTAGAGGGGAACGGTCTAGGATTGTTACCAAAGTTACTCCTATAAGCATTGTTGTTAAAATTGTTTCTAGAGATAAAGTTCAAATCTACTTGTTCTTGAGCAATCAAAGAATTTAAAGGAACATCACGAGGATCAACAGTAGATTGCTTCGAAAGTAGAGACATGATCAAGTCAACTTTTTCATTAAGGGAGGAGATCTCCTTGACAGAGTTTACCTTCCTACCTGTTGGAGCGCGTTCGGTGTGCCATTGGGAATAGTTGGTCATCATCTCATCGAGAAGCTTTGTGGCAGCACCAAGTGTAGTTGACATAAAAGTTCCTCCCGCGGCCGAATCTAACAAGTTCCGCGAGGTAAAGTTCAAGCCTGCATAAAAAGTTTGGATAACCGTCCAAGTAGTCAAACCGTGAGTAGGGCAGATCTTGATAAGAGATTTCATACGTTCCCAAGCTTGGGCAACGTGTTCATTATCCAATTGTTTAAAATTCATTATGTTACTTCTAAGTTGGATAATTTTAGCAGGTGGATAGTATTTCCCGATAAAAGCATCTTTGCACTTGTCCCATGAATCTATGCTATTTCTAGGCAAAGACTGAAACCATATTTTAGCTCCTCCTCTCAAGGAGAAAGGAAAAAGCTTAAGCTTAACAATATTACCATCTATTTCTTGGTACTTTTGCATATCACAAAGTTCAACAAAGTTGTTCAAGTGTAAAGCAGCATCATCTCCAGCACCGGAGAATTGATCTTTCATGACTAAGTTCAGTAAAGCAGGTTTAATTTCATATGAAGGTGCTGAAGTGGCAGGTGTAGTGATAGGTGTGCTGATAAAGTCATCGTTGTTGTGACTAGTGAAGTCACACAACTTGGTGTTCTCGGTGGAACCCATAGTAGCAAGCAAGCAAGATAACTATTTTTGTGATTTTCGATAAAAGGAACTAAAGCAAAAACTGAAAGGTAAACTAACAAGACTAAAAAGCAAAGGTAAAAGATAGCATGCAACTCCCCTATCCTGAAGAGTGGAGTCCTCGGCAACGGCGCCAGAAAATACTCCTTGATGGGCCTCGAACCCCTCGTTGGTTACCCCAAGTGGAAGGTGTAAGATGCAGTAAGTAGAAGTGTTTTCCCTTAGCAAAGATGCCAAGGATCGAATCCACAGAGACTCCTAGGTTCAACAAGTAGGTGTCAACTGCTACGGTGCCAGATTAGTAGCAATCAACGTGGACCTGCACACAGATACAAATAACTTTGCTCCCAACGAGTACAGAGAGGTTGTCAATCTCTCCGGCCTTGTAGTTCACAAAGGATTAAAAGCAATGATAGTAGTGATAGATAGTGTTTTGCAATAGTAAGTAAATAGCGAAAAGTAAATAGTGGATGTGATCAATGATGGTAATATGGACCGGAGTCTCATGATATTCACTAGTGATGTCTCTCTCCCAAAAGACGATAAAACAGCTATGTGAGGTAAACAAATTACAGCTGGGCAATTGACAGGACCACGAACGCAAACCAATGCTGACTACATTGCAAGAAAGGTTGAGGTTCAAAGCATGGGTGGTACGCCAAAGTAAGTAGACCGAAATCCATCAATATCTACTACTAATCATCCACCTTGAGATATCTATCCAGAACATCTCGCTGGTATTAAGTTGCGAGTCCCACCCATAGTGTAAACTCAATGCAACAGACAACTGCATTAAAAGAACTTTGCGTAAAGTAAACAATCCTTGCACCCGCGGGCACAAGCACTGTTGTTTTCCCCCTTGTGGCAACAGCACATCCCCTAGACTCATGTTTCTGTCACTCAAGCTAGTCATCGAGGGGCATGAACCCACAATCGAGCATAACGTTCCCTCTTGGAGTCACTACCTATTACTCGGCCAAAGCAATAAATAACAACGGAGAACATGCAAGAATTACTTATGAACAAAAATATAAAAGAGGTGAATCAAATATATTACTCAAGATCAATCTGAACATATTCTCATAATCCATCGGATCCCAGCAAACTCAACATAGCAACAGCATAAGGATTACATAGGTGCCTCGATCATGTAGGGCAGCTCACGAGGACTAATTAGTGAAGCACAAGAACGGGAGGAGAACATCACATAGCTACTGGTCATGGACTCATGGTCCAAGGGAGACTACTCACGAGTCATCCGGGAGGCGTCCATGGTGGTGGAGAAGCTCCCGGTGGTGATCCTCCCCTCCGGCAGGGTGCCGGGAAGAGTTCTCCTGGTGCTCCCGATCTTGGAAGCGGCGGCGGCGGCAGAACAGAGATGGGATCGCGAAAAGAGTTCCTGTTCTGAGGGTTTCGGAGGGTCCTTTAAATATATGCCAAAGTAGGGCTTCGGGGGAGCCTCGGGGGGCCCAGGCGCCCCCCCGGCGCGGCCCAGGGGGGGGCGCACCGCCAGGGCGCCTGGAGCCCTCATGGCCCCCCCCCCTAGGCTGCCCTTCGGACGCAGTGTTGTTTCCGGATCGTTGATTTTTTATATAATTTTTCTGGATTTTTCTGGGCAGTTCTCGAAACGTGAAAACCTGAAATACAAAAACAGCCGAAAACAGAAACTGGCACTGGGGTGCACTGGATTAGTAAGTTAGTCCAAATATGATCAAAAGTGTATGGAAGTGTATGAATATCATAGCAATATCACCCAAAAGTGGCATGGAGCAAGCAGAAATTATAGATACGTTTTGGATGTATCAGAAGGCTCGTGAGCAAGGTATGGTGCTCGTTCTCCTTCATGAGAGCCGTTCGTACGTCAGAGGGGACCCCTGGGCATTGCGACCCATGGGCCTAACTAGCCACGTAGCCTCTCATCCCTTGAGTCTAGTTATGATGATAACCCCGGTCACCCGGAGGGCTCAATGGAGATCGAGCTATGCGCGGGGTTGGGCCCTGCCGACGCAGAACGCAAACGGGATCGCTTGAACGTCAAGGGGGACCCCTGGGCATCGCGGCCCAGGGCCCTCACTAGCCACGTAGCCCCTCATCCCTTGGGTCTAGTTATTACGATAACCCCGGTCACCCGGAGGGCTCAATGGCGATCGAGGTATGCGCGGGGTTGGGCCCTGCCGACGTAGAGCACCTAAGCAAACATGAAAGGAAGCAAGCACGTAAATCATATAGATATTACAATAATACCAAGTTTTTCAAATTCAAACAAAGTTCTTACGCCTCCCCGAGGCACTCGCACTTCTCTCTATGGACATGAGCAGATCAGGCATCACCAAGTGCATCATCACCGGTCTCCACCTCTTCGGCTACGGTAGCAGTAGCCTGGAGGAACGCCTCCACCAGCTCCATGACCTTTGCCCCCAGGGCCTCGGCGCGACTGCCGTCACCTCCTCGTGAAGACAGCCCGGGCACAGAACCTCGCCCCGAGGGAAGGGTGACAAAAAATCAAGTGCCACCGCCACCTGACCACAGGGGATCGCTAAGATAAGTTTTCAACGCCGCATCTACTCGCGCACCTACACCTCCACCCACTATAATAACGAATCTGCCAGGGCATAAAAACCCTTCCTGATGGCCCGATGGACGATTGCCTGCACGCCAAGAGGGACTTCCCGAGCATCGCGCCTCTGGGGCTCCTACCGGACACTGGATCGCTCACCTCCTGGCCTTGACCACGGCATCACGACCTGGCATGCCAACGTAGGCTGAGGCTTGTCTGGGGACTGGTTCTTGCAGGCGTAGGGCCCTAAACTACCGCGGGGATAGAAGGAAGGGAAAGTCATGCTCTAACAAAGGGTCTCGTGAAGAACATAAGTTCATAACGCCAGATAATAGCAAAAGTATTACAAGGATTTACATGCCCTCATGGGGCTGTCCATGATGTCCCGCAGGGACCAAGCTAAGAATGTCGCTCTCGAGGAATACGGCTTGAACTCCTTCAACAACGACGGCGCCGGGAGGACACCATTTCTCTCCGGCGATAGAAGCGGCGACTTGGCGGCTCGTAGCTCTCATCGGAGCTCGAGGCTGTCTCAGGGGTAGCATAACTGCTGCTAGAGGAGTCGGAGGCGCAACCGATGGCGAGCGCCTCGCTGCCCTGATGGCATGGGGAATGGTTGTCGGCGAGCCCGTCCCCCCGCCAGACGACAGCCGACAGCCGGCAGCCGTCTGCCCCGGAGACCTTGAAGGTCATCATGCCCATCCCGTCCAGCGCGAAATGAAGAATGTGCCTCCCGGCGGGGGCACAGGCGCGACGCACCACACCCCAGCCCCAGGTCATGAAGACCTGGCCAGAGGAGATGACTTCCACGTCGGCATACGAGGGGGGAAGGCGGCACCCCTCGTGCCTCAGCTGCATCGTCACCCTGCCGCGAGCCGGGAGCACCTCCTTCAGGAATGGAGGAAGGAGGATCCAAGAGTGCGGAGGGGCCCCCGCCCATATGATGAACTTGCAGGCATCATCCCCAGTATGGGACGGCAGCAGGGCGCGAGGAGTCGCCCGTCTCTTTGGGCAGCCGATGGCACCACCCCTGCCGTCGTCCCCGCTTCGTCCGCCTATCGCCGGAGCATACAAGGGAAGCGGAAATCCTGGCGTCGCCCATGTTCACCATGTGCGGGCGTCTGCCGGCCTGAGAGATGCTCTTGGAGAATCACGGCGCCTCTTCTTCGAGGGAAGCTGCTCAGGCTCCATCATCGGGCTCTTCCCCTTCTCCGCGGCCGAGAACCTGCATATCGGCGCCATGGAAGCCCTCAGAGAAGTGGGAGCAGTAGGGATTGATCCGCAATAGTCAAGTGAGAGGTGTTGTGCCTCACCCCCTGTTTAAAGGCCGAGAAGATCAATAGTCGGCCACTCACGCGCGGCCATAACGGCCCCGTCGCCCGCGCCAAGGAGTTGTCAAGTCGCACGGTTGCCGAGACTGCATGGGAAGCGGAGTCGCCCACGCCCCATTCAACCGTCACGCGCCAGCCTAGCCCGCAGCCTTTTTGGGGCCCGCGGCGCTTCGTGCTCGGCTAAGGCTTCACCCCGAAGCCAACTCCGCGCGCGCCTTGGGCCCGGGGGCTACTGTCGGCGTCCTGGAAACCAGGGTACCCAGACTTGCCTGTTTGCAGGCCACGACCCGCTCCTACCACGGCCTGGTACGACCCAGCTGATCTACTAGCTATCCAAGACCCTTGCGAGGGGGCTAAGCCTGGCGAGGTGAACAACGTCAATATCCCCTCAGGAGCGGCCTCGACAAGGTGCTCCGGAGGGGCGGAGAATCCAAGGCCAAACCTACCTCAGGTGGAGGTAGTGACGTAAGCAGTGTGTCGGTGTATTAAGAACCACACCTATGGGATCACAAAAATCCCTACTACGGTTGCGGGGCGCGGGGTTGAGAGAAGAGCGGATCCAACAGTTAGCACATGGTTCGTTTACCCATGTTCGGGCCGCAAGGATGCGTAAAACCCTACTCATGCTTCGGCGGATTGTATATCTGTGTTCTTCAGCTAGCTATGGGGCGTGAGGAGCTCCAAAAAGCCGAATCTCCCTCCTGGTCGCCTCGGGCCTCCTTTTATAGGGAAAAGGGGTTGCCACAGTGGCACACAAGAGGTGGAAAGGGTAAAGTGATGCGAGGTTATCCCTCGCATTACATGACAAGGTGCGTTTAATGCGTCTTGCTTAGGTGTCCTTGCTTTATCGGGGACGGGGGAGACATCCATCTTGTCCGTCGCCGCTCCTTCTTGTGTCGACACGCTCCCTGGCCAGCGATGCCTGAGATGCCATGTAGGCAGGCAGGCAGCTGAGGTGGCGCAATGGTGGGTCTTCACGAAGATCTACATGTCGCCACGCAGGTGCCTGCCCAGCTGGTTGGGTCGGCAGCTGCATATGGCGGTGGAGGTTTAGTTGGCATGGGCCTAATGGTGGCCCTACAGATGTCCTCGGCAAGGGCCTTGCCGGGGCCCCGGCAAGGGTCTTGCCGCAGCGCTTGCTGTCATCCCCGGCAAGGTGCTTGCCGGAGGTCTTGTGGTCTTCCTTGGCTGGGATCCCGCCAAGGGTCATCGTCTTCTTAGTGTGTATCTGGTCTTGAATGTCTTCACAAAAATCTGTATGCCACTACGGGGATGTCTCCCGAATCCTTGCCCCATGGGGGCAGTGGACTCAAGGGTGATCCGCTCCGTAGGCGTGGGCGAGTTGCCACGGCAAGGGTCTTGCCGGGGCTGCTAAAGCCGGTCCAGGCAAGGATCTTGCCGGGGCTGCTAAAACTGGCTCCTGGCAAGGATCTTGCCGGGGGAACCTGCTTCGTCCCTTTGCTCTTTATGGTCTTGGCTTCGGGCTTCAGTCTTCATCGAGCTTAGGTCTTACCCTGGCTCACCTCCCTTGCCGTGCTTGGTGTGGCGGTGCCCGTGGCTCAGACTGCCCGTGCACAGTCATAGGGGTACAAAAAGTGTACCCCTCTGTTTGTACACCGACAGGAGCCCCCGGGCCTGGGCCACACATAAGCGCGATGCGTTGTTGGGCTAGGCCCAGAACGGTGCGCAGGAAGGCGGGACGGTTTTTACCGTGGTAAGACTTTCCGCGCGCTCCGCCTCCCACAATCCGCGCGCGAGCGGCGCGGCGTGAAGGGTCATGCGTGACGTGGGCGGCATGCGCGGGGCGGTTTCCGCAGGCATGCATCAAGTCGCAGTAAAGAGGCGGCTTCGCGCCTTACCCATAAACGGGGGGAGGGGTGGAGGCGCGGCCCATTTACTGAATGGGGCCGACGCGCGGGCGCGTCCACTCCCCACGATCACGAGGTGGGGAGAGGTCGCCTCACCCGTCCCCTCAGTTCTACACGTCTGCCACGTGCCTCCCATGTGCTTGGGGTGGCACACGGTGGAGGCGGGAAACCGGGCCGTCGCTGGTTGGGGCGGTGGGTCAGTCCTGGCTCCCCGCGCCTTCTGTGTCTTGATTGGCCGAGCGGGGCGGTCGAGCCCCAACCCCATTCCTTTATAAAGAGAGGGGGGGGGGGACGGCGTCTCGCACTCTTCCATCTTCTTCCTCCTTCAGCTTTTGCTTCCCTCTTCTGTTCGTCATGGAGAGAGAAAATCCCGGCCCTTCAACAGTGGCGGCGAGGGTCGCCGCTCGGTAATGCATCCCTCCTTCTCCCGCACCTGCGGTGGCAGAGCTGGCCGCGAGGGGAAGGGGGAGGGGGCGAGGCCGTGGGCAAGGCCGGCGCGCTCGGGGAAGAGGAGGACGGGGCGGCCCGCCGGCCTCGCCCCCGCCAGCAGCTCCTCCTTCAGTGGAGGGCCATGTTGGGGATGACCCTTGCTAGTTCTTCGTCAGGTTGTGGTGGCCGCCGCGCCGTCGCCTTCGTCTCCCGAATCCATTTGTGCGGGAGATGGAGCTGGAACCGCTGGATTCATTGCGGCTGCACATGAGGGGCTGTGGGATCAGTGGCACGCGGGTCCGCGTCGACTTCCCCGCTCCTTATGTGATGTATCTTCGTCAGGGATGGAAGACGTTTGCTCGTATCCACAGCTTGGCGGATGGGCTCACTCTCCATTTTAAGTTGATGGAGGGTGGCCTTCTTTCCGTCACGGTCTTCGGGCATTTTGGGACTCGTGCAACATGCTGTGTGGAGAGCTCTTCCGATGACGAAGATTCCTCCTTGAGTGAGGGTGACGAGGAGGACAGCGGCAGCGACGATGAGGGCGGTAGGCGGCAGGATGACGGGTCCGACTAGGTGTCGGGCGCCGCTCCTGGTGGCACCGGTGACCCCATCATCCGCATCGCCGGCTCCTTGAACTTCTCGAGGCCGTCCCCTTGGCGGCTGGCGTAGGGAGGCTGCAGAAGAGGAAGAGGGCGGGCGGCAAGGTCTTCATGTCGGAGTACGCGGGCACCGACGCCTTCGGCGCGTACTGACGTCCTGCCGCCTCTTCTTCGAGCTCTGCTTCCGGCGCCGCCATCACCGTCCAGCCTTTGGGCGGCCACCAAGATGTTTTCTTGGTGTCTTCTGCCACCCGTAGCTCGCCTAGGTGCTCCTTTTGCCCTTCTCGCCTCCTTGACCTGCCTCCAGAGGAGAGGGACAAGAAAGGCATTACGGGCATCTTATCTCTTTTTAGTTTGTAAGCCTTCGGGCATCTGTTAAATTTAAAACTTGTAATCCCCTTGTTCATGTTTTTCATTCCCTACGGACTGTATCTGAATGGAATGTTTTTAATGAAAAAGGGATGTTTGCCGGGTCCTTTGTTTGTGGGTGAAACCCACGACAAGGAATAAATCCTTGATATCTTTACGATAAACATTTTCTCTCCCGGCAACAGGCCTTTCCGTCTCCCCATTTCGCTCGACCTTTCTCACGCCTTTGGCGGAGGCAAGGATGAAGTGGGTTTAGGCTCCTCGTTTTACCCCTTCGCTGCCGCGACTATGACCCAACTTGGTCCCAAGAGCGAGCCCCAGGGCCTAGAGTTAGGGGAGCACGGTAGTTTTAAGGGAAAAAACGAGGTTTCACATACCTCAGCCCATAATGGAATGCATGATAAGGGATAGAGAACTTATCTGAAGCTGCAACCCCCGGCAACCCTAGTTAGCCGTGGGTGAATCTTTGCTCTTGCAGCCCCTGGCAACACTGGCTTGCCAGGGGCCTTGATGTTGATCATTTCCTTTTCCTTCTCCCCAAGTGGTTTCGGCAAGGATATCTGTACGTCCTGTGAACCAAAGGAGATAAAAGAAAGACAAAGAGATGCAAACTCGACCTCTAAGCTAGGGGTTAGCCGCGGCTAAGCACTATCAACCCTAACCAAGGACGAGACTCGACTCAGCTTGCATGCTATAACTTAGGGCGCCAGCGCTTCATTTATTTATGATTAGTGTCTGCGTCCGGCTTTGTACAAAGGGTTACATGCCTTGCCGGCAAGGCTTGTACAAAAGGTGGATTGCCGGGGGGCCCCGCAAGCCTTGCCTTATGGGTAAAACTTGCGAAGATGCTCAATGTTCGAGGAATTGCTCACCGGAATGGCATTTTCGGTCTCCAGGCGGACTGCGCCAGGCTTGGTGACTCGTATTACCCGATAAGGGCCTTCCCACTTCGGCGTCAACTTGTTTATATTCTTGGCCGATTGAACGCACCGAAGAACAAGGTCGCCTTCCTCAAAGCTTCGGGCACGGACCTTGCGGCTATGGTAGCGGCGCAAGGCTTGCTGGTAGCGTGCTGCTCTCACAGCCGCCCGAAGACGATCTTCCTCAAGGAGTGTTGCGTCCTCTTACCGCCGTTGCCCTTGCTCAAGCTCATCATAAGTGAGCACTCGAGGTGACCCGTATATGAGTTCAGTGGGGAGAACTCCTTCTGCCCCGTATACCAGGGCAAAGGGTGTCTGGCCGGTGGCTCGATTTGGCGTCATTCTGATCGACCAAAGAATCGTCGGTAATTCATCAATCCAGCGCCTTCCGCTCTTGTGCAGCCTGTCAAAGGTCTTTGTCCTTAAGCCCCGCAGCACTTCAGCGTTTGCCCTCTCAGCTTGACCATTGCTTCGTGGGTGAGCAACGGAAGCGAAACAGACTTTGCTGCCGAGGTCTTGGATATATTGCATGAAGGTGCGGCTTGTGAACTGTGTGCCATTGTCAGTGATGACCCTGTTGGGTACACCAAAACGGCACACTAGTCCCTTGAAGAACTTGACGGCTGACTGGGTTGTGACCTTCCTCACTGCCTCCACCTCTGGCCACTTTGTGAACTTGTCGATTGCGACGTACAAGTACTCAAAGCCCCCGACAGCGCGGGGGAAGGGGCCCAGGATGTTGAGTGTTGGCGAATGTAGCAGAATTCAAAACTTTTCTACACTTTCACCAAGAACCAACTAAGGAGACATCTAGCAACGAGCATATTAGAGTGCATCTACATACCCTTTTGTAGATCGCGAGCGGAAGCTTTCGCAGAAGTGTGGCTGAAGTAGTTGTACTCTTCACGTTCTTCGTCACCGATGATCTAGCGCCAAACGGACGGCACCTCCGCGTTCAACACACATCCGGTACAGCAACGTCACCTCCTTCTTGATCCAGCAAGGGGGGGAGGAGAGGTCGTCGGAGATCCAGCAGCACGACGGCGTGGTGGTGGATGCAGCGGGAAATCCTGCAGGGCTTCGCCGGTGCCCTGCGGAGGAGGAGGAAGGTGTGACGGGAGGGGGAGAGGCGCCAGAGGATTGGGTGCGGCTGCCCTCTCCCCCCCCACATATATATAGGGGGCCAGGGGGTGCGCAAGCCCCTGCAGATCCAATCTGCAAGGGGGGGCGGCGGCCTAGGGGGGAGACTTGCCCCCCAAGGCATAGGGGGCGCCTCCCTCCCCTAGGGTTTCAACCCTAGGCGCATGAGGGAGGGCCCAGTAGGGTGCACCAGACCACCAGGGGCTGGCCCCCTTCCCCTTGCGGCCTAGGGGCCCCACCGGGATGGGTGGCCCCACCCGGTGGACCCCCGGGACCACTTCGGTGGTCCCGGGACACTCCCGGTGACCCTCGAAGTTCATCCGATGGCCAAAACTGGACTTCCTATTTATCATTATTTACCTCCGGACCATTCCGGAACTCCTCGTCACGTCCGAGATCTCATCCGGGACTCCGAACACCTTTTGGGTTTCCACGTGCATGTATCTCTATGACCCTAGCGTCACCGAACCTTAAGTGTGTAGACCCTACGGGTTCGGGAGACACGTAGACATGACCGAGACCACTCTCCGGTCAATAACCAACAGCGGGATCTGGATACCCATGTTGGTTCCCACGTGTTCCTTGATGATCTTCATCGGATGAACCACTGTGTCAAGGATTCACTCAATCCCGTAGTTATTCCCTTTGTCCATCGGTACGGTAATTGCCCGAGATTCGATCGTCGGTATTCCCGATACCTTGTTCAATCTCGTCATGGCAAGTCTCTTTACTCGATCTGTAATCCATCATCCCGTGACCAACTCCTTAGTCACCTTGAGCTCATTATGATGATGCCTTACCGAGTGGGCCCAGAGGTACCTCTCCGTCATACGGAGTGACAACATCCCAGTCTCGGTTTGTATCAACTCAACAGACACTTTCGGAGATACCCGATGCGTACCTTTATAGCCACCCAGTTATGTTGTGATGTTTGGCACACCCAAAGTATTCCTACGGCATCCGGGTGTTGTACAACCTCATGGTCTAAGGAATAAATACTTGACACCGAAAAGCTTATGCATTACGAACTATACGATCTCGTGCTATGCTCAGGATTGGGTCTTGTCCATCACATCATTCTCCTAATGATGTGATCCCGTTATCACTGACATCCTATGTCCATGGTCAGGAAACCGTGACCATCTGTTGATCAACGAGCTAGCAACTAGAGGCCTACCAGGGACTCATTGTGGTCTATATATTCACACATGTATCGATGTTTCCGTACAATACAATTCAAGCATGAATAACAGACGATTATCATGAACAAGGAAATATAATAATAATACTTTTATCATTGCCTCTAGGGCATATTTCCAATAGTCTCCCACTTGCACTAGAGTCAATAATCTAGTTACATTGTGATGAATCAAACACCCATAGAGTTCTGGTGTTGATCATGTTTTGCCCGTGGAAGAGGTTTAGTCAACGGGTCTACAACATTCAAATCCGTATGCACTTTACAAATATCTATGTCTCCATCTTGAACATAATTCCGGATGGAGTTGAAACGGCGCTTGATGTGCTTGGTCTTCTTGTGAAACCCGGGCTCCTTGGTAATAGCAATAGCACCAGTGTTGTCACAGAAGAGAGTCATCGGGCTTGACGCGCTTGGAATGACTCCTAGGTCGGTGATGAACTCCTTCATCCAGACTCCTTCGTGCGCTGCTTCGCAAGCAGCTATGTACTCCGCTTCACATGTAGAATGCGCCACCACGCTCTGCTTGCAACTGCACCAGCTGACTGCCCCACCATTCAAAATATACACGTATCCGGTTTGTGACTTCGAGTCATCCAGATCTGTGTCGAAGCTAGCATCGATGTAACCCTTTACGATGAGCTCTTCGTCACCTCCATAAACGAGAAACATATCCTTAGTCCTTTTCAGGTACTTTAGGATGTTCTTGACCGCTGTCCAATGTTCCATACCGGGATCACTTTGGTACCTCCCTACCAAACTTATGGCAAGGTTCACATCAAGTCTAGTACACAGCATGGCATACATGATAGAACCTATGGCCGAGGCATAGGGTATGACACTCATCTTTTCTCTATCTTCTTCCGTGGTCGGCGACTGAGCCTTGCTCAATCTCATACCTTGCAAAACAGGCAAGAACCCCTTCTTGGACTGATCCATATTGAACTTGTTCAATATCTTGTTAAGGTATGTACTTTGTGAAAGACCGATGAGGCGTCTTGATCTATCTCTATAGATTTTGATGCCTAATATGTAAGCTGCTTCTCCAAGGTCCTTCATTGAAAAACTCTTATTCAAGTAGGCCTTTACAGTTTCCAAGAATTCTATATCATTTTCCATCAGCAATATGTAATCCACATATAATATGAGAAATGCTACAGAGCTCCCACTCACTTTCTTGTAAATACAGGCTTCTCCATAAGTCTGTATAAAGCCAAACGCTTTGATCACATCATTAAAGCAAATATTCCAACTCCGAGATGCTTGCACCAGCCCGTAAATCGAGCGCTGGAGCTTGCATACCTTGTTGGCATTCTCTGGATCGACAAAACCTTCCGGCTGCATCATATACAACTCTTCCTTGAGGAAGCCATTAAGGAATGCCGTTTTGACGTCCATTTGCCATATCTCATAAACATAGAATGCGTCAATAGCTAACATGATTCTGACTGACTTTAGCATCTCTACGGGAGAGAAAGTCTCGTCGTAGTCAATCCCTTGAACTTGTCGATAACCTTTAGCGACAAGCCAAGCCTTATAGATGGTCACATTACCATTCGCGTCTGTCTTCTTCTTAAATATCCATTTATTTTCTATGGCGTGCCTATCATCAGGAAAGTCCACCAAAGTCCATACTTTGTTTTCATACATGGATTCTATCTCGGATTTCATGGCTCCAAGCCATTTATTGGAATCCGGGCCCGCCATCGCTTCTTCATAGTTCGAAGGTTCACCGTTGTCTAACAACATGATTCCCATGACAGGCTTGCCGTACCACTCTGGTGTGGAACATGCCCTTGTGGACCTTCGAAGTTCAGTAGTAACTTGATCTGTTTCTTCATGATCATCATCATCAACTTCCTATCTTGTCGGTGTAGGCACCTCAGGAACAATTTCCTGCGCTGCGCTACTTTCCGGTTCGGGAGGGGTGACTCTCACCTCATCAAGTTCTACTTTCCTCCCACTCACTTCTTTCGAGAGAAACTCTTTCTCCAGAAAGGATCCATTCTTGGCAACGAAGACTTTGCCTTCAGATCTGTGGTAGAAGGTGTACCCAATCGTTTCCTTTGGGTATCCTATGAAGACGCATTTTTCCGATTTGGGTTCGAGCTTTTCAGGTTGAAGTTTCTTGACATAAGCATCGCAACCCCAAACTTTCAGAAATGACAACTTTGGTTTCTTGCCAAACCAAAGTTCATACGGTGTCGTCTCAACGGATTTTGACGGAGCCCTATTTAAAGTGAATGCGGCAGTCTCTAAAGCATAACCCCAAAAAGATAGCGGTAAATCGGTAAGGGACATCATAGATCGCACCATGTCCAACAGAGTACGATTTCGACGTTCGGACACACCGTTACGTTGAGGTGTTCCGGGCGGTGTCAATTGTGAAACAATTCCACATTTCCTAAGGTGCGTGCCAAATTCATGACTCAAATATTCACCCCCACGATCCGATCGCAAGAACTTTATTTTCTTGTCTCGTTGATTCTCAACCTCATTCTGAAATTCCTTGAACTTTTCAAAAGTCTCAGACTTGTGCTTCATCAAGTAGATATACCCATATCTACTCAAGTCATCCGTGAGGGTGAGAACATAACGATAGCCTCCGCGAGACTCGACACTCATTGGACCGCACACATCGGTATGTATGATTTCCAATAAGTTGGTTGCTCGCTCCATTGTTCCGGAGAACGGAGTCTTGGTCATCTTGCCCATGAGGCATGGTTCGCACGTGTCAAATGATTCATAATCAAGAGACTCCAGAAGTCCATCAGCATGAAGCTTCTTCATACGTTTGACACCAATATGACCAAGGCGGCAATGCCACAAGTATGTGGGACTATCATTATCAACTTTACATCTTTTGGCATTCACACTATGAATATGTGTATCATCACGATCGAGATTCATCAAAAATAAACCATTGACCAGCGGGGCATGACCATAAAACATATCTCTCAAATAAATAGAACAACCATTATTCTCGGATTTAAATGAGTAGCCATCTCGCATAAGACGAGATCCAGATACAATGTTCATGCTCAAAGCTGGTACCAAATAACAATTATTAAGGTTTAAAACTAATCCCGAGGGTAGATGTAGAGGCAGCGTGCCGACGGCGATCACATCGACCTTGGAACCATTCCCGACGCGCGTCGTCACCTCGTCCTTCGCCAGTCTCCGCTTATTCCGCAACTCCTGCTTAGAGTTACAAATATGAGCAACTGCACCGGTATCGAATACCCAGGAGCTACTACGAGCGCTGGTAAGGTACACATCAATAACATGTAAATCACATATACCTTTGACATTGCCGGCCTTCTTGTCCGCTAAGTATTTGGGGCAGTTCCGCTTCCAGTGACCCGTTCCCTTGCAATAAAAGCACTCTGTCTCAGGCTTGGGTCCATACTTTGGCTTCTTCCCGGCAACAGGCTTACCGGGCGCGGCAACTCCCTTGCCGTCCTTCTTGAAGTTCTTCTTACCCTTGCCCTTCTTGAACTTAGTGGTTTTATTGACCATCAACATTTGATGTTCTTTCTTGATATCCACCTCCGCTGATTGAAGCATCGAATACACCTCAGGAATGGACTTCTCCATCCCCTGCATATTGAAGTTCAACACGAAGCTCTTGTAGCTTGGTGGGAGCGATTGGAGGATTCTGTCTACGACCGCTTCGTCTGGGAGGTTCATTCCCAACTGAGACAAGCGGTTATGCAATCCAGAAATCTTGAGGATGTGCTCACCGACAGAACTGTTTTCCTCCATCTTATAGCTGTAGAATGCGTCGGAGACGTCATATCTCTCGACTCGGGCATGAGGTTGGAAAACCATTTTCAGCTCTTGGAACATCTCATATGCCCCGTGGTGCTCAAAACGCTTTTGGAGCCCCGATTCTAAACTGTAAAGCATGCCGCACTGAACCAGGGAGTAATCATCACAATGCGACTGCCAAGCGTTCATAACATCTTGGTTTGCCGGGGCGGGAGCGTCATCTAGCGGTGCATCTAGGACATAAGTTTTCTTGGCAGCTATGAGGATGATCCTCAGCTTACGGACCCAGTCCGTGTAGTTGCTACCATCATCTTTCAGTTTGGATTTCTCTAGGAACGCATTGAAGTTGAGGGTGACATGAGCGTGGGCCATTTGATCTACAAGAGATATTGTAAAGAATATAGACTATGTTAATGATAATTAAGTTCATCTAATCAAATTTTAACGAACTCCCACTCAGATTGACATCTCTCTAGTCATCTAAGTGATACACGATCCGAATCGACTAGCCCGTGTCCGATCATCACGTGAGACGGACTAGTCATCAACGGTGAACATCTTCATGTTGATCGTATCTTCTATACGACTCGTGTTCGACCTTTCGGTCTTCCGTGTTCCGAGGCCATGTCTGTACATGCTAGGCTCGTCAAGTGAACCCTAAGTGTATTGCTTGTGTAAATCTGGCTTACACCCGTTGTATGCGAACGTTAGAACCTATCACACCCGATCATCATGTGGTGCTTCGGAACAACGATCCTTAGCAACGGTGCACAGTTAGGGGGAACACAATTCTTGAAATTTTAGTGAGAGATCATCTTATTTACTACCGTCGTTCTAAGTAAATAAGATGCATAAACATGATAAACATCACATGCAATCAATTAAAGTGACATGATATGGCCAATATCATCTTGCTCCTTGGATCTCCATCTTCGGGGCACCATGATCATCTTTGTCACCGGCTCGACACCATGATCTCCATCATCATGATCTCCATCATCGTGTCTTCTTGAAGTTGTCACGCCAACTATTACTTCTACTACTATGGCTAACGTTTAGCAATAAAGTAAAGTAATTACATGGCGTTATTCAGTGACACGTAGGTCATACAATAATAAAGACAACTCCTATGGCTCCTGCCAGTTTTCAAGTTCATCGACATGCAAGTCGTGATCCCTATTACAAGAACATGATCAATCTCATACATCACATATATCATTCATCACATCTTCTTGGCCATACCATATCACATATCACATGCTACAAAAACAAGTTAGACGACCTCTAATTGTAGTTGCAAGTTTTACGTGGCTTCTATAGGTTTTCTAGCAAGCACATTTCTTACCTACGCCAAAACCACAACGTGATTTGTCAATTTCTATTTACCCTTCATAAGGACCCTGTTCATCGAATCCGATCGGACTAAAGTAGGAGAGACAGACACCTGCCAGCCACCTTATGCATCTAGTGCATGTCTGTCGGTGGAACCAGTCTCACGTAAGCGTACGTGTAAGGTCGGTCCGGGCCGCTTCATCCCACAATACCGCCGAATCAAGATTAGACTAGTAATGGTAAGAAAATTGAGCAAACTCAACGCCCACAACTGCTTTGTGTTCTACTCGTGCAAGATGCTACGCAAAAGACCTAGCTCAGATGCCACTGTTGGGGAACGTAGCAGAATTCAAAAATTTTCTACGCTTTCACCACGAACCAACTAAGGAGACATCTAGCAACGAGCATATTAGAGTGCATCTACATACCCTTTTGTAGATCGCGAGCGGAAGCTTTCGAAGAAGTGTGGATGAAGTAGTCGTACTCTTCACGTTCTTCGTCACCGATGATCTAGCGCCTAACGGACGGCACCTCCGCGTTCAACACACTTCCGGTACAGCAAAGTCACCTCCTTCTTGATCCAGGAAGGGGGGGAGGAGAGGTCGTCGGAGATCCAGCAGCACGACGGCGTGGTGGTGGATGCAGCGGGAAATCCTGCAGGGCTTCGCCGGTGCCCTGCGGAGGAGGAGGAAGGTGTGACGGGAGGGGGAGAGGCGCCAGAGGATTGGGTGTGGCTGCCCTCTCCCCCCCACATATATATAGGGGGCCATGGGGGTGCGCTAGCCCCTGCAGATCCAATCTGCAAGGGGGGCGGCGGCCTAGGGGGGAGACTTGCCCCCCAAGGCATAGGGGGCACCTCCCTTCCCTAGGGTTTCAACCCTAGGCGCGTGAGGGAGGGCCAGTAGGGTGCGCCAGCCCACCAGGGGCTGCCCTCCTTCCCCTTGCGGCCTAGGGGCCCCACCGGGATGGGTGGCCCCACCCGGTGGACCCCTGGGACCCCTCCGGTGGTCCCGGGACACTCCCGGTGACCCCCGAAGTTAACCCGATCGATGGCCGAAACTGGACTTCCTATATATCATTCTTTACCTCAGGACCATTCCAGAACTCCTCGTCACGTCCGGGATCTCATCCGGGACTTCGAACAACTTTTGGGTTTCCACGTGCATGTATCTCTATGACCCTAGCATCACCGAACCTTAAGTGTGTAGACCCTACGAGTTCGGGAGACACGTAGACATGACCGAGACTACTCTCCGGTCAATAACCAACAGCGGGATCTGGATACCCATGTTGGTTCCCACGTGTTCCTCGATGACCTTCATCGGATGAACCACTGTGTCAAGGATTCACTCAATCCCGTAGTTATTCCCTTTGTCCATCGGTACGGTACTTGCCCGAGATTCGATCGTCGGTATTCCCGATACCTTGTTCAATCTCGTCATGGCAAGTCTCTTTACTCGATCCGTAATCCATCATCCCGTGACCAACTCCTTAGTCACCTTGAGCTCATTATGATGATGTCTTACCAAGTGGGCCCAGAGGTACCTCTCCGTCATAGGAGTGACAACATCCCAGTCTCGGTTCGTATCAACTCAACAGACACTTTCGGAGATACCCGATGCGTACCTTTATAGCCACCCAGTTACGTTGTGACGTTTGGCACACCCAAAGTATTCCAACGGCATCCGGGAGTTGTACAACCTCATGGTCTAAGGAATAAATACTTGACACCGAAAAGCTTATGCATTACGAACTACACGAGCTCGTGCTATGCTCAGGATTGGGTCTTGTCCATCACATCATTCTCCTAATGATGTGATCCCGTTATCACTGACATCCTATGTCCATGGTCAGGAAACCGTGACCATCTGTTGATCAATGAGCTGGCAACTAGAGGCCTACCAGGGACTCATTGTGGTCTATATATTCACACATGTATCGCTGTTTCCGTATAATACAACTCAAGCATGAATAACAGATGATTATCATGAACAAGGAAATATAATAATAATACTTTTATTATTTCCTTTAGGGCATATTTCCAACATCGAGCCCCCAGACCGAGAAGGGCCAGGAGAGAGGAAAGGTTTGAAGGGCTTGAGCTGGTTGATGAAGTTTCTTTGAATGGAACTGACACGGTTCACACCTGGTGACCAGTGTCGTTGCATCCTGGAGGGTAGTGGGCCAGAAGAAGCCTTGCCGAAATGCCTTGTCGGCAAGGGCTCTTGACCCTATGTGGGATCCACATATGCCTCCATGTATCTCTGCCAATATCCCCAGTCCTTCCTCTTGAGGGATACACTTCAATTTCACGCCGTTCGGTCTCTTTCTGTACTAAAAGTCATCGACGAATTGGTACATAGCAGACCGACGGGCTACTTTCTCCGCTTCTTCCTGCTCCTCAGGAAGTTCCCCAGTCTGGAGGAATCGGACGGTATGATGTGCCCAGGCTGGAGCCTAGGGCTCGACGGCGAGGACTAAAGTCATTTCCTCCGCCATGGGAGCGGCTGTCTCAACGGCAAGAGCTTGACGCTCCGCCGGAGCTAGCCATCCCGTGGCGGGCTCGGTGTCCCCGGCAACATCCTTGCCGGCGGCTCTGGGGAGCTCGGTGGGAAAGTACTTGCCGGGCCCTGATTTCCTCCTCTTGTTTTGCTCTGTTGATGGATCAACGGATGGCTGAGAAAGCTGAAGCACAAAGGTACCTGGTTCCACAGGTAACTTGAGGGCAGCGCGCTTTGACAGGTAATCGGCGATGTCGTTCTCCGCTCGAGGAACGTGATCCGCCTGTATACCATCAAAGCGCTCTTCCAGCTTCCTCACTTCATCGACGTAGGCCTTCATCAATGGGCTCTGGTAATCTTTGTTGACTTGTTTGACGACAAGTTGCGAATCGCCCCTGACAATGAGTTTCTTGATTCCGAGGTCTGCCACGATGCTAAGACCAGCAAGCAGCCCCTCATACTCAGCAGTGTTGTTCGTTGATACCTCCCTGGGGAAGTGCATCTGGACCACGTACTTGAGGTGCTCTCCAGTGGGCGCGACCAGCAGTACGCCAGCCCCGGCGCCCTGTAAGGAGAAAGCTCCATCAAAGTACATGATCCAGTCCCAACTCGCCTCTTTGTCGGGGAGAGTAGTTTCCTGGACCTCTTCATAAGGCGTCGCGGTCCATTCTGCAACGAACTCCGCCAGGACTCGGCTTGGAATCGTCGAGGTACTTTCAAACTTGAATTGCCACAGCTCGCGGGTAAAAGCCAGATAGCCTACCTTGTAAGGTAGGCCTCCAGGGCTCTCCGGTGCTGGGTGGTTCACAACAGGCCCTGCTCGCCTGTCTGACTGGTGATGCGCTCCGCGCCGACGCTCGATGGTGGTTCGAGCATCTTCATGAGCTCGCTCCTGAAGAACTTTACGCTGGTCGCTGTGGGTCCATGGGTCGGACGATGCTATGGAGACGTCGCCGCCCGCGACGTGCCGACGAGTCGACACACGCGGTACCGGGCGAGGAGGAGGCGAGTGCACCATGGCCACGGTGCTGCCGGTCCTCCCGCCTCTGGTGCGTGGGACCCCATTGGAGCGTCGACCTGGGGGCTCCGCTGGACTTGGTTCACCCTTGTTGGCGACCGCGACAAGGCTTCGGATGGTGGCTCTCCATTCATCGAGTTTCCCCGTAATGGGAGGAAAGTCAAGGAGCAATTGCGTGCGCGCCAGGTCTTCGGCTGGGGTTAGCGGTAGCGAAACCTGCACGGACCGCGACGCGCTTCGACCCCTGACCATGTCAGGAGCAGCTCCATCACGATTCCGCGGTCGCGTGCCATTTCCACCAGCGCTTCGGCGGGCGGGCAGGCCTTCTACGTCTCGGGAGTGGCGCTCGGGGCTCTTCCCGTGGCGACACCCGGGAACTTCGGCGTGATGGCGCCGTTCGTCGCGCGTTGCTTGGGAGGAGCGCGTTGTTGGCGCCGGCATGGGAGTCCTGGAGGTCCTTGCGTCGCCTTTGGGTGATACGGCAGCGATCCTGGAGGACCCCGCGCCACCCGCGGAGGGCCTGGCTCCGTCATTCGATTTGGCGGTGTGCGGCCCGTTACCAGGCACACAAACATCGCCACCTCCCGAACTCCGGCTGCTGGGACGGTGTTGGTGTTCGCGAGCAGCGCCTCGGGTCCTTTCCGCGACCGGCCCGCTGCTCGCCCGCGTCGGGACGGGCTGTCCGGCCTCCGACTGGCCAACCGCCACCGTCGTCTTCTTCTTGGGCACCATGATGATGAAGGAGCGTCAAACTAACTGCTAAAGCCGATTCTCACAACCAAGACCCACTACCTGGCGCGCCAAAGATATCGGTGTATTAAGAACGACACCTATGGGACCACAAGAATCCCTACTACGGTTGCGGGGCGCGGGGTTGAGAGAAGAGCGGATCCAACAGTTAGCACACGGTTCGTTTACCCAGGTTCGGGCCACGAGGAGTCGTAAAACCCTACTCCTGCTTTGGTGGATTGTATATCTGTGTTCTTCAGCTAGCTATTGGGCATGAGGAGCTCCAAAAAGCCGAATCTCCCTCCTGGTCACCTCGGGACTCCTTTTATAGGGAAAAGGGGTGCCACAGTGGCACACGGGAGGTGGAAAGGGTATAGTGATGCGAGGTTATCCCTTGCATTACATGACAAGGCGCATTTTATGCGTCTTGCTTAGGTGTCCTTGCTTTATCGGGGACGGGGGAGACATCCATCTTGTCCGTCGCCGCTCCTTCTTGTGTCGACACGCGCCCTGTCCAGCGATGCCTGAGATGCCCTGTAGGCAGGCAGGCAGCTGAGGTGGCGCAATGGTGGGTCTTCACGAAGATCTGCATGTCGCCACGCAGGTGCCTGTCCAGCTGGTTGGGTCGGCAGCTGCATACGGCGGTGGAGGTTTAGTTGGCGTGGGCCTGATGGTGGCCCTGCAGATGTCCTCGGGAAGGGCCTTGCTGGGGCCCCGGCAAGGGTCTTGCCATGGCGCTTGCTGTCATCCCCGGCAAGGTGTTTGCCGGAGGTCTTGTGGTCTTCCTTGGCTGGGATGCCGCCAGGGGTCATCGTCTTCTTAGTGTGTATCTGGTCTTGAATGTCTTCACAAACATCTGTATGCCACTACGGGGATGTCTCCCGAATCCTTGCCCCATGGGGGTAGTGGACTCAAGGGTGATCCGCTTCGTAGGCGTGGGGCGAGTTTCCGCGGCAAGGGTCTTGCCGGGGCTGCTAAAGCCGGCCCCGGCAAGGATCTTGCTGGGGCTGCTAAAACTGGCTCCTGGCAAGGATCTTGCCGGGGGAACCGCTTCGTCCCTTTGCTCTTTGTGGTCTTGGCTTCGGGCTTCAGTCTCCATCGAGCTTTGGTCTTACCCTGGCTCACCTCCCTTGCCGTGCTTGGTGTGGCGGTGCCCATGGCTCAGACTGCCCGTGCACAGTCATAGGGGTACAAACAGTGTACCCCTCTTTTTGTACACCGACACAGTGACGCACCGCGCCAGCGGGTGCCAGCGCCCACTAGCGGTGCAGTTGCCATTTCGGTGCAAAGGAGATAGTGCAGATGCATGTTCCGAGGAGCGAGACAAAGGTTTCCCCTTTGGTGCAACAAGACCGAAGCCCACAAGGACGATAAGGAGGATGTCACCACCGAGCCCACCACCACGTCACCTCCTGATCCTTTTGCAGGCGAAGACTATTTTTGTCAGGATAGGAACGTCCTTGTGTTCCCGCTCAAAAATGGCCGTTGTGGGATCCCTTCCCGCCTAAACATTTCGGGGGAACTGGACCCTGGCCGCCTATATAAGTAGCTAGGATCCTCACTATGAAGGGATCAAGTTAGACCAAGCCCAGTCAAGTGGAGCAGATCCACAAACTCTGCCACAACGCAAAGGAGCAAGAACACCTACCTCCTGACCCTCCTGAGCTCACCTCATGAGCTCAGGAACCACTGTGCTAGTTCATATTCTAGCTACCTAAGGCCAATCCACCAAAGCAGTAAGTAGGGTTTTACACCACACGGTGGCCTGAACCTGGGTAAACTCTTGCGTGCTTCACTTGTTGTTTGCTTGAATCTCTTCACCGGGCAAGGGCGAGGCGCTAGGTAGACGTGAGTGGGAGAGATCTTCGTTCACGCCCCTGTGTTCGAACTTCTTTGGTTTTGCGGAGCCCGAAATCCGACACCCGCGGCGCTGGGTCTCCCCTGCTTGGCCTCCTCCGCCACGGACAACAGTCCCTTCAGGTGCTCCACCTCAACCTGGAGCTGGCCCTTGTCGTCGGCCAGCTTGCCGCATTGCTGGTCCGCCTCCGCAAGCGCCAGTTGCGTCTCCGTGACCTTCGCGGCCTCTGCCCGGAGCCTCTCCACCTCAGCCTCAAGGCGGCTCTTGTCGCCCGCTAGATGCTTCTGCAGCTGGCAGGCTTCGCCGAGTGCCTGTCGGGCTCCTGTCGCCTCCTAACTCGCCCGCTCCAACGCGGCTCCAGTTGAGCGACTCAAAGACAAAGTACGTCGTAGACGCACAAGGAAGAAGGAGAAAAGGACAAGAGAATATACCCGTCACGGCGCGGAGCTCCTCCTTGGCGGCCAGCTGCTCCTTGAGCCGCTCGTGCGCATCAAGGAGCCGGTTGAAGAAACCGACCCGGCAGGAGTCCAGTTGCTACGCAACGAAACAACAATCAGCAAAGAAGAAAGCAATTTAAAAATTCGGCCCAACTGCTACGCAGTTGGACCAAATCTCGAGGACTACACCCAGTGGGTGCGCTGGCGCGCTCCCACTAAAAAAGGAACAAGCAACAATAAGAGAAGACTTACGTGCACGGCGTCCTCCAGCTCCTGCGCCCGTTCCAACTCAGCCCGGGCGTAGGACTCGACCCTGTCCTTCTGCCCCTGCAGGCGCAGAGTCACGACGGCCATGGCCGCCTCCTCCTGGGTTGGGGGCCCAAAGAAGGCCTCACCGGCCCTGCATCACGGCAGCGCCGGCTCCATGACCCGGTGACCCCCAAAGCGTGCTCACCATCGGTCGCCTCGCCCACGGCCGGCGTCCTCTCCGGCGCCGCCATCGTCGGCGCCCCAATGGCGGCATCACCGTCGCCTCTACCATCCCCCGCCCGCTCGGCCGCATTGGCCCGTGGCGGGGTCTCATTCTTGATGACCACGACCTCCCGGTCGAGGTCCATCGCATCGACACAGCCGCTGCGGCCGTGTCCCTCTTCCAACGGCGGGACGAAGACCGTCGTCGCCACCGTCGTTCCGGCCGGCATCTCCGTCCACGCCGACTCCTCGCCGGCTCGCGCCCACGCCTCCGCGACCGTGGTCAAAACTCGGGTCGACACCGCCTTCAGCGTGGCCTCGGCCCGATCCCGGTCTCACCAGGCTCGGCCCTCCGTGTCGGACAGATCCAGATCAAGGTCCGGATGCGCCCGCTCCTCCGCCTCGCCCGGATCGACGGTGCTGGACCGGCTCGTCCGGAATCCAGGACCATCCGAATCGACGGTGGGGGACGCGCCCGCTCCTCCGCCGCCGCCAACGCCAGCGAGATTGGCAATCTGAAAAGTCAGGACAGATTATCACAGAGTGGGGCTCAACGGAGCCGCCCGGCTCGGAGCAAAAGAAGAAGAAAAACTTACCCCGGCAGCACCGGCAAAAAGCGCGTCGACACTTGGGTGACGCGCCTCCTCTTGGCGGCCGGCCCCGCGCCCCCAACCATGCCCGCGGCGCGCTTCACTGGGGGAGCCGACGGAGTGGCGCTGCACTTCTCGTGAGGCCGGCCCGCCGCCGGCCCCACCTGAGACGACCCGGCTCCGGCCGCGCCGCCACCTAGGCCTCCCGCCACTGTAGTCACCGCTCGAGACGACCCGGCCCCAGCCGCGCCGCCGGCCCGTCTGCTTGGCGCCGCTACATCACTGGCTCGCGTCAGCACCCCCGACGCAACCCAGAAACCAAAACATGAAGAAAAGAAGATAAGCGCACCTGCTCGGCGACCGCTCCCTCCCCTCAGCCATGTCCTCGGGCTCCTTCGAGGCGGCGCGCACCACCTGCATCCCTGTCCAGTCATAAGGATGCTAGATGGCATTCGGAAGCACCTCCTACGTCGTGTCCGGGCGGATAAGAAGATGAGCGGCGACAAAATATGGAGAGAAGGGACTCACCATCGGTGCCGGTTTCGCATGGCTATACGAACCTTTCCGTATTACCAGTCATCCGGTAGGTTGGCCTTGGAGATGTCATTCACCCGGCACGCAACCTGCTCCGCCCTCAGCCGCAGCTTGGACATGCGGTCGGGGTCGTCGAGGCCGTTCATCTCGCCGATGAGATGAACGCGCTGCTGCAGCGGCAGCACCCGCCGCGCGATGAAGGCGGTGACGAGGTCTCGGCCTTCGAGGCCTTCGCGCTCCTTCATCACCACCACCCGCTTGCACAAGTTGAGCACCGCTTGCGACAGCCGCTTGGGGTAGTAGGACTAGTTCCGCTTCTCCTGCGGCAGCACGTCGACGAACGGGAGCAGGTTGATGCGGTCCGTGCCCAAATTGCGGACGTAGAAGAAAGAATGCTGCAACTTCTTGGCAGAATCCTCCAAGGGCACCTTGGGGCTCTCGTCCCCTGGCCGCCGACAGATGACGGCGGCTCCGTACTCCGACATCTCCTCGGCCTTCGGGCCCTGCTGCTTCAGGGAGAAGAGGCGCGCAAAGAGGTCGATGGAGGGATCGATGCCGAGGTACGCCTCGCAGAGCATGACGAAGCCAGAGAGCTGCACGATGGCCCCGACTCCGAGATGATGGGGCCGGAGCCCGTAGAACTCCAAGAATTCACGGAAGAAATCACTCGCGGGCAGCCCAAGCCCACTCTTGAAGTGCTTGAAGAAGACCACGTGCTCCGAGCCCTCGGGGCGCGGCTCCCGCTCGTCTTCGGGCAAGCGAACGGAGACCTCCGTCTCCGACGGCAGGCGTTGGTGCTGTAGAGGTAGCTGATGTCGTCCTCGGAGATGGTCGAGCCCATCCACGAGCCCGACGGCAGCGCCATCGACAAGAAGCATGAAGAAGAGAAAGAACAAGGGGAGGATGACCTCTGCTCAAGAACGACGGGCGGCATAGTGTGTGGCGGTCACAAGAGTCAGAGGATGCAGAGAAAGACAGGAGGGTGCGGGCGAGAAAGATCTCCGCCGGCCCCTCGACCCAATTTATAACCCGCGGTTTGAACGTGGGGGAGTGGGATCGACTGCGCCCACCTCTCCCACTTCCCGCAATAAATGCGCGCGTGTGTACGTGCACAATAACTGCACCTGGAAGGGCAACCGGTTCGCGGACGCCACAATAAATCCGCATACACAGGCCAAAAGTTGCGTAGCTGTGGGCCCCGGCCCATCGCCCAGTCCCGTCGCGCGCGTGGCCTGTCAGGCCTCCCCGGCTTCCGGGCACCACATGGCGCCTACACGGAATCGGAAAGATCATCCAAGGTTAGGCGGACTCCTCGATTCCCGCCATCGCCGAAACGCCGCGATCCGGCTTCCAGAAGCCGGCACACAGCGGGTGTTCCCGAGCTCGACCTCGAGCCCGCCTTCAAGGGAAGGAAACTGCGAAGGCTTGATTACCTGAAGACAGCGGACCTTCACAGCTTCGGGGACTACTGTCGGGGGGATGAACCTTAGGCAAGCAACGGAAGCCGGATCCTTTTCCAAAACAACAGGGCCAGCCTCGCCCCACAATTCGCCTCTGACTAGGCAGGGTTTCTCGACCCGGCCAGGCCCCAGGATCCAGCAAGACTCTCCAGTCCGGCCGGCTCCCGCGATCCGGCCCCAACAACCCGCTCGAGGGATCCGGACCCGGCACACCAAGACTTCCTCAACAAGCCAGACTGCCCCGTGGCGTGTTCCCCAATCCGGCCATGGGTCAGCTCCCGTCCCATCTCAACCGTACGATGGGACAAGACGCACCTATCGATGACCTAGGCAACAGTGCCTCGCCCATGCCCCTAGTCACCCGGGGCGTGGCAACAGTGCATTCATGAGAGCCCATGACGCCGGCAGACGGTGACGTGACGGAGCACGTCGTACCTGGCCCAGCTCGGCCAATCCTTGGCGACCGACAAGACGGCACACAGTGCCCCCCATACCTGGAACCCGGCGAGCCCTGTACCCAGGGGGTCTTAGCGCCGGCTTCCCGGACGATGACAATCCGGCCCCACGGTCGTGTAACTTTACCATTGTATCCCTGGGGGGTTAGCCTATATGAAAACCCCGAGAGCCCTCATGCATGGGAGGACGCATACAAGATAGAAAGAAGAACTAGGGAACATGATAGACTCACCCTGGGAGAAGCAACCTAAGCCCTGGCATATCTTCCTTCTCCCACCACACAGCACGAGGAGCAACTCTATATTGGTAAAACATCAAACCACCATCGGCAGGATTAAGGGTATTATCTCCCCGGAGAGCCCCAAACCTCGGTATGTCTTGCGTCCTGCGCTCGCTCATACCAACCCTGCTTCTGGAGTCCACCAGTGCCCTCGAGCTGCCTCCTATCTTTAGCCATCCCTTGGCATCTGCCGTGCGCCCACCACGACAGACACGACGGATAAGCGGCGCGTATAGGTGCCAAATACCCAAAGTGATGGAAATATTCCCTAGAAGCAATTATAAAATGGTTATTATTATATTTCCTTAATCATGATAAAGGTTTATTACTCATGCTAGAATTGTATTTACTGGAAACCTAAATACATGTGTGAATACATAAACAAATATCGTGTCCCTAGTAAGCCTCTAGTAGACTAGCTCGTTGATGAAAGATGGTTAAGGTTTCCTAACCATGGACATGAGTTTTCATTTGATAACGGGATCACATCATTATTAGAATGATGTGATGGACAAGACACATCCGATAGCTTAGCATTTGATCGTATAGTTTATTTCTATTGTTTTCATGTATGTCAAATACATATTCCTTTGACTATGAGATCATGCAACTCCCGAATATCGAAGGAGTGCCTTGTGTGCTATCAAACGTCACAACATAACTGGGTGATTATAAAGATGCTCTATAGGTATCTCCGAAGGTGTCTTGTTGGGTTGGCTTGAATCAAGATTATTATTTGTCACAACGAGTATTGGAGAGGTATCTCTGGGCCCTCTCGGTAATACACATCATAATAAGCCTTGCAAGCAAATGACTAATATGTTAGTCACATGATGATGTATTACAAAATGAGTAAAGATACTTGCCGGTAATGAGATTGAACTATGTATGGAGATACCGACGATCGAATCTCGGGCAAGTAACATACCGACGGACAAAGGTAATTGTGTATGACGTCATAATGGTTCGACCGATAAAGATCTTTGTAGAATATGTAGGAGCCAATATGGGCATCCACCTTCCGCTATAGGTTATTGACCAGAGCGGTGTCTCGGTCATGTCCACATAGTTCCCGAACCCGTAGGGTCTGCACGCTTAACGTTCATTGATGATATTGTATTATATGAGTTATGTATATTGGTGAACAAATGTGGTTCGTAGTTCTAGATGAGATCACAAACATGACGAGGAGCTTCGGAAAGGTCCGGAGGTAAAGATTAATATATGTAATAATAGTGTTTAATCTCCGGAAAGGTTCCGGAATTCACCGGATGGGGTTCCGCATGTTTCCCGAAATGTTTGGGTACGAGACCACTTTATTTGGGCCAAAGGGGAAAGCCAACGAGGCTTTTGGAAATTGCAAAAGGGAGTTTTGCGGAGACTAGAGGCTAGACGCTAGGAACCCTAGCATCTAGGGCTAGAAGCCGGGAACCCTGGCGTCTAGCCGCGGAGTCCGAGTAGGACTCTTGCCTTTCAGGCAAAACCTACTTTGAGGAGGCCTTTGCTCCAAGTTTCGACCCCAAGGCTCAACATATAAATAGAGGGGCAGGGCTAGCACCCAAAACAAATCAAGATTCACGAACCCGTGTGCTGGCAACCCGACCCTCTAGTTTATCCTCCGTCTAGTTTCTATAATGCTTGGCGAAGCCCTACAGAGATTGTTCTTCGTCACCAACCGTCACCACGCCGTCGTGCTGCCGGAACTCATCTACTACATCGCCCGTCTTGCTGGATCAAGAAGGGGAAGATGTCATCGAGCTGATCGTGTGCTGAACGCGGAGGTGCCGTGCGTTCGGTGCTTGATCGGTTGGATCGGGAAGAAGTTCGACTACATCAACCGCGTTACTAAACGTTTCTGCTTTCAGTCTACGAGGGTACATAGACACACTCTCCCCTCTCGTGCTATGCATATCCAAGATAGATCTTGTGTGAGCGTAGGATTTTTTCGAAATTGCATGCTACATTTCCCAACAGTGGCATCATGAGCCAGGTCTATGCGTAGATGATATGCACGAGTAGAACACAAAGGAGTTGTCACGCCCAAGATGCGATTCTATCCGATCACGTGATGACTCATGACTGGGGCACAACCGCATTTTGGGCGCTTAGCAAGATGGATAACATTACATCGTACCATTACATAAATAGATGGGGATACATACAAGTCATACAATTTCCACATGAATACAACACATTATACACAAGACATCCGACTAAGATGAAAACACATGAAAAGCACACGACGTCCATCCTGCTATCCCAGGCTGCCGAACAGGAACCTATCCCAAGACTGATGGAGAAGAAGAAGAAAGAACTCCAACACAAGTAACCATCGCTCTCACGTCAAGTCATCAGAAACCTGCACCTACAACTGTTGTTGTAGTATCTGTGAGCCACGAGGACTCAACAATCCCATAACCATGGGTAGCAAGACTAGCAAAGCTTAATGGGTATGAAGAAGTTAAGTGGTGAGGTTGCAGCAGCGGCTAAGCATTGTATGGTGGCTAACTTACGAGTACAAGAATAAGATGAGCATCTACGCCAACGGTCACAAACTAGTAATGATCGCTAAGTGATCTTGAACTACCTACGAGTCAAACATAACCCCACCGTGTTCTCTTCTCAAAATGAAAAGAGACGGTCACGGTTACTCATGCGGTTGGTGTCACATCCCAAGCTAGCACTTGCATTAGGACCTAACTAGAGTGTGCATCATGTCTACTTTCAAAGAAACTTGAAATGGGATTAACAGAAACCCCAGCACCCCTCTCCTAACAACTAGGGTTTGATAAAATATTTTCCAATGTACCCAAAATGCCCTTCAGAAATGTTCATCATTTCTGCCTTGGTCTTAAACCTCTGCCAAAAATGGTGCAAAATTTTCTAGGACAATCTAGGGCTTTGGATTAAATCATATGGTATTTGAATTTGGGCATTTAAATGCTATAAAATATTTTAAATGCTCAAATAATCATAAACTATAATGTTTCCTACTGTTCATAATATATACAGTAGGTATGACAAGTGTTATGAGTTACAAAAATGCTCTGGCATTTTATTTAAATGAACAAAGCTGCAAAAGAAATGAAACAGAAAAGAAAATAGAAAAAAGGGAGAAAGAAAAACTTACCTGGCGCCCCACCCGGCCCACCTGCCGGCCCAGCCCAGCTACCGCTCCAGCGAGCTGCTTGGCTCGGCCAGGCAGGCAGGCAGGTGCTCGACGGCGACCGCGCCGTGCGCCACGCAGCTGCCCGCTGCCCTGCTTCATCCTCTCGCCGTCCTGGAGGGATGGTTCGGCCGTCCACGTCCTCCCCGACATCGCAGACACCTCCACCTCCCCCCAGTTCCTCTCCCTCGCTCTCCCCGCGCCATGGCCGACGCCGCCGTGTTCGCACCGTCGTAGAAGCCGCGTCCACCGTCGTCCCTGAGCCCCGCCTTGGTGTCCATCGTCTCCGCCGTCCTCGACTGCTTCGAACAGGCCGAGCCCCGAGCGCTCGCCCGCCCTGGAGACACCCCCGACCTCTTCTTCCCCAACTCCAGCCGCGGAGATCCCTCTCGCCGTTCCGCTCAGCTCCGACCACCTCCGAGCTCGCTCCGGCGCTTGCTGCAACCCCTGTGAGCCTAGCTTCCTCCTCCCCCTCTCCGTTGGCTCTCTTTTGCCCTGGAACGCACTGCACAAAGCTCAACCGCACGCACCGCCGCGGTGCTCGCCGCCGGTGATGCTCCGGTGACCATTTGGTCACTGGCACCCGTCCAACACACTCACCGCAGCACGTAGATGCGAAAGGTGCTACGCACGCATCGCCTAGGCCCCTGCAGCAGCATCTCCACACACGCCCGACGCCGGTCGCCGCCGTCGAGCTCGTTGCCGTCGTCTCCGGCCACCCCAGGTCCGGCGACCACCACCATCCGACGCGAAACAGCAAGGGCTTTCCAACGCACCTAACCGCAGCTCAAGCCGTGCACCGTAGGCGTTTTCCGAAGCACGCCGCCGTGTTTGGCCTCGCCGGCGGCTAAACGCCGGCGAGTTGGACCTGTTTGACCACGGGTTTGACCCCCCTGGGTCACTGACATGTGGGCCCTGCCCGCAAGTCAAACCTAGTTTAGGTGTTAATTTAATTCTAATTAGTTAATTAGTTAACTGTGACTCTGACCAGTGGGTCCCACTGGTCAGGTTTGACTTGGACTGGCCCTGTTGACTGCCTGACATCACCATGATGTCATGCTGACGCAGTAAAGGTTTTTCTGGGATTTTTAGATTTAAAATAATTCAGGAAATTCCAGAAAATACCCAAAACTTCTAAAAATCATATAAAATCAACCATAGCTCAGATGGAAAAGATTTATATATGAAAAATGATCATAAAACTCCAATCTTTCCAATGGCACTGGTTTCATGCATGTTTGAACAAGTTAACTTGCTGTATGCATCAAAAACATGATAATGCACTTATTTAAATAATAGTTTGAACTTCAATTTGAATCTTTGATTCAAATAGGTTCAAGCCCTTCTGGTTTTAGTTGCATTAGCCAACACACATGCATCTTGCCATGTCATGAACATGCATCATATTGTTGCATTTGTTTGTTAATGATTGTATCGTCGATATTCCCTGTGTTAGGTCCTGCTCCCGAGGATACTGCTGCTTACCCAGCTGAAGAGCAGTACCCGACAACTACCTTGTCAGGCAAGCAATCATTGATCATTCCGATACAAACCCAATCTTCTCGCTCCTGCTCTCTTTTACTGCATTAAGGAAACAGCGTGTGAACTGCTACTTGCTGCGGTAGATGAACCCTACTCCCTTGCATGACCTGTCATTGCCACAGTAAATAGTTGAAACCCACTAGCATGTGTAGGAGTTGATTGAGCCATGTGATGTGTGATCCACCATGCTATTTGTTTATGTTGCCTGCTATGCTTAGAGTTGTGTCTAGTCTGATTCATCTGGGTGATGGATCAGAGTGAAATGATCATACCGATAAAGAGAGGGAAGTGTGGAATACGCTTGGTAAAGGTATCGATGAAAGGCCATGTAGGAGTACATGGTGGGTTGTTTCATTGGAATCGTCCATAGGACCTGAGATCTGTATGTGTGGTTCAAGTTGCAGTTACTACCATGCATTGGGACCGAAACCAATGAACCCTCTCGGCTTATTAATTACCCTCGATCTCTGTCCAGGCGTTGCAACTAGTTTCTGGTGTTTATAGCTTACTGGAGGTCATGCACAACGCTGACCCTCGGGGTGGGTTGTGATGCGATAGGTACGTGTCACGGTGTACCGGTTGCCCATTTGGTGACTCGGGAACCCTGTACACATCGTTTGGGGCCGTGAGCGACACCCCGGCCGGATCTCCCCACGGATGGAACCCAAATAGGCGATAAACCTGGACGAGAGACTTGAGTAGTTAGTCAGGTCGTGGCCGACACCCCCGCTGGGCTTCCGCTTGAAGGTTGCCGAGTACACGCCGAGTAAACGGCGATAAGTGGTGAAAGCGTGTGTGAAGAAGTACACCCCTGCAGGGTTATCAAACTATTCGAATAGCCGTTGTTCGCGGTACGAACTACTTGGTTACTCTTACAGTTCATAGACAAGTTGATGGATACTACTAAAAGCCTCAAGATAAGTGTGAGTGTCGTGGATGGTCCTTCCGTAGGATGACGGAAGAGGATCCTCGGTAGTGTATTGATGTGGTGAGTAGAGGACTCATGTTCGTAATAACATCTTGCAATCTGTTGAGAGTTGTAGTATAGGTTAGCCAAGGTCAAAGCTGGCATTCTGCTATAAACTCCACTACCCCCCTTTTGATAATGTTGCATGTATGATAGGTTCTGTGGTAAGACTTGCTGAGTACCTTTGTACTCATGTTTGCTTAATAACTGTTGCAGAGGAGAACCCTGCCCCTGCTGATGGGTTCTACATAGACGTTGACGTTGACGAGTAGCTTGACACCCAGACGGAGATCTGGAGCTTGTGAAGGGCCTTGTAGATAGTCAGGCTACACCAAGCCTGTTTTATTTTCTAAGTTGTCTGTACTCAGACATGTAGCTTCCGCTTGTGCTTGTATGACTGTATGACTTGAGTGTTGGGTCATGTGACCCGTACCTGTATGGATATGTTATGTATGGCTCTTGGAGCCTTTTAAATAAAGTACTTTGAGTCATAGAGTTCTGTTGTGATGCAATGTTGTATTTGCACATATTGAGCATATTGCGTGTATGATTGAAATGCTTGGTATGTGTAGGATCCGACACCTAGTTGTTTTCCTTTGGTAGCCTACCTTACAGGGAAATGCCTCCTAGTGATTCCAATGAGCCTTGGTAGATTGCTACTGCTCGGAACACGTAGGCTGGCTGGCATGTGTCCTTCTTCGTTCCTGTGTCTGTCCCTTAGGGGAAATGTCACGCGTTGTTCCTTTAAGTCCATGTAGCTTGCTACGACTTGGGTTCATACGTTGATGACCGACACGTTCGTTGCTGGGTCATGGATGCCTGTCTATGTAATTTAGTGCCACTTTTGGTTTATAACTAGCCATGTCGGCCCGGATTCTCTGTCATATGGATGCTAGCGACACTGTCATATACGTGTGCTAAAATGCGCAAACGGTCCCGGGCCAGGTAAGGTGGCACCCGTGGGGTTACCGTGCGTGAGGCCGCAAAGTGATATGACGTGTTACAGCTAGATCGGTGTGACTTAGGATCGGGGTCCTGACAGTGTTGGCATCAGAGCTGGATTGCCTATAGGTTTCTCAAGCCAAACTGGTCGATGTTGAGTCTAGAAAAATTCTTAGTGATATGTAGGGGAATTGATTGTGGAAGGGAACGTAAGGCTCTTTTTACTCCTTTACCTTATGCCCTTCTGATCTGAGTCAGTCTATTCTTTCTATGGGGGTTTAGGACTAGGCCTCTTATCCTTACTAGGTTCACGTGTTACTAATCCGTAGACTCTTAGGATTGTTGGTTTCAAGCCTCAGTTCAGTTTCTATCCTTTTAGTATGATGATTGTTGAACCGGAACCTTGATATGGAATTGTTGAGTGGCTATGCTATCATTTGTATGATGTCTCAAATCTTTGTTTGAGCATTTACAGTTGTTATGCTGCCCGATTTCTTCCAGAAACACTAATGCCTTTGCATTACTTCGTGTTTCAGATGTCTGGCCGCATCCCTCACCAAGTGGTTCGTTTGACTCGGTGCATTAATGTGCCCGGTCACACAGCCATGCTAGTCCGTGTGATGACTGAGACCGGTTATCGCTGGTATCCTGAATACACTGTGGAGGAACAGTACCGGGATTTCAATCAAAGTTAGTATTTCTGCACAGTCCGGATATACCCCTCATATCCCGGAGCTAATGATCCCATCCATTGGTCTTATGGACTCGGGATTACCATCGAGATGGCAGTGCAGGATGCCGCTTATTCGATGATGACCATTCTTCGTGCTAGGCATGCCATATTGCTGAACACTGAGTTCTGTTACATGCCAGCCTCACTTCCCGGAGAGGAAGGCTACTACACTGGTCTGTATACTGATGCTGCTCATGAAGAGCCACTGCTTCAGACCACTGTTCAGATGTTGGAGGATAGGGATCGTGAGGTCCGTGCCCTCCGAATGGAGCTGTATAACACCCGAGCCGCTCATTGGACTACTTTGACACGGCTTGCACCTGCTGTGCACGCCGGATATCTGGACATGCGAGATTTGTACCCTGTGCGGACTCGTCTGCCTGATCGCATGGATTGGCGTGACGTTGGGGGTATTACGCCTCCACGTGGGCGTCGGTTACCACCAGCATCGGGACCGAGACCACACCCATGCCCCTATGGTCCACAGCCTTCGAGTGCTCGCGAGTTCCAAGATCCGTCTGTACCACTTCCAGGCTACGGTGGTAATCTCTACGAGGATTACTACGCGAATGTCTAAGCTAGTCCGTGGTAGTAGTAGTATTGTAGTAGTTGTATTTCCACAGTCCTGCGTGTCTTGTGGAATATGACTTAGTGTGTACTGAGTTCCGGAGGTGTAGTTAAATAATGTATAGGAGCTTGGAATGCCTCTGATGGGATGTATCGTCTTTCACCGCAGTTGTACTTTAGCCTTGGCTTGTACTAAACTTTGTATGGTGTGTATGACCACTGGTGTATATATAGCAGTTCCTATATTACCATGTCGTACGGATGAACATCTCTGCATTCTGTGTCATCCATTACATTCTGCACTTCTATGTCAAATTTTTGCCATCCTTGTCTAAACCGTTGTCTTGTTTCCCTAGGATGGTCAACACTCGCAACACTCCTGCTGCTCAGGAGCAGGGTGAGGCTAGTGGGGCTAGAGATGGGAATCTGCCCCAGCCACCCTCTTTGGCGGAAGTTATGCTTGAAGCAGAACGGAACAAGAGCGAGACCAACCGTCTGCTGGAACGCATAGAGCAGAACACTGGGTTTCGTCAGAGGAATGATGTGGTGTCAATCCACGATTTTATCAAGATGTGTCCACCAAAGTTCCATCACTCCACTGAACCTCTGGATGCTGATGACTGGCTACGTAGTATCACCCACAAGCTACACTCTGCCCGTGTGGCCGAAGCTGACAAGGTTATCTAAGCCGCCTACCATCTTGAGGGCCCTGCCAGTCTTTGGTGGGAAAACTTTGAAGCTATGCGTCCTGCTGGCCAAGTCACTACCTGGGTTGAGTTTAGTGAGGCATTCCGTGAACATCACATTCCGGAAGGTCTCATGGATTGCAAGCGGGAAGAATTCTGCAATTTCACCCTGGGCCGTTTAACTGTGGATGGGTATAGTCGTGAGTTTGGTAATCTGGCACGCTATGCACCTGAGGAAGTATCCACCGATGCCAAGAAGCAGGCGAGGTTCCGCAAGGGACTCAGCCCTGAACTCCGTCGAGATCTACGTCTACACGAGTGCACTTCCTTCCAGAAGTTGGTAAACAAGGCTATCAGTGCTGAAACAGGCCAGACCGACTTCGAGGCCACCCGCAAGCATACTCGAGACTTTGGTTCCTCATCCGGCTCTGGCTCTCACAAGCGCCGTGTGTGGGTCCCTAACACTGCTCTGCCACCCAAATATACACCGAGGCCATCCTATGAGGCGCCTCACCCAACTCAGCAGTTTGCACCTGCTAAGACCTATGGAGGACCACCTTCCAACTTTGCTCCACGCACCACCACTGTGACATGTTTTAAGTGTGGAGAACCGGGACACTACATGCGTGATTGTCCCCAGAACCAGCCAGGAAAACCCGTTGGCCGTGGTAAGCCAACCGGCAAGGTGAACTATGTCAAGCCAATCCCCACTGCACGTGGTCATGTCAACTATGTTTCTGCCGAAGAAGCTTATGAGGATCCTAACGTCGTCCTTGGTACGCTTCTCGTAAACTGCCATCCGGCATCTGTTCTTTTCGATACTGGAGTATCCCATTCGTTCATATCTGAGAGCTATGCTCGATTGCACAACATGACTTTTTGTGACATGCCTACTTCCATGGTTATTCAAACTCCTGGTTCAAAGTGGCAAACCTCTAGGGTAAGCCATGGAAATGAAATCCTTGTCGATAGAATTGTTTTCCTTGCATCTTTAATCGCTCTCAAGTCCTCGGACATAAACATCATCTTGGGTATGGATTGGATGACAACTCATTATGCCAAGATTGATTGCTTTACTAGGACCGTTCAACTTACACATCCATCCGGCAAGATAGTCAATGTCTTGGCCCAAATGGCTGAACGTCAGCTCTATTCTCTTAATGCCAGCCCTCTACCAGAACTCGAAGATATCCCGGTAGTCCGTGACTTCCCGGATGTTTTTCCAGAAGAACTGCCAGGAGTTCCACCTGACAGAGATGTCGAGTTCGTGATAGATCTTATCCCTGGAACTGTCCCAATCTCTAGGAGACCTTATAAGATGGCACCACTAGAATTAGCTGAGCTAAAGAAACAACTCGATGAGTCCTTGCAAAAAGGTTTCATCCGTCCTAGTTCTTCCCCTTGGGCTTGCCCTGTCCTCTTCGTCAAGAAGAAGGATGGAACGGAGCGGATGGTTGTAGATTACCGACCTGTCAATCTGGTCACCATAAAGAACAAGTATTCGCTTCCCAGGATCAACGACCTGTATGACCAGCTCGTTGGATCCTCAGTCTTCTCTAAGATGGATTTGAGGTTGGGCTACCATCAAATCAAAATCAAGAACGGGGACATTCCTAAAACGGCTTTCGTTACTCGTTATGGCCAATATGAGTACACCGTTATGTCCTTCGGATTAACCAATGCCCCAGCTACCTTTTCTCGGTTAATGAATTCTATATTCATGGAGTATTTGGATAAATTCGTCGTGGTATACCTCGATGATATACTCATTTTCTCCAAGAACAAGGAAGATCATGCCGAGCATTTAAGGCTGGTATTGACGAAACGACGAGAGCACCGCCTTTATGCCCAATTCTCTAAACGTGAATTTTGGTTGCCAGAAGTAACCTATCTAGGTCATGTGATCTCTGGCAAGGGTATTGCTGTCAATCTCGAGCGAGTTCAAGCCGTACTTGATTGGACTCCCCCTGAATCGGTCAAGCAAGTTAGGAGTTTTCTTGGCTTAGCGAGCTATTGCCGACGTTTCGTCGAGGATTTCTCCAAGGTTGCTAAACCTCTAACCGAACTCCTCAAGAAAGATAAAAAGTTTGAGTGGACCCCACAGTGCGAGTCTAGTTTTCAGGAACTGAAAAGACGCCTGACATCTGCACCTGTACTGGTACCACCAGACTTTTCCAAGGATTTTATAATCTTTTGCGACGCCTCGCGACAAGGACTAGGTTGCATTATCATGCAAGATCGTCAAGTGATTGCATACGCATCTCGACAGTTGCGTCCACATGAGGATAACTATCCTACTCATGATCTAGAGCTTGCAGCTGTAGTCCATTCACTCAAAACATGGCGACATTACCTTCTTGGTAATCGCTGTGAAATCTTCACTGATCACCAAAGTTTGAAGTATATCTTCACCCAACAGGATTTGAATCTCAGGCAAAGACGTTGGGTTGAGTTGCTTACGGACTACGACTTAGGAATCACTTACACTCCTGGGAAGGCCAATGTCATGGCCGATGCACTAAGTCGTAAGTCATATTGTAACAATTTAATGTTACAACAAAGTCAACCACTTCTCCACGAGGAATTTCGCAAGCTTAACCTTCACATTGTTCCTCGAGGATTCCTTTCCACCTTGGTGGCGAAACCTACCCTTATGGATCAGGTCATCAAAGCACAGAAGGTTGATCCCGGAATTTCCCGTATTAAGAGGAACATCAAGAAAGGAGTTGCAGGATGTTTCTCAATTGATGATCAAGGAGTCGTATTCTTTAGCAACCGTTTAGTGGTTCCTAAAGTACGAAACCTAAGACGTTTGATCCTTAAGGAGGCTCATGAATCTCCTCTCACGATTCATCCCGGTAGTACCAAAATGTATCAGGACTTACGTCAGAGATTCTGGTGGACTAGGATGAAGAGAGAAATCGCTCAATTCATTGCTAACTGCGACGTTTGTCGTCGAGTCAAAGCAGAGCATCAACGGCCTGCTGGCACCCTTCAACCCTTAGCTATTCCTGAATGGAAATGGGATAAAGTCGGTATGGACTTCATTACCGTGTTTCCCAGGTCCAGGAAAGGGAATAATGCTATCTTCGTCGTTATCGACCGCCTCTCTAAAGTAGCTCATTTCCTGCCTGTTCGGGAGAGTATTACCGCTAGCCAGCTAGCAGACTTATATGTCTCTCGAATAGTATCACTTCATGGTGTGCCGTTGGAGATTAACTCGGACCGTGGAAGTCTTTTCACTTCCCGATTTTGGGAAAGTTTCCAGAATGCTATGGGAACTCATCTCTCCTTCAGTACCGCCTTCCATCCGCAGTCAAGTGGTCAGGTGGAACGAGTCAATCAAATTCTGGAAGACATGCTTCGAGCCTCTGTCATTTCTTTTGGTATGGAATGGGAAAAATGTCTTCCATTTGCCGAATTCGCTTATAATAATAGTTATCAAGCCAGCTTGGGCAAAGCCCCCTTCGAAGTTCTATATGGACGAAGGTGTCGAACACCTCTTAACTGGTCAGAAATCGGTGAAAGACAATTCTTTGGCCCGGATATGATCCAGGAAGCTGAGGAACAAGTTCGCATCGTTCGTGAGAGATTGAAAACAGCCCAGTCTCGCCAAAAGAGCCAATATGATAGTCATCATAAGGTTGTGACTTTTGAAGTCGGCAATAAGGCTTACCTTCGGGTTACTCCACTTAAGGGAACCCATCGCTTCGGTATCAAAGGCAAATTGGCCCCTCGTTTCATCGGTCCTTTTCGCATTCTTGCCAAACGAGGAGAAGTTGCCTACCAACTGGAACTACCTCCGCACCTCTCCAGAGTTCATGATGTTTTCCACGTTTCTCAACTCAGGCGTTGCTTCTCGGAACCTATCCGCGGAGTGGACCACGAAACGCTTGATCTCCAAGACAATCTCACATATCGAGAATACCCCGTTCGTATTCTTGGTCAAACTGAGCGCACCACTCGTCGCCACAATATCAAGTTTCTCAAGGTTCAATGGTCACATCATTCCGAGAGTGAAGCTACTTGGGAAAGGGAGGATCGTCTTCGACTTGAGTACCCCACCCTCTTTCCGGAGGAACCCGAATCTCGGGACGCGATTCTTTTAAGTGGGGGTGAGTTGTCACATCCCTAGCTAGCACTTGCATTAGGACCTAACTAGAGTGTGCATCATGTCTACTTTCAAAGAAACTTGAAATGGGATTAACAGAAACCCCAGCACCCCTCTCCTAACAACTAGGGTTTGGTAAAATATTTTCCAATGTACCCAAAATGCCCTTCAAAAATGTTCATCATTTCTGCCTTGGTCTTAAACCTCTGCCAAAAATGGTGCACAATTTTCTAGGACAATCTAGGGCTTTGGATTAAATCATATGGTATTTGAATTTGGGCATTTAAATGCTATAAAATATTTTAAATGCTCAAATAATCATAAACTATAATGTTTCCTACTGTTCATAATATATACAGTTGGTATGACAAGTGTTATGAGTTACAAAAATGCTCTGGCATTTTATTTAAATGAACAAAGCTGCAAAATAAATGAAACAGAAAAGAAAATAGAAAAAAAGGGAGAAAGAAAAACTTACCTGGTGCCCCACCCGGCCCACCTGCCAGCCCAGCCCAGCTGCCACTCCAGCGAGCTGCTTGGCTCGGCCAGGCAGGCAGGCAGGTGCTCGACGGCGACCGCGCCGCGCGCCACGTAGCTGCCCGCCACCCTGCTTCATCCTCTCGCCATCCTGGAGGGATGGTTCGGTCGTCCACGTCCTCCCCGACCTCGCAGACACCTCCACCTCCCCCCAGTACCTCTCCCTCGCTCTCCCCGCGCCATGGCCGACGCCGCCGTGTTCGCACCGTCATAGAAGCTGCGTCCACCGTCGTCCCTGAGCCCCGCCTTGGTGTCCATCATCTCCGCCGTCCTCGACTGCTTCGAACAGGCCGAGCCCTGAGCGCTCGCCCGCCCTGGAGACACCCCCGACCTCTTCTTCCCCAACTCCGGCCGCGGAGATCCCTCTCGCCGTTCCGCTCAGCTCCGACCACCTCCGAGCTCGCTCCTGCGCTTGCTGCAACCCCTGTGAGCCTAGCTTCCTCCTCCCCCTCTCCGTTGGCTCTCTTTTGCCCTGGAACGCACTGCACAAAGCTCAACCGCACGCACCGCCGCGGTGCTCGCCGCCGGTGATGCTCCGGTGACCATTTGGTCACTGGCACCCGTCCAACACACTCACCGCAGCACGTAGATGCGAAAGGTGCTACGCACGCATCGCCTAGGCCCCTGCAGCCGCATCTCCACACACGCCCGACGCCAGTCGCCGCCGTCGAGCTCGTTGCCGTCGTCTCCGGCCACCCCAGGTCCAGCGACCACCACCATCCGACGCGCAACAGCAAGGGCTTTCCAACGCACCTAACTGCAGCTCGAGCCGTGCACCGTAGGCATTTTCCGAAGCACGCCGCCGTGTTTGGCCTCGCCGGCGGCTAAACGCCGGAGAGTTGGACCTGTTTGACCACGGGTTTGACCCCCCTGGGTCACTGACATGTGGGCCCTGCCCGCAAGTCAAACCTAGTTTAGGTGTAAATTTAATTCTAATTAGTTAATTAGTTAACTATGACACTGACCAGTGGGTCCCACTGGTCAGGTTTGACTTGGACTGACCCTGTTGACTGCCTGACGTCAGCATGATGTCATGCTGACGCAGTAAAGGTTTTTCTGGGATTTTATTTAAAATAATTCAGGAAATTCCAGAAAATACCCAAAACTTCTAAAAATCATATAAAATCAACCATAGCTCAGATGGAAAAGATTTATATATGAAAAATGATTAGAAAAATCCAATCTTTCCAATGGCACTAGTTTCATGCATGTTTGAACAAGTTAACTTGCTGTATGCATCAAAAACATGATAATGCACTTATTTAAATAATAGTTTGAACTTCAATTTGAATCTTTGATTCAAATAGGTTCAAGCCCTTCTGGTTTTAGTTGCATTAGCCAACACACATGCATCTTGCCATGTCATGAACATGCATCATATTGTTGCATTTGTTTGTTAATGATTGTATCGTCGATATTCCCTGTGTTAGGTCCTCCTCCCGAGGATACTGCTGCTTACCCAGCTGAAGAGCAGTACCCGACAACTACCTTGTCAGGCAAGCAATCATTGATCATTCCGATACAAACCCAATCTTCTCGCTCCTGCTCTCTTTTACTGCATTAAGGCAACAGCGTGTGAACTGCTACTTGCTGTGGTAGATGAACTCTACTCCCTTGCATGACCTGTCATTGCCATAGTAAATAGTTGAAACCCACTAGCATGTGTAGGAGTTGATTGAGCCATGTGATGTGTGATCCACCATGCTATTTGTGTTGTTGCCTGCTATGCTTAGAGTTGTGTCTGGTCTGATTCATCTGGGTGATGGATCAGAGTGAAATGATCATACCGATAAAGAGAGGGAAGTGTGGAATACGCTTGGTAAAGGTATCGATGAAAGGCCATGTAGGAGTACATGGTGGGTTGTTTCATTGGAATCGTCCATAGGACCTGAGATCTGTATGTGTGGTTCAAGTTGCAGTTACTACCATTCATTGGGCCCGAAACCAATGGACCCTCTCGGCTTATTAATTACCCTCGATCTCTGTCCAGGAGTTGCAACTAGTTTCTAGTGTTTATAGCTTACTGGAGGTCGTGCACAACGCTGACCCTCGGGGTGGGTTGTGATGCGACAGGTACGTGGCATGGTGTACCGGTTGCCCGTTTGGTGACTCGGGAACCCTGTACACATCGTTTGGGGCCGTGAGCGACACCCCGGCCGGATCTCCCCATGGATGGAACCCAAATAGGCGATAAACCTGGACGAGAGACTTGAGTAGTTAGTCAGGTCGTGGCCGACACCCCCGCTGGGCTTCCGCTTGAAGGTTGCCGAGTACACGCCGAGTAAACCGCGATAAGTGGTGAAAGCCTGTGTGAAGAAGTACACCCCTGCAGGGTTATCAAACTATTCGAATAGCCGTTGTTCGCGGTACGAACTACTTGGTTACTCTTACAGTTCATAGACAAGTTGATGGATACTACTAAAAGCCTCAAGATAAGTGTGAGTGCCGTGGATGGCCCTTCCGTAGGATGACGGAAGAGGATCCTTGGTAGTGTATTGATGTGGTGAGTAGAGGACTCGTGTTCGTAATAACATCTTGCAATCTATTGAGAGTTGTAGTATAGGTTAGCCAAGGTCAAAGCTGGCATTCTGCTATAAACTCCACTACCCCCCTTTTGATAATGTTGCATGTATGATAGGTTCTGTGGCAAGACTTGCTGAGTACCTTTGTACTCATGTTTGCTTAATAACTGTTGCAGAGGAGAACCCTGCCCCTGCTGATGGGTTCTACATAGACGTTGACGTCGACGAGTAGCTTGACACCCAGACGGAGATCTGGAGCTTGTGAAGGGCCTTGTAGATAGTCAGGCTACACCAAGCCTGTTTTATTTTCTAAGTTGTCTGTACTCAGACATGTAGCTTCCGCTTGTGCTTGTATGACTGTATGACTTGAGTGTTGGGTCATGTGACCCCTACCTGTATGGATATGTTATGTATGGCTCTTGGAGCCTTTTAAATAAAGTACTTTGAGTCATAGAGTTCTGTTGTGATGCAATGTTGTATTTGCACATATTGACCATATTGCGTGTATGATTGAAATGCTTGGTATATGTAGGATCCGACACCTAGTTGTTTTCCTTTGGTAGCCTACCTTACAGGGAAATGCCTCCTAGTGATTCCAATGAGCCTTGGTAGCTTGCTACTGCTCGGAACACGTAGGCTGGCCGGCATGTGTCCTTCTTCGTTCCTGTGTCTGTCCCTTAGGGGAAATATCACGCGTTGTTCCTTTAAGTCCATGTAGCTTGCTACGACTTGGGTTCATACGTTGATGACCGACATATTCGTTGCTGGGTCATGGATGCCTGTCTCTGTAATTTAGTGCCACTTTTGGTTTATAACTAGCCATGTCGGCCCGGGTTCTCTGTCATATGGATGGTAGCGACACTGTCATATACGTGTGCCAAAATGCGCAAACGGTCCCGGGCCAGGTAAGGTGGCACCCGTGGGGTTACCGTGCGTGAGGCCGCAAAGTGATATGACGTGTTACAGCTAGATCGGTGTGACTTAGGATCGGGGTCCTGACAGCTGGTGTGTTTTATTTCGGATCTTCTGTCAAGTTTTCTACAACCGGACATTAACAAATTCCAATTTGCCACATAACCGCGAGCACGGCTTTAGAAAGATCATAACCATGCAGGGGTGTCCCAATTTAGCCTATCACAAGCTCTCACGATCAGCAAAGGTAAAACCTCTTATCTTAGGGAAGAGCCGATCAGACTCGGAATCCCGGTGCACAAGACATTTCGACAATGGTAAAACAAGTCCAGCAAGACCTCCCGGCGTGCCGACACCCTGATAGTAGCCGCGCGTATCTCATCTCAGGCCACGTCCGGTTGAGCGACGCGTACGGGAGCGAGATACCCCAAGTTTCCAAGGGGCGGCCCCACAAAGTGCTCTAGTCTGGGACCAACACCATCCGCATTGGCTCCCCCTCTATGTGGAAAAGAATCCCCGGGGACGCGACCCCCTATGCAATTTATTTAATTAATTAATAGTTTTATTATGTTGCAAATTAAAACCAAAGTTGGGCCTTCATGGAGGAGTTTTATTCAAAGCGAACTATCAAGGGGTCCCCTTAAACCCAACCACGTTAGGAAAGCAAAAATCAAGGAACATAACAACGGTTTATCGGTTCTTAAGGCGGCATGAGTGGAACAAAACACCGAGCAAAAGGCCAAGCCTTCCACCCATTGCCAAGTATATAGGTGCATTAATTATAGTAATAGATATTGTGATATTCCAACAGTCCAAGATCCGACATGTTGTGTAACACCCCGGTGTAATGATGCTAAAGTAACCCTTGGGGTTAAGTTAATCCTTTTGCTAAACAAGTGTTGGTTCATCATTATCTCTTAAATGCCTTTTTAATTTACGAAATTTGTAAACTATTTGAAAAGTCTCAGAATCTTTTGTGGCAGTGCACATTAATTCTTTCAAATTGTTTTGGCCAGTGGCATAATTTTGCAAAGTCATTAGTGGCTAAAAAGAAAATGCAAAAGCTGTTGGGAAAAGAAAAACAAAAAGAAAAAGGAAAGAAAATATAAAAAGGGGAAATGAGGGAGAGGCCCTCTGCCTCACCTGGGCTTCGGCCCTCCCGAGCCAACTGGCCCAGCAAGGCCGGCCCACTCCTCTCCCCCGTCGTCTCCCACCTTCTACAGTTCGGCTGACCGGGTGCCTCGGGCGCCACCAGACCACCTCGCCGGCCTCGCCAGGAGGGGATAAGGGCAACGCCTCAGACGCCCCTCCCACTCACCTCACCACTTGCCCCCTCCCGTACTCACTCTCTTCCTCGCCTCCCCCTCGTTTCCCCATCGATGCCCGAGCGTGGTCCCTGCCGTCCTCCATCGTTGTCGCCACCGGAGGCCCCACGCCTGCTGACACTGTCGGTGAGCTCCGTCGGGGTCGGCTCCTTCGACTGGTGGCCTCAGCTGGAGTTGGGAGGCACCAAAGCACGGGGTCCCCTTCGTCCCCATCTCTGACTGCCTCTGTTCTTCACCGGCTCCAGCGACGTCCTCTACTGGTACTAATCCTACAAGGGCCACCGTGTGTGACGCTCGGTGAGCCCCTAGTCTTCTCCCGTCACTCCCCTGGCCTATTGCGATCACGTAGCCACCGCGCCGCCATGGCCGAGCCCAGCTCCGCCGATAAGCTCGTCGCCATCATGTGGGCCACTAACATGGCCCGTCGAGTTCCTTTCCGCGTTTACAACCTCGAGGAGACACCGTAGGAGTAGCGCGCCGCCCGTTTTGGCCTCATTTTCATCGCACATGAGTTCGTTGTGCTTCGGGTCTTCATCGTTCCTGTCGCCGGCGACGGCCCCGACCATACCAGATCGAGTGGCCACCCACGTTGGATGCGGCATGGCTCACCCTTTCGAACACGCCAACGCATGGGCCAGATGCCCCCCCTATGCGCTGTTTCCGGCAAAGTCCGGCGAGGCTCGCCGCTGTTTTGCTCGTCGGTGTTCAGCCGCCGGCCACTGCCAAAGTGGCACACCTGGGCCACCCCCGAGTCACTGCCAGTGGCCCCCACAGGCCCCATTGACTGGTTTGACCAATCAACATGCTAACTGGGCGTCCCTGTGACGCTGAAGTGCAAGCCCCACCGCTTAATCCTTTAATTAAATGTTGTAATAATTAAAACTAATTAGTTTAGCTAATTAGTCTATGACAGATGGGGCCTACCTGCTAAATAACACCGTTTAGTTAGTTTAAAACTCTGTTAGCCCTCTATCTATGACATGCGGGTCCCATTGGACCTACAGGTCAGGTTTGACCTGGTCAGCAAGTCTGTTCACTGCCGACACCATCCCCACGCAATGCTGACGTCATATTCCTTTTTGTTAATTCAAATAATTTCAGAAAACTATTAAAATTTAGAAAATCCTAGAAAATAATCTGTAACTCGGATGAAAATGTTTTATATATGAAAGTTGCTCAGAAAAATCCAACGAGTCGGGATACGTGGTCCATTCACCTTTGGCATGCCCCTAGCATGCTGAACATGGAACTTCACCCTCTCTTTAATTTGTCTGGAAAATGCCAAACACTAAAAAACCCTCCGGATGTTTTCCCTCTCCGTCTTCAACGTGTAGTACCGCGTTAATTCACCCCCTAGCACCGCGTATTGCCGTGTTATGGTTTATGCTGCTTTGCTTGCTTTATATTTATTGTTTCCTCCCCCTCTTCTCTTCGGTAGACCCCGAGACCGATGCTGCCCCCGTGATCGACTACGTCACCGACGACCGTTCCTTTGCAGCAGAGCTTCCAAGCAAGCCAACCCTCTTTGATCATTCCGACATCGCCCATTCCCTTCTCTCTTATGCTTGCATTAGAACTGCTACTGCTTTTTGTATGATCCTATTCTAATGCATAGCCTATTGTTGTTACCTACTTTCATACCTTACCTGCTTGTTGTAACTGCTTAGTATAAGTTGGTTAGGGATCCATCAGAGACCCCCACTTTGTCCCGACTACCCTGCTGGATTATCAGAAGACCCGATCAACAGGATAGAAGACCAGGCCCCGACACCACACATCACTTCCCCTTAGTTGCTCGACAATAATGGGTTACTATCGAGTGGCGAGGGTGATACCTCGGCAACACTTGTGATGTTAACCTTGTAGGTTAGTTCATCGGTTATGGTCATCGAGGGTGACTCCTCCTTTTCCAATCCCGATAACGACACTGTCGTGCAACTCCTCAAGAGTGGAGCTCAAGGGTGATTCCTCCTTAGTTCACCTTGACGATAACATCAAGTGGAATTCCATCAAGGGTGATTCCTCAGGGTTCCCATCGTGGATTTAGCACGGCAGATGTCCTGGTAAAAGGACTTAGTCGTGAGGCCATCGCTCGGGTTAGCTTAAAGGCGTTAAAGCGGACGAAGGACACAGGGATTTTTATACTAGTTCGGCCCCTTCGAGGAAGGTAAAAGCCTACGTCTAGTTTGGTGTGGTATTGCTTGGGCTTCGATGACCAGGGAGCGAATCCGCTTTGCCTATGTCTCGAGCTATTGTTTCTTGTCCTGAACCGTCGTCGGGTCGTCCCTTTATATAGGAGGCAACGCTCGGTCCGGTTTACGGAGTCCTCAGGCCGGCTCATAAACGTGTCCGCCTCGGTCTCTACCCTTTCTATCTTATATCCCAAGTTACATGGTATGACGGTTTACAAATCATGGGCCTCATACATGGGCCCCGAGCCTCCATGGGCTATAACCTTCTAATACATACTCCATTGAGCTTCTGATAATATAATCTTAATAACGTAAACCGGACCCTCCTAGCCGGTTTATACCTGATAGTAATATCCCTGACATTAGGCCCTAGATTGATTTGAACTTGTTCATGTCAGTCTTCAAAGTCTTGTACGAATTTCCCTTTCTACAGATCTTGTACACTTCATAAACCGGCCATGACGTCATCTCCTGGAATCGCTTTAACCTGTCATGACATCATCTGTGCATTTAACGTCCACATCTGTTTGTTACCTTTCTTTATTAACGCTCCGAAGATTGAGGCGATAGCTCAATCCATATCCGATTTTCGGTCTCCTCGATTCTCGCACCTGCCGTTTTATCTCTTCGGCCTATAAATAAGGCCGAGGGCCAACTCTTTTACCCCCTCTGCTTCGTCTTCCTCCGTCTCCAGCGCTCAAGCCTCCACCGCCGTCCTTCGAGATCACCGTCGTCAGCAAGCCCGGCCACTGCATCACCCTGAGCACGTTTGGATACTTGTCGCCATCCTTCCGCTTCCTCAGGTACGTTACTTTATCTTCCCATAGATCTTAGCTCTAGGGTTTCTCTGTAGCTCGCCGCGAACCCTTGTTCTTTGTAGTTCATCACCATAGGCCATTCTCTAGTTGTAGATGTAAAACCTTTAGGTCAATCCTCATGGATGTAACTCCGCTTCGTCATTATAACTTTAGTTCCTCAAATACTGCTAGCTTAGATTGGATCTGTAGAAAACTTCCTCCGCCTTTACTGAATATGACTTGAATTGTTTTGCCTTTTTTCTGCGCCGTAGATCCATATTTTACCTCTGCCTCATGTGAAAGTTGTTTCTCACACTTTAGATCTACAACTTATCTGCTTATGTCACCGGTTCAACTGTAACCTGCGCCTCACATGTCTGCCCTGACGGTTTAGATTTAGGCCCGCATTCCGTAATTGGCGGTTTAAATTTCTCCTTCCTTATTCATAAACTGGTAATTGTCTGGTTCACACATGATCCGGATCAGTAGGCACCATTAGCCCCTTTGCTTAAACCGTCAATTAAATCAACATCTTCATAGAATGCGCCAGTTTATGTCTAGTAGTTGGTAAACCGGATCTTGTATTGTATGTTTCAGCATTCCTTCATTGAGAAAGATGGCTTCCACAGCAAAACAGTTTGTTGCCTGCAACTAGGTTCCATCCCGGATCACTGAGGACGGTTTAGTAGAGGCGGCCTCAATTGGTGTTCTGGTTCCTAAAGAGGTTCTGCACTGGCGGGCCCGTGGAAAAGAGTGTCCTCTTAAGCCTAAGGAGGGAGAGACCATAGTCTTTTTCGATCATCTGGCCCGGGGTTTTAGCCCTCCCGGTTCAAAGTTCTTCCGCGACGTTTTAGCCAATTTTCAACTCCATCCGCAAGATTTAGGTCCCAATTCCGTATCAAACATCTGCAATTTCCAAGTCTTCTCCGAGGCATATCTGCAAGAAGAGCCATCTGTAGAGCTATTCCGGGACTTCTTCCATCTAAACCGCCGGACTGAGTTTTCTGACAGGCCTCATACTGAACTTGGTGGTGTGAGCATCCAAAAGAGGAAGGATGTAAGCTTTCCTCACGCCACTCTTCACAGCCACCCCAAGGACTGGAACCAGACTTGGTTCTTCTGCAAGGATACATCGCCACAGGGAGAAAACCCGCTGCCGGGTTACCGCACTTACCGCCTGACGCCGGATCATCCTTTCCCGCGCGTCTAAGCGCCCAAGACCGGGCTCGATATGCCCCCCAACTCGATATGCCCCCCAACTCTCCAAGCTCAGGGCTTTCGTAGCTAACGGTTTAACCGGGGTCGATTTTATCCGCTGCTTGCTCTCTTGGAGCATTCTCCCATTAAGCCGGCGATCAAGCTTAATGTGTGAATATACTGGTATTCCGAAAGACCCCCAGCGCCACAAAAACATAGTGCTTCCTAACGAGGAAGTTACTGAATCTGCAAACAAGATGTTGAACATTCCTATGGAGGAGTGCAGACGAACCGGCTTAGCTCCATTCTGTGCGAACAATGAACCACCATCCATAAGATTCTTCTGTTCCTTTCTTTTCACTTTAATCTGTCTATATTCTTGTCCTCAATATGTTTTTACTCCTTTACTCAGGCCAATAATCCCTTCTGGAAGAGGAAGGCTCAAGACAAACTGGCGAAGCCAACCCGCAAGAAGAGCTTAGCCGTGAAGAAGCAGAAGAAGAAACCTGCCGCCGCTTCCGGTTCAAACCCCGAAGAGGATGATCCGGCTTCTGAGGTACTGCTTGGTTCTTTACACCTTTAATTTTCCTTTGTATGGATTTATATTAACAACGTCCTTTCCCAGGATCTGGCGGAAGGGAGTAAAGCGGATGAAATCGTGGTAATCTCTCTTTCCTCTGATTCAGAACCGTTGCCACCCAAAATTCGTCGGGTAGCCCGGAAGTATCCATTTTATCACCCTTATGCTCAATTGGATCCCAATTTTCTTTTGAAGAAACAGCAGCATGAGGCTCGCCGGACCACACGCCATAGTGGTCACATAGTTGAGTCATTCGGATTACCCCACACGCCAGCTCGCAGACGCCGCTCAGAGGTTTTGCTTACTCCAACCCTTCTTCATCCAAAAGCAGGTCTTATTCGTAAACCTCTTAAACTGTCTGATCCCAACTATCAGGAAGCTCCTCTGTCATCATCTAGAGAGTCTACTGCCACCCAAGTGCCGGTGCTTAAGACCGTTCCTAGGTAAGTCATCTTTCCAAATGTCCGGTTTACCTTTCCATTTTGACTTCGTGATTTTCATTGCTCTTTTAATCTTATCAGTATGCCCAAGCCTAGTGAAAAGGCAAAATTAAATAAACCGACAGCCGGAAACACTTCTGAACCGACAAGGGATGTCGAAGCTGCGAATCCTTTGGAAGAGAATACTGAGGTTCTCCTCAATGATCCTTCTCCGATGGATCAGGAAGATCTTGCTGCCCCGGGAGGTGATGCCACCGAGAACACTGCTGAACCGACAAGCCCTATCCGGATTAGTCCTCCTCGGGCTAGCCCTGCTCCTGTTAGTCCGGTGCACACTGATGATCCCCCCAGACCAGCTACTGCCTCAACAGAAGATGTTGAGATAACTGGGACATGTTTTTCTACTCCCGTAGAACCTGTTATCTTGGTCAAACATACTACCAAGGAGGAGCTTTCCGAGAAAGACAAGGGCAAATGGAGCACTGACTTATCGAGCTATTCCCAACTCAGTGCCCAAGATCTCCACTCTGGGTATCTAAACCGGCTCTACACCAGCCACGACCATGAGGTTGGTTTGGTAAATCTGATGAAAGAGAAATATGAGGTAACTTCTCTCCCTTTGCCTTTCATTTCTGCTTGTATCCTGCAACTGTACCACTAGGCCATAGTAGCCCCCAAGTGCAGGTTTAGCCTTCAGGACGAACTGGGAGTTTCCTTATGGCTGAGAATGAACTTACATTAGTCCCCAAGTGTCAAGGGCATAACTTTGTTATGTGCTTGGGACTTTGTCTGAAATAATTTCTTTCTTTCACTTCAATTGTACATTAGCCCCCAAGTGTCGAGTGCATAACTTGTTATGTGCTTGAGACTTTTGATCGAACTGTTCTTCATGAATATCCAATATTTGATGTCTTGTGCAGGCTGACTTGAAACGGAGGACTTCGGAGGCAACAGAGCTCCGGAATAACCTGGCCTTTCAAGAGACTGCTCCAACTAAAGCCAAGGAGGAGCTTTCCCTGGCTTTAACGAGCATGGAGGAGCTCAGAAAAGATTTTGAAGCGGAGCGGTCTACTTGGGAGGTACAGAGGGCTGCTTTAGAGAAAAGAGCCAAGGATGCGGAGGCTGCTCTTAACACTGTGATGGAGGAGTTGTCCGGGTTAAAGCAGCACATAGACAATATGACATCTGCCATCTTCGGTGAGTACTTGTTTTCATATGCTTTTATCCCTGCAATCTTATACTGCTCCGGTTTAACTCATCATTTATATACAGGGAGGCGCATGACTCATCTTGGAGATGACATACGGAGGAAACTAAAGGCTGCTTATACCCTGGTGGAGCAACTCTACTCCGGTTCTCAAAGGGCTATCAGTGCTATGTCGCACAATAAACCGGCGCCGACCACCATCCAAGGTACTCTGGAAAAGTTATCGGTCTTGCCTGCTCGACTTGTTAAAGTGAAAAAATCTTCCACGAGAGCTGGTTTTCTTATGGCGCTAACCCGGGCCAAGGCATGGATTCCCGATTTTGATCCGGCGGAGGCCATGAACGGTTATCCCAGTATGAAAGAAGACGGGTCAGCCTTCTCTGCTGAAGATCTTCGCTCTTTAACCAAAAGTATGCACCCTCTTTCTAGCAAGCTTGCTGAAGAAGAGGATTTATCGAGATATCATCCGGGTTACGATCTGGAGAATACGCGGGTGGAGCGGCCGATTTATGACACCGGAAATCTGATTCCCACCGTTCGTAAGCATACCTTCGCTCCTGACATTGAACCGTCAGAACTCATAAACGACGAAGTATATTTCCGTGCCCTCGCCAAGATTGACTGGAGCACTCCTGATTTCCAGCAGCTGCCGGAGGCCGACGAAGATCCGGAGCAAGCTGACCCTCAGTCTTCACAGCGTGCTGAAGAATAATCCTAAACCGGCTCCGGTTTAATTTTTAGATGCTGGATACTTTGCAAGAAACTAATATTCTTTTGGGCCTGCAAGCGCCTTGTAATAGAATAGTTGAGATACTGCCTTTGTCCCACCATTATGGTATTACTTTGATTGGCAATCCCCAATTTATCTCATGTTTGCAATGCTTTAACAGTTTATATTACTTGCGTCTGCATGAACAATGCTAAAAGATGTCCTGGAGGTTTACCACCGGACGGATTATACTGCCCTGATACATGTTCCAAATAAATAACTTGAACTTCATATAAAATACCAACATATACCATACCTGTGATTAAGTGTGCCTGTAGACCTTAACCCGGTAGGAATAATTTAAGGCGCGGGTGCTGACGAAGCACTTGGCTCTCTTGTCAGCATAAAGGCCGATCCGGGTAACTATGAACGCCGGTTTAACTATCGCTGGTGTTCATGACCCAGACTTTTAGCTCTGTAGACATATGGTCAACCTTGTAGTTGTCCAGTCTTGCATCAATGGACTTGGTTAAAAAACCAATGACCTTGAAGATAAAGATTTGTGAAAACATAAAAAATAAAAAATAAAGTTTTTTGGGCAAATAAGACCATGTAGTCGAGGCTTTTTACGAGCTCCCAGGCTCCAAATTCGAGGCTTTTTATGAGCTGCCAGGCTACTGTCATTAACCATTTTAGCAAAGCCTGTCAAGATGCTCCGCAATACTTAACCAAATCATCGATGTCAATAGCTACCCAATGTTTCAAAATCTCATAAAGATTTGTCTTTGGGTAATCACTCGATGATCGTCAATTTAACGTGACCAAGTTCAGGGTCCCGAAGGATTGACTTGTGATACGTTCGACGGGTCATACCAGGTTCACCTGGACGGCGTGATTTACTTGATACAGGCAGGTTGATCCGGGGTTTTAGTTGTATGCACCGGGCTTCCAAGCCATGTTCACTACAAGTGTATTCAACTCGCCGAGAGCCCCCAGGTAGTGTGTGAGTCATTGCTCGTCGGGGGCATATGTTTGGGTTGTGCTAGGCATCAAACCCTCTTTTACCCCTCATCATCATGTGGAAATTGCCGAACTAACCAGAGCAGTCCTCTTATGATGGGCTTCATATCGCCGCCGGTTCAATAGACCATGGGAAACTTCCTTGCTCGCAGAAGCCCCCATGTGATTCTTGTTTGTATAGATAAGGTGGCTGATTCCTTGATTTGTCAAGGGCGCCGATTTAGGAGGCCATGGAAGGCTTCTTTGGAAGCCCCCATGTGATACTCCTTTATGTAAAGGACACGACTGATTCCTTGATTCTATCAAGGGCGCCGGTTTAAGAGGCCATGGAAAGCTTCTTTGGAAGCCCCCATGTGATACTCTTTTCGAAAAAAGATGGCTGATTCCCCGGTGTACCGGGGGCGCCAGTTTATTTTATTAATCATAATATATACATTGTACAGAAAGCAGAGCCAATGGCTCAAGTATAGTAAGGTCGAAGAAGAGCGATGTTCCACGGCCGCTTGGTCTCCTCCTCTGCCGTACGTGAGTCCTTACGTTCTCGAACGTCGACAAGGTAGTATGATCCGTTGTGCAGGTTTTTGCTGACCACAAAGGGTCCTTCCCAAGGTGGGGACAACTTATGCATATCTATCTGGTCCTGGATAAGCCGGAGCACCAGATCTCCTTCCTGAAATGTCCTGGACTTAACCCGGCGGCTGTGGTACCGGCGCAGGTCTTGTTGATAAATCGTTGATCGTGCTGCTGCCGTGTCCCGTTCTTCGTCTAGCCGGTCCAAGATGTCTTGCCTTGCTTGTTCATTATCCGCTTCAACGTAAGCTGCCACTCGCGGCGAGTCGTGCCGGATATCACTAGGGAGGACCGCCTCTGCTCCATACACCATGAAGAAAGGTGTGTACCCTGTGGATCTGTTAGGTGTAGTGTTGATACTCCATAAGACAGAAGGTAATTCCTCCACCCAACAACCCGGTGTTCTTTGCAAAGGAACCATAAGCCGGGGCTTGATGCCCTTCAAGATCTCTTGGTTGGCTCTTTCAGCTTGGCCATTGGACTGAGGGTGAGCTACTGATGATACATCAAGGCGAATATGCTCTCTTTGACAGAACTCCTCCATACCCCCCTTGGATAGGTTGGTGCCATTATCAGTTATAATGTTGTGTGGAAAGCCAAACCGGAAAATCACCTTTTTGATGAACTTAACCACCGTTCCTGTATCACACTTACTGATAGGCTCTGCTTCAACCCACTTTGTGAATTTGTCCACTGCTACCAACAGGTGGGTTTTCTTATCTTGGGATCTTTTAAAGGGTCCAACCATATCAAGCCCCCAAGTTGGAAACGACCAAGTAATTGGGATCATCCTTAGCTCCTGTGCCGGTATATGAGCACGCCGTGAGAATTTCTGGCAAGCATCACATTTTCTGGCCAAGTCCTCTGCGTCGGCATGAGCCGTCAACCAGAAGAACCCATGATGAAAAGCTTTAGCTACCAAGGATTTTGAACCGGCGTGATGACCGCAATCCCCTTCGTGAATTTCTCGAAGAATATCACAGCCTTCCTCTGATGATACACACCGCTGAAACACCCCAGAAATGCTGCGGTGATGAAGTTCTCCATTGATGATAGTCATAGATTTAGACCGCCGGATTATCTGTCGGGCCTCGACTTCGTCCTCTAGCCACTCACCTTGGCTCATGTACGCCAAGTAAGGGAGTGTCCGATCCGGAATGACATGAAGTGCTGCGACCAACTGTGCTTTCGGATCAGGAACAGCCAAGTCCTCCTCTGAAGGTATCTGTACGGATGGATTATGCAATTCATCCAAGAAAGTATTAGGTGGAACCGGTTTACACTGGGAACCAAGCCGGCTTAACGCGTCAGCTGCTTCATTTTTCCTCCGGTCTATATGATCCACCTGGTATCCCTTGAAGTATCCCGCAACAGCATCTACCTCTCGTCGATATGCTGCCATGAGAGGGTCCTTGGAATCCCACTTGCCCGAAACCTGTTGAGCCACCAGATCTGAATCACGAAAACACTTAACCCGGCTCAAGTTCATCTCCTTGGCCATCCGCAGACCGTGGAGGAGAGCTTCATATTCAGCAGCATTGTTAGTGAAAGGGAACATTAAACAGAGGACGTAGCAGAACTTATCACCTCGTGGTGAAGTTAACACGACTCCAGCCGCCGAGCCCTCCAACTGTCTTGAACCGTCAAAGTGAATAGTCCAGTACGTATGATCCGGCTTCTCCTCAGGTGCTTGTAACTCCGTCCAGTCATTGATGAAATCCACCAATGCTTGGGATTTTATAGCAGTACGAGGCACATACTTTAATCCGTGCGGGCTAAGCTCAATAGCCCACTTTGCAACCCTGCCAGTGGCTTCTCTATTCTGGATTATATCCCCTAACGGAGCTGAACTGACAACGGTGATTGGGTGGCCCTGAAAATAGTACTTCAGCTTCCGGTTTGCCAAGAACACCCCCATACACCAGCTTCTACCAATGTGGATATCTCTGTTTTGACTCAATGAGCACCTCACTGATGTAGTAAACCGGCCGTTGAACCGGATATTCTTTGCCTGCCTCCTTGCACTTTACCACAATGGCCACGCTTACTGCACGGGCATTGGTGGCCACGTATAACAGTAGCGGCTCATTGTCAACCGGGGCAACGAGGACTGGTGGTTCTGCCAATTGCCTCTTGAAATCCTCGAACGCAGCATCCGCGACATCGCTCCAGACAAATCGGTCTGTCTTTTTCATCATCTGATAGAGCGGGATTGCTTTCTCCCCTAAACGGCTAATAAACCGACTCAGTGCTGCAATCCGACCCACCACGCGTTGGGCATCATTGATGCACGCCGGTTTAGTCAAGGACGTGATCGCCTTGATCTTCTCCGGATTAGCTTCAATCCCTCCGTTTGACACTAAGAATCCAAGGAGCTTGCCCGTCGGAACACCAAATACGCACTTCTCCGGATTGAGCATCATTTTATAAACTCGGAGGTTGTCAAAGGTTTCTTTTAAATCTTCTATCAGCGTCTCCTCCTTCCTGGATTTCACCACAATGTCATCAACATATGCATGGACATTTCTTCCAATCTGCCCTTGTAGGCAGTTCTGCACACAACGCTGGTAGGTTGCTTGGGCACTCTTGAGCCCAAAAGGCATGGATACATAGCAGAAGGCTCCAAAGGGAGTTATGAAAGCTGTCTTCTCCTAGTCCTTAACTGCCATCTTGACCTGATGATAACCTGAATATGCATCCAAAAAACTTAGCCGCCCACATCCTGCCATAGCATCGATAATTTGATCAATACGGGGGAGAGCAAAAGGATCAGTTGGGCAAGCCTTGTTTAAGTCTGTGTAATCAACACACATCCTCCAGGTTCCGTTTTTCTTAAGTACCAACACCGGATTAGCCAACCACTCTGGATGAAACACCTCAACTATGAAGCCTGAGGGCAAGAGCCTAGCCACTTCTTCTCCGATAGCCTTGCGCCTCTCCTCATTGAAGCAGTGCAGATACTGCTTGACCGGTTTAAACTTCGGATCAATATTAAGACTGTGCTCAGCGAGTTCCCTCGGTATACCTGGCATGTCAGAAGGTTTCTACGCAAAGATATCCCGATTCTCACGGATGAACTCGATGAGCGCGCTTTCCTATTTTGGATCTAGGTTAGCGCTGATAGTGAACTACTTGGATGAATCGCCAGGAACAAAGTCCACCTATTTAGTCTCCTTAGCCGATTTAAATTTCAATGCTGGATCATGTTCTGTTGTTGGCTTCTTCAGCGGGGACATATCTGCCGGATCAACATTGTCCTTATAGAACTTTAGCTCTTCTATAGCGCAAACCGCCTCGGCATAAGCCGCATCTCCTTCCTCGCACTCCAATGCAATCTTATAGCTCCCATGAACCGTGATAGTTCCTTTGTGGTCTGGCATCTTGAGCTGTAGATAACATAACACGGTCTAGCCATGAATTTGGCGTAAACCGGTCTCCCAAACATAGCATGGTATGGACTCCTGATCTTCACAACCTCAAAGGTCACAGTCTCCGATCTAGAGTCATGCTCATCTCCGAAGGTAACATCCAGATCGATTTTTCCAACTGGATAAGCCGATTTACCGGGCACCACCCCATGGAACACTGTGTTGGACTGTCGGAGCTTCTTATCTGTCAACCCCATATGTCGAAAGGTCTCATAGTACAGGATGTTGATGCTGCTGCCTCCATCCATAAGCACTTTGGTGAACTTATAACCACCCACCTGGGGTGCCACCACCAGAGCCAACTGACCCGGATTATCAACCCGTGGTGGGTGATCTTCTCTGCTCCATATAATGGGTTGCTCAGACCAACGTAAAAAACTTCGTATCGCCGGTTCGACGGAGTATACTGCCCTCTTCAGAACCTTTTGATCCCGTTTGCATAGACTTGTGGTGAAGACATGATACTGCCCACTGCTCAGCTCCTTCGGATTATTCTGATATCCGGATTGCTGCTGCTGCTGGCGCTGTTGATTCCCTTGGTTGTTGTATCCACCCTGACCATCTTGCTGGTTATGTTGATGCTGATTGTTGCCACTATGGTTACTGTTACCGTCGTGGTATCCTGAACCAGATCCACCACCCTGATAACCCGGACCTTGAAAACCGGGACCTAATCTGCCGGGGGGGGGGGCGTGATCATATTTGTCTATTTCATAAACTCTTGCATAATGAAACAGTCTTTCTAGAGATGCGTAGCTGGGTTTTCCATTGTACCGTGCCTTGGGCAAGGCATGTTCAACTGGTCCTCTAGATTAATGGTGGCCTCCCATTGCGTGGGGGCGGCTTACCCTTGCGGCGCTGCCTGTTGTCCTGAGCATTGGTATTGGACACAAAGTCTAAGCTGCCCTCCGCTTTACGCTTGCCATTATACCCTTGGCCCGCTGGATTGGCCTGCGACGGTTTACCATTCTTGCTCGCCTTCCCAGACTTGTCTCCATCTGCCTCCAGATACTTGGTGTTATCAGAGTCTCCATATTTTACCAAAGCACCCATGAGTGTTCCCATGTCGTTGCAATAACGTTCGAGCCGTCCCAAATTCTGCCTCAAAGGCTCAAACCGGCAATTGCCTTCTAAGGTTACTATCGTTGTACTTGGATTGATGCCATTGGAAGAGTGCAAGATTTTGGACACTCGACGCACCCAACTGCTCGTGGACTCTTGATCTCCTTGAACACAGGCAGCTAAGTCGACAACAGACATCTGCTGCTTACACGTGTCCTTGAATTTATTGATAAACCGGCGCCGCAATTCACCCCATGATCCGATGGAGTTAGGCGGCAAACCCTTTAGCCATGTCCAGGCCGTGCCCTCGAGCATCATTGTGATGTATTTAGCACACGCCGCTTCATCTACATCGAGCATCTCCATGGCCATCTCATAACTCTCGACCCACGCCTCGGGGGCAAGATCCGCTATGTAGTTGGGCACCTTGCGCGGACCCTTGAACCTTTGGGCAGTTTCACGTTCCGTAAAGCAGGGATAAGACACTGCACTCCCAAGGAACTGGACATGATTCCTGTTTCGACTGTGGTGGTGAGATGTACTAGCGTTGCCTGACAGGCGTCGTGTCTGGCCTGATCCACCACTTCTTGCGCATGTGCTTCCTCTCCTGCCGGATTATCCTGCCTCTGTCAATGACGTCTCCGTGCACTGCTGGATATAGCCGGTTCATCCAGACGCCTCGTATAGCTCCATCTTGGGCGAGGGGTTGAATGAATCCTCTCCCGGCTATATGAATAAGCCTGCTACTGAGTTAGCGCCGTGTCTAGCAACTCCTTGGCCCGTCGTGCCTCCACAGCCATGGGGGATGTACCTTCAATGGGAAGGGCGGCCAGCCATGAAGCGGCCGCAACTATGTTATCCAACGGGTTAGAATAATGACCAGGAGTGGTGGGTACATGCTGGGCTGGCACAACTTGGCGATTCGGCTCTGCGGCCGGCAGTTGAACCGACGCGCCTATTCCTGGTGCCCCTCCCCGGTTTATCTCTGGATGATTACTGGTTCCTGCGCCTGGCGTGTTAAAGAGATTTCTTGCCTCGTAAACCGGCGGCAAATGAGATCGTTGTCTTCTCCACATTACCTCTTGTGAGGCGTTCTGATCTAACCTGAGCCAAAAAGCTTGAGAATCCAGGTATGCCTATCTTGTAGCCATCCTAGCTTTCTCCGCAGCCAGATCCAACTTAGCTTGCTCAATCCGGCTCTTCACCTGAGTGATCTCTGCATCGTGCTGCTCATTGTCGGCCTGGGCTACTTCTGCTATTGCGAGTGCTGTCAAAGTGTCGACTAAGGTGGATAGGACGTCAGACGGCAATGGGGGAAGGTCTCCAGCTCTATCTCTCATTGCCTCAGAGGTTAACGCCCCAGTCGTCGAGGGCTGCTGCATGGGTTGTGATCCGGCCATGAAAACAGCAACCCTGTTTGGCGGATCGAAGGGGTCGAGAATACTAGCACCATCGGAACAACCCTCAGATCGGCCGTCCTGCAACAGATACAAAGATTTGGTCTCTCCGGATGAAGATTCACCGCCGGAATAAACAATTGTCTCGCCACCAGAATCCGATCCGTCCTCGGCTTGTACTCCATGCACTGCTCCGACGAAGATGTGCTTCACGGCGGGCTGAATCCGGGCTGGTCTCACACGCTGAGCTGACTCGACGATGTTGGGGAAGATGTCCGGCTTAGGGCCCGGTTCGCCGATCTTGCCGATGAAGACGTGGATGCCGCCGAAGGGGACCAGGTAGCCGCATTTGATTGAATCGGCCTCGGGGCCCCAGCCTGCATCATCGATGTAGATCCGGCCACGACGACTCTTGGTCATCCGACCCACTGCGTAGCCCTTAAGCCCTTCAAAGCTGCCCTTCAAGAACTCGAAACCATCGCGCGATAGCCCCACGGTGGGCGCCAACTGTCGTGGATTTAGCACGACAGATGTCCTGGTAAAAGGACTTATTCGTGAGGCCATCACTCGGGTTAGCTTAAAGGGGTTAAAGCGGACAAAGGATATAGGGATTTTTATACTAGTTCGGCCCCTTCGAGGAAGGTAAAAGCCTACGTCTAGTTTGGCGTGGTATTGCTTGGGCTTCGATGACTAGGGAGCGAATCCGCTTTGCCTGTGTCTCGAGCTGTTGTTTCTTGTCCTGAACCGTCGCCGGGTCGTCCCTTTATATAGGAGGCAATGCCCGGTCCGGTTTACAGAGTCCCGAGGCCGGCTCATAAACGTGTCCACCTCGGTCTCTACCCTTTCTATCTTACATCCCAAGTTACATGGTATGACGGTTTACAAATCATGGGCCTCATACATGGGCCCTGAGCCTCCGTGGGCTATAACCATCTAATACATACTCCACTGAGCTTCTGATAATATAATCTTAATAACGTAAACCGGACCCTCCTAGCCGGTTTATACCTGATAGTAATATCCCTGACAGTTCCCCTTGGTGTTCAACACATAGTTACTTTTGTTACTATGACTTTACAACTGTTACTTGGTAAGGCGGGTCGACCCTGAGGGGTACCCGCGAGTGATGTGGAGATGGGTTGACCTGGAGGGTACCCGAGAGTTGAATACGAGGTGTGGCCGGGCACTCTTAGCCCTTGCAGCAAGACCTCGAGACGGGGCAATGGGGTCACATGATCGTGAGTCTCTGCTCGTTACCACGTTCCCAAGACAATAAACGGTTTGGATATTTGATCCAAGGGGCCTCTGCCCTGATAGCGCTAACCATCACGTGGGCATAGTATGGGCGTTTTGCGTCGTATGCATCAGCCAAAGCTTAATTGACATCATGCGACTAAGCGGCGTGCATTGGGTTGAACTGGTTATGCATCTGCCTTTTTAAGGAGGTAGCCAGGTCTGCTCGCTAGCGGCCCACGCAACGTGCAGGAGTTCCCGGGGCGATGTGTGACGCCCGAGACCGACGTCCCAGAAGATTCCAGAAGATTCCAGATGTTCCGGGTTGCCCGTGTGTTCTTTGTGTTTGTGTTATTTATTTTTTTGCATTGCATCATGTCATTTTAATTTTGCATCTCAACCTAAATAAATCGTGTGGACCTTCAGTCCATTTAAATCGAGGGAGGAATGTCTTCTCTTTAAAACATATAAAAGCCTCTCAATATTTAGGGAGCTATATTTATAATTTTTTTCCATTGCTTCGGAAATCACCGTAACACACATGCATTTTTCCCCATGCTTTCCTACTTCGAGTTTCCTTCAAAAACCCTTCCCTGTAATTTTTTCCGTTGTTCGAGGTTCTTTCAAAAAACCTCCTTCTATTTTATTTAAATCCCTGACATTTTTGTGAGTCCAGGGATTTTACCTCTTGCCCTAACTCCTTTCCTAGCACCTCCCTTCTTTTCTTCTTGTTGTTGTTTTCTGTTTTTTTTAGTAAAACAGCAGCAAGGTTAAAGGAAGAGCCAGCCGGCCCATCTCTACTTGCGAGGCCCAGCCTCCAGCCTCTAGGCCTCCCTGGCCGTTTCCTCTCCCACCAGCCCAGCCGGCCCACTTAGACCTTAGGCCCAAGCCGACCGGCCAAACCCTAGGCGCAGCTCCCTCATCTCCCCGTTTCCCTTCCCTGCCGCCACACCCGCATCGCTCGCTCAGCCCGAACCCCTCTCCTCTCCTTCGATCTCCTCCTCTCTGCCCGACCGACCCCTCGCCCGATCTCCCTCTCCCGCATCCCTCTGCCCGTTTCCCTCCTCTCGCCGCACCTCCTTGCCGTTCCTCCGTGCCTCCTCTGACCTCCCTTCGTCCTCCAGCCAGGCTGCGCCTGGCCTCCCGCCTCCGTCGGCCCAGGAGGGCCGAGCCCGAACGCGCCCGCATCGCCAGGTGGCCGCGTCGCCTCGCGACCTCCCCTCTGGCACGACCAGCGCCCTCCAGGGTCGCCTTCTCCTCGACCAGGCCGGATCCCTGCGGACTTCGTCGCCCGGGCCTTGAGCCCGCGCCAGGATCGCCCTCCGTCCACAACTCCAGCGGCGACCCGCTCCCTCCGGTCCTCCCGTCCTCTGCCTCCCTCCAGCTCTGGCGCGACGCCAGCAGCAGCGCCCCGAGCGCGCCCACCAGAAGCAGCGCCCCGAGCGCGCCCACCAGAGGCCCTTCCTCTGGCCTCTGCCAGGCCTTCATCCGTTCCTGCGCTCGCCGCTGCATCCCGTTCCGCGAGCCTCCCCGAGCGCCTGCGGCCTCCCTTCACCAGCATCACCAGGAGCCCGGCCTCCCCGTTCTGTTGCAGCACCACGAGCCCCTTCGAGCTGTTGCCGTCGTCTCGCGTGCACCGAGACCGTGCTGTTTGTGTTGTGTTTTGTTTTTGTTTTGTGTGCCGGTGCTGTAATTTTTTGACAGATGAACCGTGTACGACTACCGGCGACCCGACCAAGTACCTCTACACGTGATGTTGAACGGCTACGAGCTCGAGAACGACTACATGAACGAGTACCCCTACCGATGCGACAAGTACCACTACTTCCACTATCGTCGCAAACGGGAACCCCCAAGTACCACTACGAACGCCGACGCGACAAGTACCCCGACATCGACGACCCGAACGACTACCGTCGCCGTGTACCACTACCGTCGCCCGGAAACGAGGAATTCGCCAAGTACCACGACACCCCGTGAACGACTACTTTCCTCTACGACACGTGTACCACGACTCGCGAGAACGACTTCTTCCCTCTACGGCCGTGTACAACTACTTCCCCTACATTCCTCGACGAACTCGAACCGTCCCGAAACGAGTGTTTCGAAGGTATAACCCGAGACGTGACCCGTGGATGCTTGCTTGTGTTGTATGAAGTGTCTCCCTTATGTGCTTCGTGCCCGTTCCGGCCTTTTGTCATGTTCCTCGGTTGCCTCGTCACCGACTCGTGGGAACCCGGTAACGGGATCGCCCCACCTTTCATCTCGTTTGACTCACCCACGCCATCTTACCTTTTGCACCGGTCTCTCAACGAGATACCGGAACCGAGATGATGTGTTGCATCATTTTCAGATCGTTGCCGTGGCACCCTTTTCTTTCCACCACGGTGACAAATGCTTCATATCTCTTTTAAGTCAACCTTTTAAAACTTGCATAAACTTGTTCATGTCATCCGCATCATGTTAACAACCTTGAATGTTTAATTGTTGTTTGCTTATAATTATTAAACATGCTTGTGGGGATTTTTCGGATATGTTGTTGTTATTTCCGGCCCCATTTAAAATGTCTAAATAGTGTAGTTTTATTATGCTTCACCTCTTGCCATGTTAAAAACATTTAATCTTGTCTTGTTAATAATTGAGAGTCAACTAAATAATTAAATGTGGTGTTTTGTCAATATGCAACTCGTTGCATATTAAGCTCCACTTAACTTGTAGTTTTGTTTGTGCACTTTGCCTTGCCATGCATAATTAAACTGGACATGCATCATACTTGAATGTGCATCATATGCCATGTTTATGCTTGTGTGTTTACCGTGTTGTTTCTTTCTTTCCGGTTGCTTCTCTTGTTAGCTTCGTTTCGTTCCGGAGTTGTGAGGATTCGCTCGACTGTTGCTCCGTCTACTTCGTGGATCCGTTCTTCTCCCTTGTGGAATCCCAGGCAAGATGATCATACCCTTGGATACCTTTACTACCATTGCCATGCTTAGTTGTCTCGATGCTATCGTTACATGTCGCGATACCCATCTTTTATGTCAGCCTCCCCTTGTTGCCATGAAACCTCTAACTTTTGAAACCTTCCTAGCAAAACCACTGTTTGGCTATGTTACTCGCTTGCTCAGCCTCGCTTGCTCAGTCCTTCTTATAGCGTTGTTAGCTGCAGGTGAAGATGAAGTTTGTTCCAGGAGGGAACTTGTTGTTGGATATATCACAATATCTATAATAATTATTAACACACCTTATATACTGGGCATGGGTGGAAGGCTTGGCCTTTTGCTCGGTGTTTTGTTCCACTCATGCCACCTTAGGCGCCGATAAACCGGCATTATGTTCCTTGATTTTGCGTTCCTAACACGATGGGTGTAATGGGGACCCCTTGACAGTTCGACTTTGAATAAAACTCCTCCAGCAAGGCCCAACATTGGTTTTATTTGCCTCATAATAACAACTTAATTAATTAATTAAATTTGCATAGGGAGTTAGCGCTACCCGAGGATTCTTAATTCTACATAGCAGGGGGGGCCAGTGCTGATGGTGTTGGTCCCAAATAGAGTCGTGTGCGGTGCCACCCAGTCACCTGGGGTCTTCGGTTGCTGTACGCTGTGCTCCTCCGGTCGTGGCCTGAGACGAGATACGCGCGGCTACTATTAGGGTGTCGGCACGCCGGGAGGTCTTGCTGGACTTGTTTTACCATTGTCGAAATGACTTGTGCTACCGGGATGCCGAGCCTGGTCGGACTTTCCCTAAGATAAGGGGTGATGATATTATATTTATCACTTCAGCTAATCGTGAGAGCTTGTGATGGGCTAAGTTGGGACACCCCTGCAGGGTTATGAACTTTCGAAAGCCGTGCCCGCGGTTATGTGGCAGATTGGAATTTGTTAATGTCCGGTTGTAGAAAACTTGACAGAGGATCCGAAGTAAAACACACAACTGTGTGAGTAACCGTGACTGTCTCTTTTCACTTTGAGAAGAGAACACGGTGGGGTTATGTTTGACCGTATGTAGTTAGGATCTTTAGCGATCACTCCTTTTGCGACCGTTTGCGTAGCTTCTCATCTTATTCTGGTACTCGTAAGTTAGCCACCATATTATGCTTAGTCGCTGCTGCAGCCTCACCACTTTACCTCTTCCTACCCACAAAGCTTTGCTAGTCTTGTTACCCATGGTTATGGGATTGCTGAGTCCTCTGTGGCTCACAGTTACTTCACCACACCAGATGCAAGTTCAGCCGAGTTCGATGCAGGAGCTGGTTCAAGTACTTCATCGGGAGCTCGATGAAGAGTTTGGCTGTTTGTTTGAGACGCTTCGACGATCAGTAGTGTTTTCTACTAGGATTCGATCTTGACCTGTGGCTTTATGTTGTTTTGGTATCTTTCTTTTGGATCTTCACCCGTAGTCGGGTTGTGATGTTTGTATGATGATTGCTTATGTAATGTATTGTGTGAAGTGGCGAGTGTAAGCCAACTATCTCCTTTTGCATTTTAATCCCTCTTTACATGAGTCGTGCAAAGATACCAAACTTGAGATCATTCTAGGATGGGCTTATACCTTTAAGTCGTGCCTCGACACGTAGGAGGTATAGTCCCATCCTGGGCATTACAAGTTGGTATCAGAGCCTTCTCCGACCTAGAAGCCCCCACTGATTGATCGAATCGTTGACGGTTGAGTCTAGGCACACACTGAAAATATTTTGAGTCCTATATTATATCGGAGAGTAGGATTTCTTTGCTTCTCATCCCCTTTCTCTCTGGTGAGGACTCCTGACGATTACTCTTTTCTCTTCTACTTTCAAAAATTGCACCAAATTTTTTTTAGGATCCCGCGAGTATTCTGGGATTGTTTCGATGTTCTTGTGACAAGGATATTGTTCCCGATGCCTCCTGTTACCGAGGAGTTGAGCTTCGGGGTATCATTGACACAAGCATATCGCGGCAGTACTAAATACTTAAGACGGCCGACATCGAAAATCTCTCCTATACGGCCAGTGGCAAGATAACCCCGACATCACCCAGTACTGGGGAGGTAGTTCGAGAGTATTGCCATAGCTTGTTATAGTGGATGCTTTTCGAAGGTCCGAGGTAAACAGTTTCCGAGAAAGACTGGTTATGTGTTGAAGGATGGATACACCTGGATGTAGGTTTAGAGTTGATTGCGCGGTGCTTCCCGTGTATCCCCAACACCTGATTGCATAACTGGAAACTTTCGGAAATTAATAGGTGGGTTCATCCAGTAGTTCTAGGCATTCTTCCAACGGATGCTCGATATGAAGTTTGGGGTTCTACATTGAGTGAAGTGGTTTTATGGACTTGTTCTGATCGGGAGTTGCATCCTAAAGGGTCCTTGGCTATGCTGATCCGGGGATTGCAAAACCCTTTTGTAACACGTTCCATGAGCTTTCAGCACGAAGATGTCGAACGAAACTTCTATCTTGTATTTGTTCAATCTGATCCTTGTTCCTTTTTATTTATCTTTTGTTCTCCAAGTGGCCTCTCGTCAAGCTGATGTACCTACGGAATTCATTCGTTCAATTCTCTGTTCGGATGATATTGTGAAGATGATGCTGCAACATATCTATCCGTCGTTGCTGTTTTGATTCTGGTATTCGAGTTGCTTCGATGTCAAATGTTGATTCCATACCTTTCCTAATCGGCGTTCTCATATTTCTATGGGAGTGCTAGTCCTTCTTGATCAATCAAGATCTTCATGTTAATCCTTTTCAACCGGTGTGCCTTCTCTTCAAGTTTTTCCATACAGACACCGTTGAGAAATCTGACGAATTGTCTGTTTCATTCATCCCAATTTGTCTTTGTTTTTCCCACCCTCCCACCCCTTTTCTTCTTGGAGCCAGCAATTCTCAAATGAAGTATCCATTTTATTCATGTCATATTCCTTCATTCTTTTCCTTCAATGTTCTTATCCGGTGTTTTCTCAAGAAGATGCTCAAGAGCTTCAAGTTCATCATTCTTTTGTTCTCTAATTCTGTTGGTGGATGTAATTCAAGATTTTGGTGTTGATCTTATCCTTTTTCCTCTTTTCACAATGCTTTCTTATTCCGGTGCACTAATTAATCATTCTCCTCTTGCTATTCATATCCGGAGTGCTGAAGATTCGTAATTCCATTCTTAATCCGTTCAAATTATTTTGAGGATTGTCATCTTACTCAAGCCATTTTAATTCAACCGGTGCAATATCTCAAGCAATCATTTCAACGGTGATTTCTTTGAGTGGGCCCTAACCCACAGGTCTTTCCCAGGATCTTACCTGACTCTTCTTTTCCGGAGTTATATTCAAATTCTTTTCAAAGTGTGACGTAAGAATGATTTCCATCAGTCACATGCCTTCTCCAAGTTTACTTTCAAACTCTTTTCCATCGTTGGTTCAACCTTTTTAATTCTTCATTCCGGAGTGCTCAACAATTCTTATGGCTTTTCTCGTCTTCATTCTCAACATCTGAAGACCGGAGAAGTGTTTCTCTTAAATTTTGACCCGTTCTCTTGATGAGTTGTGATTCTAGCTTCATGCCATCCTCATTATCGTTTTGATTGTGAGGAATTCTTTTCATACCCATCCGAAGCATTTCATGAATTCTTTTCTTTGTGATCCTCCGAAGGCCATCATTTCAGAATATTTCTTCGTTCTCAGTTTTAAACTTCGTCCTCCAACTATTCTTCATTGATGTCTCTTCGTTCGTCTCCTAATTCTTGGTGGTTCTTTCAAGTTTACCCTTCCGTTGTTATCGTTTTAATTCATTTGTTCTTTTCATAATCCTACCGGTGGTTCGTTGAAGATTTATCCAAGCTTGTGCTAGTTCTCCCTTAATCCTTTTCCAACGAGAATAAGTAGTATGCCAAATCCATTGGTTGTCATCAATTTAAATTGGTGAAGGAGATGCATAACATAATTCTTATTCCTATTCCTTCAAGATGATTTAATTCCTTCCTTCGGAGCTTGTTCATCATATCATATCCTTGGTTCTAAGTTGTTCATCTTGTTTTTCCGGAGCTCCAAATTATTTCAATTATATCACTTCAAAGCTCCATCTAATTCATCGGATGCCTTGAATCTTATTCTTTTCATCTTTCACTTCTAATACTTTTATTACCGGAGTTATCATGGTGGTTCATCATGTTTTAATTCATCCTCGAAGTCTTCATCAAGATTCTTGTTCGAGCTCAAGCATTCTTCATCATGCTTCCAATTGCAACTCTTGTTACCTTATCTTTGAGATGGTGTTATGTCATTTTGACAATTCCTTCTTGTTTCATGATTCACAAGTTTTCAGGAATGAGATATTTAAACCCATCATTTTCCTTGTTCAAGAGATCTTTTCAACCCTTCAATTTATTCATTGGAGCTATCTTGGGTTGTATTTCACCTAAAAGCTTTCTTTGAGAATTGTTGCTAATTATGGTGCTTATAAATGACCCAAGTTCTTCATTTATCATTCCGGTGAAATAAGCTTTTCATATCCTTGTTGATCTCAATCCAATCAATTGTTTTCGTTAGTGGCTGGTTGTTACCTCATAATTTGGAGATGCTTTCCTAAAGCCCACAACGAGCTTATTCTTTTCGTTGTTGATTTTTCCAACAACTCTATTCAACCTTCTTCGTAAGGATGCTCTTTCAAATTCAATTTTGAGAGATGTTGTCATTTTCTTCTCCGTTCAATTCTGTCTTTCATTTATATGCTATTCTCCCATTCCGGAGGCATTGTGATGTTGCTCTCTTCAAACCATCATCTTGTTTTCTTTTCAAGATCATGTTCTTTTCTTTTCTAGTCCATTTAACCGGAGTGTTGTGTCCTCCATTCTAATTCTCTCGTCTTATCAAGTTTTTCCTCTCTTGTTAACCGGAGTGCTGTCTGAATCCTTTTTACCCCTTGTGCCATTCTTTAAATTGTTTCGGAGGCAATATGTTGTTGTTTTCATCAAGTATCACTCCATCTCCTCTAGTTTTTGTCCAATTCCTTCCATTTTCAGACGGAGTGCTGCCGAAATTCTGTCATTCTTATTCCTTGGCCATACCATTGCAGTTTCATATTCTTTTGGTTCGTAAGCTCTTGTTTCATGTCTTTCAACCTTCAGGGTTCTCATAGTGCTCCTTGTTCCTCTTTTGTAACGGAGTTTTCATCTTCGTTCATCTCCGTTGCATTCTTTCTTTCAACTTGTTTAACATCTCAAGGTTCTTTGGTTTCACTCGTCTGTCAAAGAAGCAACTTTGTTTTACCTCTTCCTCTTCGTTTTACCCGGTGATATCTCTAGGATCTCGGGTCGAGATCCTCTGTTAGTGTGGGAGAGTTGTGACGCCCGAGACCGACGTCCCAGAAGATTCCAGAAGATTCCAGATGTTCCGGGTTGCCCGTGTGTTCTTTGTGTTTGTGTTATTTATTTTTTTGCATTGCATCATGTCATTTTAATTTTGCATCTCAACCTAAATAAATCGTGTGGACCTTCAGTCCCTTTAAATCGAGGGAGGAATGTCTTCTCTTTAAAACATATAAAAGCCTCTCAATATTTAGGGAGCTATATTTATAAATTTTTTCCATTGCTTCGGAAATCACCGTAACACACATGCATTTTTCCCCATGCTTTCCTACTTCGAGTTTCCTTCAAAAACCCTTCCCTGTAATTTTTTCCGTTGTTCGAGGTTCTTTCAAAAAACCTCCTTCTATTTTATTTAAATCCCTGACATTTTTGTGAGTCCAGGGATTTTACCTCTTGCCCTAACTCCTTTCCTAGCACCTCCCTTCTTTTCTTCTTGTTGTTGTTTTCTGTTTTTTTAGTAAAACAGCAGCAAGGTTAAAGGAAGAGCCAGCCGGCCCATCTCTACTTCCGAGGCCCAGCCTCCAGCCTCTAGGCCTCCCTGGCCGTTTCCTCTCCCACCAGCCCAGCCGGCCCACTTAGACCTTAGGCCCAAGCCGACCGGCCAAACCCTAGGCGCAGCTCCCTCATCTCCCCGTTTCCCTTCCCCGCCGCCACTCCCGCATCGCTCGCTCAGCCCGAACCCCTCTCCTCTCCTTCGATCTCCTCCTCTCTGCCCGACCGACCCCTCGCCCGATCTCCCTCTCCCGCATCCCTCTGCCCGTTTCCCATCCTCTCGCCGCACCTCCTTGCCGTTCCTCCGTGCCTCCTCTGACTTCCCTTCGTCCTCCAGCCAGGCTGCGCCTGGCCTCCCGCCTCCGTCGGCCCAGGAGGGCCGAGCCCGAACGCGCCCGCATCGCCAGGTGGCCGCGTCGCCTCGCGACCTCCCCTCTGGCACGACCAGCGCCCTCCAGGGTCGCCTTCTCCTCGACCAGGCCGGATCCCTGCGGACTTCGTCGCCCGGGCCCCGAGCCCGCGCCAGAATCGCCCTCCGTCCACAACTCCAGCGGCGACCCGCTCCCTCCGGTCCTCCCGTCCTCTGCCTCCCTCCAGCTCTGGCGTGACGCCAGCAGCAGCGCCCCGAGCGCGCCCACCAGAGGCCCTTCCTCTGGCCTCTGCCAGGCCTTCATCCGTTCCTGCGCTCGCCGCTGCATCCCGTTCCGCGAGCCTCCCCGAGCGCCTGCGGCCTCCCTTCACCAGCATCACCAGGAGCCCGGCCTCCCCGTTCTGTTGCAGCACCACGAGCCCCTTTGAGCTGTTGCCGTCGTCTCGCGTGCGCCGAGACCGTGCTGTTTGTGTTGTGTTGTGTTTTTGTTTTGTGTGCCGGAGCTGTAATTTTTTGACAGATGAACCGTGTACGACTACCGGCGACCCGACCAAGTACCTCTACACGTGATGTTGAACGGCTACGAGCTCGAGAACGACTACATGAACGAGTACCCCTACCGATGCGACAAGTACCACTACTTCCACTATCGTCGCAAACGGGAACCCCCAAGTACCACTACGAACGCCGACGCGACAAGTACCCCGAAATCGACGACCCGAACGACTACCGTCGCCGTGTACCACTACCGTCGCCCGGAAACGAGGAATTCGCCAAGTACCACGACACCCCGTGAACGACTACTTTCCTCTACGACACGTGTACCACGACTCGCGAGAACGACTTCTTCCCTCTACGGCCGTGTACAACTACTTCCCCTACATTCCTCGACGAACTCGAACCGTCCCGAAACGAGTGTTTCGAAGGTATAACCCGAGACGTGACCCGTGGATGCTTGCTTGTGTTGTATGAAGTGTCTCCCTTGTGTGCTTCGTGCCCGTTCCGGCCTTTTGTCATGTTCCTTGGTTGCCTCGTCACCGACTCGTGGGAACCCGGTAACGGGATCGCCCCACCTTTCATCTCGTTTAACTCACCCACGCCATCTTACCTTTTGCACCGGTCTCTCAACGAGATACCGGAACCGAGATGATGTGTTGCATCATTTTCGGATCGTTGCCGTGGCACCCTTTTCTTTCCACCACGGTGACAAATGCTTCATATCTCTTTTAAGTCAACCTTTTAAAACTTGCATAAACTTGTTCATGTCATCCGCATCATGTTAACAACCTTGAATGTTTAATTGTTGTTTGCTTATAATTATTAAACATGCTTGTGGGGATTTTCCGGATATGTTGTTGTTATTTCCGGCCCCATTTAAAATGTCTAAATAGTGTAGTTTTATTATGCTTCACCTCTTGCCATGTTAAAAACATTTAATCTTGTCTTGTTAATAATTGAGAGTCAACTAAATAATTAAATGTGGTGTTTTGTCAATATGCAACTCGTTGCATATTAAGCTCCACTTAACTTGTAGTTTTGTTTGTGCACTTTGCCTTGCCATGCATAATTAAACCGGACATGCATCATACTTGAATGTGCATCGTATGCCATGTTTATGCTTGTGTGTTTACCGTGTTGTTTCTTTCTTTCCGGTTGCTTCTCTTGTTAGCTTCGTTTCGTTCCGGAGTTGTGAGGATTCGCTCGACTGTTGCTCCGTCTACTTCGTGGATCCGTTCTTCTCCCTTGTGGAATCCCAGGCAAGATGATCATACCCTTGGATACCTTTACTACCATTGCCATGCTTAGTTGTCTCGATGCTATCGTTACATGTCGCGATACCCATCTTTTATGTCAGCCTCCCCTTGTTGCCATGAAACCTCTAACTTTTGAAACCTTCCTAGCAAAACCACTGTTTGGCTATGTTACTCGCTTGCTCAGCCTCGCTTGCTCAGTCCTTCTTATAGCGTTGTTAGCTGCAGGTGAAGATGAAGTTTGTTCCAGGAGGGAACTTGTTGTTGGATATATCACAATATCTATAATAATTATTAACACACCTTATATACTGGGCATGGGTGGAAGGCTTGGCCTTTTGCTCGGTGTTTTGTTCCACTCATGCCACCTTAGGCGCCGATAAACCGGCATTATGTTCCTTGATTTTGCGTTCCTAACACGATGGGTGTAATGGGGACCCCTTGACAGTTCGACTTTGAATAAAACTCCTCCAGCAAGGCCCAACATTGGTTTTATTTGCCTCATAATAACAACTTAATTAATTAATTAAATTTGCATAGGGAGTTAGCGCTACCCGAGGATTCTTAATTCTACATAGCAGGGGGGGCCAGTGCTGATGGTGTTGGTCCCAAATAGAGTCGTGTGCGGTGCCACCCAGTCACCTGGGGTCTTCGGTTGTTGTACGCTGTGCTCATCCGGTCGTGGCCTGAGACGAGATACGCGCGGCTACTATCAGGGTGTCGGCACGCCGGGAGGTCTTGCTGGACTTGTTTTACCATTGTCGAATTGACTTGTGCTACCGGGATGCCGAGCCTGATCGGACTTTCCCTAAGATAAGGGGTGATGATATTATATTTATCACTTCAGCTAATCGTGAGAGCTTGTGATGGGCTAAGTTGGGACACCCCTGCAGGGTTATGAACTTTCGAAAGCCGTGCCCGCGGTTATGTGGCAGATTGGAATTTGTTAATGTCCGGTTGTAGAAAACTTGACAGAGGATCCGAAGTAAAACACACAACTGTGTGAGTAATCGTGACTGTCTCTTTTCACTTTGAGAAGAGAACACGGTGGGGTTATGTTTGACCGTATGTAGTTAGGATCTTTAGCGATCACTCCTTTTGCGACCGTTTGCGTAGCTTCTCATCTTATTCTGGTACTCGTAAGTTAGCCACCATATTATGCTTAGTCGCTGCTGCAGCCTCACCACTTTACCTCTTCCTACCCACAAAGCTTTGCTAGTCTTGTTACCCATGGTTATGGGATTGCTGAGTCCTCTGTGGCTCACAGTTACTTCACCACACCAGATGCAGGTTCAGCCGAGTTCGATGCAGGAGCTGGTTCAAGTACTTCATCGGGAGCTCGATGAAGAGTTTGGCTGTTTGTTTGAGACGCTTCGACGATCAGTAGTGGTTTCTACTAGGATTCGATCTTGACCTGTGGCTTTATGTTGTTTTGGTATCTTTCTTTTGGATCTTCACTCGTAGTCGGGTTGTGATGTTTGTATGATGATTGCTTATGTAATGTATTGTGTGAAGTGGCGAATGTAAGCCAACTATCTCCTTTTGCATTTTAATCCCTCTTTACATGAGTCGTGCAAAGATACCAAACTTGAGATCATTCTAGGATGGGCTTATACCTTTAAGTCGTGCCTCGACACGTAGGAGGTATAGTCCCATCCTGGGCATTACACGATGGCCCATGACCCCTGGGCCCATAGGTTTAGTCCTGCGTGCTGACCTCTCTATTAAGCCTAGGTCAGGTTGCGACGTATTGTTTGGACGAGGCCGGGCATGACCTGATGGTGTGTATGGCCGTAGTTAAGCGAGCGTGGTGGGTAAGTTGGTGCACCCTTGCAGGGAAGAAAACATCTATAGATAGCCTGTCCTACGGTAACAGACACTTGGAGTTATATGCTGATCGATACAACTAGAATTGGATGCTGAGGCATGAATTGGATATATTGCTCCGGGAGTCTGTCACATCCCTAGCTAGCACTTGCATTAGGACCTAACTAGAGTGTGCATCATGTCTACTTTCAAAGAAACTTGAAATGGGATTAACATAAACCCGAGCACCCCTCTCCTAACAACTAGGGTTTGCTAAAATATTTTCCAATGTACCCAAAATGCCCTTCAAAAATGTTCATCATTTCTGCCTTGGTCTTAAACCTCTGCCAAAAATGGTGCACAATTTTCTAGGACAATCTAGGGCTTTGGATTAAATCATATGGTATTTGAATTTGGGCATTTAAATGCTATAAAATATTTTAAATGCTCAAATAATGATAAACTATAATGTTTCCTACTGTTCATAATATATACAGTAGGTATGACAAGTGTTATGAGTTACAAAAATGCTCTGGCATTTTATTTAAATGAACAAAGCTGCAAAAGAAATGAAACAGAAAAGAAAATAGAAAAAAAGGGAGAAAGAAAAACTTACCTGGCGCCCCACCGGGCCCACCTGCCGGCCCAGCCCCGCTGCCGCTCCAGCGAGCTGCTTGGCTCGGCCACGCAGGCAGGCAGGTGCTCGACGGCGACCGCGCCGCGCGCCACGCAGCTGCCCGCCGCCCTGCTTCATCCTCTCGCCATCCTGGAGGGATGGTTCGGTCGTCCACGTCCTCCCCGACCTCGCAGGCACCTCCACCTCCCCCCAGTTCCTCTCCCTCGCTCTCCCCGCGCCATGGCCGACGCTGCCGTGTTCGCACCGTCGTAGAAGCCGCGTCCACCGTCGTCCCTGAGCCCCGCCTTGGTGTCCGTCTTCTCCGCCATCCTCGACTGCTCCGAACAGGCCGAGCCCCGAGCGCTCGCCCGCCCTGGAGACACCCCCGACCTCTTCTACCCCAACTCAGGCCGCGGAGATCCCTCTCGCCGTTCCGCTCAGCTCCGACCACCTCCGAGCTCGCTCCGGCGCTTGCTGCAACCCCTGTGAGCCTAGCTTCCTCCTCCCCTCTCCGTTGGCTCTCTTTTGCCCTGGAACGCACTGCACAAAGCTCAACCGCACGCACCGCCGCGGTGCTCGCCGCCGGTGATGCTCCGGTGACCATTTGGTCACTGGCACCCGTCCAACACACTCACCGCAGCACGTAGATGCGAAAGGTGCTACGCACGCATCGCCTAGGCCCCTGCAGCCGCATCTCCACACACGCCCGACGCCGGTCGCCGCCGTCGAGCTCGTTGCCGTCGTCTCCGGCCACCCCAGGTCCGGCGACCACCACCATCCGACGCGCAACAGCAAGGGCTTTCCAACGCACCCAACCGCAGCTCGAGCCGTGCACCGTAGGCGTTTTCCGAAGCACGCCGCCGTGTTTGGCCTCGCCGGCGGCTAAACGCCGGCGAGTTGGACCTGTTTGACCACGGGTTTGACCCCCCTGGGTCACTGACATGTGGGCCCTGCCCGCAAGTCAAACCTAGTTTAGGTGTTAATTTAATTCTAATTAGTTAATTAACTGTGACACTGACCAGTGGGTCCCACTGGTCAGGTTTGACTTGGACTGGCCCTGTTGAATGCCTGACGTCAGCATGATGTCATGCTGATGCAGTAAAGGTTTTTCTGGGATTTTTAGATTTAAAATAAATCAAGAAATTCCAGAAAATACCCAAAACTTCTAAAAATCATATAAAATCAACCATAGCTCAGATGGAAAAGATTTATATATGAAAAATGATCAAAAAAATCCAATCTTTCCAATGGCGCTGGTTTCATGCATGTTTGAACAAGTTAACTTGCTGTATGCATCAAAAACATGATAATGCACTTATTTAAATAATAGTTCGAACTTCAATTTGAATCTTTGACTCAAATAGGTTCAAACCCTTCTGGTTTTAGTTGCATTAGCCAACACACATGCATCTTGCCATGTCATGAACATGCATCATATTGTTGCATTTGTTTGTTAACGATTGTATCGTCGATATTCCCTGTGTTAGGTCCTGCTCCCTAGGATACTGCTGCTTACCCAGCTAAAGAGCAGTACCCGACAACTACCTTGTCAGGCAAGCAATCATTGATCATTCCGATACAAACCCAATCTTCTCGCTCCTGCTCTCTTTTACTGCATTAAGGCAAGAGCATGTGAACTGCTACTTGCTGCGCTAGATGAACCCTACTCCCTTGCATGACCTGTCATTGCCACAGTAAATAGTTGAAACCCACTAGCGTGTGTAGGAGTTGATTGAGCCATGTGATGTGTGATCCACCATGCTATTTGTTTATGTTGCCTGCTATGCTTAGAGTTGTGTCTGGTCTGATTCATCTGGGTGATGGATCAGAGTGAAATGATCATACCGATAAAGAGAGGGAAGTGTGGAATACGCTTGGTAAAGGTATCGATGAAAGGCCATGTAGGAGTACATGGTGGGTTGTTTCATTGGAATCGTCCATAGGACCTGAGATCTGTATGTGTGGTTCAAGTTGCAGTTACTACCATGCATTGGGCCCGAAACCAATGGACCCTCTCGGCTTATTAGTTACCCTCGATCTCTGTCCAGGAGTTGCAACTAGTTTCTGGTGTTTATAGCTTACTGGAGGTCGTGCACAACGCTGACCCTCGGGGTGGGTTGTGATGCGACAGGTACGTGGCACGGTGTACCGGTTGCCCGTTTGGTGACTCGGGAACCCTGTACACATCGTTTGGGGCCGTGAGCGACACACCGGCCGGATCTCCCCACGGATGGAACACAAATAGGCGATAAACCTGGACGAGAGACTTGAGTAGTTAGTCAGGTCGTGGCCGACACCCCCGCTGGGCTTCCGCTTGAAGGTTGCCGAGTACACGCCGAGTAAACGGCGATAAGTGGTGAAAGCGTGTGCGAAGAAGTACACCCCTGCAGGGTTATCAAACTATTCGAATAGCCGTTGTTCGCGGTACGAACTACTTGGTTACTCTTACAGTTCATAGACAAGTTGATGGATACTACTAAAAGCCTCAAGATAAGTGTGAGTGCCATGGATGGCCCTTCCGTAGGATGACGGAAGAGGATCCTCGGTAGTGTATTGATGTGGTGAGTAGAGGACTCGTGTTCGTAATAACATCTTGCAATCTGTTGAGAGTTGTAGTATAGGTTAGCCAAGGTCAAAGCTGGCATTCTGCTATAAACTCCACTACCCCCCTTTGATAATGTTGCATGTATGATAGGTTCTGTGGTAAGACTTGCTGAGTACCTTTGTACTCATGTTTGCTTAATAACTGTTGCAGAGGAGAACCCTGCCCCTGCTGATGGGTTCTACATAGACGTTGACGTCAACGAGTAGCTTGACACCCAGACGGAGATCTGGAGCTTGTGAAGGGCCTTGTAGATAGTCAGGCTACACCAAGCCTGTTTTATTTTCTAAGTTGTCTGTACTCAGACATGTAGCTTCCGCTTGTGCTCGTATGATTGTATGACTTGAGTGTTGGGTCATGTGACCCCTACCAGTATGGATATGTTATGTATGGCTCTTGGAGCCTTTTAAATAAAGTACTTTGAGTCATAGAGTTCTGTTGTGATGTAATGTTGTATTTGCACATATTGAGCATATTGCGTGTATGATTGAAATGCTTGGTATGTGTAGGATCCGACACCTAGTTGTTTTCCTTTGGTAGCCTACCTTACAGGGAAATGCCTCCTAGTGATTCCAATGAGCCTTGGTAGCTTGCTACTGCTCGGAACACGTAGGCTGGCCGGCATGTGTCCTTCTTCGTTCCTGTGTCTGTCCCTTAGGGGAAATGTCTCGCGTTGTTCCTTTAAGTCCATGTAGCTTCCTATGACTTGGGTTCATACGTTGATGACCGACACGTTCGTTGCTGGGTCATGGATGCCTGTCTCTGTAATTTAGTGCCACTTTTGGTTTATAACTAGCCATGTTGGCCCGGGTTCTCTGTCATATGGATGCTAGCGACACTGTCATATACGTGTGCCAAAATGCGCAAACGGTCCCGGGCCAGGTAAGGTGGCACCCGTGGGGTTACCGTGCGTGAGGCCGCAAAGTGATATGACGTGTTACAGCTAGATCGGTGTGACTTATGATCGGGGTCCTGACAGAGTCGAGAAAGGTTCCTGGAACGTTGATATAACAACATAAATATGACTTATGTTATACTACTCTACTCCCTCCTGTTGCTGCAAGACGATGGTTTCCAGAAGATGCTAGTCTTCGATAGGACTAGCTTCTCCCGCTCTTATTCTTGCATTCTGCAGCTTGGTCCACAGATACTACCCCTTTTCATTGATACCAATGCATAAGTAGTGTAGATCCTTGCTTGCGAGTACTTTGGATGAGTACTCATGGTTGCTTTGCTCCCTCTTTCCCCCCTTCTTCTTCTTTCTGGTTGTTGCAACCAGATGGTGGAGTCCAGGAGCCAGATGCCACCTTTGATGACTGCTACTACCCCGAGGGTGCCTACCACTATGTGATGGCTGCCGATGACCAGGAGTAGTTAGGAGGCTCCCAGGCAGCAGGCCTTGCCTTTTCGATCGTGTTGTTTTTGTGATAGGCTTTTTAAGGAAAACTTCTTGAACTTATGTCTGTACTCAAGTATTGTTGCTTCCGTTGACTCTTGTGTACTAGAGCTTATGTATTCGAGCCCTCGAGGCCCCTGGCTTGTAATATAAAGCATGTGTTATTTTATTTGTGTCTAGAGTTCTGTTGTGATATCTTCCCGTGATTCCTAGATCTTGGTCGTACACATTTGCGTGTATGATTAGTGTACGGTCTAATCGGGGGCGTCACATGGAGGCATCTTCATCTTCTCCTACAACTAACAACGCTCTAAGAGGGGCTGAGCATGCGGTAACATAGCCATACAACGGTTTGCTAGGATGGTGTCAAAGGTTAGATGTTTCGTGGCAACAATGAGAGGCTGACATCAAAAGATAGGCAGCGTGACATATAGCGATAGCATCGAGACAACTAGCATAGCAATACTATTAATGAGATCCAAGGTGACGGTTATCTTGCCTGAGATCCCGCTAGGAAGAAGAAAGAGTCCATGAAGAAAAAGAAGCCACGAAGACGTACCAAGCGTAGTGGAACGAATCCTCACGATCGCAATGAAACATGAACTAACGAGAAGAAGCAAACAACATGGTAAACACACAACACAAAACAAGACAATATGTTCAACCAAGTATGATGCATGACAAGGCTACATTATGCTTTACATGGCACGGGATGAAGCAAGCAAGAACATCACACAAGCAAGTTTAAATGAGGCCGGAAACAACATATAACAATTCTGGTAAGTCCTCATATGCAAGTTTTCAAGTTGGTCCAGAACTGAACAAACCTTATGTTAAAGTTGTTAAACAGCAAGTTAACATGGACCATGATGATCTACATGAAATTCTAGTCAAGTTACAGATAAGGTTCATTTAATTCGGTGCTACGACCTAGAAGATATGAGCAAACCAAGTCAAGCATGTCATTGATGCAAAATGCACCCAAACAACATGCAAACACTCTCAAAACATGGGTGCAACATGACATGATGCATCTACATGCAAAACTAAGGAAGTTTCATATAGAGCATGCTCAAAATGGAGCAACGGTTCAACACGTACACATGGAACAAGTTTAAAGGACAAGTTGTCCACAACAGCAACTAGGCATCTCACAAGCATCAAAACAACAAGCTACAAGTACAAGATAGACACAAACATGGCATGAGCTCAAAGTACAGATAGCATGCTTCAAATATCAACAAGTGTCAGGTTCATATGCATCAAGAATAATCCAACATGATCAAGGCAACAAGCAAACTTTATACCACAGATCATGACTTAGTGGAAATCGGAGCATATACATGAGCAGAGTTAATATGATGACATGTTGGAGGCAAGAAATAAATAAGCTACAACACAAGATCATGGTAAGAAAAAGCATGGCATGATAGAACATAACATAGAGATCAAGGAACACAAGATGTCATATACATGGGAGGAACATGTTCATGGCATTCATCAAAACAAGATGGGAACATGATATAGCAGATTCCCAGACTTGGTGAAAATCTGGGAATGCAAACAACAACATTATGATGCTGAATTTGGAGGCACATAACAGCAAGCATATCAAGTGTAATAAGCAATCAAAGGTCAAGAACATGTAATAGGCATGGCCTAATCCAAATAACTCCATTGGCACAACTCCATAAGACGCATAGAATGATTACAACAAGCTTTGCCAAATTGAACAAGCTGTTGATAGGCTGACAGATACATTATCAAGCAACTTGAGAGGAAGAAAGAGACATGCTACATGAACTTATAATTGCAGACAAGGGCATGGATGGATATAGCATAGCATGGACCTCAAGACATGGTCACTGGACATTCCAAAACATACATGGATTTGAATTTAGCATCAAGCAAACACAGCATCATAATATAACCGTTTCAGATATAGCAGTTTTCAACAAGTCTCAGAAAATAGCAAACAACAAGTAGGTCACTTAACAAGCTTGTTGCACTCACCACAAGGCATATCATGAAAAGAGGATTGCACCACAGAAAATAGGACATGATTGTGCTCCTAAAATATGTTGACATGATGCTCAAACAAAAATGACACATAACGATATGAAAAAGACAAATCGACAAGTTATACTAGTTTTCAGCAGTTAACAACACTTAGAACATTTGCAACAGACATTAAGGCATCAAGATGCAATGTAACATGAATTCAATTACAACCAACATGTAGAACACAGAGAGACGAACATTTTGACATATCATATGCTCAATTTGGATAACCATGCACAAAGTTACAAGTCACACAAGATGCATACATGATGATTTTTGAGGAAAAGACTCAGTGAAAAAACCCGACCTCTGGGCTGACTGGGCGGACAATGTCCGTGCCTGCCCAAACATGTCCGTACACATTGGGAGGCTGGCGCATGGTCCCGGGGCGAGGTGGATCCAGGTTGGTTTCGGGTGGTGGCTGCGGCTGCAGGATGGATCGGGGTGACCAGATCTGGATCTCACCGAAGATCCGATCGACGGGGAGGCCGGTAGGGAAGTGCGGTGGCGAGCAGAGGGACCAGTGGTAGAGGCAGCATGACGATGGGGAAGGAGGCGGATCCGGCCTTGGGGACCCCGGATCTAGCCAGTGCTGGGTGGAGGAGGTGCGGGGAGGCCGGCGGTGAGCTCGGGCGAAGCGAAGGAGGCCGGAGGTGTGGCGACGGTTGGCTGGAGGTGGGAGCGCGGGGCGGCGACGCTTGCAGATGGTGGGATCCTGCCTGGGCGAGGTCGGGTGGTCGCCAGAGGCGCTCAACAGCGGCGGCGACGACGACCGGCAGTGCGGTCGAAGGGACTTGAGGCCCTTGGCTCGCGAGCGCACGGAGGGCGGGGAGCTGGGCGCGCTCGGGCGCGCGGCGGGTGGCTCGGGCCCGCTCCGGCCCGGGGGCAGGCCACAGACGGGCCGGGAGGGCCTTCGCCGAAGTGCAGCGTGGGGAGGGGGGGGCAGATGGCGCGCGCTGAGTGGTGGGGAGCGGCGGCGGGTGGGCGTCACGCTGCCAAGTGGCAGCGCTAGGGTGGCCGGCGCCAGAATTGGAGGTAGAGGGAGTTGGCCGTGGCTGGTGGTGGCAGATCCGAGGAGAAGGGGGTCTAGGGGTAGGAGAAGGCTAGGGTAGGCCAAAAATGGAAGGAGCGGATGTTTATATATGGTAGGTGCTACGGTTAGGGGGGTTTAGCTCCGTTTCAGACCCTCGGATCTTGATCTGACGATCCGGAGCAGAGGGGGAGTTTTGTGGGCTGGTGGGCTGTGTAGAATAGTTGGGCTGAGATGAGGGAGATGTAGAGAGAGAGAGGCCCGCGGGGGTTTTCGAAGACCAAAAACGTCCGACGTTTGTTCGACTATATTGCGGCTACAGGTTTAACGGTTGGGCTATCAAACAAGCTCCGATTGCGACAAAATTTGATAGGCAGTCTACCTATGCTATAATAAGACCGCACGCCAAGTTTCACCTCATTCCGAGAACATTTTCCGGCCACTTATAAAATAAATATTCGGAGGTGCGCGGCTGAGTGCGAGTGTGTCTGGGCTCAGAACGGACAACAGAGAGGACGGGGGACCCGACAACTATGAACGGATGGAAATTTTGTAAACTATAGGTGCAATGCACATGATGACATGGCAAAGCGCAACACGCAAGCAAATGACATGGGAACGACAACGAATAACTGGAAGACACCAAGCACATCGGTCTCGGGGCGGCACAACACTCTCCTACTAACAAGAGATCTCGTCCCGAGATCTTAGGAACAAGACGAAAGAGGAATAGGAAGAACAAAGTTGCTTCGAGGACAGAAGAGTGAAACAAAAGAACCTTGAGAGGTTGAGCAACTTGAAAGAAAGAAGACAACAAAGACCAACGAGATTGAGAAGCTCAGGTAAATTGAGGAAACAAGGCATACGACGAGAATCAAGAGCTTAAGTGACAAGAGAGACACTGAAACCATTCCTGTTAAAGAGAGATAGAAAAGGAATTCAGACGTATGAATTCAGGAAGGACTCCAGCTGAAAATGGAGGGGATAGAACATAACCTCGAGAAGATGGAATAATACTTGACGATATGAACGAAACGATGCCTCCGAAAGAATATCGAGACGAATGAAGATGCGTCAATTAAGAATAGTTGGTGGACGAAGTTGAAAACTGAGAACGAAGAAATCTTCTGAAATGATGGCCTTCAAAGGAACACAATGGAAAGAATTCATGAAATACTCCGGATGTGTAACACAAGAATTTGTCGTGATCGTAACAATTTGAAAGGATGGCATGAAGCTTGAACGACAAATAGTCGAGAGAACGGACAAGATTTAGAGGAAACTCTTCTTCGGTCTGCAAATGTTGAGTATGACGACGAGGAACGCCACCAAAATTATTGAGATACTCCATAAGAATGAAAACGTGGAAATGTTCAACCAACGATGAGAATAATTTGAAATCGATCTTGGAACGACATATGACTGATGGAATCCATACTTACGTCACACTTTGAAAATAATTTATGATAACTCCAGAAAATTGGAAGAGCCAAGTAAGATCCTAGGAAAAGACCTGTGGGTTATGAGCCCACTGAAGAAAAACCACCGTTGGGAAGGGTTGTTTGAATGAGAAATGATGCACCAGAACGATTGAAAGGCTCGAATGAGGTAACAACCTCGAATTAATTGGAACACAACGAATCTCCTGAGATGTCTCCAGAACTCCGGAACAAATAAACGACGAGAGGCGAACGATCAAGAGGAAACATTTGAGCCGAGGAAAAATAATAGGATCAACACTGAGTACTTGAATTGAATCCACCGAAAAAGAAGAAGAGATGAAGAATGACGAACTAGACGAGAATTCACCAGTTGAAATAATTGAGGTAAGAAAGCAAAGGCTTCGCACATATAAAATGGATACAAGATTCCGGACTTCGGCTCCGAGAATAAAAAGGATGGGCGGGTGGGAAAAAAGGACCACTTCGGATGGGGAAAACGAAGACGGTTGGAAAGAACTGAGGATAGAACTTGCAAAGATGAAGAGGGTCGAATCAACTTGATGAGAACTACACCAGATGAAAAGAGCTGACAACAGAACAACCGAAAACTAACTGCGAGATCATAAAAAAATTGAAGGGGAAGAGGAGTAATTCAAAACACCTACGTCGAGATTCCTCACCACAGCGATGAAGGGGCTGAGGAGTAAAAAGAATTCCTACTATTTGATATAACTAGACAGCAAAATAGTTTTCTGCTAGACTCGATAATGGCCAAACATTGATCAAACAAGGGGGCTCCTAAGGTCACGGTTGAGACTCTGATACCAACTTGTCGCGCCCAAGATGCGATTCTATCTGATCACGTGATGACTCGTGATTGGGGCACAACCACATTTCGGGCGCTTAGCAGGATGGATAACTTTACATTGTACCATTACATAAATAGATGGGGATACATCCAAGTCATACAATTTCCACATGAATACATCACATTATACACATGACATCCGACTACGGATGAAAACACATGAAAAGCACACGACATCCATCCTGCTACCCCAGGCTGCCGACCAGGAACCTATCCGAAGACTGATGAAGAAGAAGAAGAAGAAGAAAGAAAAGAACTCCAACACAAGTAAACGTCGCTCTCACGTCAAGTTATCGGAAACCTGCACCTGCAACTATTGTTGTAGTATCTGTGAGCCACGAGGACTCAGCAATCCCATAATCATGGGTAGTAAGACTAGCAAAGCTTAATGGGTATGGAGAAGTTAAGTGGTGAGGTTGCAGCAGCGGCTAAGCATTGTATTGTGGGTAACTTACGAGTAAAAGAATAAGATGAGCATCTATGCAAACGGTCGCAAACTAGTAATGATCGCTAAGTGATCCTGAACTACCTACGAGTCAAACATAACCCCACCGTGTTCTCTTCTCAAAATGAAAAGAGACGGTCACGGTTACTCACGCGGTTGGTGTGTTTTATTTCAGATCTTCTGTCAAGTTTTCTACAACTGGACATTAACAAATTCCAATCTGCCACATAACCGCGAGCACGGCTTTTGAAAGATCATAACCCAGCAGGGGTGTCCCAACTTAGCCCATCACAAGCTCTCACGATCAGCAGAGGTAAAACCTCTTATCTTAGGGAAGACCTGATCAGACTCGGAATCCCGGTGCACAAGACATTTAGACAATGGTAAAACAAGTCCAGCAAGACCTCCCGGCGTGCCGACACCCTGATAGTAGCTGCGCGTATATCGTCTCAGGCCACGTCCGGATGAGCGACACGTATGGGAGCCAGATACCCCAAGATGCCAAGGGGCGGCCCCGCAAAGTGCTCTAGTTTGGGATCAACACCATCAGTACTGGCCCCCTGTATGTAGAAAAGAATCCCCGGGGACGCGACCCCCTATGCAATTTAATTGATTAATTAATAGTTTTAATATGTTGCAAATTAAAACCAAAGTTGGGCCTAGATGGAGGAGTTTTATTCAAAGCAAACTGTCAAGGGGTCCCCATAAACCCAACTATGTTAGGAACGCACAATCCAGGAACATAATACCAGTTTATCGATTCTTAAGGCTGCATGAGTGGAACGAAACACCGAGCAAAAGGCCAAGCCTTCCACCCATTGCCAAGCATGTAGGTGCATTAATTATAGTAATAGATATTGTGATATTCCAACAATCCAAGATCTGGCATGGAGCAATCTTCATCTTCTCCTGCAACTAACAACACTATAAGAGGGGCTAAGCAAGCCGTAACATAGCCATACAACGATTTGCTGGGATGGTGTCAAAGGTTAGAGGTTTCGTGGCAACAATGAGAGGCTAACAACAAAAGATGGGCAGCGCGACATATAGCGATAGCATCGAGACAACTAGCATAGCAATGATAGTAATGAGATCCAAAGTGACGGTCATCTTGCCTGAGATCCCTCTAGTAAGAAGAACGAGTCCATGAAGAAGAGGCCACGAAGACGAACCAAGAATAGTCGAACAAATCCTCACGATCGCAACAAAATAGGAACTAACGAGAAGAAGCAAACAACATGGTAAACACACAACACAAAACAAGACAAGATTCTCAACCAAGTATGATGAATGACAAGCGTACTTGATGCTTTACATGGCACACGATGATGCAAACAAGAACATCGCACCAGCAAGTTTAAATGGGGGCCGGAAACAACATATAACAATTTCGGTAAGTCCTCGTATGCAAATTTTGAAGTTGGTCCAGAACTGAACAAACAATATGTTAAAGTTGTTAAACACAAATTTAACATGCGCCATGATGATCTACACGAAATTCTAGTCAAGTTACATATAAGGTTCATTTAATTCGGAGCTACGGCCTAAAAGATATGAGCAAAACAAGTCAAGCTGCAAAATGTGACTCAAACAACGTGCAAACACTCTCAAAACATGGATGCAACATGACATGATGCATCTACATGCAAAACCAAGTAAATTTCATATAGTGCATGCTCAAAACCAGAGCAACGGTTCAACACATACACATGGAACAAGTTTAAAGGACAAGCTGTCCACAACAATAACTAGGCATCTCACAAGCATCAAAACAACAAGCTACAAGTAGAAGATATACACAAGCATGGCATGAGCTCAAAGTAAAGATAACATGCTTCAAATATCAACAAGTCTCAGGTTCATATGCATTAAGAATAATCTAACATGATCAAGGCAACAAGCAAACTTTATATCACAGATCAAGACTTAGTGGAAAACAGAGCATATACATGAGCAGAGTTAATATGTTGACATGTTGGAGGCAAGAAATAAATAACCTACAACACAAGATCATGGCAAGCAAATGTATGGCATGCTAGAGCTCAAGGAACACAAGATGGCATATACATGGGAGCAATAGGTTCATGTCATTCATCAAAACAAGATGGGAACATGATATAGCAGATTCCCGGACTTGGTGAAAATCCGGGAATGCAAACAACAACATTATGATGCTGAATTTGGAGGCACATAACAGCAAGCATATCAAGTGTAATAAGCAATCAAAGGTCAAGAACATGTAATAGGCATGGCATACTCCAAATAACTCCATTGGCACAACTCCATAAGATGCATAGAATGATTATAACAAGCTTTGCCAAATTGAACATGATGTTGACAGGCTGATAGATACATTATCAAGCAACTTGAGAGGAAGAAAGAGACATGCTACACGAACTTATAATTGCAGACAAGGGCATGGATGGATATAGCATAGCATGGACCTCAAGACATGGTCACTAGACATTCCAAAACATACATGGATTTGACTGTAGCATCAAGCAAACACATCATCATAATATAACCGTTTCAGATATAGCAGTTTTCAACAAGTCTCAGAAAATAGCAAACAACAAGTAGGTCATTTAACAAGCTTGTTTCACTCACCACAAGGCATATCATGAAAGGTGGATTGAACCACAGAAAAGAGGACATGATTTTGCTCTTAAAACATGTTGACATGATGCTCAAACAAAAACACACAAAAAGATATGAAAAAGACAAATCAACAAGTTATACTAGTTTTCAGTAGTTAACATCACTTAGCACTTTTGCAACAGAGATTAAAGCATCAAGATGCAACCTAACATGAATTCAATTACAATCAACATGTAAAACACAGATAGACGAACATTTTGACATATCATATGCTCAATTTGGATAACCGTGTACAAAGTTACAAGTCACACAAGATGCATACATGATGATTTTTCAGCAAAAGACTTGGTGAAAAAAACGACCTCGGGTCAGACTGGGCGTACAATGTCCGTGCTTACCCGGACATGTCCGGACATGCTGGGGGGCTGGCACGTGGGCCCGATGCAAGGTGGATTTGGGTCGGTTCCGGGCAGTGGCTACGGCTGCAGGATGGATCGGGGCGACCCGATCTGGATCTCGCCTGAGATCCGATCGACGGGGAGGCTGGGAGCATGGTGCAGCAGCGAGCAGAGGGACCGGCGGCGGAGGTAGCACGACGACGCGAAAGGAAGCAGAGCTGGGCTTGGGCACCTCGGATTTGGCCGGAGCTGGGTGGACGAGGTGCGGGGAGGCCGGCGGCGAGCTCGGGCCGGGCGGAGGAGGCCGGAGGTTCGGCGTTGGTTGGCTGGAGGTGGGAGCGTGGGGCAGCGACGCTTGCAGGCGGCGGGATCTGGCCTGGGCGAGGTCGGGTGGTCGCCGGCGACGCTCAACAACGGCGGGGAGGACGACCGTCGGCGGGGTCGAAGGGCCTCGAGGCCCTAGGCTCGGGAGCACACGGAGGACATGGAGCTAGGCACGCTCGGGTGCGCGGTGGGCGGCTCGGGCCCGCTCCGGCCTAGGGGCGGGCCGCGGACAGGCCGGGAGGGCTCGCGGCAAAGTGGGGCGTGGGGGACTGATGGCGCGCACTGAGTGGTGGGGAGCGGCGGCGGGTGGCCGCGCGGCGAGTGGCACGCTGCCAAGTGGCGGCGCTAGGGTGGCCGGCGCCAGAATTGGAGGAGGAGGGAGTTGGCTGTGGCTGGTGGTGGCAGATCTAAGGAGAAGGGGGTCTAGGGGTAGGAGAAGGCTAGGGTAGGCCAAAAATGGAAGGACGGGAGGTTTATATAGGGTAGGTGCTAGAGTTAGGGGGTTTAGGTCCGTTTCGGACCCTCAAATCTCGAGCTGACAGTCCGGAGCGGAGGGGGAGTTTTGTGGGCTGGTGGGCTGTGTAGAATAGTTGGGCTGAGATGAGGGAGATGAAGCGAGAGAGAGGCTCGCAGGGGTTTTCAGAGACCAAAAACGTCCGACGTTTGTCCGGCTATATTGCTGCTATAGGTTTACCGTTGGGCTATCAAACAAGCTCCGAATGGGATGAAATTTGGCAGGTGTTCTACCTATGCTATAATAAGACTACACTCCAAGTTTCACCTCATTCCGAGAACATTTTCCGGCCACTTATAAAATAAGTATTCGGAGGTGCGCGGGCGAGTGCGAGTGTGTCTGGGCTTAGAACGGACAACAGAGAGGACGAGGGACCCGACAACTAAGAACAGATGCAAGTTTTGAAAACCATGCAGGTGCAATGCACATGATGACATGGAAAAGTGCAACACGCAAGCAAATGACATGGCAACGGCAACGAATAACTGGAAGACACCTGGCGCATCGGTCTCGGGGCATCACATGAGTTGTGGGCGGTGATGTTCATACTGCTTACCACCGACGTATTATTTTGATTCAGCGGTATTGTAAGATGAAGCGGCCCGGACCAACATTACATGTCCACATACATGAGACCGGTTCCACCGTTACGTGGAACTTGTTTGCATAAAGGTGGGTAGCTGGTGTCTGTTTCTCCTACTTTAGCTAAATAGAATTTGACTGCGGCCGGTCCTTGTTGAAGGTTAAAACAACAAACTTGATAAATCACCGTTGTGGTTTTTGTGCCGTAGGTAAGAATGGTACTTGCTAGATGCCCGTAGCAGCCACGTAAAATTTGCAAAAACAAAGTAGATGACAACTCACTTGTTTTTGTACGGCATGTTGTGATGTGATATGGTCAAGACGTGATGATTTATACGTTATTGTATGAGATGATCATGTTTTGTAAATTATCGGCAATCGGCAGGAGCCTTATGGTTGTCGGTTTATTGTATGAAATGCAAGCGCCGTGTAATTGCTTTACTTTATCGCTCTGAGTTAGCAATAGTCGTAGAAGCACTAGTTCGCGAGACGACCACGACACTATGATGGAGATCAAGGTGTCGAGCCGGTGATGATGGAGATCATGACGATGCTTTGGAGATGGAGTTCGAAAGCACAAGATGATGATGGCCATATCATGTCACATATTTTGATTGCATGTGATGTTTATCCTATATGCATCTTATTTTGCTTAGAATGGCGGTAGCATTATAAGATGATCCCTTCACTAAATTTCAAGATAAAAGTGTTCTCCCCGAGTATGCACCGTTGCTACAGTTCGTTGTTTCAAGACACCACTTGATGATCGGATGTGATAGACTCTACGTTCACATACAATGGGTGTAATACATTTTTACACACATAGAATACTTGGGTTAAACTTGACGAGCCTAGCATTTATAGACAGGGCCTCGGAACACTGGAGACCGAAAGGTCGAAGATGAGTCATATAGTAGATATGATGAAGATAGAGATGTCACCATTGATAACTACTCTATCTTACGTGATGATCGGACATTTTTAGTGTATTTGGATCATGTTTCACTTAGATAACCTGAGGGATGTTAATTTAAGTGGGAGTTCATTAGTAATTTTATTAACTGAACTTAATTTATCATGAACTTAGTCTTGATAGTATTTGCATATCTATGTAGTATATCAATAGCTCGCCATTTAGCTCCCCTATTTTAGATATAGTCCTAGAGAAAACTAAGCTGAAACATGTTAGTAGCAATGATGTGGACTAGGTCTATGATCTGAGGATTGTCCTCATTGCTGCACAACAGTATTATGTCCTTGATGCACCGCTAGGTGACAGACCAGTTGTAGGAGCAGATGCAAACGTTATGAACGTTTGGCAAAGCTCAGTATGGTGACTACTTAATAGTTTAGTGCACCATGCTTTACGGCTTAGAACCGGGACTTCAAAAACGTGTTGAATGACACTGAGCATATGAGATGTTCCAAGATATGAAATTGATATTTCAGACTCATGCCCATGTCTAGAGGTATGAGACATCTGACAAATACTTTGCCTACAAGATGCATGAGAATACCTCAGCTAGTGAGCATGCACTCAGAATGTCTGGTTACTACAGTCACTTGAATGAAGTGGGAGTTAATCTTCCAGATAAGATAGTGATTGATAGAGTTCTCTAGTCACTATCACCAAGCTAGTAGAACTTCGTCGTGAACTATAATGTGCAAGGGATGACGAAAACGATTCATGAGCTCTTCGCGATGCTGAAATCGGCGAACGTAGAAATCAAGAAAGAGCATCAAGTGTTGATGGTTAACAGGAGCACTAGTTTTAATAAAAAGGGCAAGGGAAGGAAAAGGGAACTTCAAGAAGAATGGCAAGCAAGTTATCACTCCCGTGAAGAAGCACAAAGCTGGACCTAAGCTTGAAAATTAGTGCTTCTACTGCAAAGGAAATGGTCACTAGAAGCGGAACTGCCCCAAAAATACTTGGCGGATAAGAAGGATGGAAAAGTGAACAAAAGGTATATTTGATATACATGTTATTGATGTGTACCTTACTAGTATTTTTAGTATCCCCTGGGTACTTGATACTGGTTCAGTTGCTAAGATTAGTAACTCAAAGCAGGAGTGGCAGAATAAACGGAAACTAGTTAAGGGTGAGTTGATGATGTATGTTGGAAGTGGTTCCAAGATTGATATGATCATCATCGCACACTCCCTATACTTTCGAGATTAATGTTGAACCTAAATAAATGTTATTTCGTGTTTGTGTTGCGCATGAACAAGATTGGATCATGTTTATTGCAATACGGTAATTCATTTAAGTTAGAGAATAATTGTTGTTGTGTTTACATGAATAAAACCTTCTATGGTCATACACCCAATGTAAGTGGTTTATTAAATCTCGATCATAGTAATACACATATTCATAATATTGATGCCAAAAGATGCAAAGTTGATAATGATAGTGCAACATACTTGTGGCACTGCCGTTTAGGTTATATTGGTGTAATGCGCTGATACGTCTCCAACGTATTTATAATTTTTGATTCTTCCATGCTATTATATTATCAATCTTGGATGTTTTATATGCATTTATATGCTATTTTATATGATTTGTGGGACTAACCTATCAACCTAGAGCAGTGCCAGTTTATGTTTTTCCTTGTTTTTGAGTTTTGCAGAAAAGGAATATCAAACGGAGTCCAAACGGAACAAAACTTTATGAGGATTTTTCTTGGACCGGAAGACACCAGAAGGACTTGGAGTACACGCCAGGGGAGACTCGAGGCAGCCAAAAGGGTGGAGGGCACGCCCCCTACCTAGTGAGCCCCCCGAGACCCCCTTGACCTATTTCTTCCGCCTATATATTCTCAAATATTCCAAAAACATCAGAACATCCATCAAAACCATGTTTCCGCCATCGTAACTTTCTGTTCCCGCAACATCCCATCTAGAGGCCTTTTCGGTACTTTGTCGGAGGGGGAATCGAGCACGGATGGCACCTACATCATCACCATTTCCCTTCCGATGAAGTGTGAGTAGTTCACCACAGACCTACGGGTCTATAGCTAGTATCTAGATGGCTTCTTCTTTCTCTTGGATCCTCAATACCATGTTCTCCTCGTTGTTCTTGGAGATCTATCCGATGTAATATTCTTTTGCGGTGTGTTTGTCAAGATCCAACGAATTGTGGGTTTATGATTAGAGTATCTATGAATATTATTTGGGTCTTTTCTGAATTCTTATATGCATGATCTAATATCTTAGTAATTCTCTTCGAACTATCATTTTTGTTTGGACAACTAGATTGATATTTCTTGCAATGGAAGAAGTGCTTTGCTTTGGGTTCAACCTTGCGGTGCTCAATCCCTGTGACAGAAAGGGACATGACACGTATTCTATTGTTGCCATCGAGGATAAAGAGATGGGGTTTTCATCATATTGCTTGAGTTCATTCCTCTACATCATGTCATCTTGCTTAAAGCGTTACTCAGTTCTTTTGATCTTAATACTCTATAGCATGCAAGATAGCGGTCGATGTGTGGAGTAATAGTAGTAGATGCAGGTAGGAGTCAGTCTACTTGTCTTGGACGTGATGTCTATATTCATGATCATTGCCTTAAATGTCTTCATAACTATTCGTTATTCTATCAATTGCTTGGCAGTAATCTGTTCACCCACCATAATATTGGCTATCATGAGAGAAGCCTCTAGTGAAACCTATACCCCTGGGTCTACTTTACATCTTATAAGTTTTTCGATCTACTATTTTGCAATCTTTTACTTTTCAATCTATGAACCAAAAACCCAAAAATATTTACTTCACCATTTATTAAACTCCATCATATACCACTTTTGCAAATAACCTAGAAGGGATTGACAACCCCATTATATCGTTGGGTGCAACATGTCAGATTGTTTGTGCAGGTATTTGGCGACTTGTGTGTAATCTCCTACTGGATTGATACCCTGGTTCTCAAAACCGAGGGAAATACTTACTTCACTTTGCTGCATCTCCCTTTCCTGTTCAAGGGAAGTACCAACGCAAACTCAGGAAGTAGCGAGGAAGCAAGATTTCTGGCGTCGTTGCCGAGGAGATCTACGCCAAGTCAAGACCCACCAAGTACCCTTCATTAAACACTCAACTCCTGCATTTACATTATTTGCCATTCTCCTCTTGTTTTCCTCACCCCCACTTCTAAAATGATTTTCGAAAAGATTTGCCTTTTCTTCGACCTCCTTTTGTTCGCTAGCTTCTTGTGTGCTTGTGTGTTGGATTGCTTGCTTTGTCGCGACGGCTCAAGAAAATACCAAATTATGTGATTTCTCCAACACCAATAATAATGATTTTATTAGCACCCCGATTGCTCCCGCTACTAATGCAGAATCTTGTGAAATCAATGCTGCTTTGCTGAATCTAGTCATGAAAGATCAATTCTCTGGCCTTCCTAGTGAAGATGCCGCATCTCATCTGAATAATTTTGTTGATTTGTGTGATATGCAAAAGAAAAGAGATGTGGATAATGATCTTGTTAAATTAAATATATTCATGTTTTCACTACGAGATCGGGCTAATACAGTGTTTTGCTTGGAGTGTCTTTTATGATATGAGTCTTTGATTTTTAGTTGACACAATCATCCTTGCTGTACACACCTTTTGAGAGGGACATGCTTCAATCATGATTTATTAGAATACTCTATGTGCTTCACTTATATCTTTTGAGCTAGGCAATTTTGCTCTAGTGCTTAACTTATATCTTTTTAGAGCACGGCGGTAGTTTTATTTTATAGAAATTTTTGAACTCTCTTGCTTCACTTATATTATTTTGAGAGTCTCTAAAACAGCATGGTAATTAGCTTGGGTTATGAATTTAGTCCTAATATGATAGACATCCGAAGTAGTTGTAATAAAAACTTCCATATGATAATTGTGATTGTTTTGAGATATGAGGATGGTAATATTAGAATCATGCTAGTAGTAAATAGTAGGGTAGAGAAAATAATTGTGTTAAGGTTCGTGATTCCCGAAGCATGCATGTATGGTCTCTAAAAAGTTTAACCGAAACAAGATGCTTGTGTCTTGATTGTTTACCTTTGTGTGAAGGTCGGGGGCGCGCCATGGTTAACTCCTACCAACCTCCCCCTAGTGGCATGCATAGTAGTACTTTGCTTCGAGGGCTAATACATCTTTTGCAATAAGTATGTGAGTTCGTTATGACTATTGTTTAGTCCATGGATTATACGCACTCTCACCCTTCAACCTGGCTAGCCACTCTAGTGCCGCGCAACTTTCGCCGGTGCATAAAACCCTCCTTATACCTTCATCAAAACAGCCACCATACCTACCTATTATGGCATTTCCATAGCCATTCTGAGATATATTGCCATGTATCTCCACCGTTCCCTTTATTATGATACGCATCTTCATTGTCATATTAATTTGCATGATCATGTAGTTGACATAGTATTTGTGGCAAGGCCACCGTTCATATTTTTTATACATGTCACTCTTGGTCATTGCACATCCCGGTACAACGCGAGAGGCATTCATATAGAGTCATATCTTTGTTCTAGCATTGAGTTGTAATATCGAGTTGTAAGTAAATAAAAGTGTGATGATCATCATTATTAGAACATTGTCCCATGTGAGATTATCAAAAATAAAAGAGGCCAATGAAGGCCAAATAAACAAAAGAGGCCAAAGAAGCCCACCAAAAAAGAGAGGCCAAAGAGCCCAAAATAAAAAAAATGAGAGAAAGGACAATGTTACTTTCTTTTTCTCCACACTTGTGCTTCAGAGTAGCACCATGTTATTCATGATAGAGAGTCTCCTATGTTGTCACTTTCTTATACTAGTGGGAATTTTCGTTATAGAACTTGTCTTGTATATTCCAAAGATGGGCTTCCTCAAATGCCCTAGGTCTTCATGAGCAAGCAAGTTGATGCACACCCACTAGTTTTCTTTTTGAGCTTTCATACACTTATATCTCTAGTGCATCCGTTACATGGCAATACCTACTCGCTCACATTGATATCAATTGATGGACATCTCTATAGTCCATTGATTTTCTGAGTTGATGTGAGACTTTCTCCCCACTTTTGTATATTACCACCTTATATTCCACCCATAGTGCTACATCCATGGCTCATGCTCATATATTGCGTGAAATATTGAAAAGGCTGAAGCGCGCCAAAAAGTATGAACCAAATGCTTGGCTGACACCAGGGTGGGCATGATTACCTTGTGTTGGGAAGAGAGATCATAATAAGACTATATGATTTTGTAGGGATAACTTTCTTTAGCCATGTTATTTTTGAAGCTTGATGATTTACTATCTAGTATGCTTGGAATATCATTGTTCTCATGTCAACATAAACTTATGCTTGAAACTTACGGATTTGAACTTTCATACCACATTAAAGAACAATTGCATTGATAAATATGTTAGGTTGCATTCCACATCAAAAATTCTGTTTTCATCATTTACCTACTCGAGGACGAGCAAGAATTAAGCTTGGAGATGTTTGATACATCTCCAATGTATCTATAATTTTTTATTGTTGCATGCTATTATATTATCTATATTGGATGTTTTATATACATTAATATGCTATTTTATATGATTTTTGGGACTAACATATTAACTAGAGCCCAGTACAAGTTTCTATTTTTCCTTGTTTTTGAGTTTCGCATAAAAGGAATATCAACCAGAGTCCAAACAAAATGACACTTTACAAGGATTTTTCTTGGACCAGAAGACACCATAATGACTTGGAGTACACGCCAGGGGAGCCTTGAGGCGGCCAGAAGGGTGGAGGGTGCGCCATGGGGGTAGGGCGTGCCCCTACCTTGTGGGCCCCCCGAGGCCCCCTGACCTACTTCTTTTGACTATAAATTTCCAAATATTATAGAAACCCTAGAACATCCATCGAAACCACTTTTCCACCGCCTTAACCCTTTGTTCTTGTGGGATCCCAGCTAGAGGCCTTTTCCGGTACTCTGCCAGAGGGGGAATCAACCATGGAGGGCATCTACATCAACCCTATTGCCCTTCCGAGGTAGTGTGTGTAGTTTATCACAGACCTACGGGTCCATAGCTAGTAGCTAGATGGCTTCTTCTCTCTCTTTGATCCACAATACCATGTTCTCCTTGATGTTCTTGGAGATCTATTCGATGTAATATTCTTTTGCGTTGTGTTTGTCAAGATGTGATGAATTATGGGTTTATGATCAGATTATATATGAATATTATTTGAGTCTCTTCTGAATTCTTATATGCATGATTTAATATCTTAGTAATTCTCTTCGAATTATCGGTTTGGTTTGGCGAACTAGATTGGTTTCTTGTAATGGGCGAAGTGCTTTGCTTTGGGTTCAATCTTGCGGTGCTCGGTCCCAGTGACAGTAGGGGACATGACACGTATTGTATTGTTGCCATCGAGGATAACAAGATGGGGTTTTCGTCATATTGCTTGAGTTAATTCCTCTACATCATGTAATCTTGCTTAATGTGTTACTCTGTTCTTATGAACTTAATACTCTAGATGCAGAATCGTTTTGGTCGATGTGTTGAGTAATAGTAGTAGAGACAGGCAGGAGTCTGTCTACTTGATATGGACGTGATGCCTATATTCATGATCTATCACACCCTGATTTTCATATCACATTGCTTAAGCTAATTTCCATGTTAAAAATGTGGATTTGCAAAAAACTTTTGAGTGTTTTTGACTTTGCTTGATTTGACTTTTGTCTGCTGTTTGCTAGTGCTCTAAAAATCAAATAAATCCTCCAACTCTTATACTTCATCTCCTTGACCCAAAACCTTTTCCCAATGATCATGCCATGTGTTTAGACCAGTATAGAATTTTCTTATAAAAATATTTTGGCCAAATGGTATTTTCTAAAATTAGTTTTCCAAAAACCCCTGAATTGAGGTTTGCACTGCAAGTACCTTATTTAGGGTGTGAAAAATATTTCAAAAAGTATATTTGAATCCTATTAGGTATAGGACTTCCAGAAACCACAAAAGTATAATTGTAAAAGTTATTTTTATATTTTATTTAAAAGCTTTTTCTTAAGGCCAGAAATGGTCTTTAATAGGGAAAAATTATTTAATCATTTCAAAAATATTTGCCAAAATTCAGGGAGACTCATAGGACATATATTGTCCATATATAAGAGTTTCAACACATGGTCATGTTCAAAATATTGGACAAATCCTTCCAAAACCCTTTCTGGATATTTCAAGCTTTTGAAATATTTACAAAGGAAATATTCTCCAAAAATTCCAGGGAAATTCTGTCATGTCATAGATGACATATTTGATGATCTTGCAAAGCCTCATGCCTTGAAGATCAAGGAAACATCCTCTTATCCCCTCAAAACCCTTCTGTCCCTATTTGAAGTTTGAGCAACTCTACATTGTCAAACTTGTCCAAATGCTCTCAAATTTGGTGCACATGGTGGAATGGCCTAATAAGGCATCTAGACCAAATGGCACAAGATTTGGAATAGAGCAACTTGATCAGATCACCCCAAAACCCTTTCTGTTCAAATGCAAATTTGAACAACTTTACATTGTCAACTTTTTATCTCGAGCCTCAAACTTTGTGGGCATGATCAATACCCCAAATGATGATGCTACACCAAGTGGTGCATCAAGGGGAGATGATTTGCTTAACTCCAACATGGTGAAACCATTTCTGTTGATTTCTAGGGTTCACCAAAGTTACATTGGCCACTTTGCCCAAATGAGCTCAAATTTGGTGTAGGGGCCTAATTATATGTGACATTTGATCCTGTTAAGTCCCATCTCAAGTGGAGGTCATTTGCCTCCCCAAAACATGATCAAACACCTTCTGTCAAATTGCCAAAACCAGTGTTTGAACCTCTTTTACTATTTCCCTTTACCTCATATTCTTACCACAGCTTCCCCTGATCATCCTCTACCCCCAGTAACTCTCTATGGCCTTAGCTCAATTATTGGAGGGGGGTAAAACCCCAAATTCACTATTCTGGCAGCAGCTTTCACCCTCTCTTTCACCTCTCTCCTCATCCCAGTGGTTCCCTGGAGCATCCAAAGCCACAGGCCACTTCTTTACTACTTCCTATACCCTCTGGACACAATTGGACACGCCTGGGCGCCAGGCCACGCCAATGGCAGCCAAAAGCCCGCTCTGGAGCGCGCTACAGTGCTCTGGATGGTCGGCCCCCTCCTCCTTCTCTCTCCGGCAACCTGTGTCCACCAGTCGCCGTCCGTGCCCCTAGCATCCCTCGTGCTCGTTCCTCTCTCCCTCTCTCTTTCCCTGGTCGTAGACCACGCCCAGCAGGACCCCCGACTCGAAGGCAAGCCCCCCGTGGCCTACAGGGACGGCTACGGCCTCGCCGGCGCACGGCCCGCTGTGCACCACACCCTTTCCTATTTAAGGCCGCCCGGGTCCTCCCCTTCGTCTCATTTCGCTTCTCCTAGCCCCCCGTGCACTCCCAGGACGTCCCATTCTTCCTCCCGTGCCCTCCAGCCATCACCCTGGCCGGAGCAGAGCCGCCGGCCGCCGCCTAGATACGGGCACCTCAGGCCCTTCCTCCTCCACCTAGCCACTCCAGCACTACCCCAGCACCGCCCCAGACTCCCCCCAAGCTCCAGCTCTTCCTTCCCCCGCCTCTTCCCCGCTGTGCCGAACTTCACCGACGGTCGCCTCCGCAGATGTCCAAGCCGTCGCCGCTTCAGCCCTCCCCGACATGCGTGCGATACATGGATGGGTGCGGCGTGCCGTCCTGAGCACGCCGGTGGGCGGAGCGTCGCCGGAGACGCGCTGTGGCCCCGACAATCACCGGCGGGAGCAGCTCACCCCACGGCGAGAGCGCGCGGCGGGAGGTTGAAGATGGCCGGAGCGCCGGGCCCCACGCGTCAGCGACCTGAAAGCCAGGCCCACCCGTTTAAGTGGATGCGGCAACAGCGCAGCCCGCTTCCCCCGCGCGGAAGCGCCTTTCCTGGCGGGCGCCTTCGACGTGGCCGGGTCCCTGTGCACTACTGAGCAGATGGGCCGGCCCAGTGAACAGAAGCACTAAGCCTCGCCCAGAGCACCGTATAAGGTTGAACCCTTATTCCTTTTCTTTTTCTTTATTCTGTCAACTTCAAAAATGCCTAGAATATTCAAATGAACTCCAAACTTGCATGATTCAAATTTCCTATGGCTCCATAAATCATGCTCTATCACATGGTGCAACATGCACATTATTCCATATACATTTCTTTCACAAATATTTATCAAATGCCCATATTCCATTTTCTGTGATGAACTTTAGAAAATCACAGAGAGCTCAATCTTGATCCAAATGCAGTGATTCAAGTTCCTAGATGCTTGTCATGTCCAAACTTAGTTTTGGAACATTTTTAATAATAGTTTATGTACCCCACCAAATATTGAGCCATTTCTTCATATTTATCAGCTTTGCAAAATCCTAGGAAATTCATTTCAAATCCAAATCCAGTGAAACCAACTCCTAAATGCTTCTAAAATCATGACTTGATGATGGGTACCTTTGCTCATCATTCAAGGAAATGTTTCTGTATACTTCTTCCAAATCCATAAACCCTTTGGTTCCATCATATTGGAATGTTCCAAATCACCCATTGATCCAATACCTATGAAACCACCTTGGTCATTTCTAATATGACCAGAGGTATCCTAGAAAAGTCCAACTCCTATTTTTAGAGCACTTTTATTGTTGCTTTGATTGTGTTGCTTATTATGATTGTTTCCATCGTTAGTTGACGAAATAAACGAAGTACTCGGAGATGGACCAGAAGGTTTGAAGACTCAGAAGAATAAGGCAAGCAGCCCTTTGACCATGTTCAAGAAACCTTTTTATGCATGTCTCATAGCACCTTATTATTCAATGCATCGGAATCATGTTGAGGTGGAAACCACTTTGGTTGCTACCTTTGTTACTTACTATTGATACTTGCATCAAACATGACCCTACCTTCCTATGAGGGTTATGTGGGTGGGAGTAGATAGATGTATGCTATAGTAGTTGGCTACGCAAAATGGGTCGGGGTTATGCATTGAGTGAAACAAGTGTGGCCTGACATACTTGCAAATGACCCAGCGGGTGCCACTAATGCCCCTGAGAGTTCATGAGGAGCTAGGGCACTACTTGGTGAGAAGTAGTGTGCCAAGGCTTGATGGAAGTGTTGTTTACAGAGATGGATTAGATTTATGTGTGACTACCGTCCCAACCAAACATGCGCAACCACTCTACCCTTACATGGGAAAGGGCATTATTGATTACCTAGGTTGATACTAGCATGGTGCCCGCATTACTAGTGACGGGGGTGACATGAGGTCACTCTTGGGACGGGGTCGCGCTTGGATAGGCGGCCATGACTTTCTTTACAGGGCACCGGACACACCGTTGGTACCCCGTGCTTGTGATATGTGATGAATACGGAGCGAGTCTCCACAAACCTTGAGATGTGAAATGTTTGGCACGGGGCTGCTACCAATCGAGTGGACTCTATGTTAGTGTCGTCTAGGGAAAGATAGTGATCGGGTGCTTACCCCGGGTACTTGAGGTACCGCGGGTCGTGGATGACACGGAAGTTCCCCGGATCTTGTGGGTAAAGTGTGCAACCTCGGCAGAGTGTCAAACTATTCGAATAGCCGTGTCCGCGGTCAAGGACAGTTGGGTGGTGCTGCTTAGACTATGTCCATAAGTTTCTGGGAAACAACACGATTCAGAGATATTGATGATGTGATTGTGAGGAAGTCACAATGAGCTTGTGCATGTGCTGATTACAACTCTTTCTCGATATTGATGTCTGTGTCCTCCTGATACTTGTTGCAGACACATGCATGTCCATATTATATGTTGATCATAATTGCATATGAAAAACTAGCTTTCCGCAAAAACTGCCAACCTAGCAGTAGAGCCTTGCATAATTATTCTGTGAGCACTCTTGGGTTGCTTGCGAGTACATTCAATGTACTCATTGGCTTGCCACTGGTTATTTTATTGGCCAGGCAGGAGAGAACAGGTTATGATGAAGATTTCTTGGTGACGAGCATGCGAGCTAGGACGCTTCCCAGTCAGAATGCATGTATGGTTAAGGCAGATGGCATGGGTCCATGTTGTCATTGAGGATTTCTGCTGCGATGATATACTCAAGACTTGACCATTATGGTCCTACTTGTGTAACACGGTATGTAAGGATGTAAGACTCTTGTTATTCAGCTTCTGTGTGTTCAGTGAGCATTGATCTCTGGGATCACTGTACACGTGCATTCGGTGATCACGACTTATGAGTCGGGGTCCCCACATGATCATTGCCTTAGATGTCATCATAATTATTCTCTCTTCTATCAATTGCATGACAGTAATTTGTTCGCCCACCATAATATCTACTATCATAAGAGAAGCCTCTAGGGAAACCTATGGCCCCTGGGTCTATTTTACATCTTATAAGTTTCCGATCTACTATTTTGCAATCTTTTACTTTTCAATCTACAAACCAAAAACCAAAAAATATTTAATTTACTAGTTCATCTATCTCTATCAGATCTCACTTTTGCAAATAACCGTGAAGGGATTGATAACCCCTTTATAGTGTTGGGTGCAAGTTGTTTGATTGTTTGTGCAGGTATTTGGCAATTTGTGCGTACTCACCTGCTGGATTGATACCTTGGTACTCAAACTGGGGGAAATACTTAGTCTACTTTGCTGCAGCACCCTTTCCTCTTCAAGGGAAAAACCAACGCAAGCTCAAGATGTAGCACCTCTCCATGAGCACACTAAGCTTTGTCAGCTAGATGCCATCTCACAAATAATAGCTCTGAAGGCTCAATTCAACTTGGGCAGAGAATGCTACGATGCGATGATGATAGTATTTGGACGTTTTCTACCCAAAGGCCATGTGATACCTGCAAACCTATACCAATCAGACATAATCCTCTGTGCTCTTAAGATGCCCTATGAGAAGATATGTTCGTGTGAGAAATGATGTGCCTTATTTAGGCTTCAGTATGCGTACTTGAACTATTGTCCCATTTGAAAGTCATCCAGGTATATTGTGGTAGACAACAGTATGGGTGAGAAGACGCAGACCAAAATCCCCATTAATGTTGTTCGATATATGCCACTCATACCAAGACTTCAATGTATTTTCATGGTTGAAGAGATAGCTAAACATATGACTTGTCACAAAACGGGCAAAAGAACCCAACTAGATGCAGATGGGAAGCTGATGATGGTGCACACATAAGACGGTGAAGAGTGGAAGCGCTTCAATGCATTACGCGAGGACAAAGCGGCAGATCCGAGGCATCCTCGAGTCACCATCAGCACGGATGGGTTCAGTGTGTTTGGTCTGATGGCAGCCCAATACAGCTATTGGCCCATATTTGTCATTCCACTCAATCTCCCCCCGGACAGATTATGCAAAGAAAGAACATTTTCCTGACATTGATAATTCCAGGGCCCAACAATTCAGGGACAGAATATAAATGGAATCTCGCACCAGCCAATGCTTCTAATTCCTTAACATTGGATATATAAGAATGATGGACCATTTTGTTGTATATCTTCAACAACCTAACAGAAGTGCGGCCATACATCGAGTAAGTTCTCGGTACATTTTTCGCAACTTCTAATTACATTGAACTGCTCTTATTCCCGGATATATTTGATACAGTGGATACTTCGCCAAATTCTCGTATAGAGCCGTGATCCAAAAAGATTATGTCGAAGAGTATGAGCTTCTGGAAAAGCATGGAGGCGGCTATCCCAGTTTCATCTCTTTGTTCAGACAAACGGTAATTTCCATCAGACCATTTCATTTCTTCGTTTAATTTTTGGCTAATGCAACAATCCTTTCGTATTAAACTTGTAGGCTAATTAAGAGTTTATGGACGCCGAATTGAGACAAGTCGCTAATGGATTTGACTTTAAGGTCCGTTCATTTGGGAAATACGACATCAACGGGTATCGCTTTCATACCTATGGCAAAGAGCTATCTATGGCCGGCCGAAAGTCTACAAATTGTTGTGTCTCTGCTACCGGCGAAAGATATAGCGAGTATTATGGAACGGTTGAAGCAATTTATGAACTTCAATTCTATGGTGCAAACCCATCAAACTTCGTAGTCTTCAAATGTTATTGGTTCTAGCCGAATGAGACTATAAATACTCATGAACATATAGGGCTATGTGTCGGTGTACTAAGGTAGGGGTACCTTAGTACCCCAACTTGTGCACGGGCAGTAGCAGATTCCCGCGGCAGGGCTTACCACGCGCTCGCCAAGCTCCGCTCTGGTCCCTATGAAGCCATTCAAGAACAAAGTATTCAAGTTAAGAGACAAGACCCCGGCAAAAGGAGCTTGCCGGGAAGGCCGCACCAGGCTCAAAGTTATCATTCCAGCACAAGACCCTAGCAAGAGGAGCTTGCCAGGAAGGCCAAAAGAACGGCACTTCAAGGAAGAATATCGTGGCGCATCGTGCGCCCCGGCAGGGCCCGGGAAGTGGCAAGCTTCCGGGCCCGGCAAGATAGCGACCCCGGTAAGGTGCTTGCCGGGGGAAGCTCACACTGTGTGCCTGCGCTCCAGCTCATTCGGCCACGCGTCGCCCTGGGACCCTTCCAGGGGCACGTGGCAGATGGCTTTGCAGCCTGAGGGACACGCTGGCGAGCCGCAGTGACGAAGCTACCGCCGTGGCGAACAGAGACGCATGGACAGACGCTTTTGGGGTCGACGGCGACGGGCATTAAATGCCCTTGTCCCCCACCGTCAAGGTTAGGTGAAGACCACTGTTCATTCAGTGTTCATGCACTGTTGCAACTACCACCAAATTTACATTTTTACCCTCCTCTACGTTGACACCAGTCGGTGACCCATTTGAGCTATAAAAGGAGGTCCATGCACAACGTAGAGGGGGTTCGATCCTAGGAACTCGCTCACTCCACGCTCGGTGTAGCTGGTACTGTAGATCTTCAAGCTCCCGAGCTCCGAAAACTCAATACAACCAAAAGCAGGAGTAGGGTTTTACGCGTCATCGCGGCCCGAACCTGGGTAAACTGCCCGCGTGTGCCCCTCGATCTGTTCTCCGTGCTCCCTCCGCTCCCTTACCGCAACATAGAAGGGGCTCCGGTCCCATAGGTGCTCGTGGGAGGACAGTTTCCCTCGACATCTTTGGCGCGCTAGGTAGGGGGCGTCGAGGTTGTGCGAACCCGATCCGGCGCTCACGCGGGCGCATTCTTCATCAACCTCTCCAACTTCAGCAACTTCACCAACTTCATCAACCTCATCGACTACATCAACATGCCTCCGAAGAAGAAGGCTTCGGAGTTTGGAGGCCCGTCTGCGTCGATCCCACCACCACCAGAGCCGACGGTTGGTGGGGGAGGCGCCGGCGGAAGGGTGGACGCCGGTGGGGACACTCACGGCGCCACCAAGTCCAAGGACAAGACGGACGACCGGGCGAACTCCAAGGCCTCGGTGTCCGTGCACGCACCACGTCCCTCACAGGAGGTGCCAGACCAGCAGCGACGTGGTACCGGAGGTACCATACGCTTGCTGGGACGTGGCCAGGCCGGTGAGTCACGGGACGCTCAAGGCCAACGTCCTGGCACGAGCAAGGCGCGGTCGCCGGGACGGGACATGCTCCTTCTAACGTGGTTAGAAGTCCGAGCGTGTCCCGCTCCTCGCACCGTTCGCCACCGTTTCGCTCCTCTCCAGCAGAAGCCCTGGCTAGGGCTCAGCTGCTCCTCGACTTCCCTCCAGCGGCGGACAAGGCCGAAGACTGGAGGGCGACGATCCAGAGCCTCATCGCCTTCGCCAACAACGATGCGCCGCAGCAGCCGGCAACTTCACGGCCGCGGCAAGTTGACCAAGCGAAGGCCGATGGCGACAAGACCGTCGGGGGTGCAACTACCGTGCACTCCCCACCGCGGAAGCAGAAAACACCGCCCCGCCGGATCAACGTCGACGACGATTCCACGGCGTCGTCGGATCCGCGGGCTCGCCGCGATCAGCGCCAAGTCCTCGACGACAGGCGACAAGAAGACGCTCGCACCCGCATCGAGCGTCGACGAGAAGCTCGAAGACAGTCCGATCAGCGCGCTGGGACCGCTGCTGACATGCACGCGCCCGGTGAACCAGGCGACTTGCCGTACGCGGCAGGTTGCCCTGCGTTCACCCGAGAGCTGCGGCAAGTCCAGTGGCCCAGCATGAAGAATTTCAAGCCCGACGTACCCGAGAACTACGACGGCAAAACTCACCCCTCAGAGTTCCTCAGCATCTACACCATTGCGGTGCAGGCTGCCGAGGGACGCGACGAGAAGATCCTAGCCAACTACTTCCCACTTGTGCTTAAGCCAAACGTCAGGTCTTGGCTTATGCACTTGCCGGAGAACTCAATTTCTTCATGGGCGGATTTGTGCCACCAGTTTGTCGGCGCCTTCACGGGCGGCCACAAACCCCACGGCCAGGAGAGCGATCTTCATATCCTTGCCCAGAAGGAGGGAGAGTCCCTACGCAAATACATCCAAAGGTTCAGCCGCGTTCAGCACAATATCCCCGATGTCCACCCTGCCGTGGTTATCAGCGCGTTCCACCAGAACGTGCGTAACCGCCGGATGAGGGAAGAGATGGCCATGACCAAGATCCGGGATGTCAGCGAGCTTTACGCTCTGGCTGACAAATGTGCACGTGCTGAAGAAGGGAGAAGACTCCCCGGAGAGGATACCGGCGCAGGAGGAAGCGACAGTGAGGATGCCGCCCCGACACGGAAAGGCCGGCGGCGAAACAAGAAGAAGAAGAACAAGGAGGTATTGGTTGTCGAGCAGTCCGGCAAGGAGGCTCCCGCCAAGAAGACATAGGCTGGTGGCTCCGGCAAGGAGCCCGCCCCTGTAGCGGAAGCCGACAAGCAGGACGGCTCCGACAAGCAGTACTGCAAGATCCACCGCACCAAGGGCCACGACCTCCAAAACTGCAAAAGGGTAGAGTACCTTGTAGAGCAGCAGAAGGCTAAATACGAGCGTCGCGACAAGGAGAAGGCCCAAGGAGGCGGAGGAGAGCCCAACAAGAAGCGGCCGTTCAATGGCCGGGGAGGACGCCGCGGCAAGGCCAAGCAGCGGCAAGGAGACCGACCTCCCCGGGGCCGCGACAAGGACGAAGACGAAGACGATGATGAGGATATGGATGAAGGAGACAACAGTGAGCAGGAGTTCCAGAAGGCCACAGAAGTTCTGTGCGTCGATGGAGGTGCCTTTCTGCACACTTCCCACCGCCAACTCAAGCAATGGGTGCGGGAAGTGAATGCAGCTGAACCACCCGTCGAGTCGCGCAGGCTCCTGAAATGGTCCGACACGCCTATCATTTTTGACCTTGAGGATCACCTGACCGCACAACCGCGGTCGGGTGCTTGCCGATGTTGGTTTCACCAACTATCCGCAACCTCAAGGTCACCAAGATGTTGGTTGACGACGGGGCCGGCCTCAACTTGATTTCCTCCGCTGTGATCAAGAAACTGCAGATCCCCGACAGCGAGCTCGAAGAAACCGGGACGTTCCAAGGAATCAACCCAGGAAGGAGCAAGCCGAAGGGGAAGGTTACACTGCCAGTGACATTTGGTGGAGAGCTCAACTTCAGGACGGAGAGGATTATGTTCGACGTCGCCGATATCCCATTGCCGTACAATGGGATACTTGGCCGTCCTGCGCTCGCCAAGTTTATGGCAGCTTCCCACTACGTATATAACATGCTCAAGATGCCAGGGCCGATAAGCGTCATCTCTGTCCCCGGCGACAAGAAAGATGCGCTTATTTGCGCCGACAAGATCTACCGGGATGCAGCAGCCGCGGCAGACAACAAAACACTTGCCGCTGAAGCTCCCGGGGGGAAGACCAAGACCAAGTCCGGCAAGAGCTCTGGAGCCCACTCAGGCAAACGCACCTCTTCGGAGTGCTGCGCTGCCGTCGAGGACACACCATCGAGCTCCACCGGCAAGTGCAAGAAAGGAATGGCAGCTCCACCGGCAACCAAGAAGGTGTCCACCAAGGAGGACGGCACTGGTGGTACCTTCACCATCAGTGCTACACTCGACCCCAAATAGGAAAGCGCGCTCGTTGCCTTCCTGCGGGCGAATGTCGACGTGTTTGCATGGCAACCGTCTGACATCCCCGGCGTTCCCAGGAAGGTAATTGAGCACAAGCTTTCTGTTTGTCCTCATGCGCGGCCCGTCAAGCAGAAGGTCAGGAAGCAAGCCGTGGAGCGCCAAGAATTCATCGCTGAAGAGATAAAGAAGTTGGAAGCAGCAGGCCTGGTTAGAGGCGTAATCCATCCTACGTGGTTGGCCAATCCAGTTGTTGTGCGCAAGGCCAATGGGAAGTGGAGACTTTGTATAGACTTCACTGATGTGAATAAATCGTGTCCCAAGGATCCATTTCCCTTGCCGCGTATTGACCAGATTGTTGACTCCACCGCCGGATGTGAGTTGCTTTCATTCCTTGATGCATACTCAGGTTACCACCAGATATTCATGGCCAAGGAAGATGAAGAGAAGATTGCGTTCATTACTCCATGCGGCACATACTGCTTCATACGCATGCCCTTTGGATTGAAGAATGCAGGCTCAACATTTGCAACGGTGGTGCACACTGCTTTTGAGCCACAGATACACAGAAATGTAGAAGCCTACATGGATGATATAGTCGTCAAGAGCAAGAGCAAGGACACCCTGATCCAAGACTTGGAAGAAACCTTTGAGAATCTGCGCAAGATACAGCTCAAGTTGAACCCCGAGAAGTGCGTCTTCGGAGTCCCTTCCGGCAAGCTCCTCGGGTTCTTCGTGTTCCAGAGGGGGATTGAAGCCAATCCCGACAAGATTAAAGCCATCGAGCAGATTGAAGCCCCGAAGCGCGTCAAGGACGTAAGGAGACTTGCTGGTTGTGTGGCTGCCCTCAGCAGGTTCATTTCAAAGTCTACAGAACGCGCCCTGCCTTTCTTCAAAATCTTGAAAAAGGCAGGTCCTATGAAATGGACTCCGGAAGCGGAGGCTGCGCTGCAAGACTTGAAAGAATACCTATCCTCTACTCCAATACTTGTCGCACCTAGACCACAAGAGAAGTTGCTGCTGTACTTAGCGACAACCAATCAAGTGGTTAGTGCTTAGTTAGTAGCGGAGAGGGAGGCGGATGAGGAACCCACGTCCCCGGCAAGCGCATCCAGCGGCAAGCAGGGGGCTTCCCCGACAAGCTCTGGCCCCGACAAGGACAAGTCTGCGCAGGAACAAGAAGAAGTGCGAAGGAAGATGGTGCAGCGCCCAGTTTATTTTGTAAGTTCCCTCTTGCAGGGGGCTAGGTCAAGATACTCTGGAGTGCAGAAGTTGCTTTTCGGCCTCCTCATGGCCTCAAGAAAGCTGCGCCATTACTTCCAAGCACACGAGATAACAGTGGTCACTCGCTTTCCGTTGAAGAGGATATTACAGAATCCAGAAGCAACAGGCAGGATCGTCGAGTGGGCACTGGAGCTGTCAAGCTTTGGTCTCAAGTTTGAGAGTACTTCAACTATACAGAGCAGAGCTTTGGCAGAGTTTATAGCAGAATGGACCCCAACACCAGATGAAGAGGTCCCAGAGACAAGCATCCCCGTCCAAGAAGCAAGCAAGGAGCAAGGCGCCTTCTCGCTGCAAGGTGCCGGCGCTGGCGTGTTACTCATAGCACCCACCGGAGAGCACCTTAAGTATGTTGTTCAAATGCACTTTCCCAAGGAGCAAGCGACAAACAATACTGCAGAGTATGAAGGTTTGCTTGCCGTTCTCAGAATTGCGGCCGAACTTGGGATCAAGAAGTTGATTGCGCGGGGAGACTCACAGTTGGTGGTCCGACAAGTAAATAAGAGTTACCAGAGTCCTCTGATGGAAGCTTATGTCGATGAAGTGAGGAAGCTTGAAGAACACTTTGAAGGCCTACAGATGGAGCACGTTCCAAGAGCTCAGAATGATATCGCAGATGGCCTCTCAAAGTGTGCTGCAATGAAGTTACATGTGGAACCAGGGATCTTCGTGCTCAAGTTAACTCTGCCATCCGTTACACCATCAGTTGGACAAGGCAAGAAGAGGAAGTTGGTCTCCGGCGACTACTTGCCGGCGGATCTTCCCGAAGCCGCCGCCAAGGTCCCCAAGATCAATAACCAAGATGCTGAGGAACAGTCTGCTCCTGCTAACCCAAGGGTCTGTACAGTTGAAGCAGGAGTTCCCGACAAGCCTTGCCCCGGCAGGCTTGCCGGGGAACCCTCAGCTCCGGCAGAACCGCAGGTTCTTGTCGTAGAAGCTGAGGTTCCCGCAGCAGCCTTGATGCCTTTAGTCCTTGTTGTCGAGCCTCAGGCTCCAGCATGGGCGCAGCAAATCGTCCGTTTTCTTCAGACTGGAGAACTTCCCGAAGAACTAGAAGAGATAGAGAGGATAACCAGGCAGTCAAGTATGTATCAGTTCGTTGGCAATGAACAATACAGAAGAATACTCAATGGTGTCAGATTGAAGTGCATTTCCCAGGAAGATGGACAGAAGCTGTTGGCAGAGATACATGGAGGCATATGTGGTCATCACATTGGCGCAAGAGCACTTCCCGGAAAGGCGTTCCGGCAATGTTTCTTTTGGCCAGAAGCCCTCCAAGATGCGACTGCACAAGTAACCAAGTGTGAAGCGTGCCAGTTCCATGCCAAGCAAATTCACTAGCCAGCTCAAGCTCTCCAGACAATCCCTTTATCATGGCCCTTCTCGGTCTGGGTGCTCGATATCCTCGGCCACTTTCCCCGCGCCGTCGGGGGCTTTGAGTACTTGTACGTTGCAATCGACAAGTTCACAAAGTGGCCGGAAGTGGAACCAGTGAGAAAGGTGACAGCACAGTCAGTAGTCAGGTTCTTCAGATCAATAGCTTGTCGTTTCGGGATCCCTAACAGGATCATCACCGACAACGGCACATAGTTCACAAGCCGCACCTTCATGCAGTACGTCCAAGACCTTGGTACCAAGGTCTGCTTTGCTTCTGTTGCTCACCCAAGGAGCAACGGTCAAGCGGAGAGGGCCAATGCTGAAGTGCTGCGCGGACTGAAGACAAGAACCTTTGACAGGCTGCACAAGTGTGGAAGAAACTGGATAGAGGAGTTGCCGGCGGCTCTTTGGTCAATCAGGACGACACCAAATTGAGCCACCGGACAGACACCCTTTGCTCTTGTCTATGGAGCAGAGGCAGTTCTCCCCACGGAACTCGCATACGGGTCTCCTCGAGTGCTCGCTTACGACGAGCTTGAGCAAGAGCAACTGCGGCAAGATGATGCATTGCTCCTCGAGGAGGAACGTCTCCAGGCTGCTGTACGAGCTGCTCGATACCAGCAAGCCTTGCGTCGCTATCATAGCCGCAAGGTCAAGGCCAGGAGTCTCGAGGAAGGCGACCTTGTTCTTCGGCACGTTCAGTCCGCCAAGAACTCCAACAAGTTGACGCCGAAGTGGGAAGGCCCTTATCGGGTGAGACAAGTCACAAGGCCAGGCGCTGTCCGCCTTGAGACCGAAGAAGGCTTACCGGTGAGCAACTCCTGGAACATAGAGCATCTTCGCAAGTTTCACCCATAAGGCGCGGTTGCCGTGATCCGCTCCGGCAACCACCTTTTGTACAAGTCTTGCCGCTGTTGCATGTAAACCTTTGTATAAAGCCGGGCGCAGACCCCGTGCATCAGTAAAACTTTTGTGCTTCGCACCATTTGTCATTTCGTGATTTTCCTTTTACTTGCATGTATCATCTGACATTTGGTGCAGCACATATCCCCGGTAAGCGATAACAAGTCGCAAGGCTCCGTACTTGTATTTCCTTCTCTTTTGTCTTTCTCTCTGAAACAAAAGGACTGTTCCGCGCGCACAAGTTTGCCGGGGGGGG